>CM052548.1:12712212-12874114 GCA_028533065.1 Trachops cirrhosus | reverse complement strand
TAAAGTCCTAGAGGAGAACATAGGCAGGAAAATCTCAGATATTGCACGCAGAAACTTTTTTACTGACATGTCCCCTAGAGCAAGGGACATAAAGGAAAGAATAAACAAATGGGATCTCATCAAAATAAAGAGCTTCTGCATGGCTCTTTTTGCCTTTTATTGGAATAAAATTATAAAGGTATTTTTCTTACTTTCCTCATAAGGTTTTAATTATGCATTGGTGATTTGGGAGGTTCTGTCTTTCATATCTAATTTTGCTATCTGATATAAGAAATATTAGTTTTGAGTTTCAGAAGATGATAAAAAAGGTGTCTTTATTTTAATATTGAAAACACAAACTGATTAATTATACAAATTTTATATGTGCAAATAGATTTATGAGATATAACTGAAACCATATAGAATGCTAGAAATGCCATGTGGATTTCAAAGGTACAGTGTCTTATAAATATATTTGTATTAATAAAGTGTTCACATATGTGTTTGGTGACTTCAATATACTCAAGACAGCTGGTCTTTTAGAGAACTATTTATTTCAGGTTTAAGGATTTAAAAAAAAATAATGGTATTTTTTATTTTTCCCTCAAAAGATGCCAATGTATTCCTATGCATTAGATGTTAGTTTAAACATTCTCAAACATTTTAGGTATGCCAGTTTTAATTCCACATCATCTTTCAAGAATGCAAAAGAAACCAACATTGAAGTTTTTTTTACATATTGTAATTAAATAATGATCTTATGGCATAATTATTAATTGCAGAATGGTTCTCTCTCCTAAAATTTCATATCAATATTGTTACATGCAATTTTCTATACTTTATCATACACTAGGCAAAGCAGTGTCCCTAAATCTTATTCATGCCAGAGCACACCTAAGTTTAGTGTTAATACAATATATGCATAAACTTCTCTGTAGCGGAAGAAATCAGCCCCGGCTCTGACTGCCTCAGACATCACCTAGGAACATTGAGAACAAATGGAATCAATAGCTTCAGGCCTACTGGCCATCAGTGAGGGGCACTCCATTGTGTGCCTTTATACTAACGGCTTTCTATTTGGAGCGGTCTGGATAAAGGCTGACTTTGAAATCAACTGGGAAATCTGTTAGAAATTTGGAAATTCAGATCCCAACCCTCCTGCTTAACCAAGTTGCATTTTAATGAGTTTGGATGATCCATCTGTATATTATACATTTAAGAAATGTGAAAAAAGTAAGCACACTGATTTTATATTTTGATAGAAAATGGGAGAATTAGGATGCCTATATTTTCTTGGGAGAATGGAATAGTTACAGTAAGAGGATGGGAATATTTTATTTGCATCTTCATACAAATAGTTTCAAAACGCAATAGAATAGGCTTTATTCAAACTCACCATTTCTCACAAATATTTTTTCAGTGGAATGTACATACCTCTTTCTTTTCCCATCTTGATTTATCTGTGAAGTAAGTAGTCAAGAAAAAGTTTATTAATATAGTCATTGACAAAGTCATGTATCTATGTTTCTATTAAAATTTAAAGTCAGATGCACTTTAAAAGTCGTATCTGGGTATTCTGTAATGCTCTGCTGTTTAAGATAACAATTTTCTTTCCTTCTATTGTTAGGTGTCCTTCACTTTCCAATCCATGGTCACGTGTCACAGATTACCAAAGACAAAGAGGAAACTCTATTATCTTCTGTCTTTGGAGAGATTCTTAGCTATGTTGTGGAAGGAAATGTGTATTCTTCAAACAAAGTAAGTTTGCCTATGTAGTAAATGTCACTATTTCAGGTGTATTTGCCCGGGTACCCTGGGGCACTGTTAGCAGGTCTGTGGTTTGTCTCAGGGAGGACTTGCTCCCCACTTCCTCCCATGAAGCAGACACATTTGGTGCTGACCGTTGCTTAACGGGTTTCTGTCTTGAGAGTCTATTCTGCGGTTCCAGGAAAGTACGTAAATGTTTCCTTAAGCTTATTAGCCAATTGCTTTTTTAAAATATAATTTCAGCATGTATTTTAACTAAATTTCTAATGAGCCTGCAAAGAGGGAGTTTTTAATAAAAAGACTAATCTTATGTGATACCCATCCAAAGCTATTATTTCTATAGAAATTATGTTTATGCTTTTATTCATGGATGTCCAAAGCCAATCTTTTCCTTTTGCTTGACTACTGACATTATTTTATAAATGATATAGATTTTTGTTTTCAAATTACATATTAAATTTAAAAATTTCCACAAAATATATGGTTGAAAGAAAATTAAAAATGCAAAAATGAACTATTTCAGAAAAAAATATTTTTAAAATCCCTCATTTTTAGTAATTTTGAACAATTAATAGTAATTATCATTATATATAATGATAATTATATTTATTTGTCCATTTGTATTTATCCATGTATATTTATTTAAGTAAATATTTGGTGAGATGTCTTTCTTTAAATAAATACCAAGTTATAATGTATTTTAATCTCTGTAAATAAATAATTATGAATATTTCCATTTATGCAAAAAACAGGGCTTAAAATAAACCTTGAAACAGGAGATGCAGCTAGACACTGAGCTAAACACACCACACACACATATGCCTATATATACTCACATATACAGATGCATATATATCATATGCATTACATAAATATGCATTCTTGCCAAACTTTGTACACAAGAATAAAGAGGCAGCATGCAATGCATTTTTCTTATGTCCTTCACAATTTAGGTGGCTTAAGGTTTGTTTTTCTTTGAATTTTCAGTTGTTTTTTCTCGTAGAGGTTCTTAATTCTATCAGGAATAAGCCCAACTTCTGTACAGTAACTTACATAACTTCCTGATTTGCTTGGTTATTAGCACACAGGAAGCAGTTCTCCAAGACAAAGTGATTCAATAAATGTTCACGCTCATGAACATAGCATATTGTTTGGTTGACTGTACAGAGATATCCTCTCATTTACTAAAATGAAAAATTTTTTAAAAATTGAGTTCATGTTTTTTGTCATCAGAAATGGGGGAGATCTATATTCTGACTGAAGATACACCTTAGTAGATTTGATGACCCAGAGAAAGTAGGCAGTAATTTATTCAGTAGTCATACAATTCCTAATGACCACTAATAAAACATTGGAAAAATAGTGCATATCATACCCACATGCTGCTATATTTTCAACAAAAGTCAGAGCCACTCACAAATAAAAATCATCCTATGTAGTAGGCAGAGATATGGTTTCAAAATAAAAGTTGCATGTGTCTGTATATACACACATATATAATATACACACACAATATCTGAAAACATTAATATAAAGTTTAGAAATTAAAATTCCTTCCATTTTATAAAGTAAAAGCAAATATATAAAATTGCACTTAATATGCGATCAGTAAAAAAGACTACAAAATAATTAATTATATAGATGTGTTTGTACATAATCAGAAACATGATATTTATATATTGAGATCTTTATAAAAATACTGGCACTGGTAATCAGAGAGGTAAAATGTGTTTGTTTATCTATTTTGTTAGTTTTTTCATAAATTTTAAAAAATATTATATACCAGTAATGTTATTTTTTCATATGAATTTAAAAATACTACCTGTATTTGAAATAAATTACATTTATTTTCATTACATGAAAATAAAATTTATGGCTCCTATGTGTTATACATTGGGAAAAGTGGGAGTGGCATAATTATTATATACATCAAATATGTGTGTACATGTATTATACTCCCATATTTTTCTGTGTGCAGTACTCACCAGCCACACATACTTACATGTGTGTGTCTCAGTCTATATCTATGTATCATCTTATGATGTTATAAAAAGTCTAATCATTTAAAATATATAAAATATTATGAATACTAAGTGAAGAAATATGTGTATACTTTCAGTTTTCCTTGAAAACTAGTAGTCCCTTTAAAATATAATGTGATGGGATGGGTAGGGTGTGGGATGTGGTGGGGTGAAAGTGGAGACAATTGTCCTTGAACAACAATAAAAAATAAAATAAATAAAAAGAATACTTCGGCAAAAAAAGAAAAAGTACAGTGTGATGTCCCCATTTCTAAACTTTAACAACATATAATTAGTTACTATTGTTTCACCATTTGTTTATTTACTTATTTTTAAAGACATTTAGATGGGCCCTCATCTAGCGACATGGTATAACCACATGGGACCCTCAAAAGAAGAGTGTCCGTCACTGTTTCCCCAGCCTCCCTCAATGCCTCCAGAGAGCTGTGCTGTTTATAGCATGTTTGAAAGCTGTGCATTACATATACAATTCACAATACTGTGACATTTTATTCTGGCACACATTTACCCATCAAAAGTTTCTTATTTGACCAGCATATCCTAACATTCCACATATTTTTATTGCATTTTGTTATGCCTTCATCTTTCTACAAAATTCACTGTATAAAATGCCTTACAAATAGTCAAAGATGCTTCTCAGTGTTATAATTTTAAATACCACCTGACTAAATATCCACCCAAGAACTTTCTTTTGGAATTCAATGGAAAAAAGTCTAATACCATATGTTAATAACTTAATGCCGATTAACATGTTACTACAAAGTTAGCAACTTAAAACAATACCCACCTATCAGCTCACGTGTCTGTGGTCAGAAGCCCTGATGAGCATCACCGAGTTCTCTGCGCAGAGGTTCAAAAGGCAGCCTTCACATGTCAACCAGAATATGATCTTTTCTGTGGACTCTGGGGAAGGGTCCACTTCTCAGACTTTCAACTTGTTGGGAAAATGCACTAACTGGAATTATAACACTAAGGATCCCATTTGCTCTTCATAATCTGGAAGACAGCTGCATTTCTGGGCACATGGCTTCAAACCCAGGCCTTTAAATTTCTTTCTTTTCTGCTAGCAGGGGAAAAACAAAATGAACAGAAAACTCTGCTTTTAAAGGACTAGTGTGATTACATTAAGCACACCTAGATAATCTCCTTTTTTGTTATACAGAGTAGCAAAATCATGAAGGGACATTTTATCATAGTCACAAACTCCATCAGCATTTTAAGGGAGTAAGGTTATGCAAGGGCAAAACTCTGGGGACAAACCTTAGAACACAGCCTATCATACATCACATGTGTAAAACATGTACTTCTGACTGGATACCCTCAAAAAAAGGAAAAGTACAATGCATACTCAGAATTTTCTGCCAATTTTCATGTTGAAAGAATAGTAATGTAGAGTATATTTTATAGCTAAAATTATGGAATGAAGAAATTTAGTTCATGTCTACAATGTCCTACTTGAACATAATATATTTCTGGGAAATACATTAATATGAATAAATGACTAGACAGAATTTAGTGTTCTTTTCCTAATTTTCCATAATGAAAGCTCCTGAAAACCCAAAACTTCCTTTAAAAGGAATAGTGGAGGAATAAGATTACACCTTTGAGTATGTCTGTTGATATTTTTATGTTAATTCATGTGGTATCTACACAGTATGGACAAGGTGCTGCTCATTATTCTTAGTATTTAATAATCTGGTAAAAATCAGCTAAGTTCAAATTGCAATGTACGACATTCCTCAGATGCTCTATTTATTATAGTATATTGAAATAATATATGTAAAATGCTTTCTAAAAATATGCCTGATGCAATCTGCCATCTTCTACCAGTGAGCATTAGGCTGTTGTTTGCATTTGGGTGGATTTCTTTTGGTATACCAGTTTCTATAAAAGTTTCTCTTTCCTCTTCTTTTCCATTACAAAATGCTATTGAAATTTCTATATCTATTCAATGTCATCTGAGGTTGAGTAATGACTAAGAATATCTTTCCTAAGCAGTTTATGTTATATTTTACAAATTTCAATACCTGAAAACTGTAAGAATTTTCCACTCTATGAAATATAGCATTACATTAGTAATTCCCTTACAATACTTGAAAACAATTTTGGGGTAATGTCATGTTTAGATATATCTTTATTGTTTTATAATAAAATAATACATATTAATTTAAAGGTTATAACATTTTAAAATATCTACTATGTGTTAATATACAAATCCTTTTTATGTGATATATTCTTAATTAACTCCACTAAGTGTATTCATTATTTATTCATCCATTCTTTATTTGTTCAACAAAGATTTACTGAATTATTCATGAATCATAAAGAAAAAAAGTTGTTTTATTTCTTTTAAACATTTTCAAGGAACTTTGATATCATATAAACTATTTTAAGATTAACTGTAAATTGGAATAATGTTACTATTTAGTAATAGTAACATGTAAATCAAGCTTTTTTAAACTCCATAGTCAGCAACACTCACGGGTAACATGATTGAAATATCCTGGGTTTTAGTCCCAGATTAGCTCTTACATAGCTGATTAACTTAATCTAAAGAGGCAGTTTCATTACCAATTAAAAATAATAATTTTGTAAAATGTTACTCAAATATAGCTCTGGAAGTGGTGGTAGTGGTGATGATGATGACGATGTGACCATACTTTTTATTCTGTAATGTCTGCATGATCTGGAACAGATCAGCTCCATTCTTAAGAGAGCATTCTATTAGGAAAAAAGTGTTTTCAAACAATACAGCCATTGAGCACTCACAGATTTGGAACACTGGAATTATTTTCATTTTATCTTGATCTGCAAACTTATTTCTGTGAGGAAAATTGATGATAATAAGATCCCTGTGTAGGAAAGACTGAAGAAAACCAGTGTATAACAGATGGTCATGAAAAACCCTACCAGGGCATGTTGAAGCACAACTTGAATCAATATGATAGAGTTGTCAATATCAGTGAAGCCCCAACTTAGTCCTGTGCAGCAGAGTGTGAAGAGGTGTCTCAGTTAGAACAAAGTAGTCTTAGGAGGCAAAGAGACAGAACTATAAACAACCAATTTTGCTAGTGGCAGCTTGTCATTAAGCTTGAGATGGTTTATACATATAATCAGTGTTATGGAAACTTCAGTTTATTTGTTAGGCTATTTGACTTACTAGACCATGTTTTTACATCAGGTTGGACTTGGTGCCATAAAAGTAAATATGTATCCTTCATTTACTGTTTAAAAAGAAAATAATAATAATGAAGTTATTTGACATGTACCTGTTATCTTCCTGAATTATTTAAATTCAGGAATAATATATTTCTATTGTTCAGTATTCAACATATATAAAAATTAACACTTGTTGTATAGTTAAAATCAATATGAAATATTTCTGCAACTTATTCAACCACTCTGAGCCACTACTTGTACCGGCTATGGAGACAAAATAGTAAACAACACAGATATGTACATGTTTTAGTATTTTAATTAAGGTGTCAGGAAAATAGTCAGGCAATTACTATGATTTATGATTAATGAGTCAAAGAAGGTAAAGCACAGCACAGGATAAATACTGGGGACATGCAACCCCATTGACAAGTGTTTGGGTTGTTTTCCCAGATGTCTCTCTCCACTTTAGCTAGCCATCTCTCGAAGTAACTGTATTCCTTTAGTGCAGTGTTTCTTAAACCACAGTAATAGCTTTCTTTTAAAACAAAAAATAATTTCATTAAAACTGAATGTTAAATTACTTTATAAAATATATGTGATATATGTTCAGTCATAAGACAAAGAACAAAGTTATTGTTCTGGTGCAACTTTAAATTTAAAGTATATTTTATAATGATCATAAAGCAGCACAGTTCAAAATACTACTACATTGGATAGTGTTTGTCTAATGCTAATTTTTTTCTCACAATATGAAAATGGAATTTACTGCTAAGAGTTGGATGTTGGTGTATGACCTGATTTATTGTTCAAGGATTTCTCACACAAAATTTACCTCGTATCTTTTCAAACGAACAAGCAAGCAAACAAGAAAAGCTCTTCATCAGAGACTGGCCTCAGCAAAGAAAGTACATGAAGATGGATTGAGTTAGAAAGTCAGTGCATATTCCATAATCTACAAATGCTTGAATAAGCTAACTGTCTTATGTGAGATCTAAGAAGTATAACCAGACAACTACCAAAGCAAAAGAAGATTAAGAGTATAAGCAGAAATAACTTTGAAATAACTTTATTTAGTTTGTTCCTCAGAGATGTAAATGAAAGATGTGGGACTTAATTAGAGATTGTCACACAATAAGAAGGTATCAGAGATTCTGGAATCAAAACTAAAATTGTTGAAATTAAAAATAAAATAAGCCCTGGCTGGTATGGCTCAGGTAAGTGGAACATCATCCCTTAACCAAAAGTTGGTGGCTTCAATTCCAGATACATAGCTAACGGGTTCAATCCTCAACTCAGTCCAGGTGCATATGAGAAGCAACCAACTGATGCTTCTCTCTCACATCAATGTTTCTCTATCTCTCTTCCTCTCAAGAAAAAAAGTCAATGAAAAATATATTTAAAAAATGAGAATTCAGAAAATAACTTCATTCAATACTAAACAAAACTGAAGCGCTAATTACTATAGTAAAATATTGATCTTCAAAATTATAATAAACCATAAATACAGCAGTGGCTGTACAATCCTATGAAATCACACCCACAAATGACAAATGCACACTTATCACACAGAATTGTTAAATTTCTAAAGTAAAACCCAACATTCTTCTAGATAGAAGGATAGAATATGAAGCTGTTCAGACTTGTATGCAATGCTTTTATCATTAAAGAACATGCATTCCTCTGTAACTTATGTAATTAAAAGTTAACTTTAAAAGGTATGAAATAAGGGATTTGTCTGGAAATAAAGAAGTAGAAAGAAATCTAAAAATACACTTGACATGTTTCTTAGTTTTCATTTAAATAACCTTAATTGATATCCAAATTTAAAAGGAAACATTGATATATTCAATTGTTCCTTTCTAGTTTAAGCAAATACAGGAAGGGAAAGTAAGGACAGAGGAAGGAAGGAGGGAAGGATAGAATTTTCTACTCAAGCCACTCTAACAAGTAACGTGGAGCTCCAAAGAACTCAGTACAGCGACTCCCAAAAGTGTCATCATTTTAAATTCATTTCAGTAACTAAACAGTAATGCAATGAGCCAATTGCAGAAATGATTAACTGCTACGAGTTAAAATACAATTTTCTTCTTGGTGTGCTGACATAACTGAACATTAATTATAAATGTCTACCAATAGCTTAACAAATGCACTAAGAATCCTACACAGCATTTATCATATAACCTAAACTCAGCTTTAGAACATAAAAGTTACATGCGCCTTAGACTCTTTTTGTGTGGTTAATACTCATCATTAAGATTAATGGATTTCGTGGGAACTGCTACGTGATCATAGTAAATCATTAAGAGCTTTGTTACAACATAAACACCTAAAATCATTCACTTTTGTTAGCTACATGAAAATGCTTTACTATGTGAATACAATAAATCCATATTTTGTTTTCAGGTTTTCTTGAAGTCATAATTTTTTAAAAATGTAGTGAAAATCTTGCAAAAGATATATTGTTTAACTTAAATTATTTTTCCTAAATGAAACAAAAAAAATAAAGGGATCCTATATGCAGAAGTCTGTTTTATTCAGTTACCAAGTAATTCCAGTTTAAATATAAACACAAATTTGTTCATATTGGATTTTTCTTTGAAATTAAATAATATTATTTTATTTTAGATACAAATGCCATTTCTTTACATTTATAATATTTGTATTAATAGTATTATACAAAATTATAGTGGCATTGTAAAAAGTATAATGGGCAAAAAATTAAGTTGTTCTTTGATTATATACATATATAGCTTGTTTATATTGCTTTACTTTTTGAAATCTAATAATTGTTCAATATTTTAGTAATCTTCCCATTGAAGATGCTGGAGAAAAAGAAATAGAATAGTAATATTAAAAATAAATGAGGCCAGATGACTTCCAGGTTGAAAAAGAGATATAGCTGATGGAAAAGAGTTTCACTGCCACACTTACAACAAAAACAAAGTTGGAAAAACATCAAACTAATGACTTTTCTTAAACCTACCAAAGGCCACCTTGAACTGAGATATCAGAGCAAACTACTCAAACATGTGTGGAGAGAATAGATGTCTGCGGGGAGAAAGAGGATCCTACCTTTACTTACCTAGGACCGAACCTCCTAAATGTCTTATAAGCAGGCAAGAAGATACTGATAACACATATTTACAAAATTGTTAAAGGCAAACTACTGAAGACAGTGAGAGTGAGAAGAGCCTTCAGATTGCAGACATGACAGGAGGGCTGGACATTATTACAGGTTTGCCCGCCCAAATCTCCACGAATCACTCATGAGGAGGAACTGGGAGAAACCCCAAACAGCTTCGCCCTGGTGCTGGCTGGGGTGGGGGAAAAGGAACCACTTCAGGTACTCCAGTCAGACCTCACCACCCCTCTCCCTCCTTTGGGACAAAGCCTTCGTTTACTAACCATGTAAGGAAGAAATAATACCTATTCCACAATATCCTCTCTGAAAAAGATGCAGGAGCAGGAAACAGCACCCAGCTCATTTTGTTAGATTAGCACTCCTCTCACACCAACCACAGACAGAGGTATGAGAAGTCAAAAATTCAAACTTGCAGTGGATAAACCTGGCAGGCATGACCTTAACCCAGTAGTCAAAGTTAACAACTATAACCAGAGACATGGAAATAAAGCACAAACTGACAGTAACCAGAGGGGAGGAGGGAGAAGGATATCGGGGCAAAGGAGAATAATGGGGGGAAATGAGGACACCTGTAATTGCATAACACTCATAAAAATAATAAAACAAAAAGTTAACAGATCTAAAACTTTGATGCCCTGTCGATGTCGGGTATTTATTGGTATTGTGCAATGAAAACAGTACTTTGGGATACTCTTCCAAAACATCCATTAGCCCAGTACAATTATGAGAAATCATCAGAAAGACCCCAAACCAGAGACATATTACAAAGTTCATGTTCAGTACTTTTCCAAAAATGTTAGGGTTGGTAAAAAAAACTACTGAATACCTGTTGCAAATTTTAGAAGATTCAGGAGACATGACAACTAAATGCAACCTGATATCCTAGATTAATGGCAGAATTTAAAAGTATGCCACATAGAAAAATTTTTAACAACCATTTTAAATTTTAATAAAGCCTTTGCTTTACTAGCATTGCTTTGTTTATTTTTTAATTTTGATAAGTGTACCAGTTTATGTAAAATGTTAACTTTAGGAAGAACTTGGTGAAGGATATACAGGAACTCTGTATTATCTTTGATACTCTATGCTAACTGTAAAACTAGTCAAAATAAATTAAAAAACACACAAATGACAAAATAAAAATGAACTTATATTGTCATGCATCAAAATTCAAAACAAACTATTGTAAGACTTTCACGCTGCAAGGTGGTCTTAAATTGTGACTAGAATTGAACACCAACACATGGGGAGCTTGTGTCAGTTCGGTAACTGGAGTGGTGGACCCCAAGGTAAACTTAGACATTCAGAAAGGTTAGAGTAGTAAGTGCCTGTGGAAAAGCAAGAGGGAGCCAGACTGCACAGGGGAAATTTTCTGAATGGAATACAGATCAGAATGGAAGGTGAGAGGGAACAGGATGGCCGGCTACAATCTGAGATCACTGTTGACAAATTGTTGACTGCCCTGATGAGGCGCTTTGCAATAAATATTGCCTGTTAGGGAAGTTCTGCATTAGACAGAAATAACCAGCCTTGGTAGCCTTGTTCCATTCAGTCATTGGCTGTGGCCTGTGCAGAAAACATGCAGGCTAAGCTCAGATGCTGAGACAGAGCCTGAAGGTGTTGCTGTTGGAGACTCTCAGCCACCTACCATCTTCTCAGCTGAATGCGAGAGCATTGTTGAAGGGAGGCCCATGATTCTCCAAAGGACGGAGAATCATGGTGGAAATAGATGATGACAGCTTGGAGATACAATTGCACAACTTCATGTAGATACTGATATAAATATACATAGATGTATTCAAATATATGAGCAGAAGATCGTAATTTTGTTTTATTTGGGTTTGTCTTTAATATTTGATGTTTAATGATTTTCTTCCAGATGCCTACATAATATATTTGTAATATATATTCTATATATTATAATGTATAGAAGATAAAATATGCTTGTATAAAATTTTGTGAACAAGTGGAATTGAAATATTAGCTCATTAAAATATTTAATTTCTAATGTTAAAAATTATGTAATGAGAATTATTTGATGTCCACCATATACATTTATGTTAGTAAATAAAAATTTTATTAAAAATCCTAAATATACAATATGCAAAAATCAAATTATTTGCAAATATTTAATTTTATATCAAAATTTTATGATAATTCAAAAGTGTGCAACAAATAATTTTATTTTTCAAAATCCATTCTTGAGAGTATAGGAGCAAAACAGATTGATGATTCCTGGCAAATAGATTGATGGCTGAAATGAAAGAAAATGTGGGTAATGAATCAAAATGTGGTATTTCTGGAAATAATAGCTATTCTATTTCATGCAAGCTTTGGTACCTTGTGACTATTTACAAATATGTGTATTTGATAAAAGTGTGCAATTCTTCCTAAATAAATAAAAAATGACTTAAACCAATTTCTTCATCAATTACTATCAATCAAGTATGCTCAGAGATTCCACACACTGTTTAAGAACATCATGGAGCTATCAGTCTATTAATTTATCTATGCATCCATGCATCCATGCATCCATCCATCCATCTATCTTCACCAGAAGACTGCTTACAATTCTTCTAATATGCTGTCTAGTTCTAAATGATGGACTGAATGTTGGGATTCAATTTTTTTTCTAATGATAGTTACACTAATGTGAATAGAATCACTACATTTTGTTAAATAAAGAGTTATTTCTTATTCTTTTCATCAATTCCTTGTAACTTATATGATTTGAGTTAATCATAAGGTTTGAATTAGTATGATCCATTCAAAATATCTCAGATATCTGGGAGTAATAACTGGTGCCAAAATAATCTAAAAATAACTTTAGTGCCAGTATAATACACACACGAACTGCAAGTGATCAATATATTTTTTCTAATAGAAGAATGAAAAGTTACTTCTATTAAATGCTACTGAAAATGGTATTAAATAGTCCAAGTATTGAAATACTTCAGATTTCTATATTTTAAACCTTGTTCACCATACTCTAGAGGGGATTAAATATACTTCATCTTGTATTAAGAAATAAAGACACTGTACTGAACTTTTAAAATGTGTAGAATACAAACATAAAGGATCGCAAGTTAGTTTTAAAAATATTTGCAGATAGCTGGGAGCAATCAGGTGAGTTACAACCCCCCAAAAAATATATATGGCATATCTAACTCCATGTCAGTTTATAGGGAAGAAGTAAAATCATGATATTTGTTGGAACTCCAAATTACAGGCAGATTAATATTAGTCTAGTAATATTAATGTGTACTAATATATGCCTGTTTTCTTTCTTTTAGATTTTAGAGTGAAAACTTGAATGTATCCTGGCATACAAAAATTAGCATTAATTATTTATCTGTTAAAGTGCATACTTTTCTAAGTTTAAAAATAAGTAATCTTTTGAAATGTGGAAATAAGTTACTCTAACTGAATGCTCATGAATATATCAAGCTGGTGAGATGTACAGAGCAGAAAGTAAAGCTATGAATGATAATTATGGTAAAGAAGAGAAAATATGAAATTACAGGTCTGAACCTAAATAAAATATGACAAACCATAAAAAATCCTGGCAGCACAGAAAAGAAAAACAAAGGTCAAACAAGATAATATGATAAAAATAATGTTCATTTCTTTTTCTTATTTGATAGTTTGAGTATTTCTCCAACTTATTAAATATATCAAGCTTAGGGTATAAAACTCTAAGCTGTATTTATGTTCTGTGTGATACAAAATTTGGACTACATTATACTAGAAATAGGCTATAAAGTTTAAGCATAATTAATTTTTATAGTGGCCAATTGAATCAAACAAATTAGCTAAAATGAAAAAATTCTATTATTTGAAATAATTGCACATTGATATAGATTGATATCTTACTATTAGGAAATAACTGAATATATTTGAATGCATTAACATTTCTCCTTGGAAGTTCCATATAACATTCTTGCCAAAATAGGTTGCAATTTTATTTTGAATGAACACAAAGCATAAATTTTGCCTTGGATATATTTATGTATCATTTTATTTCAAGGGAAACAATATGAAATGTATTGCAGTCACTTAAGGTAATTTAAAACATTATCATTTTCTTCATACAGAAAAGCATAGCTCATTTTATTTCTAAATATCATTGATTATAAGGAAAGCCAAATTGTGTTTACCTCACTAAATTTTGTGGTATTTGTGAGTATAATATTGTGTTATTATTTTTGTATTCTTTATTACTAGCCAAGAACTTGGCATATTGTAAAATTCAAAATCAGAGGATTACAGGGGTGAATGTAGATAAATAATGGGAAAGTTTAGACTTTTTCCTGAGATAAAATATTATCAGTAGGAAAAACACAGGACTTGGCAACATAACCATATACTTCCAATATGAAATGCATTGATTTTTTCCTTGAATTATAGTTATTAACAAAGAAAAATATGTGTGAGTATATTTAATGAAATTCGGTCCTTATTCTTCTTGTGTTGAAATTTACAAAGATTGAAAGATTAATTGAATAGAAAAGGCATCCTTCTAATTGGTTTGAGGACAAGTCAACAGGAACCAATGACCTTCCCATTCGGAACTTGAAGAACAAAGCACTTGTCAGATTGTCATGCAGTAATATCAGGTCGCCACTTTAGAAGTTAGAGAAGGTGTAGTGTACTTAGGCAAAAACGTAAGTCCTACATTATTCCTTCCAGTCTTTAGTTTGTTCTTAATAAACAGAGGCTGGGAGAGGTACTGATAGCTGACAGATGTGAAGAGCTCTAGGAAGGAAACAAAGGTGTTAGAGAATTGCGAAGATCTGTTTTTAGGACCACAAAGGAAAGCAGGGAATGTCTGACATTTACCAGAACACACCCAAGAGACACGTGGGAGTGATCAAACCAGCAGATGATGCTGAGGCACAGAGAACACCCACTGACCAATTTGGGAGAAGCCCCTCTCTGGAATCAACTAAGACCACACCACTGTTTTGCCTCCTGGCGTTATGTAATTTTTCCTCTATTCATACATCAGACTGGGAAGGAAGAAAGGGATAAAAAGGATAATTGCCTTTTGAAAGAAATAAACTTCAAATTGACTGAGTTAAAATCATGAAATAACTGATAAACTACATAAGATAAACTATTTTAATTTTTAAATTTTATTTATTGAGGAAGGGAGAGAGAGAAACATTGATTAGTTGTTCAACTTATCTATGTATTCATTGGTTGATTCGTGTATGGGCCCTGACTGGGGATCAAACCCACACCCTTGGTGTATCAGGATGATACTCTAACCTACTGACCTACCTAACCATAGCCTAAAATGGACTATTTCTTATACTGAAAGATGTTGATTGAACTTGACGTGGAAAGGTTAAACGCCCCTCACTCAGACTCTTTAACAAATATGAATTGAAATGAGTTCTTATGAGCTAGAAGAGCTCAATAGAGGACTAACAAGTAAAATTACATGTCTATAATTACCAGTAACATCATCAATATTTTAAAACCTCTAATATGGTAGCTAATACTTGATTGTCTGTTCTGTTACATGCATTACATAAAAATAGTTACATATAGCGAATTATTTAATTCATACCAACTCTACAAAAGACAAACTATTTTTATTACCATTTTATCAAGGAACCAAATAAGGCAAAGTAAATGTCCCACAATTGCATAGGTACTGGATATTAGATTGCAGATTTAAGGTATTCCGAATCAAGAACTGCCCTATTTAAAATTTTGGTAAAAGTAGAGCATATTCAGGATGTATATGCAAATAAAACATAGGTGTATTTGCCAAATATAATTTGAATGTGTTTTCATAATGGTTATTCAGATTTGTGTTCAGCATCGTTCTATCCCAAACTCATTCTAATAAAGAAATATGTACTGAAGATGATGCAAGGCTTTGATCCAGTATAGGGTCACCAAAACAAATACAAGACCTCTAGTTAAGTTTGGCAAGCTATGATTGTTGGCATAAGTATGTCCCAAATATTGAATGTTCCATGCAGATACTAAATATTTATTAATGATATACCTGAAATTTACATTAAGTAGGTATCTTATATTTTATATGCCAACTCTGGCACCCCTAATCGAATTGAATCTTGGGCAAGTTGACTTAAACATTTTATTTATGTAGAAGATAATAATACGTAATATTTTAGAGTGTTACTTTGTGCCAGGTACTGTATTAAGAGTTTTTACATTCCTGAGCTTGTTTCTTTATTATGGCGGGACTATTATGAAGTGACTAGCACTTTGATCTCCAATTTCCCTTCTGAGAAACTGATGCTCATAGAAGTCATGTGAATTTTCGAAGTTGTGCAAGCAGTAAATATTTATTGTGATGTGAATGTGGACATATAATAGGGCTGTAGATATTCATATCACGTATGAAGGACAACACACTGCTGTAGCCCTGTAATGCCTCTCCATATACTCATGACTATAGGCACAAAGGTGAATCCAGCTGAGTGTGAAGAACTGCTCTGCTAACCCACAGACTCAAGGGGTGTCAATAACTGACTCTTACTGCTGTGAGGGAGAGGTCATTGGGAGCTGGCCTGGGGTCAATGGTGAGAACATGTTCTGAGGGGCTGTCCTGGCACTTATCACTAAGCAATGGCGGTCACCTAGTGAATGAATATCAACAGTTTTCCAAGTCACCAACATCAGACCAGACCCCTCTTGGACTGTAGTCCAGTCAAACCAAAATAACAGGACTCTGTAATCTTTTTCTAATGGAGACAAAAGTCAAAGCCACTATTTATTATAAACTGCAATGGTAACCAGATGATTAGCTTCTCAGGTGACTTGAATGATGTGACAGCTACTTCTTTACCCATTCTGAATCATGTGATGGTTAGAATGAGAGAGACTGAGAAATTTATTCCCTGGCTACTTTTGCCTATTTTATTTAAAAAAATTATTTGGTCAACATTTGCCCAAGAAGTGCTAACTGCCCTGTACTTTTAGGCTAGGCTAATGGGATTACTGAGTATCCCCTTGGGTAACCTTATTGTTCACCTGAGAGGTGATATGTATTCTGATCCTAGAATCGAAGGTTCTTGGTTCTAGCTGGACTGGGAAACCATGGCTGCTGAGGCTCTGACTAAGTTCTGCAAGGCAGAACAGGGATGCATTCTTTCACCCGAGGGTATTCTGGGTAAAGCTAAGGATCAGCAATTACAGCATGATGGCTGCAGGGGATGATTTTCAATGAACAAGATGAAGAGACTGGAGGGGCCATATTAATCAGGGGAGAATTCTGATTGAAATGCAACCTATCCCTGGCAACCCTAGGATCAATTAGCTATCTCTTAGAGACATCGGCTTTCTTCTAATACTCTGAGACTAAAATGTACACACATAATTCATGATAGTGTAAGTGAAAATTCAGTCTTTCAATAAGGTAGATGATTGCACCACCTTAAAAATACTTAAGATGAGGTAACAACCCAGGCTATGGCCAACTGCTGAATCCTAAACTGGTAATCAATGTTCATCATCTCGCTACTCAACCATAAATTTAGATCTTCCTTACACTTAGGTAGCACTTCAGATGTTATTATTTGCTTGCCTGTGGGCACTGAGCCTTTGAAGCTACAGTGCTCTCAGGCAGTGAAGGCTGGAATTCATTATTCATACTTAGAACAACATAAAAGCACCAAGACACACCCCGCAAAATCCCCTCAGCTTCATATATAATCTCACCCTGTCCATTATTTAGTAGCCAGTCCACCTTTTCGTGGAAATCAGTCAATTTTTGGTGTCATCACACTAATATACCCGATGGCATGAGGAATCCAAAGTTTCCAGTTTAGCATTACAGTTTCACTTCTGTATCAGTCAAGTCAATTTTTCCATGGACAGAATGCCACGCATCCTCAAGGGACCAAGAAATATAACTGGCCAAGATCTTAGGTTTTTAGAATGGAGAGCAAAATTTTCACAAGTAGGTCTCTGTGTATGGTGGTGAAGGGAACCAAACTTTCTCCAGTTCCTTGATTTCTGGATCTTGTACGTATCATGGCACTTGAAACACAACAATATATACTGACTGATACTTCAAGACATACAGTGGAATTTGGAGGACAGCATGTGCATTTTGGAAGGTGTGTTCTCTTTCATGGGTCATTATACAGGCCTAGGTCTAAAAGTCCTGCCGCCCTTCAGTAACGTGGTATTGGTAAGTTCAACTAATGGCCTAATAGTGATAAAATTGGTTTTTTGCTCTGGATAGGGCATTCTGTTAACTCTCAGACTGTGTTGTTTAAGGTTTCCTGATCTATTACCCTGTAAGTGTCAAGCTTAGGGCTCAGGAATAGCACTGTTGATAAATTTGGTATTTAGTAGTGGCACTGTTAAATAAGCCTGCATGAGAAAGTGCCCATGTTTTAAGAAAATGCATTGCAACCACCACAGCTAACATGGCCAATCTCTCCATTTACCTACTGTGCAAATATGCGGGATATGGAGAGGAGGATGGCTAACTTCACTACATCACCCACACTGTCTACATGATAGCATTCCCTATGTGATGGCTTTTGGTGGACATTCATGTGAGATACAAAGATTGCAAGTTTTTGTCATTCTCATTGGTGTACTCGTACCTCTTCCCAAGTTCCTTTCCCCAATATTCCAGGGTCATACTATTGAAGTCCGTGTTTTCCGGGCCAACCATCATTCCCCCTCTAGCATTAAAGCATACATTAGCATCCACTTCTCCATCCAGGTTGAGTGAGAAAATGAGTGAATGGCTGTGCCCACCACAAATTTTTCCCACAGTTTTTTAGTAGCTTAGCTTGAATGGAATAGAGGTAGGTGCGATCTATTTTAGGTCACCATTACTATATTTGACAACCTGTATGTAAATAAGGCCCAGTTCTTTTCTTCTGTCTTGGTGGGTCATGAAGAATATGTCATAAAAGCATAGATGATAGTTGAAGAACAGATTTTGGGGAAAAAGGAATGATCTGGGAATATGAACCTCATTTTTCTATATCTGCTTACAGAATTTGCTTCAAGTGTACCACCTCCATGGTATAGTGGGTTTTCACAATGGTTTCCTAAAACTATGAATCAATGGCTTCAGTAAAACCCAGAGCCAAGATGGAAAGCTGTGTTTACATAGTCAGTATGTGTCCTATGATCAAATACACATTCTCCACCATTGTCACCCTAGGAGCTCTTTCTAAAGAAGAAGATTTTTGTTTGTTTGTTTGTGTTTCTTTTTTGTTTCTTTGTTTCTTTGTTCAGTTTTGTTCTAGGAAAGCCCGGGCTTGTGCAGCACACTAGGAACCTGAGAAACTACTCTCCTAATGGGCTGTCACACAGCTTGCGTATCAACAACATACATCTGTCTCACCTTAGTTCTGCCGGGTCCATAGTCCTGAAGCAAAGCAGCGTGTTCTGAAGCCTCTTCTCATTGAAGAGAACTTCCTTGCTTCAGGCCACATTCTGAACTAGCAGGATTTCTAGCCACTTATTGATTAGGTTAGAATAGTAGCCCCATGTATGGTATATACTGCCCCCAAAATCAAAAGAGGTAAATCAGATACCTAATTCTCAGTGGTAAACGTTAGTTTTTTTTTAAGGAGTATAAGGACCTTTAAATTAGAAGACGTGTTTGAGTTTATTCAAAATCCTATACCTGTTGAGATCTTTACTAATTTTTGATCCTTATAAACATCTGAGAAATCATCTTGACACTCTGGCAAGCACGGTGTTTTACTGGAGAATCTGGGGTTCTCACCACTTTCCACTCATCAGATCAAAAATAACATAACGTCATTAACACAGAATATCGTATGCATAAGAACCCTACAGAGTATGTTATGTCCCAGAGCAGAGGAGCAAGCAGAGTCCTGCAACAGGATGCTGAAGATGCACTGCTGAATTTGCCTTGCAAAGATGGTTTTTTTAACCTTTCTTGTTAAAGGATGTGAAGAAAGAAAAAAAAAAAACGCTCACCAAACTAAGAGCTAGATGTCAAAGGCTGTATTGATCTGAAGCAGATAAAATATAACATCTAGTACAACAGCATGTTTGCCTCTTCAGTGATTAATGTTACCATGTTCTTCTGTTTCTGTAGATGTCCGGATAGTGAATTAAAAGGAACAACAATGGAAACATCTCTCTGCATCTTTAAATTCCTTGATTTGGATGCGTTCCATGTCAATCTTTGTAGAATGTGGTTTTGCTTTGGAGATACTGTCTTGGCGAAAGGATCAGTAGTTTCAGCGGCTTCCTTCTAGGGCTTCTTAACAATGTAAGGTACAATGTGAGTACTGGAAAGTAAATACAGAGTGTGCAAGGACACTTTAATTATCCTCCTTTGTGATAACTTTGTTCAAAACTATTTATTATTTGCTGTTTATATGCCAAGTCAGTATTCCCATTTAAAGATTTAGATTTTCTTGAATTTAACACATGAAAACCTGAGCACCTCATATTTCATGAAAATGGCATCATTGTAGTCTCCCGTTCTACACTATTGTCAAATCGACTCTATTGTTCCAGCAACAATCTCTCTGTCAACATTGACTACACTTTGGGAGGAGTAACGTCAATAAGGGGGGTCAAATAGAAGATAAAGTCATTGAAAGAGGAAATAGCGTGGAACCAAATTTGCTCGTGTAGTTTTTAGTTCACTCGAATAGCTGTAGCATGATGTGAGATGGGAAGACAGTGTATAATTATAACACAGAAGAGATATGATCTGCCTTAAATATTAAGAGGGGTATAATAGCAGCTGAATTAAGAAATAAAAGGGGACCAACCCAGAGGAAGAGTTACACTAAGAGGATCATTACAAAGGTATAGGATAAAAATGATTGTGTGTTGGTGCAGGGTGGTAGTATTGAAGGTGATGGGTATTGTGTAGATACTTTCAGTTATTTTCCACCTCTTCTTAACTTCTACATTAATTATTCCATGTTGTCAGCAACATTTTAGGAGGAATTATGTTTAATTAATTTGATTTTGTTATTTCCTTAAAGCTTACAGAAATCATTATTAGTTTAAGCATTATCAATGCTTGAAGGTAAATTACATGTACTTCCTATGTTTCCAATCTTGTAAGCAAAAGCTGGGATGGTATAAATGGCACCATCTAATTTCTTTGTTATTAGTTTATGTGTAATGGGACACTTACAGATTAAATGTGTAAATGTATTTATTTTTACTGTTGACTTAATAAATGCTATTTTTAATATTTTAATATTTTGTAACTCTAAGAATGTGAGTTCATCATTCATAGATCCCAAATGGGAGTTGCATCTTTGAGAGTTCATTCTGCATAGATGCAAAATGGCTCTCTGTATACATGATGTCTATATACATAACAGCTATTTCTCAGTTTCTTTGTATAATACTATTTTTAAAGTTATGAATGTCATTAATTCAAAATTTGTTTACAGTTTCTGGTAATTAAACTGTTAATTGTCTGTCAAGATGAGTTTTCTGTGTGATAGAAAGATGTTTCAGATACGTGGATTGTAGTCAGAGAGCTATTGAACAAATTTCTAGTTACTTTGGAACACTAACATGTACATCTTGATTTACTTATTTTTTAATCATATTTGGAATCTCCATCTTATTTAGATAGCTTTAAAGTATCATTTGTTCTGCCTAAGTGTGTGTGTGTAAAAATTCACATAGAAGTATGCATTTACAAGCTTCTTAATTTGCCATTTGTTCCTGTTAGTCAAATAATACCCTGTTGAGATAAGAGATTGTCCTTTAAATAATCCAGTAGAAAATCTTATATAAACTTTTCAAATCTGCTAAAGAAAGCCTCTTATAATAGAGGTGATTTAAATTAATGCCAATTTAGACCCCTTTTGAGAATATGTGCCTGTCAGTTCAGTGCTTAATGTGGAGCTAATTAGAGCTATTTTGCCCACAAATGATTTTTAAGTCCAGCAACAATACACACTGAATGATTAAAGTGTCTGAGAAGCCGACATAAAAATGCAATTTTCATTAGAGATATTTTCTTTTTTGCTTTAACTTCATAGATTAAATTTTTGAAAGAATAATGCATCTTATTAAAGATACTGGATAGAAGAAAATGACTGGATTGCCTTCTAGAACTCAAATAATAATTGTGCATTTTTCTGGTGAAAATGATATGTTTTATAAACCATATTTAGTTAAATGAAAGCATGCATATTTGTATTGTGCTATTAGCTTAACATTGAAATTTTAAATAGAATGAAATGATTATTTGTTTTTTCACCACCTTGGGATGTTGTTAACTGAGGTGAAATTCACACGACAGACAATGAACCATTTTAAAGTGGACAGTTCAGTGGCATGTAGTATATTCACAGAATTATGCAGTCATTTCAAAACTTGTAATTTTAAAAGTTTTTCATCTCTCCAGAAGAATATGAAGGATCATTAAGTAATCTTCGATGTGATATTCTACATCCTAACATGTCTCTTTCAGATATTTTAATCAACATTTTCATTTTCAAGCAATAGAGAACATCCATTTGTCAGGATGGGTCCATTTTTTGGTCCAGAAAACAGAACAGAAATAGTCCTGAAGCTAAGAAAAAGCTCTGAGTTTTGACAATTGTGAATCTATGAATATCTCATCTCTCTGTATTTCTTCTTTTCTGTGCAGAAAAATTGACCCCTTTGCTGTTCAATCATATGTAGCAATTTTTATTCCCCCTGAATTAAACATTCTGAAGGTTTGGGGAATTTTTAAGCCATGGAAGTTAATTTGCATTAAGAAGGAATTTCTAATTTCATCCTGTTTATAAAAACTGGGTTGAGGTACAGAGGCACATCTAATAGAAGGGTAATCACCATTTTTCTTATTGTACCCATTGTGTCAGTGCCAAACGAAAAAATATATACGTATTTGGCGATCCTGGATTTATCAGCTCTGAATTACTTCACTTAGAAATAGCCCTCCTCTATAGAATACACAGGAGATTGAAGTGGCCAGTTCCCTTCTTTAGAATTGGGTCCCACTTGTTATGCAACTTTCTCTCTTCCTTTCAATTTAACTTCAGGTTCCACTCCTTAGGCCTGGCTCTGGAATGAGTGTTCTTAGCTTCATTCACCTCAAACTTATGCTTATTATACAGCTTCTCCATGTTTTATGTTTTCTTTCTTAAACAGGGTGAAAAATGGTATTTTTAATATCAGAAAGTTTTTTATTTTACTAGATCAATCATAATCTAATTATGAGTGATTTTCACAGTTAGTGCTTTTGGTATATGCAATAAACCTTCCCTTATGTGAAGTCATGAAGATACTTATTTGAGTGCAATTGCTTAAAATATTGTTAGATTCTGTCTCCTGATTGAGAAGCAGTAGTGATGAGGGTGCTCACTGAAGAAGCAGATTGATTTATGATTCTTTTTTCTCTGGAAATAAGCACACTATATAACTTTTTTTGGCCTCAGATGAATAACCTGCAAAGTCAGTGTAACAAAAAAAATCAACTTATGAATGTATTGCAGATCTCTAGTGGTTTAATGTTTGAAAAATTCTTAGAACAGTGAATGACACAATGTGCTATTGTTATTACAGAAATGATTCAATTCAGTTGCCTTAACTGTGATGAATGATTGGTTTATTTTAATGGCAATCATTTGCTTTGTGCATCATCTATTATAGTTATTTAACTACTGTCTACCTTTAAATCTTTATGTGTATATTACCTGCATTTATACACCAATACACACCTTTCTCTACTAAGGTGCAATCATTCTTATGGTTTCATTCTTATAAAAATAATGTTCAATTTGCAAAGAACACTTGGTAATTTTGTTTAATAATTCAGATGTCAGGTTATACTTAGTTTTATTTTCCTTATTTTCCTTTATAAATCATTTTAATATATAAGAAAAATAATTAGAGATTAAAACATTATATTTTATCATTATTAAATAATTAGTAAAATCTCTAGATTCATTGATCTTTCCTATTTTTATTCATTGTGTTTTATAATGCACATAGATTTCAATGTTGGAAGGTCTTATTGAACAGTGCTAAAATTTCGATCTGTAAAGGTAAAGTGAATGGTTTAATAACTAGATTA
Source organism: Trachops cirrhosus (assembly GCA_028533065.1). NCBI lineage: Eukaryota > Metazoa > Chordata > Mammalia > Chiroptera > Phyllostomidae > Trachops > Trachops cirrhosus. The sequence goes on along the minus strand of CM052548.1, from coordinate 12,849,972 downwards.
TCTTCCTTATGAACTATGTGCCCTGTGTCATAGGAAAATATTTCATTTCTTAAGCTGTTATTCTCTTTTGAAAACTAGTAATAATGTTTTGTTTCTATAATACTTGTTATATATATTGCTTGCATAATACTTGTTATATATTAGATATAAAACTAGTAATAACATCTTGTTCATATAATTGTCATATATATGTAATATATAGTAATCTATATTACTATATGTAATATATATGTGATATATGAAATGTTAAAACATAGAACAGTGCCTGGTAAAGCTGTATAATACATTTTGACTATATTATTATATGGATCTGATATTATTTCCATGGAGGTTATCAATCACTTAAGGATTTTCCTTAAATATATTTCATATCTTTGAAATTTTTATCATACAGCAAGTTTTAGTTTTGCTGAGTCAAGAATTATGGATGGTATGTGGGAATTTTTTCTACTGTAGATAACCTATTATTAGATAAAAGAACTTTTGATATAATCTCCTAAAAATAGTCTTCTATTTTCTAGCTTATACTGTAAAAGAAAGAAGCATAACTCCAACTTGGTTATGTTTTCACTGATACTGACCTGTTCCTGAAAGCTGCAGTAAGTTTTTTTTTTGTGGGCTTATTATCGGTGTTCAGAAAAATAATCAGCACTCAGTTGCCCCAGCATCTGAATTCGTGCAATTCTGTGAATTATTCGTTATGCTGAGTTGGTTCTCTCAGTTGGTGTTTACTCATTATCAATTTGTTTCTTTATTTTAATTTCTACCTTTATAATATTTTAATTGGAAATACTTTTAATCTAATATATAATAAAATACAATAAAACCATTTACTTATACACAACTTACTGGCATATACACTGGAAGTCTTGATTAGACAATCAGCATTCAACACTCAATAAATTACAAAAATTATTTATATTTGAGGCTTAATCAAATCATAAGATCCCCATGGTTAAATAACTACTAAATACTCTGCTCACTTTGAAAATCATCAAATGTACACCTATTTTCTTTATTTTTAAATTTTAGTGTGGAATATTTCATGACAACAATGATCACTTCTTACTTATGTATTTTATACATGCTTGATCCACTCATATTTTACCAGTACCAGGAACATGATCAATATAAAGAAACCTATGCAGTGTAAAATGATTTATATTATGCATATGTCTATACATGTGTGTATATATATGTCATCTACATACATGCATATAGCATAAAGCAAAAAATCATCTGTTGCTTATTTGATCAACAATGATCACAGCATAAGATCATTTTGTGAGATACGTCCTACTTAATTGCCTCATGAGGTAGTATAAAAGGATAATTATGAATCAAAATAAGAAAACAGTGATATATTTTCAAATAACTTAATTATATTTGAGATAACATGGTGCATCCTAATAATCCAGCAGTTAAAACAATAAACAGTAATAATGTTCTATGAAGTTTCTTATAATAATGAATATAGCTGTATATTCTAAATCTGTACTTCAGGTATGGCTGATCATATGTAATATAATATTAAGTGTTGCCTCTTGTCAACATAATATTTTGTAAGTAAATTTTGGAAAAAATAACATTCTTTATTAAAAATATTTCTATTTTAGTTATTTTTATCCATAGTATTTTTATTTTAACATTTTATGATTTATTTAAATATAAACCAATTGGATGACTGACAGGAAAAATTATATATCTGATAATGCATGGCAGATTTTCTATTAAGATAAAATCTCTTGTATAAGATAAAGCAATATGAAAAAGATATTTTAAAGTTTATATGCATCAGTGTATTCCAAATATGCAGGTCATACACTATACTTCTCAATGATTTAAGATGGCAATGCTAATGGAGTCATTCTTTTATGGACCCCAACATCTATTCATTCCATACGTACATATTGACTACCCTCTATGAACAAAGGTCCTCACTAGAAAAAGTCTTACATATTAGAAAACACACACCTTCAATGACTGGAAACATGGATGCATGATGAAAAATGGGTGTTGGAATTGGACAAAGTAGTAAAAATGTAAATGGATTTGAAAAAAGCTATGTGTTTTTGGAAAAACACGGTGCTTACTTAACCACTTTTTCTATTCCGTAGGTAAGTTTTAAGCAGAGACCACTCTAGCAACCAAAAAGTACAAATTGTGGATTGTGTGTATGTGTTGGTGCAAGAGTTGTTGTCATTTTGTTTTTAATCATTAAAACAATTTCTTGGTACATTTGCAATGTTTTTACCTGTGAATGGTATGATTTACAGAGTGTAAGTATAATTCAGGATATAGATGATGATACATGTTGAGACCCAAAATTTCATGATATAAAAGATAACTGATTATGCCTGGAATTTGCTTTTCCTGGAGTCATTGGTGTTCTTCATTTACAAATTGCAAATGAATGCAAATTTTACTCTCATTCAGTATATCTGTTTTAAATACCCCCATTCATTTTTATGAGTTACAATTTTTTAATGGTAGGTATTATTATCTCTAACTTTTTCATTACTAAAAATATTTATGAGATTACATGATTCCTGCTAAGCCAATTTGCCAGCAAATTAAGATTAATAGCAAAGGAAACTGATGACAGTCGGATTTATTTCAAGAAGTACTTCATTTAACATTGTTATTCTTGGCAGCCATCTACATTTAACATAATCTATAGAGAGTACTTTCAGTTTATAGCCTGTTTTCATTTTGTCAGGAAATGATCTCAGGTATTAAGGTCTCAGAAATTATTTCAAAATGCCATTCCATCTTTCCACGCCGGAAATTCAAAACAAATGTTCAACTTAAAATGTAACTTTTCCTTTGGTTTGGTTTGTTACATTAATTGTTCACTTTATATTTTCAATCAGGTTCAAACCTGTTTGAATATTTTGATTAATGGATCTTTTTCATGATGTATAATGTATGTTGTACGCCAAGGGTGGCAGTGCATATGTTGATGATGCAAAATATAATATTGGTTGTATAACATAACTGCCTCTCTAAATACAGTTTTAAGGTTTTAAATTAATGTAATCATATGATATTTTATTGTTTAAGTCTTATTTAGTAGTTTATTTTATTGTATTTTTTTCCAAGACCATTTATTCCTTTATACCCTTTTCCCCCTCCACCCACCTGCCCCTATGCCCACCATCATCCACTGTGGTCCGTGCCCATGAGTCCTTTTTTTTTTGTCTTGATCCCAGCTCCCAGAGCTGTCCATCTGCTCTCTCTCTGTGAGTCTGTCTCTACTTTGTTTGTTAGTTCAGTTGTTTTTTGTTTTGCTTAATATACAAAGTTGGTAAGTCAGGGATAATATTATGAGTTTTAATTTTAATATTAGTTTTAATTTTTACCTATAAAACTGTGTCTATTATTTCATTTAACTTATTTTATTTATCACAATCTATTTCTTAGCTTTCTTTACACTCAGTCAACAGTTATGTTGATGATTTGCAGTATCTGAATGTGAGATGCCCAGGCAAGTTTTCCTCTAAAAAGTCACACAAAAATTGTTTACTTTTGATATTATTGTAAACTTAGAAATAGAAATAAGAAGCATATACAGAAAAATTACTGTATTTGGGACTCTTTTAAAGTACTTTTCAAATATTAACTCACTAAATCCTCATTAAAATGCAGTATGATTTACTTCATATTTATTTTAAATATTAAAAATTGAGGCAAAATGTAAAGTATGCTGTTGAAAGTCCCACAATCAATGTCAGAATTGAAAACTAAACCTTGGAAATCTGGAAAAGAATGTGGGCTAGCCTCATTAAGCTATTAAACTAGCCAGCCTCCAAAATGGTTCTGGTAAAGATTGCCTCAGCTAGTGATGCCATTGTGCAGTCTCCTGCACTGCATCACTGCTGGCTGTGCCTGTGTGATCAATGTAATAGAAGGCTAGGTCATCTCTTGGTCTAGTGATTGCAAGCTTCCATGCTGAGATGATTCTCAATTAGCCCCATAAAAAGGCCACATAAAGAAGAAATAAAGCTCTGCGTTAACTGCCATCGCCAATATGCCGAGTAGGTAAAGTTACTCTTGTGTGACTTCTTCGGAAATTATTTCTCCAGGTGCATATCTGCCTTCAGAAGACTGAAGTCCAGCTTATATCAACTGCAGACTCCTGGAGAACCCTGCCCAGAATTTCCCAGGAATCCAGCACTAAAACTCCCAACCCACAGGAACTGTATAAAACAATAAGTAATTAACCGTGCTTTGAGGTTTTGTTGTTGTTGTTGTTGTTCCTGAGTTTTATACAAGAATTTATACAAAATATCACAGACAAATGAGTTGTAATCCGCATCTGTGTTCTCTTCTTTATCCTATTAATCTCAATGTACCACAACTCAAAATTCTGCTGTTAACTTCTGTGCACAACCAATAATGTAGATTACTTTCTTCAAATATTTTTGGTGAGGTGTTTTAAATATTTTTTGGTAAAGGCACCTCAGAAGTTACAGTCATCTTGTTCTCGCTCCTTTCAATTTTTATAACCCTTTCAGCAAGATTTTCAGCTTTCCCATTCGCTTTGATTCTCTCCTGAAGAAACTGCTCAAAACTGGCAACATCCATGGCTCCATCTTCTACAGGGTGCATGCGGTCAGGCTAAATTTCAGAACCTGTTTATTTACTTACTTTATTATTATTTTTTGCCTCTGACTCCCCACAAGCCTTTTTACAGGCACCATAATAGCAGCCCAGGCAGAAAAGCTAATTCTTGGTGTTTTAAGCCAGCATGTTTTGATAAAATGTGTACAATAATAAATGTATAATATACTCTTCTGAACCTTTCCCCAGAATTTACTCATTAAATTTAAAAATAATTATATAATGACTATGTTTCCATTGATACAATAGGTGTATGAGGCACGGAGACAAGTCTTTACACAATTTCATTCCCTTTTAATGACACATGTCTCTCCAGTTAACAATGCATGCTTTCTTCAAAACATTAGAACTTTATGGATTTCCATTGGAAAATCTCAGTATTAAACCATTTGTGTAACCGGTTTTAATTAAGTGGTACAATATAACAGGAGGGAAACTCGTACTAAATGAACAATTTTGAATTGACTTCACAGAAATTATGTAAAATATAATGACTACTTATGATTTAAGAGGTTTAAAATATAAATGCAAATTAAAGTGTTACATGGAAAGTCAAAATAAAATAAAAATCATAAGAGAACTTAATCTTATAAATACTGCTTGTAGTTTAGTTGTAAGAGAAAAAGATTTTGTTATACCTGGGTCATTTCTGCAAGTGTTATCTTTTTCTTTACTGTTGTAAAATATTTATGATAAAATATTACATAATTACTTAACTGGAAAATATAATAAATAGTAGATCAAATGGGAGGGGATAATGGGGGAAAAGGGGGAAGGGTTTTCAGGAACAACTATGAAGGACACATGGACAAAACCAAGGGGGTATGGAACAAAACAACAAATTAATATACTGGATGGATTAAAAATTGTTAACAAAATATTAGCAAAATTAATTCAAAGCACATTAAAAGGATTATATACCATAACCAATGGCCATCCCTGAGATACAAAAAATGGTTCAATACATTCAAGTCAAACAATTTTATACACTACATTAGAATTAAGAATCTCAATAGATGCAGAAAATACATTTGACTAAATTCAATATCCTTTCATAATTAAAACAGTATGGCACTGGCATAAGAACAGACATATTGACCAATAAAACAAAACTGAGAACAAATGGACATTGGCCAGAGCGGAGTGGGAGGGGTAAATGGAGAAAAAAGTGAAGGGGCAAGCAAAGGAACATGAACATAGGACTCATGGGCACGGACAAATGGGGGGATTGACTGTGGGAGTGGGAGGGCAAGGTAGGGGAGAGCAATGTGGGAAAAGGTGAGACAACTGTAACTGAACAGCAATAAAAAAACTGAGAGTCCGGAAATAAACCCATTACATTATCCACATAATATGAAAAAAACATGTTTTTTCTTCTTATGATTACAACAATTATGATTACAACATAATTATGATTATGTATTTAAAACATGGGCAGTGAAATTCAATATTAAAACATTGGAGACAGTGGGAGAGAGGGAAAGATAGAAAAGGGGGAGGAAGAAGAGAAATAGGCATACTGGTCTCTGGGCAGTGCGACAATGACAGCCAGCCAGCAGAAACGAATGAAGAGGCATCTTGCACAGGCAGAGGGAGATGTTCCTTCAGGTGACTTTAGCTGTAGCTGACTTTGACTGCGAGTGTATGAGTGATCCCAAGAAAAAACTGTCCAATTGTGAAGAGTCAACAATTAAGCCACCAGTTTTGTGAATTTGTTACATGACATTAGACATCAGAACAATATGTGAAAGGATGCCTGAGTTTAGGAAACTATAATTAAGTAAAATTTGTTAGCAGATATTTATCATTTTCTTTAGTAATAATCAGTAACCAGGGAGAAAGAAAGCAGAAATTATGGTACATTCCTCATGCAGTGAAAAAATACTCACACAAAAGTTTTCAAAAAGAAATTTAAAAAATGGTTAATATACTAAATTGTTAGTGGAAGTCATTAATTTTGTTAGTCAATGTGACTGGCAATTGAAAAGTATATGAATCATGAATATAGGAGGGGTATAAAATAATTATGAATTGAAAATAAAGCTAAGGAATTTTAAAATCATGCAATGCAAATTCTCTGGTATTTTTCATGTTAAATAACTTCTCAAAATTTTTAAATATTCAGATGACATACACATTTTATGACTAATCTCACAAATAATGCATGTTATATATTTCTAATACTCAGTTTTTAAAAAATGGGAACACAAAATAATAATAAATCACTGATAATAAAAGAATCATATAACTTCAAATCAAATATGTGGACATTAGCAATAAAATGGAGGTAAATTTTTATGTGTTCTTGAATTTTAAATATTAGATTTAAAATAATTAACATTGATGGTTTTAATGCTTATTTAGTTTTCTATAGTGTTTGAACAACAATGTAATGTCATATTTTTAAAATCAGTGAAAAGCTTAGTGGAAGTAAAATTGTCAACCTTGTAAAATATTTTATCAAGTGAACTTATTATAAAAGTTTTCTATTGGCAGTTTTTAAGATATTTTAAGTGTTTGAAATTTTGAAAATATATTTAGAATTTCAACATACATATTCATATCTCTGTTAATAATCTACTAATTTGGGTATTAGTGACTCATTTTCATGCCTTTATCAACCTCACTGGATTGGATCATGTGGCTTTCACCATGTCAAATTTTATTTTAACACTTTCCTTAAAAAAGAAATAGCAGCTGCTTAGGATATATTAATAATTCCCTGGGTAGGAGTTTAGCAATCATATCTGCAAAATACGTTTCAATATGCTTGTGCATATTGACTTGAAAAACTACTTGACTCTTGAATTTTTCTATCCGCACTAATTGAATTAATGAATTGCTAAAACAGTAGCAATTTGATTAAAGAAAGTGCATCCAATAAAGTAAAGCCTACTTCATTTTACCTTCCAATAAACATTTCATTCTAAAGCTTTGTATACCAATTACATTTAATAATAGTAAATATATAAAGTGTAAGTATATGCTGAATTAGAAGAAATATTCTTGGTTGTTTTCCATCAAATTTCTACAGTGTTACGGTAACCAATGTATTGATCTATGTGATGCTTATTAACACAGAATTTTTAACATTTATTTAACATATAATTTATGTTTAATCCATACAATAAAATTATTATTTCATACTGGTACTGGAGTCATCCCCAGCAGAACTTCCCTCCCTCATTTTTGCTCATAGTTTCGCAAGGTAAAATGTACCGATAGTGCACTGTCCTTTGGTAAGGGATGATCCTGATCAGCCACACTGCTTTCTCATGGCTGTTGGAAGAAGGGATCCACCGGTGCAGACAGGAAAGCAAAAAATTCCTGCAAAGACACTTACAACATCTTTCTATTATAACGTCTAATTCCGCAAAACTCCCATTAACATCAAAATGCACGCAGCAAAAGGCAAAGAGAGGTAGAGGCAAATAATGTTGCAATTCCATGTTTAATAAATACATTTTGAATATTAAATATGCTTAAAATTCATGGTTGCCATCCATAGGCTCACAGTTCTGGAATATAAATGTTATTTCACATGAGTTCTAGAGAAACTATAAAAAGAGAAATCAGCATTTTAAAAAAATTCTAGCATTCTTACCATTGCAGTTAAAAAAAAAAACAGGCAACCATGCAGCTGACTGACGTTTACGTTAACTCTGTTGTTAACAGTGGTCTTTTAAAACTACTTAAAAGAATACAAACACTCAGATTGACCCTCTGCAAAAAAATGCACAAGACTAGAAAGTAACAGAAAATTCATGAGTTAGCAAATAGTAAGTAATGGTTATTCAGGGGATGTTCTTATAAATATCAAGGTGTATTTTATATAAAATTCTGTATGTTGCAAATCTTTATGAAAGTAATCTTCATAATTATTAATTTGAGAATATATGGACTGAAAAAATATAACTTCTTAAACATGACTTAATTTTGATCAGTGACAAAATAGGAAATCCTTAATTAACATTATGATATAGACATTTATATGTTTCTTAACTAAATTTAAAAATAATTCATTTTTAATATAATCCTGATAATGCCAAGTGCACATTATTAATCACGTTTTGTTTAGTTAAACATTTATGTGATATTGGCCACAAGAAATATACAGAATAGGTATTGATCTGAGAGGGTGGTGGTAAAAAATATAATTTACTCAATCAACAACATACACAGTAGATATAAGAACACACTAGATATTATGCTTATGTGAACTTGTTGATGAAATAATTAATTGTTTTGATGATGTTAAGTTCTATTGGCAGTTATAATATAAGTAGTTGAATGTGTTATGTGCAAACAACAATTAGCAAGAAAAATTCCGATTTCAGTAAGTGTAATTGTGCTATTACAAGGTAGAGGAAGGAGAAGTTATATTTCTTGATTGAGAGAATGAAGAGACATCTTAATAAACTTGTCTTGAGCTTTGGTAAAGTAAGTCATTTTGCTTCTATTTTTTATTTTTAATTTGTACAAGAGTGATTTTCTACAACTGTCTTTATTATATTATATCACTTGTATATGCTATAATTTACTTATTTTAATAGCTAGTATATCTATATAAGCACAGGTATTAATTAGGACTTAGCCTTGTATGAAGCTGAATGTTGTTCATTGGATTAGCATTGAAAAATCAAGGCTTAAAATTTTAAGATCAGGCCTGCAAATATAAATATATGCATATTTAAGTAGCAGGTAACAATTAAATTTTCTGTGTGTACCCCTAGATGTTTCTTTATTTTTCATTTTGCAGTCAAACACAATTATCTCAAAAAGCCAAAATGCATGAATAATTTCACTTATCATGTCTCTTTTGCAATATACATACATAAATGCACACACCTAATCATATATGTGTATATATATGTGCATATGACAACATTTTTTACAATTTCTTTTGTATTTCAACTATCAGACTAAGTTTAATCATTGCTTAACATAACATGTGATATCCCCCCCAAAAAAGTATGTATCTATGTTTGTTTTCAAGCTTCATAGTGATGGTTATTAGTTTCCTGGGGTTTCCATAACAAATTATAACAAATGTGGTGCTTCAAAAAAGCAGAAATTTGTTGTCTTGCAGATCTGGAGGCAAGAATTCAGAAGTCAAGCTTTCAGCAGGATTATGCTCCCTCTGAAGGCTGCTGGGTACAATGACACTTTGCCCATTTCAGGCTTCTGGTTTTTGCCAGTAATGCATCTCAGTTCAGCCCACTACCGTTGTCCAAAGGGATACAAATGCCTGTGACAAAAAGTTATAAAGTAATGTAAAAGAGCCAGAAATCACTCTAAAAATTTTGCCTGTTGTGGTATTTTTATACAACATATGTATGATTACTTTGGTCTAATTACTGTCTATCAGAAATTATTTTTCTTAAGTAGCAAGTTGCATGGTAAATATAAAAGATATGATCAGGTTATTGCATTTCACCAGTTTTATATATTTATTTAATTGTTTAAAGCTATGTGGGTACCTGTTGGTCTGTCCAGAAAGTATCCATCCACATACTATGAAAAATAGAGGTGTTTATTGAAGAAGACACAAGAAACATTGCGTATAGGACAATGACTCTGCAGTCTCCTTCAAAGCTGGAACCTTGGGACCTCACACAGATCTTCCAATTGTCATCAGCTGCCCTTTCACATTTTCTCACATCTCATAGATGGTCTGAAATCTCTTCCCTTCCAAAGGTGATTCTAGTTTTGGGAAATCCAGAAGTTGCAGAGAACCAAATTAGGCTAGGGGAGCTGAGTCATCTGGGTTGATTTGATGTTTCACAAAAATCTCTGCATGAGCTGCAATGCATGAGCATTTACGTTGTTGTGATGAAGCTGCCAATCATCAGTTGCCCATAGGTACAGCCTTCTGAATCATCCAAACAGTTTCTGTAGAGGAATGTTCAGCTTAAAGCAAAATTTAATGCAGATTTGTTGACCTACTCACTCAGTCATTTTGAATGCAATGGCTGCACAGTACACATGCTCACTCATTGGTGTCTACCGCCCCCACTGACTAGTACAGTGAAGTCATCATTTTTCATTCATGCACTTTCCAGTCCACTCTCCTTGACTGCCGGGTTACACTGATGTCACACAAACCATTCTTGTGTATATATATATATATATATATATACACACACACATATATATATATGTTAGCATATATATATATAAATTCAATCTTATTTTTCATAGCATTTAAGAAAATACAATAAATTTTACATAAGCTACTTAAAAATTAAATTTTTATGAAATTCCTTTAATAACCTATATAAGTGATTGATATTTGACTATAAAAACTACCATGTACAGAAACTCAGTGATGATAAAAAATCATAATTTCTGATTATTTTTAAAAAATAGAGCAACACCAGGGCATATTTTTGGTGTCACAGTTTATCCCACATATAAGCTGTTACCACCAAACTAAAGGAACAGTTAAGGAACAGTGAGTGCATAATATCACAGTTTTTTAAAGATAAGGATTTTATTGAAAAGAGATAGACCATCTCTTTACTGAAAATTTTGTTGCAAGCAGAGCAGATTACAAAATAAACCAAATCAAACCCATAATTCAATGCAGTCATTTAACCTAACTAAGATGGTATCATAAAAAAATTACTCTTTATCCCTGGAAATTTTGAGAGTTACTATAAAGTACAATTATAGATAAGTGAGGTAGTTTTTCAGCAAGTCTTAATTCCCTAAACAGAAAAGGCAAAACCTCTTTTTGACCCCAGCAGAATCTACAAATGTATCAGAGGAAGATGTCAAAACAAAATATTTTACTCTCAGAGTGTATATTAAAATGCTGGTAAAGTAAAGGGCAAACATGCCTCTGTAAATAAATTGTTTTATTTTTGATCTATTAGCTTTTGATACAACACTTTTTCCAGGGTATGTATGAGTTGCACCAAAGATCCCTGCATCCACCTTCATACTTTGCCATTCTTTCCCCATCAAGCATAAAAACATTTATGCTGTCACAGCATTTAGAGCTAATAACTGAAGCAGTGCTCTCAATATGTACATGTGCAAAATACCAATACACTTGGTATTATATTGTATTTGGAGAGCAACGTTCCTAGATTTAAACCATTTTATTTTGGAAGAAATATATACTGACCATATTTCCCCACCTTTTATTCTCCGTTCCATATCTCTCTTATGACTAATAATTTCCCATTTTTTCTAAAAAACAGATTCACCCCTTCTTTTAAGAAGTACTAATTTCATTTCCAAGCCATCACTCTGTCCCAACCATAAGTCTCCCATGGTGGTTTTGCATATTGCTAAGGGCTTCTGTCTGTAGTTGATCATTCCCAGAATTATCTATAAAAGTATCCGCTTCATACCGATGTTCAAACAATGTGGAAATAACTTGTCGAATAAATGCTAACAGAGAACAAAGAAGCAAACTAAGTTGTTATTAATAGTCTTCCCTATCAGAACAATGGGTTACGGAACTGCTAAAATACTGTTTAGAGGAATATACATTAGGTAGCAAACATAATGAGAGGGGTTTGGGGGTAATTCATTTTATTGGAAATAGTTTCTTAACTAAGGGTTGCCATCTCTTTTCTTTATTTATTGATTGATTTTTAGAGAGAGAGAGAGGAAGGTAGAAAGAGGGACTATAGAGAGATATATATCAATTTGTTATTCTAATTATTTATGCTTTAATTGCTTGAATTTTGTATGTGCCCTGACAGGGGATCAGCATGTAACCACCAATGCCTGTTACTTCACAGCATAAACATAATTTGGCAGATTGGTGATGGATTTTAACCTTATTAAATATGGAACATAAATTATGAACCGTAAGTTATTGGATGTGTATAAGCAATTTGTTTTTTTCTTAAGTATAGGTTCTTCTTATTTTAACCAAAGTATTTGTAACAAACAGTCCTTGATTTAAAAAAAAAAATTTGAAATGTGCTTACGATTTTATTTGCTTCATTAAAATATATATAAAATAATTATTAAATGCTTATTTTGGAAAGAAGTCAGAAATAAATACACAGAACTCTTCTTTCCCCTTTTCTAATGCTTTTCATTGGTTAACACCAACGTGAAGTGAAAGGACATGGGGGCATCACATGGTGCCTACAAGTCCATGTTCCAGAGAAGAGAGCAGGATCCAGAAGAGTGAAAAGTGGGCAAAGTAATTCAAAAGGAAACTATCTGACACAGTCAGTCTCCTTTTCTTTTATTGTTTTCCCCATTTTTAGTTTAAGTAAACACAATGCATTCCCAAAGAAAAGAAGTCACAAAGATACATTATCATCAATTTCATTGACATGTGAATAGCAATCAAGTCTTATTTCAATTTAAATCTGACATATTATTAGCCATTACAGTGTTCTTCAACTAGGGTTATATATAAAGATGTAAAATATAAATGTTACATAACCATCTCAAAGCTTGCACAGCCTTACATTAGTAATCACAACTGATTTCTTCCACTACCCATTTCATATCCTCCAGTCTTCAGCTGGCACATTAGTTACAACGGGAGAAATCCAGTAATTCACTGCTGATTGATCAGAGACCTTGGTGATCACTACAGTTTCCATTGCCTTGAAGGGTGGTACTTAAAAGAAAAACCCAATGGAATTTCAGATTCCAAATAGAGTTTTTCCTGTTCTAATTGTATTTCAGCGAAATAACACTGGCAAAGCAAATTATTCGTTAGTTGTACAGCAGCAGCCACCTCACGTTGCTGTGTATCTCAGCTGCATGAAACCCAAGATCTTCATGGAGTAGTGTACCCTCTCAGAGCTATAATGATGGTCTTAAGTAGCACTCTTTTCCCTAAAATATCCAAATTTACTGGGACCAAAATAGTAGGTAAAGTAAAAATATTTGTAACTTAATGCTTTGGCAATAAATATGAACTTCTATTCAGCCAAGCCACAAAAGTGCTGACAGAAAAGCTATAAGCAGAGAGGGTATCAAAGTAACTTATCACCCTGGGGGATGGGGTCATATCAACAGCATAGGATTTATCTCTGTTGTTAATGGGCTGAGCACGGAACTGTGACAAACCGCAATTTGCCCTGTTGATGGAAAGAGAAAGTTTATGAATTTATGCTTTTTCTTTCACTATGGCCATTTTTTATCTGTCCCAATAATTAAGAATGATGTGTTAGGGGGGAAGTCTCATATATATCCACGGTGGAGGTAATTTTGTCTACTTAAGACTTAGAAGCTCTTCTGACATGGATGAAAAATTGGGGGCATTTACTTTAAATCGAGTATCCTCATAAATTGTGATCACTCTCAGAGGCTCTTCCCCACTAGTTCTTGTAAACAAATTTGCAGTTTTGTTCTTTTCAAGTCTCTGACAAACTGGCTAACCCATCAGCCAGTCTCCGTAATTTCATGTGTCTCTTAAACTGACATTATTTCTGTTGTCACACCAGGTATGATACCTTACAGTCAAACATCTGCCTGCTGGGGAATTTCTTTTAAGACCCATTTCAGAAGCACTGTTGAGATATTACTTCAGTGGCTATCCCCTAAAAGCTTCTTTTTTTAAAGGTTCTAGTAATACCGGAAGGAAGTAAAGTCCGTATGTGTCCATGTAGCAGTTGTTCCAGGATGCTTATGTCTCCAGGACATGCTATGACTCGAGCACCAAAGAAAAAAGAAATACTCGTAAGTGTTGTAACTAGTTCATATTTATATTTACTATAGGGGTATAAGCTGACAATGCTCACACCACTACACATGCATACTAGAATTGAACAATTTTTTCTAGAGGATATAGTTGGTAGGAGCTAGGTTTTTTTATTGTTTGTGTCAAAATTTACAAAAAAGATAAGGTAGAGGCCAGAATAAATAATTCATGTAATCATGGATTCAAATTTGATGCATAGTAGATACTCCTCTTTAATATAGATACAGATGATTACATATACTAATATGTGTATGTACACACAGTTTATTACATATATATTTCATCACTGTGCCATTTGAGAGTTTATAAGCAACAACAATCCATTAGCAGTAAGCATACCCAGCATGCAGATCTTGGGTTTTGGTGCTACTCTCCATACATCCAACAGAAAGGCTTCATAGATCAGAAGTCACAACAGGAGCAACAAGCTCAAAAATATTACTTAATAAAATATTCACAGTGGTGAAACATGCTCAAATTCACTATGAGACAGGGTGAAATATGCAATAATTATCAAAATAACCTTTTTTCAAGGTTATTCTTCTCTTCCCTTCTTACATTTAATACCTCAAATAATGTAATTATTGACTTTAGAATATGGTGTTAAATAAATAAGCAAGCAAGCTCAATTTCTATAATATATTCAGTGCATCTAAAATATGATTTATTTGATAAATTAAAATAGCAGAATAATTTTCAGTGAATTCTCAGAAATAATTAATATGAATTTTTGTTTTGCCTTCTCTCTTTCTACTATATACATTATAACAATAACAAAATTATGGAAGAAGAGAAGACAAATATTTGTAATGAGTATATGGAGATATGAATTATAATTATCGCCATGTCTTAATTTGTAAACAGAAAATAACAAAGTAAATATTGAGAACTGTTGGGAATACTAAATCAAGATGATGAAGAGAGCAAATGATTCTGCCATCTGTCTAACCTAAAGTTAATTGTAATGTCAAGCAGCAAAATATAAATTAATCACTCAATCAATCTAGTAAAACTAACAAGTATTTCAGAGAAGCTAAAGAGTTAGGAATTCATAAAATATATTTTAAAACCAGAGCAAATTTATACACACAAAAAAGGAAAATTTATGAGGGAATTATAAAGTTTCAGAAAAATTGTAAGTGGGAGGAATCACTCAAAGATCAATATGGAAGTAATCTGAGTAGAAACATCTGTATGGACGTGCAACTCATGTTGTTCCTGATGGTACGGAGAGTAGATCATATCAAATGGGTAGTTTTTTAAAGTGTAATCTTATTACTCACTGGAAAGATGTTGAGCAGTGAATACAAATAAACAGCAGATTCAAACAGACACAAATTGCAGCTCCATACAGTCTACTGAAAAAAGAAACCATACAGAAAAGATTAATATTTACAAGAACTTTCTATAACAAATAGAAATATATGCATGTTTAAAAATATGTGTAAAATATTCATAGGGACAATTGTCTTAATATCTAAGGTGTAAATACACCAAAGGTGCCAATGCACCCCAGTTTGATTTTTAAATTTTTAGATTAAGTGTTACCCCAATCAATTTCTCAGGAGAAATTTTTGTTAAAAATTGTAAGGGAACTCTTAATGTTTATACAAAAACACAAAGGAACAGTGATAATCAGAAGTATTGTCAAGTTGAAAAATAATTTAGGATGTTTCACACCAAAATATAATTTCAAGGAAAAAAAACCTTAATTATGAAAATATAGAAAGAAAATATAGAAATTAAGACATTCTGATATTTTATAAAGATTGTCAAATTAACCAATGAAAATAATGCACACATGAGATAACTTTTTGTTTTTGACTGTTGGCACTGAAAAACAATAAGGAAATGAAAAACTATTTACATTGTGTTGAGTCAGTTGGGTTATCATGGAAATGGGAACATGACTGTTTCATCAATTGATAAACAAAATCAATCCCAGGTAAATTATAGATTACACGTGGAATTTTAAAAGATAAAATTAATATAGGAAATTAATATAGGAAAATACCTTTCTTATTTTACCATTTGGTGATATTGCCTCAATAGGTCATATAAAGCAATCCTAATAAATAGGAGAAATGAAAATGTATAGAAGAATGAAAGAGAACTTGAAGTGGTACTAAATTTTGAAAAATATATTAAATGACAAATAAGTATAATAATATAAAATGTAACCTGTCATCAAGGAATTATAATTGTGATATTACTAGGGAAAAGTTTAGAGAAATGTGGTGGTTAATTTTATGGGCCCACTTGACTAAGCTATTGTGTTTAGTCAAAAACAAGTCTAGATGCTGATATAAAGGTATTTTTTATATGTGTATACATATACACACACAGGATTAACATTTACAGTCAGTTGACTTTAAGTTAAGCAGACATATGTAGAACTCATTCAATCTGCTAAAGGCCTTGAAAGCAAAAAAGGTTTCTCAGAGAAGAAAATCTGGCTAAAGGCTAATATAAGAACCCATGTTTCCAGCCATCTGGTTTGTCCAACAGATTTAAATTGCCAGAGAGCTGTGTGAGGTAATCCCTTAAAGCTCCTAAAATTATAAAATTCTTAGAAGTAAATTCAGGAAAAACTATTATATTTGTTATCTTAATCGGAAAAAATATTCCTAATTTTGACATAAATATGTATGACACAAAAGGGAAAGACTGATGAATTAGACTTCAAAATTTTAACAAGTTTGTGCTACAAAAGATATTAAGAAAGTAAAAGACAACCCAGAGAATGAGAAAATGTTTTTTCAAAAATTTTATGACAAGCAACTGTTACTAGACTATATGAAATTTCTGATAATTCAAAAAGACAAGTAATCAATATTTTTAAATAGGCAAAGGATCTACATAGACAAGTTTATAAAGATGACATACAAGCAGTCAATTAGCACATAAAGATACTCAACATTTAGTGATCATAGAAATGGATACCCAAATCACAATGACAGACCATATAACTGCCACAAGGACAACTGAAAGCAAAGACAAATAATGAGTTAATAACAAGTTTTGGCAAGAATGTCGTAGAATCAGAACTCACATACAGATTGTGAATATGTAAAATGATGTGTTTGCTTTTACACCACTCTGGATTTTTTTTTCAAAATGATAAACAGGTTATTATTAACTCTACAATCTACTTCTCAGTATACACCAAACCAAACAAAAACATTCATTCACACAAACTTGTATAAAATATTATGGCATCATTATTCATAAAAGTTTTATAAAATACACAGATGTTTAACACATGTATAAATGTTGTTATAGGCATAAATAGCATATTTTTCAGAAACAAAAAGAATGTTATATTGATATACTCTATGGTATGGATATACCTTGAAGATGCTTTGCTAAGTGAAATAAGCCATTTACTATAACCAGCATAGTGTATGAGCCTATTTATATGAAATGTCCAGATAGGGAAAATTCTAGAGATACAAAGTAGGCTAGTGCTTGCGCAGTTCTTGGGTCTTATTAGAAAATGGGATGCATGGGGCAGGGGTATCTTTTTGAAGTTGTATAAGTATTCTGATTGTGGTGATAGTTTCACAGCTTTGAATATACTAAAAAAATAAAATAAAATAAAAAACTGGAATGGTATACTTTAAAGGGTTAAATTGTATGTTATATGAATTGTGTCCCACCAAAACTATGTGATGATCATTTCATAATGAAAATAAATGAAATATAGCAAACAGGATCCAATATCACCTTAAGAAAATAAAATGTAAAGAAGAATGCCTTTTGAAATCCAAGGTTAATCAATATGGGAAGTCCATAATTAAAAGGCATTAGGCATTGCTCTTCCTGGCCATAGGCAAAGACCTCCAGGTCCATCACACTTTGGAGTCTAAATCATTAGCTCCATAGGGGATAAATGTACCAGTGACATGAGGTCTTTTTATTTAACTTCCAAAGCCTGCTCACCATCTAAATATCCTTCACCCTGTGTTGATTCTGTGCATTGCCTTTAGTCCTCATTTTAGTTTCCACTCATTCTTATTTTCAGACAAAATGCATTTTTTTCACATTTGCCTTAATCAGTGCCACAACATTCATGTTCCTTCGAGGGTAGCTGGGATTTCTACTGAACTGGGAACTTTCAGAGACCATACTAATAACAAATATGCTAAAACCTATTGTGATGATAATATAATAAAATGAAGGAAAAATAACTTTCAACTGAGCTAAATTAACTAGCAAGACCTAAAATGTACTCTAAATTCAGTATCTTAAATGTTCATTTATTCCCTGAAGGGATCAATCTAATAATCCTTTATCTCATCATCGCCATTATATTCATTATCCATCATTACTCATAGAAATATATTCTCTCTAATTTCACATAAAATGAGGAAAAGTACAAAATGTGATCTCTAAACTGTTTCAAATTTAGTATGACTTTTTAATGAAACAGAGTGATTTTTTCCCCAAATTGAGCTCCTTTCAAGCCAAAAAAAAGTCAGATTTCTTAAAATAAAACTTTAGCCAGGTAGAGAAAGGCAAATAGCATATCTTATCTATAAGTAGAACCTAATCAACAAGAAAAACAAGCAAGCAAAATATAACCAGAGACATTGAAATTAAGAACAAACTATGCTAACCAAAGGGGAGGTGGGAGGTAGAGTGGGGGGAAAAAGGGAGAAGATTCTTCAGGAACATCTATAAAGGACACACAACAAAACAAGGGGGGAAAGTGGGAATGGCTGGGGTGGGGGGAGTGGCGGGGGGAAAACGGAGACAACTGTACTTGAACAACAATAAAAGTTTAAAAAAGAGAAAAAATAAAACAAAATATTTTAAAAAGATAAAACCTTTAGCTGTATTTTTTAGGCATCATTGGTAAGTCAATATAATTTAGAAATGTCAAACTGTTTTTGAGAAGATAGTAGACATTATACTTTTCAATTTACAAGAAGATTGTAGGAACTAAACTCAGAAATCTAGTCTATTCATTAAAAGTGCCATTTCAGCGGGTGGCCTGGATTTCTCTGAGTCATTGACTTCACTGATAAAGCCTTCTCGTGATATTAACAGTCATCATTCAGACATGAAAAGTAATTGTGTTCTCTAGAGTCTTTCTATTAACATAAAGCAATGACTCCAGCTTTATTTAAAGTAAACAAAACAAAAATGTGATAGAAAACTGAAATATTTCCTCTAAAACATATGCTTCCATTTCATCCTGTTTTTAACGTTAATGCTTAGATTGAACTGTTTCACAAGTAAATATAACTGGTTGGCTGGAATTTAGTCGTGAAGGACCAGAAAGAGCCCCTCTGAATAGCTTCGCACAGAAAATTTCCCCTAGACATCTCTGAAGCTTTAAGTTCAGAATTGAATGGACATGACCAGAGATGGAGGGAGTTGAAACCCACACTGGGTATTTTTTTTTTTTTTTTTTTGCTTTACAATCTGTGGAGACCATGGTTGAATATGGTGTGTCTACCACTAAACTGTGTATGTGGGCATGCTGCTATCACCGCCTACTGTAAACTCAGTTACAACCCAAAAGCTCTGTGATTTGGAAATATAGATTCTTCTATTAAACTGGAAGTTTCTTTTTCTGTGAATAGGTATCTCATTAGTATTTTATAGGATTACGTTATAGGAGAAACTCCCAGAAACTCGGTTCTTCTCCCTGACACAGTAAAGAATTACAGGCTGGAGGGCTCACAAGTGTGCAAGCAAAGTTTATTAATGTTAAATTCTAATAGGAAAGCAGAGCAAGGGTGGTTAGAGTAGGGGTGGCAAATGTAAGGTAGCCAAAGGTTGGGTGACCAGCAACCAGATGTGTGGAGGCCAGGCAGCCAGAGGCCGGCGGGCCAAAAGAGCTGGCTAGGGGTCTCCTGTGTGGCCAGAGAGCCACGAAGCCAAGAGAAGAGGCCAACAGAGAGTGTCTTTTGTTCTGAGGACTTATATAGTTGGCGAAGTAGGGATGAAGAAGTTACATTCTGATTGGAAGTAAAGGTGGTGTCATCTTCCCAGGAGATGTGGCTGTCCAAACATAGATATGGGTGGGGCTCTGCTAGCTTGAATCCTTATCTTGTTCCAAACTCTATTTGCTCATTTGGGATACATGACAGGGGACAGGCAAGTAACCAAAGTTGTTTTATGTTTTGTTTTTTCCTTTGGTCACTGGAGTCCTCCACCCCTTCTCCTTTCCAGGCCTTGGGATGAATACATAGTTTCAAGGTTTTCCTTGTCCCATCTTGTGGAGATGATACACACAGATTTTCAAGGGCTCCCCCGCACCCCCTCTCCTACACTATCATAGCTTCACTTGTTGTTTGGGATGCCTGGAAGCCTTATTGGAGCAGGCTCAGTGTTACTGGGTAAACATGTGAGCTTTTGCTTTTAGCTTCCTGTATTAAGTTATTTGTTGGATTGTCATGGTGAGGGCTCTGCCTTTATTTCCCCTCTGGCCACTCATTCCACCATACCAATTATATAAAATTATATATAAAATGTCTTTATAACAATAGGAATTTAATACAATTTTATTGTAGTATATTGAAACTTCTAAAATGCAGAACATGGTGTCTAATCAGAAAGTGATATATTATTCAAGTTCATAGAAAGGGTTAAGTGTTAATTCATAAATGGAATATTAAGGATCTAATGAGCAATTATAGCGGGTAGTATAAAATGACTAGTGTTAATTTAGCCTGTTAGTATAAAGAAACAATTACTATTCACCTGAATCAATAATATATCTTACACCAGTATGAATTATTATCCTCCTCAGGTGACAGCAATAAAATCGTATTTTTCCCCATGGATATCTCTCTGGTGTACAATATTACTCTTTCCTTTATTCTTCTGGTGGATATTTTTTATTTTGGGGAGTCATTGCTTTATCCAGTACATATAGCTGCTGCATAGCATTCATATTATGACTGCTTATAATCGTCTAGTTGATACACTACCTACAGAGTGGAATCCTAGGATGAAACTCAGTCCACATACCTTGTTATGTGGACTTGAAATAAGAGAAAATAGATAGATACAGGAGAGGGGGAGTGTGTGTGTCACTTACAGATCAGAGGTATCACAAATAATTTTCTTGTATGATTAAAAGGCAGTGTGGTAGAGGCTTTACAATATAGCCAATGATTTTACTTATAGATTTTTATTCATAATAGAGAGGATTGCTTTCTATATATACACAATATCAGTATCATTTATGAAAAAATATTTATGCTTTATCACATAATTTTCTTCTAATAAAACTAAATATTTTATATACCCCAAAATTAATTAGCAATATTAAAAATAAGAACATAGTCAGGACATTTCTTCTTATATATATATATTGAAAAATATGTAAGTCCATTTGATGCCCTTTAAAACAGCTTTGTTTCAGTGGATTGAACATGTGGCTAGCATTTCTAAACATTCCACATGAAAGTCCCAGTTAGATGTAAAGTACATTTACTCTTAGTTGTTAAAAGATAGACAAAAAATAAGTTTATTCATATTTACAATTATTTGTACACATTTAATATGCATTATGCTATTTGAGTTTCAAAAAAGTTTCATGAGTTATAGCACATACACTTAAGTGCATACACTATGCACTTATCTATCAATAAGACAACAGAATTATTAAAAGAAAAATGTTCTAAGATTTAAATTACATTACTCAGTAGACTATTTCAACATTTATTCTCCATTAAGATTTTAATGACAGATAAGTTTAAAAAGTAGACTGCCATATTCCTACATCCATTTTTTCCTTATGTAATTATGAATCTCTGTGCATAAACTTACTCATATTCATACAAGCATTTAATCACTAACTCAAGCAACTGTCTTTGAAAAAAATATTTGGCTATCACATATATAAAATGGTACAAAAGGTTCCTAACTTCGAGAACCATACTAACCCAAATAAAAATAATATTAATAAAATTTTATAAAATAATTTTAGCACTCTTTAAGCTGATTTTGTTTCCAAAACATAGAAAATGAACTTGATATACTTTACTAAAAAGAAAAATTGAAAGGTATTATTATGAATTTCTGAATTTACTGTTTCACTCTTTCGGTCAGTATTTAAGTATCTGCATTTCACCATTTCCTACAGGAGACAATGCATGGAGGGTGATGATCAAAAAAGACATAACATGAATCCATCACCTATTGGGGAGATAAAATCAATGGGATTTCTTTAACTTTAATTTTGGACAAAGAGTTGTGATGAACAAAAAGAAACATGAAGAATGATTGCCAAGATTTTTGGTTTGCTTGCGTGTCAAAATGTATAGGGATTCCAGCCAGTGAATGGGCGACGGTGGGATGAATTGAACTTGTAAGTAATGTCAGTAGACTGAAGGAAGAAGTGGAATCAGGAACTTGAATAATTATAAGAAAGTTTCTCAGGGCATCTAAAATCAGCCAGTGTTTCTTAATTACTGTCTGAGTACCCAGAGAGATGAACTATGAACCCATCTTATTTTCAAGTTCAAACATAAAGAGAGAGGATGGATTAGGGAATTTGGGACAAGTGTTTGTCAAATAAAGTGACAACTATTTAATGTCACACCTGCCGAATGCTATATGGAAAAAGGATAAATGAAGCTATTCAGGAAACAGGAGTGGTCATGGCTGAAAGCCACAACACATTGTATTCACCCACAACACATAGTATTTTGAGGGTGGGCATCATGAGAACCACAGCAGACACAGATTGATGTCAGTGAATAAATAGTGTTTATTTTTTCCTCATTTCGTATATGTGCATTTTATTCTGTTGTTCTTTTCAACCATCACCTATACCATCCTAGAGTAATGTATTTGTATTTTCTTATTTCCCATGGTTTATCATATTTGTTCTAGTTTATTAATGCCCCATTCACACCTGAATTTTCTTCCTACTCTGACAGACATAGGTCAATAGACATTTCTATATAAAAGATCTAATCTTAAATAACAAGTGTGCCAAAATTCTAGTATGATATTACAGTATATCCCGTAATGATTCAAAATATTATTAAGATGTGCTCTGTATCATGTAAGCAATTGAAATATAATGTCTTCCATATAACTAATTTAGTGGTTCAGCCTTATGTTGAATATATATGGCTTCTCTTCAGAGAAAAAATTTGAAACACACAAATTAAAAAAATAGTAATTTAAGTTTTGAAATGAAGGTTAGTTTTTTTAGTGTTTTTTACTTATTTCTCTATTATTATTTCCTTTAAAAAACCTTACCTTAGTCCTAATGATGTCTGGTTATTATTATAGATTAAAGGCTGATATAGAACTGTTATTAAATGAGAAGTAGATAACAACTAATACTAATATTAAGGACCAGGCAACAAGCTAATTATTTTATATGCTTTGGTTCACTCATCGATTCACCTAGAAGGTTCTTACTTGTTATAAACACCATCATAAATGATGATCACGTACCATAGCATAAAACAGATCACAGCCCTCCTTTCTTAACTTACACAATAACAATAGGCAAATTATAACATTAAAAACAAAGACAGCTTTGAACTGATGTTATTTATTACATGATAATGAGAAAAGTATTAAAATAAAGCATGATAGTTTAAATCATGATGCTAAACAAGGTTATAATGAACTTCTTACATATTATAAATTACCCCAAAGAATTATATATAAAATTTATATTTTTTTATAAAAATTCATTATATAATCTCATATAAAATAGATGTTTCTTTTTTCATATGTAACATTCAAATAGATTTCCTTAGGTAGATACATGACCCAGCATGCATTTTTCTTTCTCGTTCTTAATCCTACATACACACCCATGTACCCATATTGGCACTTTTCTTTGATCCCAATGCCTTTCCCTTCAATCTCTCATATCGAAGTAGGCCATTACGTCTTAAGGACGTCAGCTAAGAAATGGGAAGTAGTTTTTGTTGCTTTATAAAAGAGACAACTTTAAACAAAAAATGAGTTTTTTTTTTTTCTAAAATCAACTCCTTCCTTCAGTCTTTACTATCAGTGAGGTACCTAGAACAAAGGAAGATAGCTCAGGACCATAAAGCTATATGGAAATATAGTTCATATTCAAAGGATGAACAACAAAATATAGCCCAGGCTTTCCTTAAAGAAGTGATAAATGTTTAAGTCACTATTCATCAGATTCATTTAATTCATGCAATTATACATTAAAAACATCTACAAAATCCTTGTCAAAATTTTTATTTATATTATTTAATATATTGTTATTTCCATTTTCCCACATTTAACTCCCATTACATTTTATGCTCAAAATAGGATATCGCCAGTCAATTTACTAGATCTTGCAAACACAGCCATATATATACTGGACACTCAATACATTTATGATCATAATTGGAATAAATAAAATCTAATGTGAGGATTCCTCAAAATGCATTTGAACATATGAATGTATGCAACATAGGGTTTCATATAGCATCTCACATATATGTTGATACACAAGTTTGTCTCACAGTACCTTTTGCAGGTTCTTAATGTGATTATTGGGATATTTGAGGACCAACTATGTTAATGATCCAGAATACCTGAGAACACTGAGGGAAACAACGATACACAATCATTGCTTATCACATTGTTTTATTTTAAAATAACTCATTACAGCAAAACTTAGAAGTAGTATACTTTATATGTTTTCAACAGAAAGTGACAATAAAGTAAAATTCTATTAATAACAAATTATTCTACTCACTACATCCAGAGTCAACTCACCAGTGATGTGAAAAGCTCATTTTTCACGTATTTCATGCTAGGTTCTATTATGAGGAACATAAATAATTTGGAAGTCTATTTTAAGACAAATGTTTTAAGTAGCAGGAAACAAAGTGCCTTCAAATTACCCCTCCATTTCCAATGGACATTCCATCCTGAGAGAGTTGAAAGAACTCCATTAAACATGCTGGTAACTTTCTGTTGTAACGGAAAGCCTGCTCCACTCTACGTGGTGTTTCTGGCATACAGATCAGTTCACTGAATGAACCGAACCACACAGGAAGCAGCGTAAAGCAACTTTCTTTTTTACGAAATTGTGTTCCTTTTACTCCTTCAACTTGTTTTTCTCATCCAGGATGAGATATCTGCTTTTCCAGTCAATAGAAGACACTAATTATTTTAGGGTTCAAATAATAAAATGTCTAATAAAACAGTCTAAGAAAATGTGAACACTCTGAACTTAATAAATTTACATGAAGATCAAGACTACCCTTAGCAGAAAACTCACAATGAGAGGAGGGGTGTGTTTGGTCTTTTTTTATCTCTTCTCACTTGAACTCATCCTTTGTGCTAGAAGTCGTTTGGGACTTCAGCAGGTTTTTAACAAGAACATAAAGAGAGGTAGAGAACATAACTGACAAAGACAATTAACTTTTCACTGGTGATTTCTAGTTATAGCACATTTCTAATACTCATTTTTCTTATGTGGAGTGTATCATCTCAGAGAACTTCTAAGAGCGTGACCTTTCATTTATAATTTCCTTGATGTAGGCAATAACTCTCACAGAGGGGATTTTTTTAAGAGGCATGCACTGTAGTTTCTTGCCTCAATTTCTCCTATGTCCCACAGAAAACACATCTCTGTTCTGTTGTAACCTAGATACAACTGCTTTTCTCAAGACCATTACCTATTCTCTCTGGGAGGATTAGGAGGGAAACAATTCACATCCATTTTAATATACTGCATTTCTTCTTCATAAATAAATTGCACATGACAAAGCAAAACAATAAAAAAACTTTGTGAGAGAGGTACATTGACTTGTCTTTACTAAAAACATATATTGAACAAATATATCAAGATAAAGCCAAAGAAAAACATATTCATAAGATATATGCAAGTCCTTTAAACAGCAAAGCATTGGTATCAAGAACCTCTATGTCTTTATACCCACTTATCTATCTCATCACCATCTATCAAGAAAGTAGGAATGGTTATAAAAATGAATGTTATGAATTTACAATGGGTAAAATGTAAATAAAACATAAGTAAAATAATAAATATAATATACCTCACTTTATTTTTAAAAATGAAAATTCTACTGTCATGTAATTTCAAACATACCAAACTTTAAAATAAATGGCAAAAGTCTAATGATGACATGTTGGAAAATGAGAGTCTTCATACTTGCTGGAGTGTGCAAATGATAAAACCTCTTGGAAAAACAACTTGCCAATGTCTAGTAAATGCAAAGACATGCATACAACCCGGTTTGCAATTCCACTATTTTATTTAAACATAGAGACAACCTTCTATACTTGCCAAAACAAGATAACCAAGTATGTGGATGTTTATTGCAACATTGTTTTCAATAACCTTCTCTCCCCAAAACTGAGAACATTTGAAACTTTTATCAATAGAAGATGGTAAGGCCATATTATTAACTATGAATTAACATAAATATAAGTGTATATGTTATCAAATGATATAGTAATTGATGCAGAAGTTTTTGTTAAAATTCAACATTAGTTCAACTTTTAGCTCTCTATTTAGATAAATCTTAAATATATATGAGAATTGCAAACAGCATATTCAGGATATAATACATGTAAGGAAAAATAGGAGGGGATTAGTTTAAAGATTTGAAATATATCTGGAAAGCTTTTTTCCTTAAATTATAATAAAAAATCTTACAATATTTAAGATATAGCAAAGCAGAATGGTATATATACAATCATTCTTATTTTATTTGTCAATGTACACTATTTTTAAAATATATCAGGATAAAGTGTGTAAAACTATAAAAATAACCAATGGAAATTCTCATTTACATGTTTTCCTAAGTACTTTCTTATTTGTTTTCTCCATAGGAGCACGTATTTACTTTATAATTATTTTTCGTAAAGATCTTGAAGAGTACCAGCATATTTTATTATTAAGCTTCCTGTGTAGATTACCATTTTTTTCTGTGAGCACATGGATCATTATCTATGACCATCATAAAAACTTATTTCAACATTAGTGGTTTACATTTATTACCTCACTATCTCTAGGTGTGTCTAGATGTTATGATTGGGTTCTCACTGGACTAAAATGAAGGCACTGGCAAGTTTCCTTTTTGGAGTTTGTAAAGAAGAATGCATTCCCTTGCTCATTATAGGTACTGGAAGATTTTAGTTCCTTGTGGTTATTGGACTGAGATACCCACTTTCCTTCTGTTGTCCGTTGTGGGCATTTACAGCTGTGGAGTTCAAGACACCTCTTGGCTCATAGCTCTCGTTCTGCATGTTGAAAGCCTGTACAAGCGGAGAGCGCCTCACGCTTCTGCTGTGTCTTTGAATCTGGACAGTGCTTTACTGTACTGTAAGAACATCCATCCAAAAGTGTGTGGCTGTTGCACACTATTCTGTTTCTTATGGATTAAAAGTTTGTTCCCCCAATCCATAGGATGAAGCTCTAACTCCCATTGTGATGGTGTTTGGAGGGGTGGCCTTTAGGAAGTAAATAGGTTTTCTTAGGGTTATGGGAGTAGGGGAGCTCATTATGAAATTAGTATCCTTATAAGAGGAAGAGAAGAGAGACCAGCATTCTTTCTCTCTCACGTGCAGGTTCCGAGAGAGAGTAGTGTCTGAAAGCCATGAAGAGGTTTCTCACCAGAAACCAAATTTTCCATACCTTGATCTTGTAATTCTGAGATACTAAAAATGTGAGACATAAATGCCTGTTGTTTAAGCCATCTAGTTTATGGTATTTTGTTATAGCAGCCTCAGCCAAGGCAGTTTTTATTTCTGTTCTGTTATCCAAATCAAATGGCACCTCATTTTCATAATTTTTCTACATGTGTAAAATACTTTTATTTTAAGAGGCAATTAAGTTTGCTGAAGATGCTTAACCTGTCAATTCCACCACTTTAAGGGAGCTTTACTAGCTGTTGCAATTGTCCTCCTTGGTGCTGCTGTTGGCACTCGTGATTTTACTGCAGGTACTAAAACAGAATCCTCATCTCACACTTCGGAGACTTTCTAAAGGTTCTCATACATAATTAATAAAGACACCTCATCTTTTCTGTAAAATTCCCTGGGTAAACTGAGGCTGACATTTTACATTTATTACATAATAGAATATTATTGATATAAAATGAAATAGTTATAATTTATAAAACGATCAATATTTTAGGTCTAAAATTATGTCAGGTATACTTAATCCAAAACATATAGCTTTGTTCTTTTTTTTATACTTCATGAAAATTTACAAATGAAAGACTTTCAATTACAATAAACTCTAAATTAAAGGCACAGAGGATACTTCATATATAACTTGAAACTGTTGACATTATCAAAAACATTGTGCCTCTGTTATAGGTCTTCCACTTTTCCAATAAATTACATTCTGGAAGAAAATAATTAGGTCACTTTATAATCAATGCAGAAATATATAAGATTTATACATTTTCCTTTTTTCAGTCTTACACAGTTAATATTATGCATCTTACCAAGTTTAGTTATCCCAATGCTGAGTTCAATTGGTACATGAGAAATAAGAACATTTATGTGTTTTCTTTGATCTTGTTATATGTTAGTAGCCTAATGTACATTACTGAAAATTAAATGTGTCCTTTTAGTTTTGTACTGATGTGGAATCAATTTTACATAAAGTTTTCCACAAATTTTAATGTTTTTAAAGATTGTATTAACTGTGTCACTCATGGCTATTTGTTTTTACAATTTGACATGCAGAATTATTTTACTTTTTGGTAGACTCTACTAATTTTGTACAGCATACATATCATAATTTAGAGACAATGCAAAGAGATTTTTTTTTCTTTCTGTATGCCAATGAGGAAAACTGCTAATTGACTTTTTGACCTAATCTTCTGATCAAGGATAGGCAAATTATGTGCTGCTGGCAAATCCAATATGCCACCTCTTTTGTGAGCTAAGAATATTTTGTTTTACTTTAACATTTTCAATTCACCTATTTTAAGCATTTATATAAGCTCCTACATAATATTTTCAATTTTGCCTGTAGGTCTTCCTGCCTGATATATTTAATATTCTGCCCTTTACAGATAATGGTGGTCAGCCCCGGGACCTGGAGCTAAAGTGATGCAGCATATCTGTGTTGACCTGTTTAGATGATTTTTAGTTACGATGAAACAACTGCAAACTAGTATTTCTATTTTTCTTTTGTTGTCATCGTCACCCTTTGCTATTGTCATTATTTGAAAGCAATCGTTATTGCCATCAATTTGGCACAAAGCTGCTAGAGGAGAAACAATGAAAATATATTTACAAAAGTAATTAAATGATAAAAGTATAAAGAATGATTGGATTCACATATTTTTAAGGAATTCATTTTTTTCAGTGGCATGTAGGGATAAACATTCTAAACCATGAAAATGTATCACAGCATTCCAATGTAAAAGGCAAAATGATGCATAATAAAATGATGTTCTGATATAATCAGAGATGATATATCATACCCAAGAAATTCATCAAGATAGAGTAAGCTACATGACCTCAATACATACTTTAAGACTTTTGAAAAAGTTATATATTTTATAAAGGTATGTTAATCCAGGGCTGCATTAAAATTTGTCACAAAAATCTAACACAGTATCCCAATATACCAAAATTTGTCACAAAATAAGAAAAGCATGATATTTCAATTTATAATGTGTCCTAAATACAGTGGGTGTGACAAAAAAGATTTTATTTTTGTTCATAAAGCTACTTTCCAATATTAAAATCTCATATGCTTTGTCAGATCATGAAAATACAAGTGAGGCTAAAGTTATCTTAGTTTTAAAGGATTATTTTAGGATAATATATATTAAAACATTTTTCCATCTTAAACTTTAAGGAAGAACCTTAATTTTTTTGTTCTAAAAGGTATACTAAACCTCCTTTCTGTGCCTCTTTATCATTTTTGCATGGATATTTCAGTTACTGACACTGCATCTTGGTAAAAAGTTGGTCTTTTGCTATGTATTTTAGATTCAAATCCAGACTCCAAAATTTCTTATCTTTATATGCTTGGAGAATTTACCTCATTTCTCTGTGCCTCAGTTTTCTCATCTGTAGAGCTGGATTTTCCTAAAATATATCTGATAAGATTGAAATATAGAATGAAGAATTTATGC
The DNA here is from genome assembly GCA_028533065.1 of Trachops cirrhosus. NCBI lineage: Eukaryota > Metazoa > Chordata > Mammalia > Chiroptera > Phyllostomidae > Trachops > Trachops cirrhosus. Next base: position 12,819,570 of record CM052548.1, on the reverse strand, counting down.
ACATTAATCACTTCTATTACTTCAAAGGTATGTATAATATGAAAGGCCAAAGGTCTAAGTTCTGTAATGAAAAATCAGCTGGAATCTGTGTATTGATTAATAGAATTAATTCCTTAAAATGTGTTTAAAGTTCAAGAGGACCTATATCTTGTGCTTTTAATAACATTTAAAACTTATATTTTATTTTTCTTGCTTATGAATTAGCTATCATCTTTATTATCCTTAACAGGAATTCTGTGAAGTTTGTTTAAGATACTATGAATTATTGTATCAAGGAAACTATACTATGATATACTTTTATTTTTCAGCTTTAGAAGTGTTTGTCATTAAAAGAAATATACTAATAAACTCTTAGAAGGAATCCAGTAAAATGCTACCCAAATTTCTATTTACTTAAATGCACATCTCATGTGATACAGCCCCAATGAGCTATGTTAGTAATGTTTATGCTCTAGCACTGTGTTTTGAATTCTCAAAATGTTGTATCATGTTTAATAGCATATTAGCCTATTAAATTATTTAAAATATATGTTATTTTATCATTATTATTTCTCTATGTCTGCATAGAAAGATAACTGGTATATGGCATAACATAATTACAAAAACAAGAACATATCAGATAAATAAGTAATTTGAGTTTTGATAAATCTTTAACAAGTTAATTTAATAAACTTAAATTATCAAAAGCTACTATGTGGCACAGTCACTAGAATGTAAAGGACATTCCAAAAATATTTCATGAAAAAGAAACTTAATAATATGTTAATCTGAAAATAAATTAAGACCAGGAAATATCAAAATATGTAAGGAGATCTCTGTACATAAATTTAAAAAGCTGATTTTCTATAAAAAATCTTTAGGAAAAAATTCAGTAATAAAATTCAATACAATCATATTTTCCATTAAGAAATTTAACATATATTCAATTTCCAAAAAGAGCTTACAAGTTATTATTATTGCTATATATAATAATGGTATTATTATTATATTATAATAATGTCAATGTTGTTAATATAATATTGTTATAATAATAACAATATTATTGTTATAACTTAGAAGTACGTTACTATTATCATGAATTTAATTACAGAATGTAACTGGGTAGTGGAAAGAATGTGAGATTAAGAATCTGACACTTAGATGAATCCCTTTCTTATCATGGATTTTTTTTCTATGATATTGAACAGGTTTCCTGCTCTTTCTGAGATTTAAATACGTCATCAATCAAAATGTATTCAACCACGTAGTAGTGTTCAAGGTTGCTCTGACAATGTAATGATATACATTTTCTGATGCACATCATTGAATTGTTGAGTAATTTTTCCCCAGTAAGAGGAAGAGCCCATTAAAAATAGTGTTTACAAAATATAAAAATCAGTAGTCACCTAAACTTAAAATAAAATAATCTTAAAATTCTTTATTTTCCACCTTTTCCTCATAAAACTGTATTGACACATATCTTAAAGATGAACATCTTGCTTTATGTTGTTAAACATAAATACAATCATACAAGATTCATAAGAAGCATATAACATAAGAATCATATATCATAAGAATCATATAACATCATATACTAAGTCATAAGCTGTATGATTTAGTATATATTATTAGCATGCTATCATGGCCTATCCTACAAGAACAATTTAGAAAAATGTTTCTAAATCACACCTTGACTTTGCCCTCATATATCCTCATAACAAAAAAGCATTTACTCTTTGGTACTAATTCTCAAAATGGTCATTCTGGGAGTTTAAATCTAACAGAAATTCAATGGCCAGCCCTAGTAAATAAGGAAGTTAGTAGCTGATAAATGAAGACCTGACATTACCTCACTTTTTATTTTTAATTCATTGCTATAACCATGCTCTTAAACTTGTTACCTTATAAATGGAAATAAACCAGGTAGTTGTCTGTCCTGTCAGTTAGGATGTACCTAAACTATTACATATTTCATATATGTTTAAACATTTCTTTACAATTCAATATTCACTTCAGAGCTGTGTTTTCCATTATTGGCTATTTTCCTTACCTTTAATTTTTATATTAATCTCATACTGTGACCAAACTAAAGTATTTGTTTTCCTCCAATTTTTCCTTCCTTTGTTCCAAAAGCAGACGGAAAGGAGGAAAAAAAAAAAACAAAACCTCCATATACTCAGTTAATCATGGCATAATACAGGGTCATTCTTTTCTTGTCCTTTACTTCTGCCACACCTCAACAATTAGGAATATCAATTCTAACTCAAATTATAGCTCTCAGTTCAGCTAATCAGTTTCCATTCTTTTGCCGTTCACTTCATCTACAAAACCAACATGCTTCCTGAAGCACTGAAACATAAATTTACTTTCAGTGTTTTGTTTTTGTTTTTGTTTTTTGCAGTCACTATAATGTACTTGCCACAAGCAGTTTGAGTGACTTTTAAAAGGACAAGCTTAAGAATGCAACTTTTTCTGCTTAAAAGCTATCCACAGATTTCCATTGCTCTTAGGATACTTCCCAAACCCCAAACATCTAAACATCTTGACCTTTTAAATGAACACCCCTGCCTTCTGACTATTGCCATTCCAATGTTCTTCTTGCCTGGCTCTCACTTGATCATTAGCCTCCAGTATTACTGGCCTCTTTTTATTTCATTCAGTAAACTATTTTTTTTCTTTTTCTTCTTTTCCCCTCCTTCTTCTCTTCTCCATTCCCTTCTCCTTCTTCTTCCTCTGGTTTTGGTTCAGTAATTTAATAGTCTATGCTCTGTTTCTGGATTCGAGTGACATGCCCTAACTCTTTACCAGTGTTACCCCAACACAGTCTTCATCTATCCTCACAGGAACTGAGGAGTCTGGGTTTAGATTGAAAACTGATTTTTCAGGTCTGCTCACTGAAATTCACCAGGCAGTCCTCAGAGGAAATCTGCCCAGACGTGGCACATAGCCAGTGTTTGGCGTTCCCTGCAGGGAGTTGCAGTCAAGCACTCGGGCCTCTTGGAAAAGCCATACTCTTTCACATGTGCCTTTTGAGCCCAGGTGTTCTATTGCTGGGTCTTTTTATCTGAGTCCTCAGGCAGAGGTCTTCCTCAGGCATCTCTGCTGAGGCCTCCTTAAGAAGTAGGAGGGAAAATCTTGAAGACACTTTTCTGCTCTTAACCTTCCCCTCTCACCTTCCTTGCAAACTGATGGTCCATAAAACTACCTGAATCTTTGGTTCCAGGCTCTCTCAACTGTGAGAAGACTCCCACATCTTCAGTGATGAAATGACTCTCAGCACCTGCTTGGGTCCATGAAGGAAGATAGAACAAGGAAAATCATCGATTTCCATGGTTTTAGTCTCTTGCTTTCGCCATAACAGTAAGAGTTAAGAAAGTCTTAACATTTTGATTTTATGCTTGTTGGTTTAATTTACCACTGTGGCACCAAGCAGCTCTGTGCTCTCTCTTCGGTGAAAGTCCGCTTATTACTTTCCCAGTTTTTTATTAAATGTTTATTTGTTTAGCTAATGAATGTGGATAGTTCTTCATATATTATAAATTTGAATCCTTTTCTTGATATGCGGTTTGTAAATATTTTTCCCAGTCAATAGCTTTCATTTTCATAATAAGGTCCTTCACAAAAATATTAAATAGGGTTCAACATATCAAAATTTTCTTTTATAAATCATATTTTATGTTAACTCTAAGAACACTTTGCTTAGCTTGAGATAAAAATTTTTCTCTTAATTTTAAAATTAATTTCAATGTTTATGCAAGTAATGCATTTTCAATTAGTTTAAGTTATGAGACAGATAAAGGTTCATTTTTCCCCTTTTGATGTCCAATTGCTCTAGAATCATTTGTTAGAAGAATTATCTTTCCTTTATTGAAATACCATTAAAATAAGTAGATCTAAAGTTAAAAGAGATAAATCTTACTCCCCAAAATTTGAAGGAGAGAAGGAAAATATCACAGTGCCTCACCTACTAAGAATCAAACCCTCCTCTGCACGCTCGAGTATCCATGAGTCCACCCTGCACAGGAAGTTCTGTAGGGTAATTCGACTGCTTATTGATGGTGATTGAGCAGCTTTACAGAACAAATGATTGTAGCTATGGATGCCACAGTGGGAGGCTCACTGTTGGTGCCCCCTTAGATAAATAGGAAGCAAGAAATAAGTAACTGGAGTAAAAACTGCATAAAATAATAAGCGCTCCAAATCCTTCCTTCACCTGGAGTAGCGATGAATCCTACGACATACATTTTCAGTGCATATTTTCCAAGCAATGTTATAACAGAAGTGTGTGTGTTTGTGTGGGTGTGTTTAGGGTGAATGTGTTTACACAATAACTATAGCAGCAAAGTTTAACCCCTCTCTTTAATAACAGTGTATACATTAAGATAGTATAAACAGAGACTGCTTGATTACTATTGACTACTTAGTATCTATAATAATGGGATATAGTTGGTGCTTAATGACTATGTGGTATTGAGAGAATGAAAATAAACCATACATTTAAAAATAAACACATAAAAATGCATGTTTTTTGTCTTTCTTATGATATGATTTGTGGCAATTTGAATAAGGCTCTTAATTGACTGTCACACATATATTAATTTTCTTAAGACATTCCAGATTCTTGCTGTGAATTTTTTCTACTTCAATTCATAATTCAGAGATTTACATTTTTAAATTTCAAGACAAGATATATAAAGTTTAAATTGTCATCATAAAACTATGAATTTAATTCATAATTAATTATAACCAATGGTAGGAATATTTTTCTAGATTTTGTTACCCTCAATGATGATTCTCAAAGCTTCACATTCAGAATGATCATTTCTTGAAAAATTGCAACCTAAGTATGTGGGCAATTTTTTACTTAAATTTTCTTATGTTTCCTTTTCTTTTTCTTTCTCATTTATTTTGCTCTAGAAGCAAGCAGAGTACCAAACTCGATAGCTTCACACCAATTCCAAAATGTTGGGTCACTAAATACTTGCTTGTATTTTTCTTTATGGTAATCATCCAATAAATGATACCTGATCATCTTTATGCTGAACATATTCTTTAATTACAGGGCAAATTAAAGGTATGGCCTAATAACAATTAGTGTAACTACTAATATTTATGAGCATGTGTGTATGCATGTATACATGTATGTGTATATATGTTCATGCTCACATGTGTAGAGAGAGAGATATCAGGCAAGCAGAGACACAGGAATGAATTTTTTTAAAAAGTTTGGCCTTGTCAATTTATATTACAGGGTGACTGAGTGAATCTTCTTGTCTTACAACTTCCATCACAGCCCTCACTATCTTTCAAGATCTCTTGGCAGATTTTAGAAGATTATCTGAAGCAATGTTAGATGTGCCTTAAGACTGAGTGAACAAAATTTACAAAATGTCATTCCTTCTAAAATTCTCTTTCATGTTTGGCACAAGAATAAAGTTCACTTCATTTTTAGGTATGTTTCAAAAGAATAATTGCTTAATAGCTATTAGGTAGGTCCCAAATGAAATCATTTTCAACTATGGTAAGAATTGGGGTTGAAAATAAACTTAATATTAAGTATAGAAAGTAAGTTTTAATACAGATAAAACACTGGGTAATTTTGAATGATTTTGCTGACCAAGTAAAGTGGTAAATCAAATGTTATCTGGAAAATATAGACTTTCAAATGTTTAATAAAAAAATTATTTAAAAATATCATTGGGTTACTATAACTTGAGACAGCTGCCCAACATTGCATATATAAGTGTGTGTACGTACGCATGTGTGTGTGTGGATATATATTTATCTTATCCATCCCAGGAAGTGCCAAAAAGTTGTGCACCTGAATTTTTAGTAATGGAATATATATGGAATATTTATTACTCCATTAGGGGATGTAAACACACAAACAGAGGTTAATAGATGGGTAGACAAACAAGGTGGCCAAAAATTAAATTGTGCTAATTATGATAAAGATTATTAATATTCCTAGAGTCCTGCTGACATGACTTGATTCCTGCATTATTATCCCCTGGTTTTTAGTCACAGCGTTGTCCAGCCTTCCTAGCTCCTAGCTGCTGACTTCTCCGCAACTCCCAGCAGCAACGCTGTTTGTTGAAGCGAGGATCCTGAAACTGTCGGGAGCACATGCGACAATCCGCTCCTGCTCCCTGAGCTCCTGCCACACTCTCTAATCAAAACACAATGTCCAGTATTTTAAATGACTAATTTAAAATACTTGTGACTATTGAAATATTTCCTCCTTACATGTTCTTTTGTTTATTTTTTATTAAAAAGGAGAGTTGTGGCTTCTGTTGTCTTTATCATTTCTCTTTCCAATTTCCTAGGCATTATTACTAATTTTACTGTTGTTTTAGTTGATCTTCATAAATATTTTCAGTAGAAAAACTATAAACATTATGATATTGTGATTTTTTACATCAGTATATTTTGAACTTTTCAGAGATCTCAGTGCAATGAACTAGAACTTCCAAAAAAGTTGAATATTAGTTGTCATTGTAAACATTCTTATCTTTTTCAGAATTTGTTTACATTATTAGTATTTAATCTCCTATATATGCAATATATATCTAGTATGTATACTTTAAACAAATTTATATTTTATTCTTATTTTAAAATTTTCCTTGGACCCTGGCTGGTGGAGCTCAGTGGACTGAGTGTAGACTGCAAAAGAAAAGGTCACCGGTTCGATTCCCAGTCAGGGTACAGGCCTGGGTTGTGGGCCACATCCCCGGTGAAGGCCACACCAGAGGCAACCACACATTGATGTTTCTCTCCCTCTCTTTCTTCCTCCCTTCCCCTCACTCTAAAAATAAATAAATAAAATTTAGAGAAAAGAATGATAAAAACTCTCAGATATTTAAAAACCTTTCTCCTTGGATTGATGAAAATATTTATCATTTTGAGGTAACTATATTTCACTCATTTTTCTTTTATCTGCTTAAATTAAGGAGTACAACATGACAATCTACACCACTAATCCATCCTTGTGTTTCTGTTACATAGAACACTTTCGAATTTATTCATTGTAAATTTCAATAATAGATAATTTGCCATTTAATTTCAGTAGTAGTGAACTTCAAGTACTGTATTATGCAGTTGTTAAAATTTCTGGGAGGGCAAGAAACTTGAACTGTGTGATTATTATCTAGTAATAATGCAATGGGTAGGGGACACTAAACTAGTCCACCATTTTCTGTATAGAAAGGCATTCTCACCATTATGTCCTTCTTTCTGATGTGATACTAGGGACCAGGTAGTAATCCCTTTACCATAGATTGCTCAAAACACCAAATAGCACCAAATAGCACTGCTGAAAGAAACAATCTCCCTAATGTGGCCACCAACTCACAGTAGTTACTCCTACACTTCTCGTCACTCTCTTGAATTTCTGCTTCGTAGACCTAGGTCATATGATTTCAAGCTGCAAGAGATTTATTGAATATAAATAGCTGCAATCAATACTAAGTAAGCCAATCTGCGCCAATCAACACAGGCCAACATTCATCTCTGAAATCTGCATAGACTTCTTTCTACTTACAGTTTCCCTCTAGAAACCAACAGCATGCTCCCACACAGTAGAGAATACTGCGTTCTTTTGAGTAATCATCATAAGCATGTTAACCCCTTAGGAGTGAAAATTCAAGTATTGTTAGTTCTCATATCCTTTGTTTGGCAACATCTTTATCATATCTATTAAAAATTACAATCTAAACTATAGTCTATGAACCAAATAACCATCTTGACCAACAACCCCTATAAGAAAAAGTAAGTAAAATGGAGCAGGGAGTCACAAAATTGAATCTAGTTATGCTGCCAACAAAGCTCATGAGGCCATCAAGCACTGCCTTGGAAACATAGAGCATGTTAAGTTGACTCATCTTTTAATTTTTTTTTAAATTTTTTATCCTTACCAGAAGACATTTTTTCATCACCTTTTAGAGAGAAAGGAAGGGAGAGAGGGAGAGAGAGAGGAACATCAATGCAAGAGAGAAATATGCATTGCTTGCCTCCTGTATGCTACGCAATCAGGAATGGAACCTACAGCCTATGTATGTTGTGTCCTGACCAGAATCCAACATCAACCTCCCAGTAATGGGAAGATGCTCCATCCCACAGGGACACAGGACCAGGGCTTGACTTATTTTTTGAGAAGACATCCTGATAATACTTTAAGCAAATAGACCCCCCCCATAGAGACAGGTAATGGATTATGACTTTAGTGGAGTTATAATCCATCTTCCAGGACAAAGATGTTTTACAGAGGAATGTCCTGTTGCCTAAACTTCCTGCCTAAGCAGTTCTATAAACACAATTTCATCACTTATTGGACTAGCATGATTTCTCAAAGTCCCTGTGAATGAATAATACTACATATCAGGAGAGTTGTCTTGGCTTTGAGAAAAAACAATTAAGTTATGCTTCCTACACCATTAGGTAAAATTAAACTTATTTTATCGTTAACTGAAAAGGCATTTGGCACTTAATAGCTGCAAAGCAGAATCCAGGGAACAGTTTTGATTTTCTCCAGCAAAGAGACCATAACCAGAATGGCAGCTACTACATTGGATATGCCACCCGATAAATATTATAATAATTCATTCACAAAATCTAAAGACCATCTGCTATCAGGGCAGGACAAATGGGGGCAAAGCAATTGGGTAAGGGATAGAAACTGCCACTTCTGAATCCTTCAGGTTTTTAATAGTAATGCTTATATTGGCAGTATCTTCTGGAATATGGTGTTTCTTTCACAGTCACAAAGATTTGGATGCAGTCCTGGTTAAACTAACATTTTGAAAACAGACTGTAAGTAAATGTACACATATTTATAAATTGAGAATGATCTAGGTTTGTTCATGGAAATTATGAAGATGTTGAAGTTTTTGGAGCATAGGCATTTTAGTTTTGAGTTTTGCTTGGTCATTAATTCCCTGTGTTAGGCTGAGATCCACTTCCTTTAATGGATATGCAGGAATGAAGGTAATGACGTTCTAAGACAGGAGTCAAGTATCTCAGATGAAGTACCTAATGGCTCTTGAAGCATCCTGAGAGGGAGATGAAGAACTCATTAGTCCTCAAGTGAATCTTATTACCATTAGGAAAGTGCTACATAATCAAACCACCTGAATTTTACTAAACTTCTCCATTCTAATTTTTGGGGATTCCACATTTTGTCAATTAATGATCCAAATTCCATTTACCAATTTTGTGAGGCTTTAAATACAACTAGCTTAATTGCATAGCTCTCAAGACTTGACTCTATAATTAAGAATCTAATAAGATTCTTAATGATTCTTCAAACTCAATGATTTTCAGTGATAAAAGGTTTTTTGGGGCGGTCATTAAAGATGATAATTTTTTGGCCAGTCCTTGAGTAGATATTATAAATCTTGAACATACACTTTTCTTTCTTTTTTAAAGTAGTATTTTCTGTTATTTTTAAATATAACAATGAGTTTAATCAAGTTAAATGAGGTTGTAGTAAGTTATGTAAATTATACAGTAACTAAATAAATTATATGAAGTATAATAAAGTGAGTGTGCCCAGCAGACATTTTTGCCTCTTTAAGGCCTTGCATGTTTTTTGGGGGAAATGATTAATTATAGCCTCACTGAAGATAATATTTATGATATCCCATCTAGGCCATAGTTTCTTGTACCCATTGCATATCCGTCCATGGACATTTACTCTAAAGAAACAATGATGTTGGGAGGATAAAATCTCTAACACTTACATGCATACAGAGGGAGGGTTAGGAAATTAGGAAAAGCATAGCATTTTAAGAAATAATTAAGAAATCAATAGAAATACTAAGGTTTGACAAAATTAAATAAAATGCAAAAGACTTAGAAGTTGTATAATAGGTTCCTGTTAACTGAGAAAGAGGTTGGAGCTAAAAGAGAACTAAAGAACTGTTTAATTGAGTTCAGATATTACAACCAAGAGATTCAGATTCAGGCAGCAACCTAAAAAGTGGTCCACAGAGAACAAAGAAAAACAAGGTTTGTAAAGGTTTGGGCTGATGTATTGTCCTCAGTCTTGTCCTTAGCATTAAATGAAGGATTTTGGTTCAGTTAAAAGGGATTTCTTGAGTCTAATAGGCAAAGGAAGAATGCTAGTTAGCAAATTGGGTTGGTTCCTTTCAAAGTAAGGGACGCAAATCCTCTGGTTGCCGTGGTGAGGAGAAGACAATGTTCAGGAACAGCTGAAAAGTTGAAAAGTTAATGAAGAAATATGCTGGGTAGAATGTGTATATGACAAATTTCTCCTTTGTAGTTCCCTTAAAATAAATAAATCCATGTTGGCAATTTCTGTTCACACTATATTTATTATATTTTAATCTCTTAACTTTATAGAATTGGAGATACCCTAATCCACATGTTATTAAAGAAAAAATGTGTCCTAATCCAATTCACATCCTGTTCTTCTTGCACCAGACACTGCAAACTGAATAGCTTTTGCAATTCACACTTGTTATCTTTGGGAAAGCTTTCTCCATTTTACCAAAGTGTGAATAGCAATCACATTGAATGCACAATTACTTCATTAAATATTGTTCGTTGTTCACACTCCAAGAGTTATTGCATTATTATACTTACTTTACAATTAAATAAAATGTTGGAATTGAATAAATGTACGCGGGTTTAATTTATTCCTGCACTGTATCTGAAAGTTGCCATTTTTCTTCTTTACTATGTCCATTGGATATCAAGGATTGTATAATACATATTGACATTTTCTGGAAAAATAACAACTTTGAATTAAGCGCAGGGAAAATGTTCCTGAACCCTAGTCAATTACACATAAATTATTGATTCAGAGAATACATTATTTCTGTCATACTTTTCTAAACAACTTTTTTGTTGCCCCTACTTGGGGTTTACCTTATTGACATTACACATGCACATATATTTCTCATACATGTGTATAATCTCACTGGTGAGGTGGTGAAATAAACAGCCCAACATCATAATGTAAGTGTGTAGGTAAATGCTGTTCAGAGGGTAGTAAAACTACACTCTGTTTAGAGAAGTCGTGTGTCACGGTTCTCAAGAACCTTGCTTGTTTCTAAAATCAAACTGCCTGGTTGCAAGTAGAACCCTATTTCTAGAATCAAGCTGCCTGGTTTTAAATCCTCATTTTAAACATTTACTAGCTGCCTGAATGTGGGCAAATAACTCAAAATTTTTATTTTTAATCCCCTGGTCTTTAAAACAAAAGCAGTAATAATGATTAACTTACCAGTATCATTAGAATTTAAGATGATCTGACCAAATCACATTTGGCACACAGTAAATGTTAAGAGGTGGATGCACATACATATATGTTCTTTTTATATTATTATAGATATTAGCTATTTTGTTTTTTTTTAAGTTTCTGAATACTGTTTTTTAAAACGGTGTGTAATAAAGACCTCACAAAGGGAGAAATCAGGTTTCTAAGGTACTTGAAGATAACTACACAACGATGTCTGTGGCGGACGTCGGGGGCAGGGATTACAAATGTTTTGCGCAGGCCATCACCCACTCACTGTCTCAGTCCCCACCCGTCATCCTGAGACTCGATAGGTGCCCAGAAAACCTGGTGTTCCAAGCTGGACAGAGGCACTTGTCGCACATTAGCCATTTCAATGTCTCCCTTTTTAAGCTTCAGCCTTTGATATCTCTTCACGTTCTTTCAGAATCACTTTTCCTCAGCCTCTCCTTTTTTCAGCGTACTCTCCCTTCTATGCGTTTTACCACGTGACTTCCCTGACTTTTAAGAGAAATGTATTTTTGGAATATGTTACATATAGAAGTTAACAAAGGCATGTAGTATGTGGAAACACTTGCCGGGAATTTTCCATTGTGTAACTTGAGTATATAATTGATTCCCACCAGCTTCCTGGTTCATATCTGAATCTAACAGGAGCTTTCATAGAGCATTGTTAATAACTCTACTAGTGCTGTTTAAAAATTTTTGCACGCCCTGGCAGTGCATGATATAGCTTCACAAAAACTATTTCTCATGAAATCCATTTCATTTTGTTAGAACAGGAATTATTTATATCCAGTTTTACAAAAGACATCACATTAAGTCTAAGATTTACTGGATTAGCTGAGTTCTCAGTACAAATATTTTTAAAAATCTACAATTCTAATTCCTAATTAAATACCTTAATCATGGGCATAATTAGTAAACAAATTCATGTTAGTGGGTGGTGTGTTTCCTAATGCATACAATTGTTTTTGTGATGACTAGATGATATGTATAGTCATTATCATTACTATTACCATTTACACTCTATTGTAAAATGCAAACCTTTTCTTGGATGATGGTTATACATGGCACAACACTATGCCCCCATCTTACCTCATACTATCAACTGCTTATGAACAGGGAATGTATCCTATTCATATGCAGATACTTAATATGTCATAACATACCCTGATACATCATAATCTGTGTATATCTTAGTTAATAGTAAGTATTGAGTCAAGTACTGAACATATGCCAATGATTTTAATTGCTATGGTCTCCTAGCTAGACTTCAAAAAATGTGTTCAATTAAAAAAAGAAAGAAAGAAAAGAAAAACAAAAAGACTGTGCAGTCAGTCAAAAAGGAGTAGCAAGTATATGCCCTCTCTGCTTTCTGGGGGTATGATTGCAGAAGTGAGAGAACATTCTTTTCCCCATCCCAGTGCATTAACTTTATATATCAAAAGAATAAAATGGTACTCATAAACATGCCAGGTCAAAGAGCAATACAAGAGACTCCAAGGACATTTGAAAATTGTAGTAAAATATCAATTTAAATTTAAAAAATTAAGAAAAGAAACCAACTATTGGAAGTTAAAAAGATCTCTAAGGAAAAAAATAATGATCACAGCATTTATTTAACTGTGCGTTTGATTTTTGGAGATTTTAGAAATCACATTACAAAGCCTTTTTTCCTTCTTTTTTAATTTAGATATGTTACTAACCAGCTGGGATGGTAAAATCTGCTGGGTAGTAACTGCTGAGCAAATGAATGCTTTGTTTCAGAGCATTGCAGGTCAGGGATTTTGCTCCACAGTACAAAAGCTAATGATGTTCCTTCAAATAGGGGCAGGTTGGGTCACAGAAGTGAGTAGAAACTGGACTCAGTGTGAGCCTCTGGCAAATCATGAAAAGATGTGATATGCTCTTAGATCCTCAGATGAAAGGCAATGTGAAGTGAAGACAGGTGCTTTGAAGATAAATCTTGTTTACTGTAATTTTGTAGTTTAAAAAATACTTGAAAAAAAGTAAAAACAAAAATGAGTGGATATTGTGCAAAAACATTTTTATTCATCTGCTTTCATTAATTAAAATGAAAATGGCATTGGACTAATTTTAGAAAACCTTAAATATGAATTCAATCTTTTATGCACATTTATGTGAGACATTTTAGAACTATTTTTCCTAATTTCAGGGAATTTTTTAAGCTAAATGCAACAGTCACTGTTTAGAACTGTGGCAGAATTTAAAGGACATTACAGGGAATTTAGTCTATTCCTTGTATTTCTAGATTAGAAAATCAATATTCAGAATGTTTCTCCTATTCAGTTAAATACTTAGCTGTATAACTGATAATCTTTCAGGCTGTCCAATATTCACCCCCTATACCTTGGAAGTTTTCATAGTGAATAAGGATGACTACATTGATTTGAAAGCAGAATATATTTGTCTCACATGTTCTGGTGTAGTTTTTCTCCTAGTGCATATTTACTATATTAACAGGGACAGTGATCACTTATGTTCACGATCTAAGCAGAATTCTACCTTCCTTTTAAATTTCACCTGGATCTCATCTCCACTGTTATCTCCACCTATGGTGAGTTTAGGTACTGTATTTTGTTTTCCATCAAGGAAAGCCAAAGCACCGTGGGATATGCTCAAACTACCTAATATGGGTTTGCAAAGCTAGGTGCACTGAATGCATGCCACATACTAATAAGATATTAGGTTACTGTTAGTCTACAGCATCCAGTTCTAAGGCAAGTTTGATTAATGCATTAGCCTTTTGTCAGGGTCCAGATTAAATCTCCATCAATGCAAGTTTTCAAGCCAGTTGCGCAGGAACCACCCTTGATACTTCTCTCTCTCCCAACACTTTCCTCAAATAGTCATTGGGTAACAAGACTGGGAAAATGGTCTAAAGTTTACTTAATTATAACAACACTGTATCTAAATATGTAAACACACAATACAGTGTACAAGTGATATACAGTGGAACTGTACACTTGAAACCTATGTAATTTTATTAAACAATGTAACTCCAATAAATTCAATTAAAAAATTAAATAAATAAATAAATAAATAAACCAAAATTATGTATACTTCTCTCCATTTCCACAGCTATTGCCCTAGCAAAGATCTTTAACTGCAGCACTAAAATACCCTCAAAATAAATTACTTTATAGATGCAACCCATATGATCTATGTAACACCTCTCCATGAACACACACACATACACACAGTGCAGCCTAACCAAACTGTTTGAATGCAGGTTTTATTTTACTATAACTTTGGAGGTGTTGAGCTGCCTGGATTGGATGAAGGTTATTGCCTTCATGTAGCAATATATGTCATTTTCTTATTGCTTCCACAATAAAATTACTGTAGACTTAGTGTCTTAACACAGCATAAACACTTTATTTACAGTTCTGGAACACAGACTTCTGAAATGGGTCCCACTGAGCCATCATCAAAGCATGAGCGGGACTGTGCCCCTTTCCAAAGGCTGTAGGGGTGAATCCATTTTCCTGCCTTTCTTTTACAAGCAGCCCACAATTATGTCTCCTTTAATCTTCAAAGTCAGCAATGGTCAGCCAATCAAGTCTTTCTCTTGCATTTTGCTGTCACCTTCTTCCACATTTAAGAACCCCTTGTATTCCATTAGATCTGCCACAATAATCCAGAATACTCTATTTATTATAAGGTTGGTTGGCAGTAGCCTTAATTCCATGCACTGCTTTTAATCTTTGCCATTTAATTTAACATGTCCGCAGGTTCCAGGGATTAGCAGGTGGGTATGTTTAGGGGCCTTTATTCTACCTATCACAGCATGCATAATTAAAACTCATAAGCCTCAGAGTATGAAAATATACCGTTATTCATCTCAATGCTCTCTCCGGCTTCTGATGTGACTTTGTTTAATGCCTCTCCAAAGTGTTCACTATTTGCTAAAATGTAAGGAGAAATGAGGTAAATCATTGCATTGTGATAGCAGTTTAGAGGTTAGCTGACAAGGATAGAGTGGCACTAATGTATGAAGTTAATGAAAAATGTTTGATGACCATGCCAGACTTCTTTTTAATCTACCTCCTACCTAGAAAGGTGGATAGGAGAAGTATCAAGAACAGTGAAATGTCTGAGACACATTCAGGTATTGAAGCAGCAATAAAATTATATTCAATTAGATAAAAGGAAACAACCAACTGGTCACCTTAACCTCCCTGTCCAACTGTGAACCCTATCAGTTAAATTTGAAAACTTTAAGCATTAGAGTGTGTTATCACTTACCCTAATCCTTGATACACCCAGTGTACTATTATGGAAATCTTACCAAGTACTATTATGGAAATCTTACCAAATGCAAAGTAATCCCCATCCTCTGGTGCCTGTAATGTGGCAAAGATATTGGCAATATCCAAAATAAAACATGTACCTCAACGTTTGTAATGGTTCAGTTATAGTCACAGAGACTGGAGCTATCGCTTTGGATAGAATTCAATAGGAGCCAATCCACTGTCAACCTTCAGTTCCTGTTAACTTTCTCACAAGGCATAAAATATTGCTACGCTAACGTACTTCTTCTCTTACAATCCTGTAAATTTTAAGTCCAGAGTTAAGTCTGTAATTTGTATTTCTCCTTATTGGATTCGATATTAATTTTGATTGGTCATCAAGGTGGAGAGAAGGAAGAGTTGGGGGAGTGAATACTGAGAAAGAAGATGCCTACTACTTAGGGCACCTGGTGGCTAACTGGGCTCCAATTTTAATTAACAGAAGTCTAGCAGCCATTTCTACACAAGGGCCTCTCGTGCAAACTGAGCTTCATGGAGAAGTCTGCACTGAAATACATGCCTGCACTGTGTTTCTGCCATCTGACCTGACCCTCACAAAGGAGTTCCTAGAATTCTATTTCAATCAATAAGACTAAGACTTTCCACATTGAATTGGAGCAGCACAGCTATATCCCCATCAACATCTTCATCCACCAATCAGAGCAACTCCATATTGACCAGTCAGGAAAGTGACTTTTGGACCAATTAAACTGCAAAGATTTGGAATCTTCATTGCCTGAGGAAAGAAGATTCATGGAACAATAACAATGAGTTCTGTGTGTGGACCAAATCCCTTCTGCCTTGGGGAGTGCACCTTCCCTTTCCACCCAAGACTGAAGACTGCATTTCCCTGGCTGAGCTGAAATACTAAAGATGTCTCCCAGGAGCACACAGCGCAGGCCAGAGCTGACTGACAGAAACTGAACAGCCCAGTGGAGTAGAGCAGTGTTGCACAGAGCAGACCATGAAGGAGCAGAGCCCAGCTTTCTAGCCAGAAAACTGGACCCCTGGCTGCCTCACAGGAGTGCCATAAGCTCTGCTGTATCACAGTTGAGCTGTTTTAAACCGAATAAAGTTTTTTTTCTTCATTGCATGCTAAATCAGAGATTCCTGTTGGCATTGACTTGGCACCAATGACCACTGGTTGACAGAAATAATTAATGTGGTTCACCCACATTTGCCTACGTAGGATTTTTTTTTTATTTCAGAAGAATTCCCTTTGGCAGTTATGGAACTGGGAAGTTCACAAGTATAACATGAATTCCAATGAAACATTAAGTTGTAATAGAAGCAAAAAAGTACATGGAATTGACCCAAAGGACCACACTCTCAAGTTCTGTCTAACATCACCTCCCACTGTGAAACCTACACAAACCACACGCACTTAACCTAGTTACCTCTTCCTTCCATAGTCCTGATTTTTATGCACATATCCAGTGGAGCTATAGGTTTGGTTCTGCCTTTCTTTGAAATTCCTCAGCCTACTCAGATAAGTCTATATGATCATCAATCTTCCTTGAGCACAGATGGGTCTCAATCACACTTCTAAGTATCTTTGCCCTTGCAGTGGCTAGAACGAGGATAGAGGAGCAAGAAGCAATCAGGAAGCACAAAGAAAGAGAGTCACTCCATGACTTTGAATAAGGCTTTAGATATATGTTTGGATGCAAGTGGTGTGGTGGCGGCTCATAACTTAACCAAACAAACTTCCGAATTTTTTTGACTTTCTGTCTACTCTTTATCAGGTAGTAAGATACTCACGACTGTCACAATCTATTTTAGTTTTGGAAAACATGTGAAACAGCGACCCTAAGGACATTGCTCTCTTGCTGGAGCCAAAGGTAGTGCCCTGTAACTTACATAAAGTTGGTTGGCTCTCACCACAGATTTCTTAATGACTGCTAAATCAAAGCTATTTACAGTCCCGTAACTAAAATTATATCTCTTAGTTTCTCGAATGGTGACAGAATGAAGGTCATGTGTGTCTTTTGCAGGGGTGACATTTCAGGGTAGGGGGACCATGATGTTATTAGATTTCTTTGTGTAAGTTTGTCAGCATTCGGTGCATCAGCTCAATCAGCATATCTAACCCAATCTGGTGCGATAAGAACACTAGTCAATACTCATCACTGTTTCACCATAGGAGTTTGTCTCAGAGAACTCTCCAAGAGAAAAAATTCCCTTGTACCAACCAGGTCCTGTTGAAAAAACAAACAAACAAGCAATAAAAACACACAGGAAAAATACCCCAGAAAAAAACGGAAAACACACCTCTTTGAGATATTTCTTACCTTGCAATTGATATATTGTAGCTGTGTGTTGGACTGCAGGAAAGATTAAGTAGTAAGACTTCCAGTTGTTGCATTTTTCTTTCATGTACATTATGCACGTTGCCCTTCATTTCTCAAACAATCTGAAGTATTAATGGGCCTGGTTTCTGCCCGTAGCAGTAATGAACTTTCCTCCTTTTGCATGTAATGGAGGTGTAAGTTGGCTGCAAATGGGTCAGAAACTTCCTCACACTTAGGATAAATTTTGCCTTTTTGTTAAAGTGAGTAGACCTGAAATTCTCAAGAAAGACCTCCAATCCCAAAGAGAGTTAACACAGTCAGAGTAACATTTTTTCGACATCTGTGTTGAATATTCCCCCTACTAGTTTGCCACATCCACCTCCCTGATTCCTCCTCATTAGAAGACAAATTCAAGGGCAGTTTATTGGCTGGTTAGGCATACAATTTGAAAAGCATATTCACTACCTATTTCTGTGCACTTCTCTCAAATTCTGGCAATTGTTGTGTAAGACCCTCAACTTGCTTTACCAAAAAGTCATGTTTCTTTTAGAATTCCATCATTGTCACCAAAACTATGAAAGTTCAGAGATTCTACCTGCTTGCAAGCTAACAATTGAGCCTGCCTGCCACAATTTCATGAATACTGGTAGGGGAGAGAAATCTCCAGGGTCAGAGATAAAATTCAGTTTATTATTCACTATGCTCAAATAGCAGTAGGCAGAGTATCAGCATTTTAGCCTGAATTTTCCTCAGCTCGAATTCCCACATGGCCCTAAGAGGAGGATCAAATGATACCAGCAGACACTCAGTTATGTTACAGGAGAGGGATCCTGAGCTTCGGGCACTTGAATCTTTTATAATGCACGAGGAACATGTTCCTTGTACCCCCTGGTGGACATACTACCTTTCTTACACTGGTCAGTAAACATGCTTGCATTTACTGTGGAGGGAGGACTGCTCTCTTTCCTCCAAGGTTTCTTGCTCTCACTATATCTTTGAAAATTTAATATGGAGCAAAATGTAGTCAGCGCCTCACTAATATGATATGAAGAAATGTAAGAATCCCATGGAAAATTTTTTACCATGGACTCACTTATACAAACATCAACAGAGCACCGATGATGAAAATGTGTTACTGTGAATGCAGTAGTCGTTACCTGAGTATCTGTATTTGTCAAAAATGATGAAATAGTACTCTTAAAATGGATGCATTTCACTATATGCAAAGTATGCCTTCAGAGCTATATTTAAAAGCCATCTAGTAGGTGAACTTCAGAATTGAATTTAATAAAGCTTTTGAATTGGGAGTTTAGAAAAACAGAGTCTAGGTATCATCAGCGCAAATATGCACAGTATTGGCTTAAGTGATTGTTAATAAAAGTGTACATAGAACATGCCTAAAGGTTGAATGCTCCAATAATTCATTTATTGAATGTAAATCTAAATGACCTTGTACTTACAATACTTCTGTGATTTTTTCTAAGTCTTTACTTCATGAATTTCACATACAAATGGGATTTTCACATGGGATTCTCCCATGCCATCTCTCATCCCCATTCATGTGATTTATGTTCATCATGTAGCACACAGTAGGGGTGCTCCTTTACAGTAGGAGGTTTTCTTTACAAATGTGTCTCTCCCTTGAGGCTACCATTGGTGAGTTCTCAGAGGACACTACTTCTCTTTTGTATCACTTATTATGAGGACGATGAATTGTTACTTTCATTACTAACTTTAAAAAATCTTATCCACCTAAAATCATACCTGGATCACACTAAGGACTCAACACATTTAAGATAATAAATTGATGCTACAATATATGCACACTGTTTCCTGGCTGACTCTTTTGCCCTTATGATACTCTCCTCTGGGAAAGTTCTGGCTTCTTATAACAGTGGTCTCCATAGGCTTTACATTGCAGGACTTACTTTGATGACCTACTAAAATTCCATCGTTTATTAAGAGGTGCCATTATACCAGAATGTGAAAACTTAAAGACATTTATGAGGTCATTTTCTAAAAAAAGAAACAAAAATTCGCTCTCAGAGACGACCTTATTCATGTA
Organism: Trachops cirrhosus; assembly: GCA_028533065.1. Classification (NCBI taxonomy): domain Eukaryota; kingdom Metazoa; phylum Chordata; class Mammalia; order Chiroptera; family Phyllostomidae; genus Trachops; species Trachops cirrhosus. Next base: position 12,799,662 of record CM052548.1, on the reverse strand, counting down.
GAATTCTAAATGACACATTTATAATGTGACATTTCCCTGTCAAAAGCACATTATAGTCATTACCATTGTCTGCATAACCTTTCAGAGTCTTCAGGGAACATTACCATTACCCAATGCATGAGTACCTTACACTTGAAGGTGGAGGTTAAGGAAACTTATTATTTATATAGTGATATCCTGGACATCTGACAACGCAACTGCATGTGGAAATGTAATGTATAAGCTGCTTTAAGACAGCTAATTAAACAATGCTTACAATCATAATAAAATATATCAGACAACAATTTAAGCTGACATTTGTTTCTTTCCAAAAATTTAGAAAATACTTCTACAAGTCATATTGTTATGACATGACAAACAGCATTCTGCTTACTCTGGTGTTTAAGGCATTAAAGAGGCAGTCATGTTCTTAAAAATATTTAGGTGAATTTTATTGCTTTCTAAGTCTGCCATTCTCTTGAGATTAATAATAGATTTCTACTCTTGGTTCATTGGACATGATTTTATGTGAATATGAATAAAAGATTAAGTGTTTTATATTAAATCAATTCTATATAATTATTTCAGCATTACAACAACAAATGACAAAAACTGCATATATTTTAGAGCCATTTTTATTAACTAAACTTAAAATGTAAGGTACTTATAATTACAATTGGAAATGGGTCTGGTTTTAATTAATTCTGTATTGGGGAGTGGGGAATTTAGAAAAAAAAGGAGATCCAAGTTTATGGCAGAGTAGGTGACTTTACACTAACCGCTTCACAGGAACAAACTGGAATTACAACTAAAATGTAGAATAATCAACCAGAACGGTCAACTGAAGACTTGCTGAACAGAAGTTTGAAAACCAAGGATTTAAAGTAGAAGCGACAGGGAACTGGTCGGAAGGGCGGAGCTGCAAAAGGGCACGCCCTGCACCCTGTGTGGAGGTTGAGTGCCCAAAGGGATGGGTGTCTGGGCTGCAAAGTTCCCCCTGAGGACAGGGTTTAAACTGCACACTGGGTTCCCCAGCCAGGGACAACAGGGCCAGGAAGAGGAGCCCCCAAAATATCTGGTTGTGAAAATCAATGGGGATTATCTCAGCCAGAGACAGGAGTCTTCTGAAACAAACAAACATACACAACACCAACCAACCAACCAAACAAACAAAAACCCTGGGAGCCTTCTTAAAAGATAAATGCAAAAACTCTCACTTATTCTGGGCTCCAGCAGAGGAAGGGTGGCTTGCAGCTGACTGGAGTCGTATAAGGAGATACTGACTTGTGTGGCTTCAGAGAGAGTTGAAGGGACAGCTATCAGATTCTCTATGCTGAGTCTTCTCCCCAATGGCCCACAGATGTCATCTTTCAAGAGTGGAACACATCCCCTCCATGTGACATCAACTAAGGGGAAGGCAAGATCCCCACTCTCATGATTCCAAGTCACCCCACTGCAGAGAGGAGTAACAACTACCTCCACAGAAATGCAAATTATATGCCAACATGCTGGGCAGTCTGGAAGAAATGGACAAATTCTTACAAACATGCCATCTTCCAAAGCTGAATAAGCGAAAACAGAATATCTGAATAGACTGATTACAACTAATGAAATTAAAGTAGTAATAAAAAAGGAAAAGAAAAAACCTTTCAACAAACAAAAGTTCTGGTCCAGAAGGCTTCACAGATGGATTTTACCAGTCAAAGAAACACCTATTAAAAATGAATATTACAATGAATAAAATGTTTACAACTTTAAAATTTACATTTTAGTTTACAGTTTATATTACTTTTTTATTTAAAAATATTTATTGAATGCCAAGGTGTTTGTTTGGCTTACAAAGACAGGCGGCATAATCTCTGTCCTAAAGGTGCTTATTACTTTGCACAGATCAATTATAAATACATGACAAAGTAAACAAGCTGAGTATAATCAAATCAACAGATTTATTTTACTATGTCAATACATTTTTCACCCATGTTATTGATCACATCAACTAGAATAATTTGAAAATTTACACAGCACTGAATGTATAATGAGAAAAATGCAAAAAACAGTGTTTTGACTCTCTCAACTTATAATGAGGTACACTGGTATGCAAACTTAATCAAAGAAACATATAAATACAATTTATGGTATGTATGAAATGAAAATGAAAAGAAACAGGAGAAATGATCAGAAAGAATAAACAATTTTCTTATTTGGTTGTCTGGAAAGGAGAGCTAAGATGAAGTGACATAACATCTACTATTTGATTGTTTCAGGTATGGAGAGTGCAGATAAATAATATTATTGATAATTATTATTAATAATAAATACTATGCATAACTAATTTTAAAGTGATTAAAATAAGATATTGTACATTTTTAAAGTGCAAATTAAAATGTCAAGTGATAATTTAAAATACATATTTTTTGCCATGTGGAGTTTTCAGGGTGATGATCTATTGCTGTCTCTTCATTTAAAGGTCTATACTTTTAAATTTTGAAAGTCCCCTTTTCCATGTAACATATATATTCACAGGCATCAGGGTTGAGGTCATGGACACCTCCAGGGGCCGTTATTGAGCCCTGCCTGTGCCATGTAGTGTGTGATATGGGGCATGGCAGGTCTTCCTCGAAGCACACCTCATTTTCTATCTGAGAGGCCGGGTAAAAGGAATTTGAGTGAGCACCTTGAAATGGTCCAGAGTGCACAAAAATGACCTTAAATATCCTTTCTTGGGAGGCTGAAAATTTAAGGTTGTGGCTGTTTTACATTTTTAATAGAAGTAAAATTTCTTCTTTATGTGACTTCACACATTTATCTTAATTAAATCATGTTTCTATAAACTTGTTAATTTCTTAAAGCAAAATTTTATGAGTCAGTTATCTTTCACTTAAGTACTTGGCTTAAAAAAGCAAACAGTCAATAATTTTTTTAAATTTATTATTTAATTAAGTGACTAATACTTAATTTATTACTGAAACAGAAAATAAAAATGCTGTATTTGTGATAACTGGTAATATTTGAGCTACTTGTTTAAATATAGGTAAGAAATCTCATATTTACATAAATAAATCCTGCATTTCTGTGCTTACTATCATCTCATTGAATTAATTGTTCATTTTTCAAAAATATTCAGTTTCTTCCCTGGCTTGTGTGGCTCAGTGTACTGGGTGCTGGCCTACAAACTGGGTGTCACAGGTTCGGTTCCCAATCTAGGGCACAAGCTTGGGTTGCAGGCTGGGCGCCCAGTGGGAGGTGCACAAGAGGCAACCACACTTTGATGTTTCTCTCCTTTGCTTTCTCCCTCCCTTCTCCTCTGTCTAAAAATAAATACAGAAAAAAATCTTAAAACATATTCAGTTTCTTTATTTCTATTTTTTTCCTTTGAATAAAAACATGCCTGTTCCACTCATTTTAAATACTTTTGTTAGCCAGGACAATGCTACTACTGATGTTCCATCCTCACCCTGAAGATGCCCATGTCCTATGCCCCAAAGTTTGCAAATTCGTTATGTTAAATGGGAAGAGACAATTAAGATTTGATAAAATTAAGATTGCTGATCTTAAAATAATGTGATGTTCCTGGATTATGCTGGTAGACCCAATGTTATCACAGGGTTCTTAGATGTAGAAATTACTGGGCACAAATAAGATTTAGTTGTTCCAGATTTCTCCATTGGAGCTTTGTCATCAAGGCCTTTCATTATACAGCCATATCTATGCCTGTTTCTCGGTTTGCAAGTAGGTTTTCTTGTTTGTTCAAACATTTGTTTCATCATTTGCCTTATTGATTCATTCATCTTTTCTCCTGATGTCTCTGTTTAAATGCAGGTTAAATTTGCTTATTTATTGACTGTGGATTGTGCTGTTGTGTTTTCAAGAAAACCACTTTTTGTTTCACAATATATGTAGTCTCAATTTCCATTTTTAGCTGAGATATACTGACTTATTAAAATGTGTTTTCTTGTGCCAGTTTCCCTCCCTTTGATGAATTCATATTGCTCTTTCACACCCATAATTTCTTGCTTACTGGGAGAACCTCCCAACTACCATTCTCCCTTGCATTCCAAGCCTTCACAATATATAGGGCGAACTTTTAAAAAGAGAAGGTTATATTATATGTCATTGTTCTGAAAATAAGTTTCAACTTTTTATACAAGAATCCTTTTCTCGAACCTCCCTTTGTAACATCCTCATGCCATCTGCATATACTTTTTTACCTTCTCACAATCCTTAAATAAGCTAACTTCTTTGGGACAAAATATTTTGAATATTTTCTAAAATTTTACAAAACAGAAAACAACAAACTTTAAGAAGCCATTAATATTTACAAAATAAACCATGCTTATTTAGGGTTGAGATCTAATTTTTTCTGAATATTAGACCCACATGTGAAAAACACCTATTACCTGATAACTGGTTTTTTTTTGTTCAAATCTTTGTTTCTTTGATATTGAAGCATTTACTTACCACCACAAATATTTATCTTTGAGTAAATAGTCACTAGATATGAAATATTTACCTCTTGCTGGCCAGATTTACTGACTCAGGATAATGGATGGACATTTACATACTTCCTTGATTGACCAGTGATTTTTCCAGATTGAAGTCAAAAGTCCTTGGCTCCTTCCCCTGGTGCGAGTTATCAATGTCTTTAGGAGAGTGAGTGATTGGGTAGTTTATGATGTCTACCTAGAGCATCTTCTTTCATACCTCAACATTTTGTAACTATAATTTATTGCTTGAGTTTAAATTCCACCAAGCTTGTAAATAACTCTTATGAATTCTGAGGGTGTTAGTTTCCCAGCAGTTATTCCTTGAGGATCTCAGCTCTTTACTTGATTGACATATAAGCATGCCACTCTGAAAGACCTGTGTCTGCCTTTGAAAAGTTAAAAAAAATCTTCTTACACTGATTTTCACCTGACAGTTCAGGGCTTCCTCAGATGATAACGAATCTATCCATAAGTACGTGAAGAAAATTATTATAGGACTCACTTTGGCACCAATATGGAATAGGATGATGAGTCACTTCATCTTCTTATTGTTTTCTGCATTGCAACTAATTTATTTAAAGAAAACACATTTTACTTCACTGTCAAATATTCTTCACACTCTGCTTTTTTCAGGCCCCTATATTATTATTTTTTTTGCTTTTCTCATCAACAAATACATTTCATTGATAATCCTTTCTGTGTTTCTTATGTGAAAGACATCCTTTAATATATTATATTTATTTTTCTCTAAACAATAAAATATATTTTATTTACTTCAAACATTTCTAAAGAGTATTTTAAAATATTTTGTATTTTGAATAAACAACACTATTAAATCATTTTGTTATATCAAAAAATATTTTAAATATCAATATTACAGTATCAACTACAAATTTAGAATGAAATATTGTTCTATACTCACTAAGTTATACTTTTGAAGGTCTAATAATTCATCATAATTCTTACATTTTTCTTCCCTTTTTAAAATCAAATCACTTAACATTTCAAAATTAAGTAATTTAAGCAAATTTATTAATCATAAAAATGTATCAGATTTTCCTATAAACTGTTGTCTTAATTTGACAGAAAAAAATGGAGTTAACTTAAAATATGTGGGCAAGCAAATTAATTTTCAAAATGAGTTTACAAATCTCACAGGGAGAGCATTTTATCAATAAAAATTTTTTGTTTAACTTTCAAAATTTTACACATTTTTGTTACTTCTTGTTGTTGTTGTTGTTCAAGTACAATTGTCTTCATTTTGCCCCCACCACACCCACCCACCCTGCCCATCCCCACCTCACATCCTTGATCTTACCCCCTTTGGCTTTGTCCATGGGTCCTTTATACATGTTCTTTGATGACCCTTCCCCTTTTTTCCTGTTCTCCTCTACCCCCTGCCCTCTGGTTACTGTCAGTTTGTTCTTTATTTCAATGTATCTGGTTATATATACAAGTACCCATCAGATTATTAATGAAACAAAAAAACTATGGTACATTTATACAATGGAATACAATGCAGTAGAAAGAAAGAATGAGCTCCTGCCCTTCACAATAGCATGGATGGATCTGGAGAGCATTATGCTAAGTGAAATAAGCCAACAGTTGAAAGATAAATAGCATATGATCTCACCTGTTTGTGGAACCTAATTATCAATAAATAATTTTAGAGATGGCATTTAATGTTTCTTTCTTTTCTTTGTTTATTTCTTAGCCCTAAAGACTCAGTATGTAGAGTAGATTTGTGGGCGAGGACACCATAGCATGGATGATGCTGCACCATGAACAAAGGAGTACAATAGAGATAAAGAAAAAATTCAAGTGATGCAATACTAATAAATTCATGACTAATAACACTGCTATAATATAAAATTGGCATTTTATATGCCAATTGATGGCTATAGCCAATAATCCCGTAGCAGATGTTATTCAGTCCAGGTAGAATCTTTTTGAGATTGTTGTTTTTAGATGAAAGACAATTGACCACCCATTAATATTTATAATAGTTATTATGATGATAGTGACACATTTTATTTAGCACTTACTCTGCGCCAGTCATAATCCTAAGAGTTTACCATGGCTTATATACCTAGTCATCACAACAACTCTTTGAGTTCAGATATTATTCCTATTTTGGAAACGAACAACAACAACAAAACTGCGGTATAGAATTTGTTTAACTTGTCAGATCAAGTAGTTCCTGACTCACCCACAGGATCTTAGGCTACCGGAGATTTTCCATGTGTCAAAAAAGAAAACTGTCTCAGTACTCCATTGAACTATGATGGAAAATACAGTCTCATGTGCAGTCATTTAACCCCTGCTCCGCCCCATAAAATTGGGCCTTGGACCTGCAGCACTTTCTTATCAAGAAATAAAGGGCCCGCACAGAGTGTGTTGAGCTCATTGCTTTGTGTGGAATGTCTTTTTCTGTTTCAAGCTTACTGTATGATGTTTTGTTCTTCTTAACATTATATGTCATGACCCTAGCTTCCAGCATCTCAGGCTACACAGGGGACAGGTTGACATTTTTCCAGTGTGGAACAAGAGGGCTGGCTGTGTGCAGACACATAGGCAAATTGCCCTGTGTCAGCTGCCAGGAGAAATGTGCAAGTGATGGGTGACAGCTCCCATTGTTGAAGCTCATTTTGCTCTGCCTCTTTTATATGTAAGTTGTATGTTGCTCCAGTCAGAGCTTAATTGTTTGTGTTTTCCTTGGCAACTCAGATAGCGATATACAATGGGCAGAACTTTTTCAAGCTCTACCTGGTGCACAGGGTTCTCCTCGCTTTGGACTTAGTAAATGATACGTGGTTTTCTGCTCAAAAATGCACAGATGGTCTTTGATGAAGAGGTGAGAAATTCTGAGTGGCAGTCTAGAAAAGTCAGGGAAGCAAAATTGTCTAAAATTTGAATGCTTCAATTTGAATGATTGACATTAATAACATACCTATACTGAGCTTTGTCTCCAGTCAGGTAAACTGGATGAGAACACACCAGAGGAAAAATTTACTCTAATGGATCAGAAAGTCTTGTCTGATAATTCTACATGAATTCAAGTGCATTGGCCTAACTATAATTCTCAAAAAATGTTGAAGTGAAGCTTGAATGCCCATAGTAATTCAATGGAAATTCAAAGTTTTTACTTTTAGACAATGGCTGTTGTGATTGCAAATTATAGAGTTTTAATGTTAGCCTTTTAAATGTGAAACATGTTTGACTGAGTTTGACATTCACTGAGCAGAAATTCCTTCTTTTAATAACTATTGTGATTTATAATGAAGTATATAACCACAATGAGACTAGAATAGAAATTTAAAAGAATACAATAGGTGATCCCAGGTTAGATTTCTTCTGAAACACAATGCACTAACATAGTAATCATGATGCTCTTAAAAATCATGCCTCTTATAGGATGAATTAGAGCCTCTGATTCTCTTTCCATGAAATGGTTTAATTCAAAATGGGTCCCCCTGGAATAAGTAAGGTCTGGAGATCAGAGAACACCATTTATCCTTAATGAAACTGTAACACAAATGAGAAACAAGTCTTTGTTTTTTAATCCACTGAGACTTTAATCATTCGCACAGTGTTGATCTGCTGGGCCAATTCATTTTGTCTGAACCACAGTCATCACAAAGTCAACATGTCCCCAACTGCACCTGCTTGTCTTCTGTTTGCCCTGTTTCAGTAAGTTGTGTGACCATTCAGTGAGTTGCCCAATTCAGAAGCAAGATGTCATTTTTTATTCCATTCTACCTGTTCCTATATGCAATCACTCACTAAATTCTATGATACTGATCTTTACACCCCCTCCAACTTTTCTGACACCACACTACTTTTGTCATTTTTTTATGTTGTTGTTATGGTTGTGTTTATCTGTGTCACACTATTCCACTATTTTCCTCAAACTATGAGAAGGATAGTCTTTTGTAGCAAAAGTTTATTCGGGTCAATGTTCTGATTTGAAACTTCAGGGACTCTACATTATTCTTTTACTTTATTTTACACAGCACGCAAAATCTTTGAAGGTATGACTCTCTTTTTTCAACAACACTTTTCCCCCTTTCCCTCTTTTTACTTCCGCTTAGCCATACAGAGCAGGCTTGCCTCCCAGTGCCAATCATTTCCTTTTCCTTGACCCTAAGTCATTCACTCTAACGTTGACTGGACTGCCACGCCAGGGCCCTTGAAGCCTACAGTAGTATCTTCTGCACTTAGTTCTTGCTTTTTTCCTTCATTGTAACTTCATTTTGTGGTTCAAGTCTCTAGGTGGCAGATTTATTTGGTTGTTTTCTTTATCACTGTGAACTTAACATCAGACACAACAAGCGCAGGGTTTAGGTAACAATATGTTTTATGGTAAAAGAAATGGCTAACTGTAATTGTTGAGTCAAATTTTTTCCTTTCTACTCAAAACTCTAATTTTCTACCTTGCATTGTGCAAAATGGTGGATTTTATTTAGTTTGACCTCTAAGACCCATCACTGTATCATTCTGGTTCTATCGTGACATAATTTTTGCTCATATTTTTCTTTTATGCCTGGTTTGCTAAATAGCATCGACATTCTTTCTACTATTATAGGGACTGAGAGGCAACCTTTCAGGTCCTTCTGAAAGCTGTTTTTGATGAGAGTAGAGGTGGAATTATGCTCCAGGTTTTGTATTGTAATGGTATTGTTATTGTATCTTTCCTCAGAACAACAGATAATGATCATTACTGTGTAAAAATTCAAGGCTTTGTATTGCATGAGTTCAACTTGAATTTAACCAAATGTGTGCAGCCTTTATTACTCGTACCCAGCAAAGCTCTCCTTTAGAATCAAAGGAAAGATAAAGAGCTTCCCAGACAAGAAAAAGCTGCATGGGTTCATTACCACCAAACCAGTATTATATGAAATATTAAATTTTCTTTAAGGGGAGAAAAAAATCAGATATGAACAACAAAATCGCAATAAATATGTATCTACCAACAACTGAATCTAGAAACAAATGAACAAGCAGGACAAAAACAGACTCATATATATGGAGAACTTGCTGACGATAGCCAGATGGAAGGGGGTTGGGGAGATGGGTGAAAAAAGTGAAGGGATTAAGAACTATAAATTGGTTGCTAGAGAATAATCATTGGGATATAAGTACGGCATAGGGTATTTAGTCAGTGATATTCTAATAACTACACATGGTTTCATATTGTCACGAGTAGATGGAGGTAGGTTAGAGGTTCAAGTACTCAGAGCATGCAGGTGGTCAAAGAATGCCTTTGCAAATTCCCCAGGGTCATAGAGAGGACATTGAGTTTCCCAGAGCAATGCCAGGTTGCACTTTTTCTGCAGGGCATGGGACAGGGTTGTCTGGGTTACTGGATGCACACCTTGATATTTTCTGCCCCCTGATGCAGATGCCTTGCCCCTGGCTGCAGACCACCCTCCTCTCCCACTGAGGGCACTCTCCATGCAGCCTGAGAGGCTGAGTAGAATTTCCAGAGTTCCTATTATTAGGCCTTTGGTTCAATTGTTGATGGGCCTGAATGCAGGCAACTTGCTGCATGCTGGGACTAGGGTATAGGGAGCATGGAGTCCAAGGAGTGCTGCCGGAGTCTTTCCTATCCACCAGATGGTGGCATGGGAAAGTTCCTACACTGAGTGCATGAAAGGCGAACAAGATAATTAGATAGAGGAAAAAGCCCTCCTCTCCCCATACAGTGTGAGATTGGGTGTGGGACCATGGGAAGGAAAGCACGTGCATAACAGAAATTAAAATGGTTTCTTTGCCTGCAGAAAGAAGGGATTGGAGTGAAGCTGGACCTACCCAAAGCATGACAAAATTTGGGAACTCCATCGGTCATTTTGAGAAAGCACCTGGTGCATCTAGCACTGAAGCTAATGTAGTCCCAGTGGAACAAAGAGAGCGCCATCTTACTCTTTTCTGACTTGTCCATGACCTGCACTCAGACGCTGGACTCGCTTATTCTTTCCCTGTGGCCCATGGCCTCCAGCAGGGAGTGTCTCTAACTCTCTGGCCCACATAGTGATGCATTCCTTGGTACATCTGCGCTCTTTTCCCCAGGAGCATTTGATGCTGTGACCCTAGCGGCTGCATGGACAGTGGCCACACAGGCTTCGCATGCAGCCTCCAGGAGGGAGCCTGACACGGACAGCAGCTGGGAGAAAGCTGACCTACCAGGATGAGCACTGAGCAGCCACCGATGGGATTCAAAGGCCTGTTTTAAATAGCAGCAAGAACTCTGGACACTGTCTTTCATCTTGGTCTTGCTGAGTAGAAGGACTACAAGATGGGATGTCCACCATTGTCCTAGATCCCAGAGCACCTGGATAAATCCTCTTTCCTTGTCAACAGCATCTGCATCACGAGTTTGGCTTTTGTGGAGGCAGGCAACCAAACCTCCATTTTTGTTTGATAATGAGATGGCTGCAGGATTTATCAGGTGGTGACTTAGTAAATTATGTAATGTCTAATCATAGAGTATACATCTGAAACTAATATAATAATGTATGTCAACTGCAATTGAAAAAATGTTAAAAATTAGCATAACCTGATTTCCCAAGTATGGAGTATTTTTATTACAAATTTCGGAAGTTTGTAATAGATAGATATCTATTACAGACTTTCAGATAGACTAGTAACAGAAACTTATTATTTCATTTTGACTGTTATTGTATCTTACACTAACTTCTTGATTAAACACATCCTGGAAGGAGAAAAGTATGTTTTATGCAAAATATGTTGTACATGAGATAATCACTAAGTCAAAAAGTAGTTCCATTTTTAGTTTTATGAGGAAATTCCATACTGTTTTCCACAGTGGCTGCACCAGTCTGCATTCCCACCAACAGTGCACTAGGGTTCCCTTTTCTCTGCATCCTTAGGAGCACTTGTTTGTTGATTTATTGTTAATGATGGCCATTCTGACAGAAACAAAGTGGTATCTCACTGTGGTTTTAATTTGCATCTCTCTGATGGCTAGTGATGTTGAGCATCTTTTCATATGTCTATGGCCCTTCCGTATGTCCTTCTTGGAGAAGTGTCTGTTCAGGTCCTTTGCCCATATTTTAATTGGATTGTTTGTCTTCTTACAGTTTTAACTTTAAAAATAATTCATTTTTATTTAGAAGATAATCTTTCTCTTTGAAAGCTATGCACTCTGGGAAGGGAAAAATACCAAATCAACAAATTTAAAATCTTACATTATTTCATAGTTTGAGGTATTTTTTTCAAAACACATTTAAAAATGATAGAAACTGATTGCTGAAAGCAAAATACTAAATTATGCAATAATTTCACAAAATTGTCATGTTGAGAGTACTATATTATTATTAAGACATTAGATTTTCATGAAAGGTTAAGAAATTGAGTGTTTCAAAAGTGGTTTATGTTAAGTAAATTATGTAAATTAATAACTAAATTAGCCTGCATTGAAGAAATATGCTAATTTTTAACCTGCTGACTTGCTCTTAAAATATTGCTAAATGTTGAAAATGTCTAAACATTTTGACTGGATTATTAAAAATGTAATGATAGATTTCCTTAGTTTATTATTTAAAAAGTGAAAGGGTTATTTTATATGACTGTAATTAAACTCACTGAAATTTTCTTTGATAAGCTATCCCTTTTTCATTATTACTTTATTAAAACTAAATTTCAAAAAATAGATTGATATTGGCAACATTTTCACATGTAAGTGTTTTAATATTTTATCCATTGCAGTTAGAGCTCTCCCTTCAGCCTCCACTTTTTACTTTTTTGATTGCTTACTATAACTAGGAATCATATTTCCTCACACAATCAGTTTTAGTTTAGTTTATCGGATGATTTATTTTCTCTTTTAAATGGTTACATTTTACTTCACTCATAGAAATGGAATTACCAGGGGTAACACTTCATCCCAGAAACATGTTGTTAAGTGATTTAATATGGAACTTTTTTCTAAACTGTAAATTGTACCAAGTTGATTTAAACTTTCAATCAAATGATATGTCACTTTAGCTATTGAAAATGGCATTATTTTATAAATAAATTAAGTTCTCTAAAATATTTATTTAAAACAACTAAACAGGAATAGTCTCAACTTCACGTTTTACATTGTGTGATTTGTCAAAATATTTACATTCCTGATATACCAATAAAAACTCTATAATTCTGAAAACAAAATATAAAATTGCATATTTCTATAAATAAATTCAGAACAGAGTTTTTATGTATTTGCCAGAAAGAAAAAATACTTATATATAAGTAACTAAATAAAAACGCATTAAAGTATTCGAACTTGCATGGCACTATAGACTAAATGTAAATTAAATTTAATTGAATATCTCTATCCCATAATTTGTCTGTACTAATTCATTTGTAGATAAATTTTGACCATCATGGAGCTATTGCTGACTACAGTGGGAAGTTTTCTCGTAATTTTATTTTTATATTTACTATTTATTTTTGGTTAATGATATGATGTTAATTTCTTAAAGACAAAATGTAATTCCCTAAGCTAATGATTAATTCAAGTAATTGACACTTTTATAACTTTGATTTAAAAATGTAAGACTCTCTTGTCTGTCTGAAAATTTATTAAAATCAAAATATGAGAGTATAAAATGTTATAAATTAATAACAATAAAAAGGATAAGGTAGAGAGAAAAGTGGCTGTGGCCAGGAATTATTTTAAAGTAAAATATAGGTAATTGATATTACTTGCTTTAAAAATTATTACTAATTGTTAATAGAAATCTAGTTTCATTAAGGGACTTGAGCTTAGGAAATTAATTGGAATTTAAAACCAATTATGGTAATCTCTTTTCACTTTGTTCATAATCAAATTATGGGTATACATTGCATGAATCTTGCCTCTGCTGGCAGCATTAGTGTTACTAAATGGAACAGAGAGAACAGGGGGGGAGAGTCCCGTGGGAAGGCGACACCTCCATATGAAGACTGCTGAACAGAAGGCACAAGTGTCATATTTTTACCCAGGCGAAGAGGTGTCCTATTTTTACATGCTTATTTAATTAAATAACAGCCATCATTAAGTCAGAGTAGTTATACTTCTTTATTACCAGTAGCCAAATGTGTTCTACAAGCTTCTGGAAGAGGATCCATCCAAGATCATCCTAGCTGGACTCTCAAAAAATTTGTACAGAAGTTCTCAGTGTAAAAATGCACATCTAAGACCTCTGAAGTAGCAGGTATTGGTAATTTATTTGAATGGCAGTCAACAGTAAGTCAATCTATTCACTTGTTATAATAATCTCTATATTTCAGCTGGGAAAGATGCTAGCAGAGATAATTAAACTCATTAAAATAAACCATGACAAACAAGGCAACAAAAAATCAACGTTTATTTTTCCAAGTACAATACTTGCTTATTTGATATCCAGAGAAGATTGATTACACACCCCTAAAAGGCACTTCAAAAGGGATCACTCAAGTCACAGTTTCTACTCAGGAACGAGAGGTCAAACTTCCCCAAACAGGCTTGTTTGGCTCATGCTTGGACTTGCCTAACATCTTACAAACAAGCAGCATCTGGACTCTGCTGTCTTTGTACCTCTTACTAACCAACTCCACAACCAATGCTAGCAGTCGCCGGCTTTGGTTCGCAGCTTGGCCTCTCCCGAGCACCTCCAAGCCCAGCAAAAGTAGCAACCATCTTCAGGTTGCTTTGTAGCTCATGTTGGGAGGCCTCAGGCAGGGCAAAGGTGACAGATGACCTCAGTTTGCACCTCCCGAGATGATCCAGAGCCAGCAGCCCTCATGGACAGTTCAGACAATGTTGATGCACCACGCGACCACCTCCAAGAGTGACACACTCAAGGGGCAGAGTCAGCAGACAGCAGAGCCCAGCTGAAGTCAGTCATACTCCATGGGGTTGGCCCTTGCAGTCTACCCAGCCCTGGAGATGTAGCATCTCTACTTAATATATAGAAACAAAGACAGGGAGGTAGCCAAAATGAGGAGACAAAGAAACATGTTCCAAATGAAAAAACAGAATAAAACTAAAAAAAAAAAAAAAAGAACTAAACAAAATGGAGATAAGCAATCAACCAGATGCAGAGTTCAGAACATTGGTTATAAGGATGCTCAATTAACTTGGGGGAAGAGTAAATGAACTTAGTGAGAACTTTAACAAAGAGGTAAGGAAGACAAAAACAAAGATAAAAAGCATTAAAAAAGGACGAGTCAGAAATGAAGAACACATTATAAGGAATCAACAGTGGAGGCGATGAAGCAGAGGACCAAAACAGAAATTTGAAAGATAAGTAAGCAAAAAACACCCAATCAGAACAGAAAAATAAAAAAGAATCCAAAAATGATGATAATATAAGGAGACTCTCAGAAAATTTCAAGTATACCAACATTCACATCATGGGGATGCTGGAAAGAGAAGAGAGAAAGCAAAAAATGGAAAATCTACATGAAAAAATAATGATGAAAGCTTTCTAACCTGGTGAAGGATATAGACAAGTCCAGGAAGCATGGAGAGTTCTAATCAAGATCAACCCAAACAAGCCCACATTAAGATACACTATAATTAAATGTCAAAAGTTAAAGACAGAGAATCATAAAAGCAGAAAGAAGAAAGCAGTTAGTTATCTATAATAGAGTTCCCATAAGACTGTCAGCTGATTTCTCAACAGAAACTATGCAGGACAGAAGGGATCGACAAGAAATGTTCAAAGTAAAGAAACACAATGACCTACAACAAAAATTATTTTGTCCAGCACAACTATCATTTAGAATCAAAGGACAGATAAAAAGTTTTTCAGACAAGCAGCTTAAGTAGTTGGTCACCACCAAATCCATATTACAAAAAAATGTTAAAAGGTCTTTTCTAAGTGGAAGAATAAAAAAATTAAAATGTGAATAATAAATTGATGATAACTGCATACTTATCAAAATTACTTTAATGCAAATGAACTAACTGCTCCAATCAAAACATATATGGAAACAGAATGGATAACAAGGCCCTTTCATATGCTGTCTTTAAGAGACTTACATCAGATTGAAATGCACAGCACAGACTGAAAATAAAGGGATAGAAAAAGATATTTCATGAAAATGGAAACAAAGAAGGAAATAAACAAAATGTTCAGGTAGCAATACTGATAATAGAAAAAATAGTCTTTACAATAAAGGCTACATAAAAAAGAGTCAAAGAAGAACCCAGCAATTTCACTTCCAGGAATTTATCCAAAGAAACCCATAATGTTAATTCAGAAAAACTTATGTTCATTGTAGCATTATTTACAGTAAAAAGACATAGAAGCAACCTAAGTGTCCATCAATAGGTAAATGGATAAAATTTGTGCATATATGCAATGGAATATGATTCAACCATAAAAAAGAATGCCATCTTTCATCTGCAACAACATGAATGGACCTGGAGAGTATTGTGCTAAGCGAATAAGTTAGCCAGGGGAAGACAAATGTCCTGTGATTTCCCTTGTATGTGGATTCTATAAATAAGTACACAAACAATGGAAACAGACTCACAGATACAGAGAACTTTTTGATGGTTGTCAGATGGAAGGAGAGTTAGGACAATGGGTGAAAAGGTGAAAGGATTAAGAAGTATAATATTTTTTTATTTTCCAAATTGTTTTTCTCTATTTATTTTTTTATTTTTAAGAAAATTTTTATTGTTGACACTATGTCCCTGTTGTTCCCCTTTGCCCCCCACCACCCAACACCTGCCCCCCTTCCCTCAGGCCATCGCCACACTTGTCTGTGTCTATGGGTTATGCATATACATTCTTTGACTAATCCCTTCATCTTTTTTTATACAGTCCCCCTCATCCCTTCTGACAGCTGTCATTCTGTTCTATGTATCCATGCCCTTGTATCTATTCTGTTAGTCACTTTATTTTCTTCATTAGAGTCCACATAAATGAGGTCATATGGTTTTTGCCAATCTCTGATTGGCTTATTTCACTTAGCAAAATATTCTCCAGGTCTGTCCATGCTGTTCCAACAGGTAAGATTTCCTTCTTTTTTACGATTGTGAAGTAGTAGTATTTCATTATGTAAATGCACCACATCTTTTTTATCCATTCCTCTACTGTTGGATGGTTGGGCTGTTTCCAAATCTTGGCTATTGTAAACAATGCTGCTATGAACATAGGGGTACACATATGCTTTCAAATTTGTGCCTCAGGATTCTTAGCATGTATTCTCAAAATGGTATCACTGGGTCAAAAGGAAGTTCCATTTTTAATTTTTTGAGGAAACTCCTCATTGTTTTCCACAGTGACTGCACTAGTCTTCATTCCCATCAACAGTGCATTAGTGTTCAAATGGATAGTTACAGAATAATCACAGTGATGTGAAGTACAGCATAGCATAAATGATCAATAATATTGTAATATCTATGTATGGTGCTATATGAGTACTGGATTTATTGGGGCAATCACTTGGTAAGTTACATAATGTTTAATCACTGGATTGCACACAAGCACTAATATGGTATATGTCAACTTTAATTGAAAAATTAAAAATTAAAGTCCAAAAAATAAATTTTTTTTCTTCAGTAAAGCTGAGAGATATTGCAACTATACAAACAAGAAAAGGGTGCAACAGTAAGGGACAATCAGAAAAGATAAATTGACAATAAAATCTTCTGAAGATAAAAACTGACATAAATCTTAGATGAAATGTGCTACTGTGTTATTAGAAAAAAAATGAAACCCACACACTCACCCCAAAATGTAGAGTGAAATAATAAAAAAAACACTAGGATAACAGAAGATTATCAAAGCTTCCAGAGGAAGTACACACACACAATTTAACTCTCAAATAATGGTTTTTAATACAATTTTCTAGTAAGAGAAACATGGGCTTCTAGGAAAAATGTTTCTAGAACCAGAGTAGAAAATATACAAAATGAGTCTGGAGCATCTTATAGTGCCAGAAAGTTAAGAAAAGAGGAGGAGGAGGAAAGAAAGAAAGGAAGGAAGGAAGGAAGGAAGGAAGGAAGGAAGGAAGGAAGGAAGGAAGGAAGGAAGGAAGGAAGGAGAGAGAGAAAGAAAGAAAGGAAGGAAGAAAAGAAAGACAGAGAAAGAAAGAAAGGAAGGAAGGAAGAAAGGAAGAAACAAGAGACAAAAAAAAAGAAAGATGTTAAAGAGACAAGAATCAACTGACAGAGCTCCCAACAGCAAAACCTAAAACAATTTGAGCAACAATAAAAAAGCAGTATTGAATATGATCCAAAATAGAAAATAAATACCCACGAACCTGTGGTGGCATGCTGGATAGTATAACTGACTGGATGAACAAAAAAATTTGAAGAATAGACAAATCTTTCACGTGGAAGAATTCCACATAGTATGTGTAGATATTTGGCCTTTGAGGAGGTAGCGCCTAACCACCCACTCCTTACATGTGGGCTGCACGTTGTGACTTCCTTGCAGCAATTACAGTACAACAGGCAAGACAAGGACAAACTGCACAGTGGACAAACACAAATACAGCTGTAGCCAGGTCATCGAAGTTGACATCACCAGTGTTAAGGCATGTTGGTTGTGTGTCACTGTGATAAAATTTTTTGAAAATGGTGACTTACCCCATGGTTTTCCTCTTAAAGTCTATAACCCCAGTCTGATCATAAGAAGAACATGAGACATATCTCACTTAAGGGGCTTTCTACAAATACCCAACCAGTACTCCCAGAAATTGAGAATGTTATCAAAACCAAGGACAGTCAGAGAAACCATCGGAGCCCACAGAGGTCTAAGGAGACGTGACACCAAATGCATGCAGGATCCTGTATCGGATTCTGGAACAGAAGAAGAACATTGGGTGTGACTGAAGAAATTCATAATCATGCATCAACATTGGTTCAATACTTTTACAAATAAACCACAAGATGTAATGTATTAATAATTGGAGAAACTGGGTGTATGTTATCTGGGAACTATGTTACCATGTGTTTTTAATAAATCGAACACTATTCTAAGAAATTCATTTTATTTTTAAAAAGTATTGCATCTAAAGCATGTGACACATATACATGATAATCAACCTAAATGAGAGTTTTTATTGATCACACTAAGTATTAGAAGATAATTAAGAACAGTATGATTTTCAACTTATGAATGAATGAATACAGAAATGTAGTAACACTTGCTTATGGTTTTGTACCTTACCTGCACTGTTAAGATACATTCCTATAAGGAAACAGTTCAGTCACAGAATGAAGGACAATAAATTGGAGGGAAAAAATTCTAAAAAACCGAACATTTATAAATGCATCCTAACCAAGAATTGCAGTGAAAATAATTCTCAAGATGATACTGTTGGAACAAAACCATAAATAATCCTTGACTGGTTGATGAAGAGTATAGAAGGGCTCTGGAAATAATAATCACCAACAAAGAGATTTATTATTCATACAGTAGAAAGTATAACTCAGTGATGGATATATCTCAGAACCTGGGGGCTACATGTTATTATTTGTCAATAACATACAATGATATTTCATAAATCTAAAACACTAAGAAATGAAAAAAATTCATTTTTCATAAACGTATTTGTCATAAACATATTATCTATATAAAAATTTTATGGTACTAGGCTTTGGTAGATGGAATGTTATCAGTGACATTCTACTTTCCATAGCACATGTTTACAAGACAGTATGAATTCTGTTTATTTTTATACATTCACATCAACTTTCATGAATGAATGTGATGAGTACTATGACACCACTACAAAATTTGTAGTAAAATTTACAAAACCCGATGCCATGTAATCTTCCCCATGTTTAGAGTATTATCTTTGTATAGTTACTAGAAGTTTAATTAACCACATAGCACATACTGTTAAAAATTCATAAAATAATATTTTAAAAACAATTTTATTGAATTTTTTTGAATTTATTGAATAATTTTATTGAATTTGAAATGAATAGTCATTCACAAATTTATAAGAAAAACTTAAAAATTACAATGTATCATGATTTTTATGAGGGAATATATGTCTTAATTCCTATGAAATTTGGTTTTCTATTCTGCATTCCCAGCTAAATTTTTAGTAAGCTTAATTACCTATATATAAGGATAAGGAGGCCCTATTATGATTTCATTATGTTTCAGATGATACCACCAATATGTAGGGAATACAATGCAGAAGAAATTTTGCTATGTATCAGTTATCTATTCTAGATAACTCTAAAGGATTTGGCAGGGCCAAAAAGTTGGTAGAAATTTTACGAGGAGAATCTTAGCAATGAATTAAAAAAGTAGTTGTGAGACTGAGGTCAGCTCATCCTGAATTTGCCAATATGTGGGGTGAAATTCAAAACACGTATTTGTGACCACCTGTGGTGGATGCCATCATTGTTAATAGAGGAGACAAACATGTAACACGTTTCACAGTCCACTGTGGCGGACTTAAATGTTGCGCAGATTCTGGTGTTGGTCGCCTTGTCAAAATTGAGATGTAAACATGACTGACGAACCTCATTCATGTTCTGTGCCCAGTTTCTCCAAATTCCAGAAACCTCAGATCCTCAGGGTCATCTCTGATGGCCCCTGCTGTCCCTCCTCTGTGAATGTGCATCCTGCAACCCGCAACGTCAGGTTTTATTTCTGGCATACAGTAAAAATTGTAGCTCACCCGCTGTATATAATTAATATAGATGAATCTTTCCCAAATAAACACAGCAGCAAAGACAGTCAACTCCCAGCTCCTGCACATGCCACACGTTCTTCGATATACCTTTTGGATGAGACCCAGGAGATTTAGGCAGCCACAAAGCAAATCATTTAATTTTGAGTTTTAGACACCGCTCTCAAAAGTACGACAACCAGCCTGCCATGAAGCTCACCCAATCCACTATTCTGATTTTTTTCTTCTTAACGTCCTTTCTAAATACTTTTCCCCATTTGATGCAAAAAAATAAAAATAAAAAGAATATCTATTATTTTATTGACTATTTCCTTGGAGTATGATTTTATATCCATGATCCTTTTAATTTCAATTGATTTATAAAGGTATCTTCTAAATATAAGTGCTTTATCCGTATACAAATTTTTCTTAGAAGCACAACAACTTTTTCATACAGCTGCAAGTTAATGCAAATGAATAAATGAACATAACCATTACAATGAAACAATAATATTAACATATGCTGCACTATTAAAATATGCCAGGCAATTATACAAGCACATCACATAAATTATATGCCTCATGATGTAGATATTGCTATGAGATTTCCATTTTGTACACGATTTTTTTTAATGCACTGAAATTAGAGAATTTTGCAGAGGCTGCACCAGCTTAGCAAAACTGTATGGAGCTTGAGGGCTTGATGTCCTTCTAAAAGTGGCACATCTGTCTTTAATTTTGAAACATATTGGGAGTGGTCAAAGTATACAGAGTTGTGGTGGGAATTTGTGAAGAAGGAAAAAAGAATTTTAAGTCAAAGACTCTGACACCTGAGATAGCACAGTTAGTGTGGGGAGGCATAAGGATGCCAACATTGCTACAGTATTACTAGCAGTGCTAATTGAGTATCGGGTAGCGAGGGATACAATAAAGTAACAGTCAGAGAGGCCAGAGCAGAACCGCTCAGAAAGTAATGTTAAGGATACTGAAATCTATCTGTAAGCTCCCAGAGAGTGAGCGAAGGACTTGTGCCATGTAAAGAGTTATAGAATAACTTTCTGAAATAAGTCCACTGCTTAATTGTGGGAAAAAATAGTAGAAAAATAAGATGGCATTTGAATAATGCCATAAAGAAGATGTATCAAACAAGAACATAGGAGACTATATTAACAGTTTGAGTAATGGCAGAGGCCAGCACAGACATAAAAATGATGTGGGAAACTGAAAGGCTTAAGAGATTTAATGTGTCCTTTGCTGATAAAGACTAATCCATCCTGTGGTAAAAGCAATGCCCTCATTGTTATAGGGAAAACAAATCAAAGAAAGAAAAGCAAAATACAACACAAAAACAATTATTCAGTGGCTGCTGGGGAGGAAGGTGTGGCAAAGTCATTAATAAAACATGGTGACCAACTGGGAAGCTGTCACTGCAGTCCATGTAAGATGTAATGGCAGCTGGAAATACAGTGGTAGCTGAGGAAGTCAGGAGAAATGTACAGTGTCTAAACATATTTTACAGGTAGAGCCAAAAGGAAGATACTTTGCATGTAGATTACAAAAGACAAGAATTAAAGTTGCCAAGATTTTGGGGACAAAACAACTCAGTTATATAGAGTGATGGGGGAAAACATCTGCAGGGGAGATTCTCTGAGTTTGGATTGGAAACAAGATCAGTTTGGAACCAGGTGAATCGGAGACGTATTTGCTAATTAAGCGAAAAGGTCAATTATACAGTTTCACGTAGATAGCTAGAGTCCAATGAATTTTCCAGATGCCTAAAAACTTTGTTATATAATATAATTAAAAACATATTATGATAATTTAATATATAATTATAGCCATGTGAGTATAAAAGAACCTAATGGGTAAGAGTGGAGAGAGGAGAAGAGATCAGAGTACTGAGTTACAGACTTGAGGTTGAGAAATTGAATGTAAGCAGCAGAGGTGACCAAGAATAAGTGGCTAGTGGGATGTCTTAGAAGCCAAGTAAAGAAAAAGTTTCAATATGAAAAGACAGGCCATCATGGTGAATGCTGATGAAAAGTGTCAAAAGGTGTTGACTGGCCATCGACACAACTTATTTTTAAATATTTTATTTATTTATTTTATAGAGGGGAAGGGAGGGAGAAAGAGAGGAAGAGAAACATTAATATGTGGTTGCTTCTCATGCACCCCCTACTGGGGATGTGGTCTGCAACCCAGGCATGTACCCTTACTAGGAACAGAACCCGGTGACTCTCTGATTCCCCTGCTGGCACTCAATCCACTGAGCCACACCAGCCAGTGGAAACACAGCTTTGAAATGCAAGCATCTGTGATAATGACTTGGAAAATTTTTCCATGATGTTATTGTAGTGGTGTGGTGAATATATCCAAGGGAAACGGGTTCAAATGGTAGAGGAGATGAAGAAATGGAGTCTTTAAGTGTAGAAAACCTTCAGGAGTTTGGTTATAAAGGTGAACAAAGAAGTAGTATGATAGCTAGAGACAAATGTGGAGTCAGGGAGAGTTTCTGTCTGGGTGTGTTTGTATCCATACACAGTGATGGAAATTATGCAGAACAGAAGGTAAAGATGGTATTCAAAGGCGAAGAAAAAGCTGCTGCTTGATGTATCATGATATGTATTTTTCACACAATTAATGTCCTAAAAAGAGATCATTCACTCTCAAATATATGAAAGTCAGTATATACCTTTGTATTTAAACCATTATATTATCAGTGGTGTTGCATTACACAAATATTTATATCATTTTCTGAGTTAAATGAATTCCACATTCCAAACCAGAATATAAAAATACATTTACACCATTTAAAATGTTAGTATTGATATGGCATGCAGTAATTTGGATTTTGAAATAATGAATATACGATGAGTAGAAAGTTCGTGTTTTGTTACCATGGAATTCAGTAAGGAATAGTGCTCTCACTTCGCAGGTGAGAGAACAAAACGTCAGTGCTTTATTGCAACCATGAAAATATTGGAATATTTATAAGTAGTTTTAGAGAATGCTGAGCTATTGACAAAATAAGAATGTGAGGTTTATGTCTCTAATAATGTTGTGCAAAGATCTAAGTTCTTTGCACTTAGTTCTTATCTGGAGTTGTTTCTCAAGTAAGAATTTTAATCCAACAGAGTTATGCATAACAGCAAGCATGTGATTTTAATTTACTCATTTTGCCATAAAGTATGAGTCCATAGTCTGCACAGTTTCTTGGATGATTTTTTTACCCTTTAAATAGTAATATTTTTCATAGGCATTTTAAGCTACATGTCAGAAATGAAATTTTAAGTTTCAAAGAACCTTAGTAAAGTTGAATCACGTCTGATAGGAGCCTATATCCATGTCCACAAAGAAATTGTTTTAGAATCCGTGGGGTTAACATTTGAAACACTAATAAGTTGAATTGCCATGTAATTGTTATTTTTCTAGAGCACTGATTTATAACTAGGGTATCATTGCACCCCAAAGACACACAGCTGCCACTTGCATAGGGTCAAAATAAAATTTAAAGCCATGTTAATAATGACTATGAACTAAGCATATTAATAGAGGAGGCCTTCACATTTAATTCGGGCATAAAACAAACTGCACCCAATATTCTCACTGCACTAACTCAGCAAACAAACTCCAGCATTATTTGTCATGCTCTTTACATCTTAAAAATTAGCATATTTATATTTTTGTTTTTGGGGGAAGTGAATTCGAAAGACTGTGAAAACTATTGAAAAAATGTGTAGACAGTCTTTTTTGGCATAATGATTTTCCTCAATCCAGTAGCTTCTTTTAGCTACCATCGGAACTTTTTTCTCTGTAGTCTGAACTAGCTTAAAGATGCAGTGAATACTGACGAAAGGTGAGAATACACAAGGGCAGCGATTTAGGAGCAATATTTCAGAAACTGATGTGATGTGAACAGATTGTCCGGCCTGAGCTCAAACAGAGAGCACATCTGAATGTCACAGTTGCTCATGGTGATTTTTGATTAATGAATCTTAAATTAGAGCTTAGAGGTCCTTGAATACTTAATGCTGGCCCTGATCCAGGAGTATGGAAACCTAGTAAATACCATCCACCACGGTGGGATTTGATAGGTATTTTGTGACCTGACATTCATTTCCAGTTGGTACTCACCCATGTCCAACAGACATACGTCAAGTGCTAACATTTACTATGGAATTTAGGATTGAGAAAAAAGGTATTAAAATTCAGTGCAGTGTTAGGTTTAGCCAATGAAATAGTTAATGGAAAACAATTTTGAATAGCACAAAATAAACACACTACTAAATAGATCATTTATTTTTAACTTTTAAATTTATTTTTAGAGGCGGGGAAAGGAGGGAGAAAACGAGGGAGAGAAACACTACGCAAGAGAGAAACATCAATCGGTTGCCTCTCCTTTGTGCCTGGACAGAACCCGTAAACCAGGCATATTCCATGACCGCGAATCCAACCAGTGACCTTTTGGGTTGTGGAATGATGCCCAACCAACTGAGCCACACCAGTAAGAGCCTAAACTGTTTATTTCTATTTTATTTAATTAGTCCTTGTTTTTTGTTGATTGATTGATTAATTAATTAATTAATTTATGTGGGAGGTCAGGGGTTGGTAGGACAGGGAAGAGTAATGGGAGACAATGAGGACAACTGTAATTGAATAATTAAAAAAAGAAAAATAATTCAACATACTGAGAAGGACATGGATTGTGTCGTTCAGAGTCTAAAGCAGTCTACAGAAAATGAGAGATATCTTTGAAAATATCTGTTTGCCTTAAAATGTCTCCTGATATTGTACCATATATGGCATGTATCCCTGTGATAAATAATACTTAAATAATTGCAGAACATGGAATTATATACATATTTAATACAAACAAAACTATACAATGCATAATTTTCTAGTCAGATGATCAGAGAATTCAAAGAATTCTTCAAGAAGAGAGATGATAGACCTGGCTGGTATAGCTCAGGGGATTGAGCATGGGCTGTGAACCAAAGTATCGCAGGTTCGATTCCCAGTCAGGGCACATGCCTGGGTTGCGGGCCAGGTCCCCAGTGGGGACCACATGAGAGGCAACCACACATTGATGTTTCTCTCTCTCTCCTTCTCCCTCCCTTTCCCTCTCTAAAAATAAATAAATAAAATCTTTAATTTTTTTTTTTAAAAAGAAGAGAGATGATAGAGTTGTCAAAGAGAATTACTCAGACTGGGATTAGATAATTCCTTCAGATACAAATATTTATGTTTTCAATGGAAGATGACCACCGAGATATTGGTGCAAAAATTTCACACCAGAGGTATATTCCTCTATTGATTAAAAGTTTGAATTATTTTACTTGGCAAAGAATTTTGTGCTACTGAACACAGAGAAAGATCATCCATGATGAGGGGTGGAGGATGAAAGTCAGGTGCATGCTTTGTCATCATAAAACAAACATTACTTTGTTTTCTTTTATTAAAGATTACATTTACTTTATTTATTAATGATTATTAGTTTGTACTCTTTCTTTCTCTTTATGCAGTCTTTTATGAATTTTTTCTGAGTCAAATTTATTGTAGCACTCTAAAGAAATCTTTTCTAAATTGTTTCTATAACTGAAATCTGGGTGCTTTTGTGATTTTGGTCTTTCCAAATTTCTGGTTGATTTTCAACTAACTCCTTCATATCTATGATTCACCCAGTATCACTTTAAAGTTTTGTCTTTATTTTGTTGTGTTTTTGTTTTCATTATTTTTGTTCTGGCTTTAGGGAGACTCCAGTCTGTTACAAGAAAAACACTCTGAAGGATAGAATCTGTGATTATCATAAACTCCTTTTTTTTTCATTTGGAACACATTTATAATTTGATTTAAATAGCCAGATGAGAATAATAACTGAGGTGAGATTGATATTTACTGAGTAGAAAATAATATATTCTTACATTTCTTCTTTTAAGTACAAAATCATATGACATGGTCTTTCAAACTCAACAGTATCTGTGGCAGGATCTAGAGGTTTGCCTGTTTTGAAAAGGTGCATTGTGGTATAATTTATAAAACACTTTTAAATAACATACAATATAAACATGCTCCCTAGTAAAACAGCCATTTCTCATGTTCTTGTATCCTTTTATAGACAGAATTCAAATATTTCAGTTTTATTATTGAACACCATAAAAGGAAGTATTCCCCCTTTTATGGTGTTATCATTTTTTACTTATAGAATAAATATTTATTGAGTACCTAAAGTGTACCAGGTAAATACTCTGAGCAGACTACACAGTGAAAATATATACATGTTGATAGGAACAATATTATTTTTGTTATAGTTAAGGTTTATACTTTTTAATTAAAATCATTATACATGATCATCACAATCTGTTCAGTAGAAATCACAAGATATAACTTATAATTTCACCATTTTGAAACAACAATGGTTTATTTTGGCAACTCTTTTAAGTAAGTTATGTATGTAAGCAAACACACATTCACATTAAGGGATGATAAAATTGCTCTATGTGCCCCGCTTCTGAATCACACTTATCATTTCACACCTGGCACACATTTTCCTGTGAATTCACTCAGGATTATCACAAAAAGAGATATAAAACTGTACTTAGCTTGAAAAACTTTCAAGTGGTAAGTAATCAGTAAGAATCATTATCATTATTAGATTTTTAATGCTTGCATTGTGTTTCATTTTATGAATATAGCATAATTTATTTAACCTGACCACCTTAATCAGGCATTTAAACTATTTTGTACTGTAGTTAGAGATCTTGGAGTTTCAAATTAGCTGTATGTGATGATATATTAATGTCTCTGAGCCACATGTCCTCATCATAAAATACGGATTATCTTACTCTTAATGTTACAGTGTCATGGGGAAAAATAAATGAAGAAATACAAGAAAGTGTTTATTACAGGACATATTTCATCGTTACTGCTAAGCAGTTTAAGTTTTTATTATTAGACCTTCATTATTTTTGTTCACACCCTTGTTTCATTGTATATCTTGTGCACAAAGTTGCATTCTATGTATTTCTAATTATCTAATTTTAACTTGTCTTCTTTCATTTTGCTCTACTCAGTGACTTGAGAAAGAATCCCAAAGATAGCTAGGTGAGCAGGGTGCTGCTCTTTGGATAATAGAGTATGTGGGTGGAGTGGGAAGAAGTGTAATAATAATAGATATTTATCTTTTTTAAATACTACCATATATCGTTGAGCATGTCAAGTGTTTTAAGCATATAATATTCTGTATTTTAATATATCCCTGAGAGAAAAATATTTCTATATTGTGCAGAGTGTAAAATAAGGTCACAATGCTGTTTGTTTAAAACTGGAGACGTACTGTCAAGTACAAGATCCGTCCTCCATGTCCTCTGCACACTTAGTGCAGCCAGTTGTCTAATTTAATCATTTACATAAACAAGCAGTGGGATTTTCGTTTGCATTATATCTCAATGAGGTTTCAATGTGCATTTTCCTGATAACTAATAGTGATAAAATTTTTCATGTGTTCATTTGTATATTTGGCAAAGAATTTATTCAAATGTTGTTCTATTTCTTTATTGGCTTATTTTCTGATTATACAGTTTTGAGACTTATTTTCATATTCTTTTACAACTAATTTATGAGTTCCTTTCTTTGCAAATGAATAGTTTCACCTCTTCCTTTCCAAACTGTATGGGTTTCTTTTTATTGCCTTGATGAAATTATCTAAAAGTTTGAAGGAAATTATTAATGGGTGTAGTGAGATTGGGTATGTTATTTTCTTTTTAAATTGATGGAAGAGATTCAAGATTCTGCATCAAGTGTGACTTTTGGACATCATTTATTAGGTTGAGGAAGTTTCCTTTATCCCCAATTTATTAAGAAGCTTTATCAAAAATGCATGTTATATTTTTTATAATGCTTCTCAACATCTGTTATAAAGATCATATACTTTTTTTAGGTGGATAATATAAAGGATAGTACTGAATGATTTCTACAGGCTAAATAAGCTTGCATTACTAATATTTCATAATAAAATATTTCATATTTACCCTTGCCATTACCACCTGTTTTTTATTAATTTCTTTAGATTCATACTTCTATCTGCTGTCATTTTCTTTCTACCTCAATTACTTTCTTTAACATTTCTTGTGATGTGAGTCAACTTTTGATTTGGCCTTTTGGCATCGATTTGTCAAAACATCTTTATTTTGCCTTTGTTTTGTAAAAAAAAGATATAGAATTCAAGGCAGACTTTCTTTTTCTGTAGTATTTTGAAAGTGTTATAATTCTGCCCTGTCGCTTGCATTGTTCCAACTAATCTGTCAACCTTATATTTGTTCTTCTATATAAAACAAGTTTGCCTTTAATATATTTTTTCTTTATCACTGGTTTGAAATAATTATGATGAATTAGGATGTGCTTAGGTATATTATCCATATTTCTGGTATTAAACATTTTTTTACAGATCAAGGTATTTAATTAGGTTCTTTGTGAGAAATTTAGAACTGCATTTTGTACAGATAAAGCTCATTTGTGAGAGTAAACAGTGGAGGTAGCTTAGGAGCTGAAACAGCTTTGATTTTTGGCAGAATTTGGGAGTCCACAGCTTCCTTATGAATCTTGCACTGCTCTGTAATCCTGTATTTCTCTTTCCTTGTGCTGAAGATGTCCCCCTCCTGGTGTCTGCGTCTACGTCTTGAGGTAAGCATCAGAGAGATGTTTGGGGGTTTTCACAGCACTGGTGGCAATTTTTGTGGAGGTGACGATGGCAAATATCTGGTGTGTTCTATGGAGAGGAACTGATTAAGAGACAGGTCCAGTTACAAATAGCAAACCAGTGCTCAGCTGCTTCAGGAAAACCAGCCTCCTGTGTCTGTGGTGCCCAGTGAAGATGGTCGGAATCATCCAGTGGGTGATGCTGGCCTGTGGCTTCTCACATGCTGACTGAAGGGTTTCTTCTCATGGCTTAACAACTTTTGAGGCACATTTCAGTAGGATGATATCTAGGCATTTTGCAAAGTTTAATCACTTGGATACCGTCATATCTGTCGTCACCAACTGGTTTTGTGATAGTAGTGAGTACTTTCTCCTTCTCTCTTTTTTTTAAATCCTGGATTTAGCTGCTAAAAACTTCCTCTTGCAAATGGTCTTTCTCGGGAACACATCCCTCACCAGGAATATCTGCCAGTTCCCCTGACTCATGCAGGGTTTGGCTGAGGCTGGGCTTCCCCTTCGTGGGCATCTTGGCTTTGAGGTGACCCCTCTTCACCTTGCCATCAGCATCTGCCTTCTAGGCTTCAGGTTTCTGTCTCCTCAGAATCTGGCTTCTCGGATTTTTCACCAGCCATCTTGCAAGGACTGGGATTAAAGTTTTATAGAAAACATTAAATATTAAGTTTACAGTTCTCATTAAATGTGAAAAAACTCAGCCCATTTTTTAAATATAATTTTACCGTCAAGGATTTAAGCTGCAGTTACTTTTGACTTCAAGTTATATAACAGCTCAGTCGTCTTCCTTCCTTTTTTCCCACTCTGTGTTTTCTATTTCAGTTTTAATAGTTTCTATTTTTTTACTTCAGATTTACTAATTTTCTCTTCTCTGGCATGTAACCTTCTATTAATCTCACCTAGTGTTTTTTTATTCTATACATTGTAGTTTTCATACCTGCATATATGGTTAGCTTTTTTAAAGATATATTTTTCATCTTGTATGTTTGAACATATGAAATGGTTAAGGCAATTTTCAATGTCATTTTTATCATTTAAACATCCGTGTATCTGTGTTAATTCTTGGTTAGTTTCCATGAGTTAACTTTTCTTGTCAGTAAGATGTATTTCCTTTCTTATTATGCCTGATAATTTTTTGTATTACTATAAATATTCCTGAGCTGTGTTCTATGACACAGTTTTGTAACTTGCAAAATTTGTATTTTTGGCATCTTATTTTTATGATTGATTAGGCAGTAACAGAGCCGTGTTCAGGCTAAGGCTAATTATTTCTCAATATTAAGTCAACAGCTTCTCTATACTCTTTCTAACATACCATGAATCTTGAGACTTCCTAATGACTAGTGCAAACATGCATTATTCCTGGTCATATGTAAGCACTGGGCATTCTTCCCTCTAACCCTTTCATTATGGTTATTTTGGTGGTCTCAGATAATTTGTCACATACACTTTTCAGTACATGGCTGAATTCTTAAGACGAAATCATTGAAGGACTCTGGACTTCTCCACATGTGGTTCTTTCACTAGATGTTCTTTGTTTTGTTAGCTGAAGTCACTTTGATCTTCGAGTCTCAGATTTTTCAGATTTTTCTCCTAAACTCTCTAATGCCTTCAAGTCTCTTCCATTGCTCACTGTGTTTTGCAAACCATATCAGTTCACTATTGAGGAACAATAATAGACCTCATCTCATTTGCTCTCCTTTCTCTGCAAGATCACTTTCATTTATCATCTATATCTAGTAACTTTAAATGTTTTTCTCACACATTTTGCACATTGTTTTGGTGTATCTATGGGGGATGATAAACATTGCTTCTCATATTTTATTTTGACCCAAATGTAAGTGTTGTATTTCTACTCAGTTGTCTACTATGGATCCCTATAAAGGAAAAGCAAACTATAATTATTTAGGTCCATGTGCTCACAAGATATCTCCTTTATTGTGTTTTGAAATTAGTAATTATATTGCATTGCAAATTATTTTGTGTCTTATGGATTCAAAAATAATATGGCATAGTTACTATCCTTTTTTTTGGAAGAGCACACAGCAATTTCAATACTATCTTTTGATAATTCTCATTGAGCTATGTAAAAAAGACATAAGAGAGTCTACTTGTCATTCAGTGCAAATTTAATTGGGAACTTGGCAGATATTCAGCAAATGCTACCTGGAAGAGTTGATTGCAGAATTACATTTGAACTGTTGATTTGAATTGATGATTTGAAGTTCTCAATGGAAGAAAACAGCATGAAAACATTTCAGGATAGGTAATGTGAGAAAAGATATGGAAGGGTGTGAATAAAATCTAATGTGTTAGCAAAATCTTAAATAGAATGTAATATTTGAATGATAAAGTAGAGTTCTGGAATATTAATTCAGCACTGAAAGGCAAAGCTGAGGTAGCAAACTGATGTCAGATCATCAAGGAGCTTGTTCAATAACTAATAAACTGGAACATAATTCACTGATGAGAGTGGGATAAAAACCAAACTAAGGAAAATAAAATATTTTAGGTGCCATATTCAGTTTTCAACAAACATTAAAAAACAGAATTTGTAGCACCAATTATTCATATGCTTATGAGATTTTTTCCTAGTATCATTAAGTCTTCATGGAAACAGGATAGCAAAAGGCAGACCATAGGCTGATTCTAGGATGTGGGTTTTTACACAGTACTAATGATGAAGCAGAGCCAAAGACTTTGTGGATGATGCTGTGAAACTACAAATTGATCAGACATAAATTTCAGGGTTGGCAAGGAATTAAAGTATGGCCAGATTATAGTAAAAGTAATGCACAGTTAATAAAAATAGATACTGTTTTCTGAAAGTTAGATAAAAGAATTTAATATTTTGGAATTTTAACTGTTCTAATTCAATAAAGATTATATTAAATAAGATAAAATATATATTAAGCAGTTTCCCTCTTTGTAACTTTTTGTCCTGGAGAATAGGTTTATCCATTGACAATGATACACTTACTTGTGGGAGGTAGAATGGAATAAAGCTTGATTTCTATAACACTCTAAGCCCTAAAATAAACATTTATGTCTGAGCCTCCTTTAACCCTCTCACCCTGGACACAACCACCCTGCAACCCAGAACTCATACACACGTTTTTTTACTCCTTTGTGCCACGCACTCTAACCTCTGAGTTTTATAGCATATAATGATGTGCAATGGGACACCTTGAAAATCACAGCCTCTGTTTTTTAACTAACTCACCCTTCAAGTTTCAGCTTTTATGTTACGTTTTTTAAGAAGCCTTCTTTTGTATCCTCCTTTGCCGCTATCTGAGTGAGGTTAGTGTGCCTTCTGTATAGCCAGAAAATGCCGATATTACAGAGTTTAACTTGATATCACCGTATTTCCTATTAATGCATTTAAAATGATATTGAGTGACCTTAAACATTCTTTCTGAGAATCCTGACTGTTTAAGTGTTAATAAGTTATGCACAGATATAGGTGAACTGTAATTTTCATGACTTCATTGAAGGTCTCTTTTTATAAAGAGGAGCTCTTTCCCTGAAGTCTTCATTTTACTTTCAACTGTTCCTTAAAATGGACAATCACCAAGAATTACATATTATACACTGCAGAATTGTGGAACATAAACTTCCTCTAATATCTCTATATCACCTGTGTTTGCTCAGCTATCAGTAGCCTAAGGGAAAAAATATACACTTTCATTGGCACAGTTGCAAATATTATTTTTTCATTTTTGCCAGTGCCTGGGACCGGAGACTTGTAAGACTCCTTCAACATTTTTATTCAACACTGCTGCCTGAGGGTGTCTCTTGTATGCTCACAGCCACCATTGTTAGGACCAACAGTCTGGATCCACTATTTTCTTGTTTGTGTTTTCTGTTTTGCTTCTGGCTCCTATTCCCTGTGGTTATATTTACTGAGGAGTGTACATCTTTACTGCTGGCAGCCGCTGCAGCACGTTGCTACATCGATGCCTACAGAATTGCCGACGCTGCCAGTGCAGAAACATGCGGAAGCTGCCCCCCACCCCACCCCGTGCCTCCCGTCTTTGCGGAGCTGCTGTCCACAATGGTTTCATTCTCCTCACAGCAGTGACCCTCGAATTCTAATGATTCACAGATACTCTTCACTGAAACACGTCTTCCAGGTTTGCATTTGTTGTTCTCTCTCCCAGGAATTCTGATCCAAGCCTACAGGAGTGAGAAAGGGGAATTAAATGTATCCATGTGTGCAGTCATTTGCTCATTCAGTGGACCTTCTTTTATGGAGTTCCTATTAAGTGCCAGGGACAAGGCTCAGCAGTGAGAATGTGACAAAAGTATCGTTCCCTCCAACCCTCTAAGTTAAGTGGACAGTCTAGTGGAAAAGATAAATATTCATGGGTGTTTATTTTTTTTAACTCCCACATATTTAAAGAACACATTATATGTCAGACAGCCGGAATAAAGTAACAAGTAAAATTAACAATGTCCTTGCTTTCTTGGTAGTGAAGTTCTTCTCTTCTTAGGGAAAATTAATAAACAAAAACATGAACTCAAGCAGTGACAGCTGTTATAAAAAATAATTAGAAAAATAAAACATAGTATAAATGGCGAATTTTAGGAAGTGTGTTATAGATAAAACCTCTCTCTAACTTTATAACATTTAATCAGAGATATAAATACAAGGAAAAACAGACTGGTCAGAAGGACAATAAGCAATTATAATAAAACATGTAAAGCCACTCATATCATTAAATTTTAAATAGTGTCTTGTATAATTATATTTTATTTGATTATTGTGACAATTTACTAATGTATTGCATTCTTATTTCCATGTTTAACACATTTAGTAAAATTACGTTCCTATGACTTTTGCCACTTCTTTGCCTTTCTCTCTGCAGTTAAAACAGCATTGCCAATAAACATGGCCAACAAAAAACAAGTGAATTCAACAAAGCAGTTTTTCGATTTAAAATACCTGGTTAGTTACTAGTTACCAAACATAAGTTTAAATGCATCAGTGTATTCTTTCAAAATCATTAATTCTTTGATTGAAATCAATAGGCATAGGCAAGCTAAACATGCACACTGATTAATCACCAACTAACAGGAGTGATTCAATCAATGAAGTTAGGGATAATTGTTCTGGCCATTTTTAAAAGGTAATTAGATTCTTTCAATGATCATAAAAAATTCAGATCTAGCTCTGTATGGGTAGTTTTACAGTGAGAAAGTGATCACAATTCATCTTTGTTTTTCTAAGGGGTCACTGCACAAAAGACAAATTGACAGAGTTTTGTTATGGCTCACATATATATTCACGTATTTTTCATATTTCAAGGTAACGTGAACTTTTCTAGTTTATATAGAATCAAGGAGACCCTTACTGTTGGTTTGTCAATGCAATATATAGGATCTCTGAGTGCATAAAACTAATATTAAGCTTTTTTAAATACATTACAATTTTGAATATATATATTCAAATGTTATATATATGTTATATATATTCAATGTTATATATATATGTTATATATATATATTCAAAATATATTTTCCAACTTTAGGAACCTTACCACCATCTGTGAATTTTGTGCCAATAGTAAAGAATTCTTTCTCCAAATGTTAAGGAACTGAGTCATTAGTTAAAATTATGAAACATTAATTATGAATTTGAAGCTTCATATATTTTTAACGAGTAAGATGAACACTATATTCAGCTCTGGTTTGTGGTACCCCTTATTTCTTCATACTTAACAATAAGTCGCCCCAACATGGTGTTACGTATCTAAAAGTTTGAAGTGTTATTCCTCAGGCACTGAGTTTTCAGCATATTTATGGTGCTTTGGAAGACATAAAATGTATGCAAATAGCTGTAATCTGCCTCAGAGGTGTCAGTGAACAAAAATGCAGTGTACAAACCCTCAAAGAATTTCAAGTGACATAATTCTATAGTTAATTTCAAGGCCTGTTTTATATCAAAATCACTGACTATATTTCTTATATGTTTCTATACTACACATTATCCCAAAACTTAGCATGTTAAAAGAAAAAAAAAGATTTATTATCTCACAGCTTCTCTTATCAGGAATCCGGATGTCGCTTCTCCAAGTCCTCTGGTGTGAGGCTTCTCACCATGCTGCAGCATCGGGCTGTGGGCTAGGGTGGCCGAGGTCTGCTGACCTGCTGTTCCATGAGGTTGGGAGAGCCCCCGCTGCCATTTCCCCCCTTCTCTTTCTTTCTGTATGGCTGCTGAGCTAGGGTTCCAGCAGAAGTGACTGGATTTTGGCTTAAGCACTAAATGGGAGAAATTCAGGTAAACAGAAATTGTTTAAAATGAGATTAGAAAGAAATGAGACCTGAAAGGCAACCCCAGTGATAGTTTATAAACTCCTGGGCTCAACTCAGACTTGTGCATTCATGGATCTGATTTTATTTAACGTACCCAAGACTTCGTACATGGAGCAAATGGAGATATCTCCATTAAGGTCTCACTCAGATTGATCAGCGTGATGCACCTACACGGAGAAGCAAATAGCACAGTTTATCTCTGCATTATTGAGTTACAAGAATTCTCTTTGTTTTCTGGATGCAATTCTTTATCAGATATATGGTTTGCAAATATAGTCTCCCAGTCTTTGAGTTATCTTTCTTAATGGTGTTTTTTGGAGCTCAGACACTTTAAATTTTGAAGTCTAGTTTATCTGCTTTTATTTACCTTTTGATACTTGTGCTTTTTTGTTTTTATATCTAAGAACGTTATCTAACACAAGGTCAAACGGTTAATTCTTATATTTTCTTTTAGATGTTTTATGGTTTTAGATCTTACATTAAGATCTATGATTCATTTTGAGTTAATAATTGATATGGTTTGAAGAAGGGTTCCATCTTCATTCATGCTTTTGCATGTGGAAAGACAATTATCACAGCACCATTTGCTAAAATACTACAATTCTCTCATTTAATTGCTTTTCAATCTTTGTAAAATATAAGTTAAGCATTAAGGCAAATTTTATTTCCGGAATTCCAGTTCTATTCTATTGATATATGCACCTATATTTACACCAGCACTATACTATTTTAAATACTTTGACATTATAGTAAGTTTCGTTTTTATTTTTTAAACGTTTTTATGTATTTCATCTTTACAGATGGAGAAGAGAGAAAGAAAGGGAGAGAAACATCAGCGAGTGAGATCCACCATCAGTTGCCCCTCACAAGCCCCCAGCTCAGGGCCCGACCTGCAGTCCAGGCAGGTGCTCTGACCAGAAGTTGAACCAGCGACCTCTCTGTTTACGAGCCAGTGCTCAAGCCACTGAACCATGCTAGCCAGGGCCTACAGTAAGTTTTAAAATTGGGGATATAAGTTCCTATTTGGTTTTTTAAAGATGTGTTAGCTATGCATATTCTGTTGATTTCTGAACCATATAAGTGACTTTCATATTCTGAAAAATAAGTTTAAAAGCACAAAAAATGCAAAACCAAAAATAAAGTGAAAAAATTATCCTAAACATAAGACAGACTGGTCGCATATATAAGTAACTAATGAACATATATTCTTACCATATATTTGTATTTACTTGCATATTTATTTAATTTAAATATAGTTGGTATATGATAATATATTAATTATATTATTTTCAGGTGTACAATATAGTATTTGACATTTGTATACCTTATATTGTGATCAGCCCACCAATTAAAATTCTAAGGAAAATGATTTATAGAGATAAACTCTCAGAAAATTTACTTAATAATTTTATCATTTATTCTATTTTATATATTTTACATCAGACTATATTGTGTATGTAAATGAAATTTGGAACAAAATATTTAGGGTAGAACAATAAATATACAAAGCTTCAAAGATTGTTTTAAAATGTTAAAGTTGATTCAAAAAGTCAAATTTTACTCATCAGATTTAAAAAAATATATTTCCTAACTTCACTCTAGATAGAACCTAGAAAAAAATGATAATCAGAAGCAATAAATTACATTCCACCCAGATATTCATCTAAATAAAGTAATAGAGATTTTGGAGATTCAGAAAAGCACTATGTAATTATAGGACATCCTGCACCAGAGATTGAGAAAGCACATAATAAATATTTTTATGATACCATGACTAGCTTTAAGGGTACCTCACTACTTGAATTTTGGAGAATATATACATGAATCTACACATCGGTTGCCCACTAGAATATGCAAGAGAGAAAAAATATTTCTGTCAACGTAGACATTGGCCAGGGCGGTCTGGACAAATGGCTGGAGAAAAGAGGAGGACCCCAGAGGTACCCTGCCCTCCCTGCGAAGGGAGAGGCCACTGGGGAAGGGAGACTGCTGCAGGCAACTGTCGCTCTGGCACCCAAGCAGCGCAGCCAGCGGGAGAAGGAGCAGAGAGGCAGCCCGGGAATAAAGCCAACGCTGGCACTTGATAGCCTTCCCACAGCCTGGGGTTATTGTAAACAATCAGCACAGAGCCTGGCACAGGCTGCACAGTGCCTGCGTGAGCTGTGGGAGCCAGACACTCTCCCCGGTCTGCGACCCAGTGCGCCTACCCGTGACTGGAGACTTTGCCCCCTTACAGAACATGGTGGCTGGCAGAGGGGCAAAGGCAAACATAGTCGACATTAGCACACGTGGTTGAAAGCTGGACACTCCCACTGGCTTTTGGCTTGTGTGGGATTTGGGTAGGGGGCTTTACAACAGAATGCTGGCAGAAGCCTACTTCTCTCGCTTTGCCTCACATGGGAAGGAGCTCCTGGGGAGTATGCCTGGTAAGGTAAAAAAAACAGTCCCTGGAGGTGGAATCCCACACTGAGATGGATCCCAGCCCTTGGGATGCATCTCAAGGCACAGCACCTGGGTGGTGGACTGCTTCCACGTTCTCGTCCTGAGAGCAGCAGGTGGAGGCAGGCAGAGCTGGGCAGTTTCTTGGCCCCAGGAGCGCAGGCAGCCTCAGGCACCATGGCTCCACGGATGGAGCTTCCCCTGCACAACCGTCTGGAGTGATGAGGGGTGGACCGGCACACCCAGATCCCAGGAGTGAGAAAGATGAGGTAAGGCAATGGTGATGCTGAAACCCACATTTGCTCACCAGAGGCACAGAGAGAGAGCCTGAGGGCGGAGACCTGTTTGTGTAGACATCACAGGACTTCCAAAAAGACATATAAGCACTAATGGGGAACTTCTGGGTATGGGTTTGGACTTGAATCATTCTGGGAACAAGGAAATATCTGTGCTTTGTGGAAGATGTTGGTTCTGAATAAGCATGCTCCCAGCCCCCTCAAATTGAAACTCTGTTCATAAAAACCTCTTTCCTTCTCCAGAAATCTTTGCATTATGCTTATACCTGGTGACAAGCTGCTGGACCTAGGCTACCCAGGTATACTGTAACTACAACAACTTTGAGAAATGAGCCATAGATGAAATCAAGTTTTAACCAAACCTAAAAAAAACTTATTCATAAACAATAACGACATTTGTAATAAAAAGTTATGAAGTAATAAATAAAGACAAAAAATATAGTGCTGTAAAAATCCCCATTCTGCTACCTTTAATGAAATAATAAATTCAGGCAAAGATCATCAATAAATGTTAGCATTGGCTGAAATAATGATGGTTTATTGTTATATGTATTACATTGCAATGGAAAAGGGAAGATGTTTTTACAAGGAAGAAAGCTGGCAGTCATCACTTCAACTCAATGATTAAAATCAGTGTCACTTAAAGTTAGACTGCCAATAACATATGTTGCCTCATTGGGTGATATTAAGTACCTAAAATCACTACAATTTTTTTTCAAAAAACATTTAACCTGAGTTATTCTCCTTTTTGAAAACAATTAAATGATATCACAAGGATGCAGATAAATTCAAAATATTTAACTTCTACGTGGGAACCTTCCTGATGCTTTAAAAAGTCCATGTCATTGAAACAAAAGAGTGAGGTGTTGTTTTAGGTTAAAATAAAATGAAAAGTCACAATAAATATATACAAAGGAGGAATCTGGATCCAGGATCCTGGTTAGAAAGAAAAGTGGGGATGGGGGGGAAATGCAGACATTCAATGGATGAAAATGAAGGTGTGTTGAAGCAGAAAAGCATTCAACAAAAAACTGTGGCCTAGAGCAAAGGCATGCTTACCCCCATTATAAAAATCCCGGTTTCAAAAAAATCTGTTTCTCAATTCAGAGTCCTCCTGTAACTGCGACCATTTCGTGTGCACGTGTCATGCGCTTCTTTGCCTGGGATCTGGGGATATGGGACAAGGAGGAGTGACAAATACACACGCATGCTGATGTGCACATTGCTTGCAGTGTCATGAGCAATGAAGTTCTCCTGTGACCCAGAAGTACCCTGTCTTTTATCAGTTTCCATGAAACTGCAGCAAGCTAGTGTGTTAAGCAGCTGTCAGGTAAAACCTCAGACCCTTCACAGACTTGACAGTCCATTCATCACATATTTTCAGAAAATTTCTGAGTTTGAAAATGTGGGGATAAAAATTTTGAAAATGCCAATAAGACTTCTGCGATGCTACTACAAATATAATGCTGTTGAGGAAGCCTGATGTAATTTAGCATTCTTTTCAAACTCATTTGTTTAGGTTGGTTCCTTATTAGACAAAAAGGACCCTTACATGTATGGGTAAGAGTGCAATAATATTTATCAAGATGTCATAATAACTTTGTACGCTGACAGATGGTCAACTAGACTTATTGTGGTGATCACTTAGTAATGTATATAAATGTCAAATCACTGTGTTGTACAACTGAAATTTATATAATACTTTAATAATAAAAAAATCAACTAGGGAAAAATGATGAGTGTCAGTGGCAGTGGGACTATAGATGTGTGTTGGGGGGAGAGCAGAATAAATAACCTGCGAATTTAACTGATATCGAAAGTTCAGGAAATTTTTAACTTTGCTTGGAAAACCTTTAATGTTTTTTCCCTTTAAAATTAAGAAGGTTTTTTCATCTTTATTTCAAAGAGACAAGGAAAATAAGTAAGAAAATCATGTTTACTATTCTGACTTGTCTAGCTAAAACTTCAAGAGAAAGGTATTCCATACAAATGATGGTAACCATTCTTTTTATGTTTCTGACTTTAATTTGTATTTTTATCACATGGAAACTTTAAGCCTGAGATATAGTATAAGACTGAGATATAATTTCTGCTTGTGGTAAATATGCTTCTATGTATCCCTGGTTTGAGTATTTTTATTAACAAATCACAAATTTTATTAAAATCATTTCTTTCATTGACCAAAATTCAATGTGATTGTATGTCTTTTGATCCATTGATATATGACTTCTCTTTAAAATAATTTAATGATGAAACATTTGCTTTAATTTAAACAATAATTTTATTAATTATGGCATAGTAAGCTTTAAATGTGTTGCTAAATTTTATTGTTAATGTTTTAACTTAGAATTTAGAAACACAGACTTCTGGCCCAGATGGAGGCATAGGTAGACACACTGTGTCTCCTCGCAGAACTAAAATAAGGACAACGGCACTTTAGAAACAAAAAACAACCAGTACCAACAGAAAATCAAACTGTGTGGAAGTCCAACAACCAAGGAGTTAAAGAAGAAATATTCATCCATACCCATAGGAGGGGTAGAGTTGGGGAGCCAGGCAGAGAGGCCCGCAGGGCAGCAGCAGGAGGATCCAGTGAGGCAGTAGATTGTGGAGGGCACAGCTCAAAAGGCAGTGGGCAGACCACATTCGAACGTAGATAAACCAGGTGAAATTGGGGAGCAAGACAGACTGCGCAACCCAGGTCCCATCATTGGGAATAAAGCCTCAAAACACCGATTGAAAACACCTGTGGGGGTTGAGGTGCCAGGAGAGACTCCCAGCCTCACAGAAAAGTTCCTTGGAGAGACCCATAGGGTTCTAGAATGTACACAAGCTCACCCACCTGGGAATCAGCACCAGAAGGGCTCAGTTTGCTTAGGGGAAGTGGCGGAAGGGACTGAAATCTGGCAGAGAGTGAAGCAAGCACCATTGTTCCCTCTAGGACCACACCCCCACATACAGTGTCACAACCCAGCAACTGGGTTGCCCCACCCTGGAGAACACCTAAGGCCCCGCCCCTTACTATGTAACAGGTGCACCAAGACAAAAAAAATGGTCCAAACAAAAGAAGAGATCAAAGCTTCAGAACAAATACAACTAAGTGACAAAGAGATAGCCAACCTATCAGATGCACAGTTCAAAACACTGGTAATCACAATGCTCACAGAATTGGTTGAATTTGGTCACAAATTAGATGGAAAAATGAAGGCTATGCTCGGTGAAATAAAGGAAAATGTACAGGGACGCAATAGTGATGGGAAGGAAACTGGGACTCAAATCAATGGAGTGGACCAGAAGGAAGAAAGAAACATCCAATCAAAAAAGAATGAAGAAATAAGAATTCAAAAAAAATGAGGAGAGGCTTAGGAAACTCCAGCACATCTTTAAACATTCCAACATCCAAATTATAGGGATACCAGAAGGAGAAGAGGAAGAGCAACAAGTGGAAAAGTTATTTGAACAAATAATAAAGGAGAACTTCCCCATTCTGGCAAAGGAAATAGACTTCCAGGAAGTCCAGGAAGCTCAGAGAGTCCCAACAAAGTTGGACCCAAGGAGGAACACACCAAGACACATCATAAAATTACATTAGCCAAGATTAAAATGAAGGAGAGAATCCTAGAAGCAGCAAGAGATAAGGAGACAGTTACCTACAAAGATCAGACTGTCAGCTGATTTCTCAAAAGAGACCTT
This sequence comes from Trachops cirrhosus, assembly GCA_028533065.1. Taxonomy (NCBI): domain Eukaryota; kingdom Metazoa; phylum Chordata; class Mammalia; order Chiroptera; family Phyllostomidae; genus Trachops; species Trachops cirrhosus. The sequence goes on along the minus strand of CM052548.1, from coordinate 12,758,132 downwards.
ACAGTCAAGAAGGGGCTGGAAAGAAGTATGCCAAGTCATGAAAAGCAAGGATCTACATCCCAGATTGCTCTATCCAGCAAAACTTTCATTTAGAATAGAAGGGCAGATCATGTGCTTTCCAGATAAGGTCAAGTTAAAGGAGTTCATCATCACCAAGCCCTTATTATATGAAATGTTAAAGGGACTTGTTTAAGAAAAAGAAGATAAAAAAACATGTACAGTAAAATGACAGCAAACTGGCAATTATTAACAACCACACCTAAAACAAAAAGAAAAACAAACTAAGCAAACAACTAGAACAGGAATAGAACCACAGAAATGGAGGTCACATGGAGGGTTAGCAACAGGGCAATCAGAGGAAGAGAGGGGGGGAAAGGTACAGAGAATAAGTAGCATAGATGGTAGGTAGAAAATAGACAGGGGGAGGCTAAAAATAGTATGGGAAATGTAGAAGATACAGAACTTATAAGTATGACACATGGACATGAACTAAAGGGGGGGAATGTGGGTGGGAGGGATGGTAGGGTGGAAGAGAGTGAAGGGGAATTAAGTAGAAATACTTAAATGATGAATTTTCAGTTTTTTTCTTTCTTTTTCTGGTTTTGATTTTAGGGTTAGTAACATTTATAAAATGGGCTGTTATATCATTTATTCCCTACAACATAAATGACAGTATATTATATATTTTTGAATGCTTGAACGTGAAAATTATTTTTTGGTTAACCTTTTTTCCTCTTCACAAACGAAATTAGAATTTGTCAAGAAAGTCCTTAGAGTCAGAAATTTTATACATTTTTCATAGAATTACACATGGTAAGTCACAATTAACTTATGAGTTTAATAAAAATTAAACAGATTTATATAATTAATCTGTATAGCAGATAAAACTTCATAAAATACTTCCTTATTTTATTTCATGTAATTATGTTTTAAAAAATAAAATTAATCCAGCACTTTTTTGAGATTAGGATATGAACAAAAAGCAGGTTTCATAAAATACTAAAAGTATACTGAATATTTAAATAATCATTAGGGCATCTAAATACATATATAAATATGCATGTAATATATAAATGTTTCAGTTTTAGATATGTTAATATACTTTAAGCTAAGCAAATACATCAACAATTTAAAATATATTTCCTTATTTAATCTTTCCAAAAAATATATCAGTTTTGGATATAGTTATCCAAATCAATAAAGGCAAGTGGACATATATTTATTGATTTAAAAATGTCAGTGAGAAAAATTTTTAGATTTTATATTCCTTTAAATCATTTTATTATACATATGACATAGACCTACAAAAATAATGTATTGATATTTATGAGATATATCACTTAATATTAAATCTTATTAGTTCTAATAAGTCAGTAACATATATCTTTGGATTTTCTCAGTATGTATTTATATTTTCAGCAAAAATAATGTATTTCCAAAAATTTTACTTTAATTTTACTAGATTCTAGTAGATACTAGTAGTAGATACTAGTACTTCTTTTCTAATTGCATTTGTAGGAAGACCTGTCAGAAAACATACTGAAATATAGTGAGAAATAGTTTTTCCTTGTTTCTGTTCTAAGTCTATTGAAGCACTGTTTACGAAGACATTGATGAATCGCATGCATGTATTGCAGAAGTCTACACTAACTTAAATGTAAAGATTAGCTAATATTTACACAGCACTGTTCTGTTTCATATACGTATCCCATCACATAATTCTTCCATAATATAATTAATCTTATTTTACATGTAGTGAAATCATAGAGAATTTATATAACATGTCATTGGAACACAGATTTTGTACACGTACATGTATTAGATAACTGTAATTAACTGTAATTATCTAACATGTATTAGCTAAGTATAAGTACTTATATGGGGGACTGAAAAAGTAATGCATTTATTAAAAACTGTGTATTTATTCTTACATGTTTAACCAAACCTTAGTCATCTTCAAAGTACTCTGCATATGATGCAATTCACCTATAAAGACATTGTTTCTGCTGCTCAAATAGCTTTTGAACTCATCGATTTTGATGTCTTTTAGGTCTTCTGCCACTTTTTGTTTCACCTCTTCTACATCAGCAAAGTATTTCCCTTCGAGGATTGTTTTAATCTAGACAAACAAAAAAAAAGTTTTCCCAGGGCAAGATCAGGTCAATAGGGAGAGTGGGACATGGGGGTCATCTTGTTTTTGGACAAAAACTGCTGAACACTCAGCACATTGTGGGCTGGTGTGCTTGTAAATCACCCACCATGAAATGGGCAAATGTGTTCAAAGAGTCTTCAAAAAAAATCACTGAAGCCAAACTCAGTCTCTCACAACACCACCAGCTGATACAGATGGGTTCCTAGAACATTCACCTAACAGGGGAAGTTTGTATTACAAGTAACCAGCCCTCTGGAGTTTTGAGGGTGTTTTTGCCTTCATATGTGTATGTGGATAATTACATATAAAATTACATATGTGTATACACACATATGATTATATGGCCTCCAGTCTGTTGATATTAATAAACCAATTTTTAGTCTATCATGGAAATAACATAATTGGGATAGTTTCATCATTTAATGGGAGATGAGAAATGAAAAAAATAAATTGGATTTTTTAAGGAGTATATGAAAAGGGAAACAAAAAATATGGTGTGATTTCTTATATGTATTTCAATAATAATATACTTTGGCTAATTATGTGTTATTTCAGAAGTCCACAATGTTTTTTATAAGTCTTTATTATAAATATTGTCTTTATAAATAAAGGATTAAAAAAGAATCAAAATCTTGATGAATTAATCTCATTAAAAATAAACTTCAGCCCTGGCTGGTGTAGCTCAGTGGATTGAGCATGGGCTGTGAACCAAAGGGTCGCTGGTTCGATTTCCAGTCAGGGCATATGCCTGGGTTGTGGACCAGGTCCCCAGTGGGGGCCATGTGAGAGGCAACCACACACTGATGTTTCTCTCCCACTCTTTAAAATAAAGAAATAAAATATTTAAAATAAATAAAAATAAAACTTCATTTGGTTATGTAAACAAACCTAAAATCTATTTCAATCTTTTCATCAAAGGAATTCAACTGATAACTTTTTGTTCAACAACAAGAAAATATGCCACCTTTTACATCATTACTTCATATTCTTCAGTAAATTTACTTAATGTAAAAAAATAAAAATAAATAGTAAAAGAGAATGTTCTACCATTATTTCTATTTGTTACTATTACTAGCTGATAAACAATAAAGAAAAATAATAATGTAAAACATTGAAACAAATACTGGAATTATTAATTGGTACAAACCTTATGAAGAGCCACATAGCAATAGCTATCAAAAATGTGTATGTACAACACTGTTACTGTTAAGTTCCAATTTTAGGGCATATACATTTATGTTAGAATCTATAATATTTGGGTAAAAAGTTATTTTAATAATCCAAGTATGAAATATGAAAACCATAACTAATGTAATATGCAACTTAAATTTTTATATGTAATATTTAGGAAGTAAAATTTTAAAAAATTGTGTCAGTTTTAGTGTTAATACTCAGTAAAAAATGTAACCTTGGATTTTCTCTTGGTTTCTTTCCATGGTGACTAATAATGGGGGAGCCTAATGGTAAAATACAGAGTATATACAGCAGAATCTATTTGTCAAAAATTGTGATGTTTATATTTGGACTAGTTGGGTGTTTAATGCTCAGAATACATCTGGTGTCAAATCTAGGACACAATTAAAATTATATATGCAGACAGTTTATTATATTGCTATAGTAAAACAAGTAAATACAATTTTAAACAATGTTCCGAATTAGAGATCAGGGTGAAGATTTACTCTCAGACAGTGATTTTCAACCAGTGTCCCATGGCACACTGTTGTGTCACAAGAGAGGCACACAGGCGTGCTGCAAGTGTCTGTAAAACAGGCAGTGTCTGACTGTTTAGTCAGGGGTGTGCACATCTTTTCCCTGAGACTGTCAAATAAAAAAATGACAACGGCCAACAGAACAATAGCCGTCCGGTATGAATGAATCAAAATTATACTTATTTTTTGTCAGATCAGTAAAAAATATGGGTTTTGGTGTGCCATGTAATTTTAGTAATTAGTTTATGTGCCATGAGATGAAAAAGGTTGAAAATGACTGTTCTAAGGGCATAGGTGCTGGCACCAGTGTCATGTATGGTTGTTGAAGCCATGTCTGTGAGGGAGGGCACTGACCTGCATGGCTTTGCCTTTTATTTGCAGTGCTATTGAGCAAATGTAGAGAAATCAAATATTCGTATGTGTGATTTATCACGCCAACTTGACTTAATATAGCATCTGAATCCTAAGAGCACAGTCTTTTTTATACATCAAACATATTTCACAAAACCAGATGGGTGGTATTTCAGTGCCTTAGTGCATATCCTGCCTAAATTAACACACACACACACACACACATGCACACACACACAGAATGTGATATTCTCATTTCCTCTCTAGAATACAATGATCTTGGAGATGACCCAAGTATTTTATTATTTCTACAGCAATGCCATTTTAAACAGTATAAATCTTCCTTGTATTTAAATATAAAATATGTGGTTAAAAATTATGTTTATATTCCTTTGCCAATCCAGAATAATAGACCCACTGAATGCTTACTGAGTCTGACAGTAGTAGACAAGTTATAAAATGTTCTCTTCAGACTATTTGGCTCATTCTATACTTAGATATTTAAAATAATACCCCATTTTCTAAAACTCATGTTAACATTTAGAAGTATGAAGTAAATTCAGATATTCAGTAGATAATATTGCACTGCTCTCAATGGTTCCCAATTTTATCCAAAATATCAAAAATAAGAGAAAACTATGTAAGCATTACAAAGGATCTTTCCTATAAGCCAAGGATGATTTAAAGATTCATGACCAGATTGGTAATTCATATATGTGAAGTGGCAGGTAGGATACTATAGTGAGCTTTAGATACTCTTCTATCAGAGAAATAGGATGCCACCTAAGGGCATCAGAATCCATTTCATTGGAGATGAAAGGAGATGGATAGATTAGATAGATAGATAGATGGATAGATAGAGAGTTAGATAATAGATAGAGAGTTCGATAAGTAATAGATAGATAAAAAAAAAAGATGAAGAGCCCTGGCTGGTGTGGCTCAGTGGATTGATCACAGGCTGCGAACCAAAGGGTCACTAGTCCAATTCCCAGTCAGGGCACGTGCCTGGGTTGCAGGCCAGGTCCCCAGTGGGGGCCACATGAGAGGCAACCACACACTGATGTTTGTCTCCCTTTCTTTCTCCTTCCCTTCCCCTCTCTCTAAAAATAAATAAGTAAAATCTTTTTTAAAAAACAAAAAAACTTCTACTAAAAAAGAGAAAAGAAAAAAGATGAAGAGATAAGTCTGTCTAAAAGAATATCATTATAATCAATCTTCTCATCAAAGGAATTCAAATGATAGCCCCCTGCTCAAGAACAAGAAAAACATGCCACCTTTTTACACCGTTACACTATTGGCTTGAGTTTGTTAACTCTTTTCCAATAAAAATTGATAAATAAAAGGATGTGAAGGAATATCATAGTAATATAGTTACTCACTGACAAATCTTTTTTTTTCCGCTAAAATATGTGGGAGTTCCAGTTTCTGTTTCTGCATATAAAAATCTTGGAAGTTGCTACTTCATCCTAACAAGTGAAAAGCTGTACATACTGAAAAATGAACGACTTTTCTAGTATCTAAGAAGAGACGTGGAGACATAGGGCAATCCACAGCTCCAGAGGTCGGAGAGGTAGACAGGCAATTGTGAGTGCTATGACTTACCAAAGAAGAATCTTGTGAGTGTGAATGATGGGGAGAACCAGGGCCACACAGGAAAAACTGAACTCTACTTGATGATTTGCTGGAGGTACAGTGTGAACGAGTCTGAATGTTAAAACCTGAGAATTCAGTCTTGGCAGGGCCCTCACCCCTTTGTCCACCACTGATCTCTTTACTGTATTGTCAGTTTTAATGTTTCCAGAATGTCAGATAGTTGGAGTTATAGAATATGCAGCCTCTTTGAATTGGCTTCTTTCAGTTAGCAATATGCCTTTATGGTTCCTCCATGTCTTATCATGGCTTCATAGGTCACTTATTTTGAGTGATGAGTAATATTCTATTGCTTGGATGTATCAACTTATTTATCCATTCTAGTCCTGAAGGACATTCTTATTGCTTCCCAGTTATGACAATTATTATTAAAGTAGCTAAAATGTTCACATGCAGGTTTTTTTTTGTGAAAAATAGGTTTGCACTCCCTTTGTGTAAATACCAAGAAGTACAATTTCCGGGTCATATGGTAGGAGTATGTTCGGTTTAAAAACAAAACAGAACAAAACAAAATCCTTCCAAACTGCTTTTCAAAGTATCTATACCATTTCACATCCCCACCATTAATGAATGAGAAATCCAATTGCTCCAAATCCTTTCCAGCATTTCTTGTGATCTATGTTCTAGATTTTGGCCATTCTAATAAATATGTAGTGATATCTCATTCTAATTTGCATTTCCCTGATGAAATATGATGTACATCTTTTTGTATATTTATTTGTCATCTGAATATATTCTTTGATGAGGTGTCTGCTAAGGTCTTTGGCCCAATGTTATACAATGATTAATTGAATAATATGGTGTAGTCACAAGTGAGAGTTTTTATAAGAAATAAGATGAATCCATGTATTTGACAAAACTTCATTAAATAAAAGAAACCAAAAAATTATCTGACTCACCTGTGTGTCTCTTGAGCCAGCTCAGCTGATTATGCTGGGTTCTCTCACGAATCTATTGCCAGCTGATGAGTCACCCGGCTGTTGGATGCTCTGCAATGGCCTCCCTCAAATGGAGAGCAGTTGGCAGCCTGATGGCATAGCGGGCCTGCTGGGACAACTACTCTGGGCTCGTCATGGTTCCTTGTCACCTATTAGGCTATCCCGGGCTTCTTCCTGCGGTATCTCATGGTAGCCCCAGGATTCTGAAAGGCAGCAAGAAAACACCTGTAAATGTGCAAACACTTTAAAAGCTTATGCTTGTATTTCATTTATAATGTTCTATGGCCAAAACAAGCCAGTTTACCATGCCAGAATGAAAAAGCAGAGGGGTAGACTACCTCTACTGGGGAGGATCCGTAGTATTGTATTTGGCACAAGGTGAAACATTTTTGGCTACTTTACAATCTAGCAAAATGTCAAGTTTTATAAAACTAAATGCCAGAGTTTAAGTATACCTTACGTAGATAGATGATGATGATGATGATGAATGATAGATTATAGATAGATAGATATTGATTGATATAGAGATACAGAGGTGCAAAGAGTGAGTTTTATATAACTGTGGACTTCAGTCAGTAATATTGTGTCAATATTGGCTCACAGTGTGAAAAATGCACCACACTAATAGAAGATGTCTGTAGAAAGCGAGAACATATGTGCTTGTCTGCATGCCTGTTTGTGTGTGCACTGGGAGAAGAATGAGGTGCATGAAAACTCTTTGTATTCATTGCTCATTTATTTGTAAACATAACTGGTTTTAACAATAGCATCTAACCATTTTTAATAAGAAAAAAATCGATAACTTAGGTCACTAAGTCAAATAATACACAAATAAATGAACACAAAAGAAAATTATAATTCAGAGATAGAAACTCTTGTGGTAATGGAATATACTTCTTACTTGCCTTCAGAGTTCACAGATTCATATTTACTGTGGGACCTCAATTAGAAAAGTATTATTTCTGCTAAATGGATTAGAACATAATACTTTCTTCACCTCGGGGTGCAAAATGTTGCAGCAGAGAAATGAAATCAGAGCATCGGATCAAAGCTACTATAAACATAGCTAACAATTCTACAACACTAATGATGATGGTGAGGATGGCGATGACAAAAACCATGATGAGGATATCAACTTTAACTTACCTCTTGTTATGCGACAGTTACTTTTTCAGTCCATTTTCATGTCTAGTCTCACTCCATCCTAACACCCCTTTGGTGCAAATCCCTAGATCACAGGGGAAAAAAGAAAGAACAGAAACTTAAAATAGTCCAAGATCAGAGTGAGGAACTTATGGACATCATAGTGATATGTCTTCATAAAACATAAAGGAGACTATCATCAGAACTTGGTAAATTAAATAAAAATGTTTGAAAATTCAATGTTTCTTGGTCATATTTGAGTAAAAGTTTTAGGATATTCTTTGTAAGGGAAATATTTATTGATAGTATATTGCTAAAAACCACAGTACATTAATTTTAATACTAATTTACCATTCCTTAATTTCAAACAAAATATTTAATGTGTGTCTGTATGTTTCTATATTATTTTACTATACTTTATTATTTTATTATAGTATACATTACATGTGTACACATACATCAGTGCACACATGAAGTGCATACACACATGTATATGTACACGCACACATGTTAATAAATGCATACTGTTGTGAAATATCCCTAGTTTATTATGTAATGTGTGTGAGAGTGTTCTCAACAAATAAGTACAGAGTTTAAATAATTCTCGCTATAGTTAAGGTTCAGGAACCCAAATTGAAATATTAGTTAATTAGTAATCATTATAAAATATTACTTTAAGGTAGTATTCTTGATATTCTTTGTAATTCTAAGCAGTGCATATAACACACAATTCTAAGAACTAAAAAAATGATATATATATTAAAAACTCATGAGCTAAACTTCAACTGATTTTTTTTCTGATAGAACTTCAGGTACTCTACCGAAAACATTTAACTCTTACATTATATAGTAACTTTTAATATGTTTAATTTATGTATATTTAAGTTGTGATTAATGAAAGTGGAGACGACTGTGCCCGAGTGTCTTCATTGTCCTCACACCATCTCTTAAACAGGTTGAATGCTTACTTATTATTAAATAACCAGAAATAAACAAATTACCTTACTGTTTACTCATCTATTTTATTTACCTAAAATAGAATTATATGTGTGATTTTTGTATATCTGTGTGCATGTATTTACAGTTATTTGGCAAACTCTATTTTTATAATAATAATTAATAATAATGATAATGATAATAAAGCATAGCTATGCACTAATCTCCAACTTGGTATAACTTACTAACTGAATGTGATTTTCACAATATTTTTATTGTATGTATCAATGTTTAAAATGCCATTTTCCAAAATTTCTATAACAGTTGCCTAATTTTTCAGCTAACTATGCAAAATATTATTGTAATCATCTTTTGAAAGTAAGTTCTTTATACTATAAAATGTCCAGCTACCCCTTCAATTGTAACATATTTTAACCTCTAGAAAATTCTAAAAGAGATATGGTGCACTCATAGGGGAACTAAACATACTGATAAGTTAGGGTCTCCAAATTTTTCAAATAATTGTACATTCTTTAATAATGTCTGCCTCAACATTATAGCTGCACATAGTAAATGTAAAGAAAAAAACAGTATTAGAGCATTTCCCAGTTCTAATGTATATCACGTAAATGAGATTTCTGTTCTATACATCGAATCAAACCATTTACAAAAGCAATGCTTTCATAGTGTTATTAATGGCCGTGAATGAATTCTTTATCATTGTTGCTGTCATACCACAGTAGAGAAATCTAAACAGATAGATAAAATTTTCACTAAGAACAAGATCAATTTCAGTTTTTGGCAGTTTCTAAATTGTGTTTGTCAATTGTTAGTGAAATTATGGAGATAGATGATTGCCGATCTTGACCTTTCATTACTCCAAGGCCACAGTATAAACAAACAGGTTGCTGCTGTAAAGTTTTCTTGCTTTGTTTCAATTTATACGATCTCAGGGTCATTTCTCAAAGCGCAGAATGAGATAGATATCTGGAAAGGTTTATGGTGCTTTGACTCATATATTAAATATTACATGTAACCTCTAGATTTCTACAAATCTATCCTACTGTTCCTACTTACAGCTCAATTTGTTTTAATTATACAACCTATTTTTTCTTTTTACTTAATACAATTATTTTTGAAAAGTTTCAGTACTCATTGTACTTCTGTAGACCATTGTCTATAACATAGCAAAGGCTGTTTTCTATTTAATTGTCAAAATTATTCTATAAGTTTCCACAATTTAAGAAACTAGAGCACTTACATCTCACTCCATAAAAAGCTAGCTAAACAAAACCATGTTTGTTCAGTTTATTTTATTATAGTTTAAAAATCTACTATGTGCTAAAAACAAAGAAATGTGTTTACTTTTTCTAAATTTATTCTCTTAGATTTTATTTTTATGTGAGTTTTCCCTTCTCTTTAGAGTTTACATTCTGATTTTCCCATCTGTGCCTAATGGAAAGGAAAACAAGTTGTCTGCTTTCCATACTTTTTTGATGGTCTTTTTTATGCTATCTGTTAAAAGACTGAAAAAATACTTTAAAATGTAGCAATGGGAAGTGGGAACAATATGACAACAGATAAAATGAAAAGCTTGATGCTTTGCTGGAGGAATTTATATGCATCACAACACTTGAAGACTAGATTCCGTGGTCAATATCTTAACGGAATCCAAATGTAAGGGTGTTATGTGATATTTATTTACTTTTGGTATCTTGATTCTTTACTCAGCATCACATTCAGAAGTGCATGTTGTGCATTCTTCTTATTTTCTTTTTTCAACTTTCATTTTGAAATAATTGTAAACTCACAAGAAGTTTTCAAGTGTATAGAGAGGTCTCCTGAACATTGGCTGACTTTTTGAGACATATAATATTGATAACCAAACCAATCAAAGTTGCTAGAACATGTCCGCTTTATTCATGGCCTTGCATGCAAGCATAAAAATTAATATGTTGGCAAATTACATGCAGAAACTGAGTTTTAGAAAACATGATGACTAAATGCATTTAATATTATGAATCTAAGAATGTCGCACTATTAGGAAGCTTCGCAAGCCCTGACTGGAGTAGCTCAGTTGGCTGGGTGTCGTCCTGCAAAGCAAAAGGTTACTGGTTAGATTCCTGGTCAGGCCACACGTCTGGTTTTTGGGCCAGGTCCCTGGTCAGAGCATGGAGGAGAGGCAACCAGCTGACATTCTCACTCACATCGGTGTTTCTCATCCTCTCTTCTCCTTCCCTTCCCCTCTCTCTACAAACAAATGAATAAAATCTTTACTTTAAAAGAAAGCTTCTCAATATAAAACAACACAATTGCAAAATACAGATTTAATAACAATCACATAGATATTTTAATAAATTCAGAAAGTTAAACATTTATAATGGTATATGAGTTATAACTGTTTTATATAAACAATGTAAAAAACAATAAATTTCAAATGAAGTCTAGTTGAAAAATTTTTAGCAAACATACTTACTAGTGAAAAATTATTGTTGTTACTATAAAAGGGGTAGATTTTCATTGTTATTTTCTATTGTAATGGAGTTTTGTGTATCACAATAAATGTGTAAACATCACTAAAAATAAATTTCCTATTCATATTCAAGGCACTTTATAAAACAATAATAAAAGAAAAATTTATTTTCTAAGCAAGGCATTAAATTCCAGCACCCAGAATTCTTAGCAAAAAAGTTATTAAATATAACTTCACAAAAATGAGAAAAATTACAGTAAAATACCCTAAACTTAAATACATAAATGGGAACAAAAAATAGTAGTCATTTCTTTATTTAACAACTATACAAACTTATTGATATACAAGGTGAACCAAAAATAACAGAAATTATACTCTGGAGGGTGGACCCCTTGAACTACAGGCTTCCGCCACTAGGTGCATGTTCTAGAAACCCATCTGTATCAGTTTGCCATCTGGTGTTGTTATGAGAGGCTGTATTTGGCTGTCGTGAATTTTCATTATGGGTGATTCACGAGGTTTCCAGGTCCCCCCTTGTATTCAAAAGCTCTTATGCACTGGCCAATAGTATTGTTTTTAACGTATACATCTTTCATTTCACATTAAAAATAAACAAGTTACTTTCAAATTTATGACACAATATTGAATTTGGTGATGATCAAGTATGTAAATTAAAATAACAATGATATGCCATTTTAAATGTCAGTATAACAGCACCAAATAATTTATAATACACATTGTCCAAGAGAGTATAAGAGAGACTGAACTCTCAGATGCTCTCATTGATACTCTGAATCATTACTAAAGTTTTTGTGTGTGTGTGTGTGTGTGGTTATGGGGTAAAGAAAATAGCCAATTTTTAAAATACACATATGCTGTGACTTACCAATTATATCTCAATAATCTGTTCTCTACATATATTGGCATGCAAGAACAAATAATGAATGTAGTGCGCTATTTTTAGCCTCATCTGTTATTGCAAATATGTTTATGCTACAAATGACTGCAGATAACAGTTCTTTGACATTAAAAATCATCACATCATGACCCAATGCATTATAAACATGGTCACATGAGTGAGAAAATAAAAATAATTATGTGTAATTCACTTACTATTTTGCAATTTCAAATTGTGCTATCACTATTGATTTTCCCCTCTGCTAGTCTGTTTTTTCACCTCTGTTCATCTAGTAGTAGATTATTACATGGGAATAACTACCCACTGCTTCATTAGAAGGAAAACCTAATCATCACTGTGAAAGTAAAAAAGACAATGATGGAAATGGTCATAGGTTTTAAAATTTTCAGTTATATTCAGTGGAATATATTTGTGTAAATCTGTTTTTTTTACATTTACCACAATTATACGATTATATCTATGTCACTGATCCAAAAATGCAGAATTAACTGCCTAGGCAAACTTGGGATAAGCACTGTGAAACAGATGTACTGAAAATTAATATCATTTCACTTAATTTATCTAGCTAATTCTATTTAGATGATATACTCTGCAAACAAACTTAATGTTTTTTTGTGAAAGAATGGTTCATTTACATGGTTTGAGAGCATGTGATTTGGGCCATTTTTACTGAAATGTGTATCAGTAGTGTATTAAGTTTTTAAAAAATGTAATTGCAGGGAAAAGCTATCTATAAGCTTATCTATTTCAAATGAATTTAAGATATTAATAAAGGATCATCTTTTACAATTCTTATAATCACCTTCCTCTATATAACCTTTACAAAAATGTATGTTCTCTTACTATTATTATTTTATGGTAGAAAATATCCATTGCAAAATATTTAGACAAGTTTTTTAAATTTAAATATCTTATCTTCTTTCAAAACTATCCATTGGTATACCACCCTAGCTCATGTGGCTCAGTGGTTTGAGTGCTGGAATGTGAAGCAAAGGGTCCATGGTTCAATTCCCAGTCAGGGCACATGCCTGGGTTGCAAGCCAGGTCCCCAGCAGGGGTCACACAAGAGGTAACTGCACATTGATGTTTTTATTTAAGATAAATAAAATCTTAAAAACAAACTACCTATTGGTATATTATTTCATTGTAATTTTCAACAATTAAAAGACTCCTTGATGATAATCAAAAGTTTCCATAAATATATACTTCTTACTTATAAGAATGTTTAAAATTATGCTATATAAATACAAGAAGCATACTTGTTCTTCAGCTGATTTTTAGATTGTTTTGTCTTTTTTTGCTTTTGTTAAGAAATCTACTTGGCATTACTGATAATTATTATCCTTTTCCCTGTGGGGTTTCTCTTATTGTCAGAGTCCTGGTACTGTCCAACTGCCTTGATAAGCATTGCTGCTAAATACTGCAATTATGTTTTTTCCATTTAAGAGAGTATATTTTTATCAGAACAGAGTATCTAAAAACTAAAACAGTTTTGAAATGTTTCCACTTACAATAAAAATCATATTTGAAAAATAATTTACAATATAAAAATTTTAATTATCCCATGGTATTTTATTTTATGTTTAAGCAGATTGGACTCTTTATTAAAATAAGTTCAAAGTAATTACATATCTTGATCAACTTGCTGTAAGACAGATTAAATACACTAAGAACTGAAGATTGGATAAATGTTTAATGATAAAATGGGTAGCTTCACTTTTGTAATTTCTAGAAAGAAACATTCTGAATTTATGTATAGTAGAATATTGTTCCTTCCACTTGGGCATAATTAAAAGAGCTCATGATTCCCCTATATATTTGTTAGAAGAAAGGATGCCACTTTCTAATTTAATCATTTCAATAGAAAGTATTAGCATTCCCAAACTAACAATAACCTGATGTCTTGAATTTCTGTTTTCTTGATGTTATAATTTTATTGTTTTTTCTGTGATACTCACTGCCCAATGTTTATTAAACTCACCAGAATCACAGAATTAGATGTAGGCTTCTGATTCTCAGATGTCTATTTTCCAGAAGGCTGAATTCTAGTATCTTCTTTTCTTGATTTTTGTCTTGAGGATGAAACAATATTAATAGAGAATACACATGTATGAAACAAGATGCCAAGAAAAAAAGAGTATGTAATGCAAAGAGTAAGTTTTCCTTAAACTGTTACTGTCATCTACTGCCCTGGTATGGAAACACCCACTTACCAGTTTTGTTTGCCTTTTTCCAGAGATATTCTAGAAAAATAGGCAACAGAAATTCTCTCTCTCTCCATATATGTTATCTTATATTAAGATACCTATTTAAATATAAATGTGCATGAATTTCATATAAATGATAAGATACTCTATATGCCTATTCTTTTCTACACTTTTTTAAATCAAAAATGTGTCTAGAAAATAGTACCTATAACTCTATAAGGCTATGTTTAAGAGTCAATTCACTCCACTTACCTTAAACTACATTTTTTAAAAAAAATATGATCATATGAGTTATGTCATACACTTGAGAATGTGATTAGATCACCAGTGAATTCACTCCCAGGGTAGGAATCCTTATATACAATGTTAGGAATCACGACTGCATATACTATCAAAATTATAAATCCAATTAGTTTAGACTCTTTAAAAAGTTGTAACTGGAGAACTGACTCAGAGTATCTTAAGCATGACCTTTGATGAAGCCGGTTTGCAATGAGTCTTGTAAGACACAATAGCTATAAATAAATGGGTTGTAAATAACTTACTACTTGTCTGCTGTAGCCCTTTAGAAGGTTGACCTACAAGGCAATGGAGAGTTTTAGAAGTGGATTTGCTGCTCTGTGTGCAGTCTAAAAGCCTACTTTAGGTTTTTGTCACACTATCTCTCATTCTATCAGAAATTGATTGATATCACGTGATGCATGTTTAGCTCTCTAGTGTTACAGCTCACGATCCGTACAATCAAATCCTGATCTGTAGTGTATATTTTATGAGTAGTTTGCTGTAATACATGGGACCTATCGGGCATTAAATAATGGTCGGAGGTCCTGACCCAATTTAGTACTCGCATGCTACATTGTCCATTGTATCAATTAAAAAGAAAAGCAATTAAATAGTATTTTATAAAGCTACATTTCTTTCCTTTTGTGCATGCAGAATATCAGTTGCTAAACACCCACACTGTTTTCCTTATAACTGCAGTAGTTTTAAAAATAAAGAAAATGATCTTTTTTAGTTTCTACTTAAATCTTGAATAAACATAAGGCATTTATAGGATAAAGATAAATCTCATATGCAAACCTTGAATATACAACCCTTTTCCATCAAAAATTTTCTGGCTCTAAACTCTTTCCTTAATTGAAATATAGTTGTCAGGCCAATAAAAATCCTACTGTAGTCTCATGAGTCAGAGGTGCTCATCATACCTTTGAAACTCAAAGGTCATTTGAAGACTAGTGTGAACACTCTTTTACGACACTCTGCTGCTCTCAGGTAAAACACTCAAGTGCTTTACCTCAGTGTATCATTCACTATAACCCTCTTCCTAATCCGTTCCTCTGCCATTATCTGTCTAGGCATTTTTATACCAAAATCACAGCTGTTCTCTTTATTCTGAACTGCAAGTAACAGCAAACTCAAGCAATCATATGTACGGTCCCTCCAAATCTCCAGAAAATGGCTCCTCAACTTCCTTTTCTTCAATGACTTCCATTTACACTTTACTCAGTAAATCACTGGTAGATTCATTCTAAACGGGCTGTCTTTGAATTTTGCCTCCATTATTTGCCGTCAGTCTAAATTATTTATGCACCCTGTAATGCTGGAAATGATTAAATGGCACAAACTTCATGCTCATGTAATTCATTTCCATCTAATCATTTCATGTGAATAATTCTCAGAACTTATTCTTGGTTCTTTTATCTATTGATTCTATACAATTTACATGTCTTCATATGTCACAAAGAATAACATACAAAGTTGTTCATTTGGGAATGTGAAACAATTCTCCTGCTACATATTTTCCTTT
The DNA here is from genome assembly GCA_028533065.1 of Trachops cirrhosus. Classification (NCBI taxonomy): domain Eukaryota; kingdom Metazoa; phylum Chordata; class Mammalia; order Chiroptera; family Phyllostomidae; genus Trachops; species Trachops cirrhosus. The sequence goes on along the minus strand of CM052548.1, from coordinate 12,741,847 downwards.
CTTAATTTCTTCCATGCCGCACTTCTTCATTATTTTGTAGTGTTGTTACACTGAACAAATCCAAATCTCATTCACATCTCTTGTCAATATGCTGGAGAATGCTCACTTTCTTTCTGGAAATCCTTGAGTCATTCTTCACGTGACCGCTGAAGCATGACCTAAGCAAAACCTCTATAGATTCACTTCAGTAAATTTGAAAACTTCCTTAATAAGCATCCATCACATATTTGTTGTTTCTGGTTTTTAATTTGTAACACATTTTAGTTAATATTTTATTGATATACAACATATAGAAACCTAGAGAATTTACAGGTACACCTATTATTCAGTTATCACTTCTATTAACCACCAATCAGGACAAAAAATAAACTAATACCTGGACACATTAAACACACATTTTTCCTGATCTTACCTCAAATCTGTTGTACTTGTCTAAATTCATCACCTTCTGAAACAGCTTATTCCTTTCAAAAAATATAAAGTTAAACTTTTTTTGGCTTTTAAAATTTGCAGCTAAGTTTTATCATCATTTATTTATTTTTTAATTCTCATTACCCCTACCAGGAGCTTTCCCAGATAGTTCTTCCTAATGTTTTTCCATGTTTTAGAAAGAAGAATTTCCAAGAAATTCAGAAACAAATCATGTTGTTATACTTACTTAATCAACTTGATTTGCATATATGATGTGTCCTGTAATTAACTTCAAAACTATGAAAAAATCAACTGAGTATACTTAAAGTTATAATTGACTTTATTTACTGACTCATGAATTGGGAAGTATCCCATCTAACAGGCAGAAAGGAGCTCTGGGAGCTGTACCAAATGAAAGGCTTTTACAAATGTAAAAAGAGAAAAATAAGGAAGGTATGATCAAACATCAAATTGTTTCAGGCAAGGCTACCTTCCCCCAGGGGACGGTGGGGGTCTATCAGGCAGATTACTCCACTAATGTTGACCAGATCATCCCAGACTGACTGGCTCAAGTTTCCATTCCTGGTGGAGGCTAAAAAGTTAGCCTCTACAAAAAGGTAGTATCTAACTGCAGTTAGGTTAGGTAATGCATCTTGGTTTGCTGATGTGGGGCTTGAAACAAGTGACTCCATTTTGGGATTACTATATTTCTTTCTCTTTTCTCTCTCTCTCTTTTTTTAAGCAAACAACTACTTTAGCAGCGAGATGATCAGAGAAATGACTTCATTGGCTTTTGAAAGATAATGAATTTCTTCCCTTGGAAACAGAAAGCCAGATACAGGGATACTACATTCCAACTATAAATATGAAAACTTGCTGGGTGATTAAACTAGAAGATGAAATGAATGCTGCTTCTAGATTTATTGTATCAGTTCTGTTACAATTGCTAAATCCAGAGGGCTCGTGGTTTCTTTAAGCTTACAAATCAGGTTCTGTAACTCTTTCCTTCATTGTTTCTATTTTTTTCCTTTTTATTGAATTTATTGAGGTGACACACTGGTGAACAAAAGTATACAGGTTTCAGGTACACAATTCTACAACACGTCATCTCTACAGTGTATTGTGTGTTCACCACACCATCAAAGCTGTAGGGACTGGAGGGAGGGTTTTGGGGATGGAGGGATAGAACAAAAAAGAGAAAAAGATCCTTCACTGTTTCTTAATAAATGTTTGCAGGTGTGGCATAATTCAGTTTGAAATTCACTTTCATTATATCATACTATTGATAGCATGCCTGGGGGAAGGAGGTTTATAGCATGCATTTATAACATCCATTAATTGTAAATAACCCAATCATCTTAAGTCAGCTCATAGAAGCATATAAAGTTAATATATGTTTTATTGTGTATATTGCATACTTCTATCCACTCTTTGTCCTCCTACACCAAAAACTAACAGAAATTTCTTTTTCCTTAAAACCTCTCCTAATTGACCAAAATTCCAGAGCTTTCTTTTTTCTTTTTTCTTTTTTTGTTAATCCAACTAAGGTTAATCCTGATTCCAAATAGAGAAAAGACGGGTGTACCTTATCTGGCAAATTTCTACTTCTCGGTGACCTGAGTTAGCTATCCGGTAGACTGGTCCAGCCCTTTGTGATAAACTCTCTGAGCCACTGTCTGAGTACAGGGTGGATGTGTAAATATAAGCAGCCCATACACATTCAAATAATCACCCTTATATTTCCCCCAATTATTATGGTCATCCTTAACCATAAGCTCTGCTGAAGCCAAACCCTCTCTATGAAATCCTATCTGTTTTATGGATCACAACTCAATCATCCAGAGACTCTCATCACTCAGGTGGCATTCCTCTTATCTCTGTCCTTACCTCCAAACACCTCAGTTCATCAGAGGGGGCCTGAAGATCTGAATGATGAAATGAAGGGAGTAAAGGGGTTCCCAGAAGGCTGCTGGGTCTGCAGTAGACATTTTCACTCCAGCTTGACTGCCCTGCAGCAGGAAGGATCTACAAGGAGCTAGCTCTCTTTGTTAGGATACAATGGATCCTTTTATCACCTTGTGTAAATGTGCCCTCCAGCGTGATGTCTGCATGAGGAAAAGAGGGTAATCATATATCTTCTTAGCACAACAAAGATGATATGCCCAAGGTGACTTGCTGTTTCTAAACATAAAGGACAAAGTAAAACCTTGCATAAAGTTTGATGTCCTAAAAGCAATCAGACAGAATTGTTTGTGTCACTCTTTTCTCATTGAAAATCATCTATAAGTTCGAATGGTTTATTTTCCTCCAAATTAACTTTTAATAAGAGATGTAATTATAAAACACAATTTTTAAAAAATATATATTTTATCATAGATTCTATCTAAGTGATAACATGATAATTCATTGTAATTTTTCTGTATTCTACACATATACATTGCAAATTAAGATTTTTGAAGAACAGAAAATTATTTTATTAGGTAACATTGAAAATAGCACTAATATATAATAAGTTTAAAGTATAGGTTTTCAGTATCTCTGTTCATATATCATCATGCATCTAGATACCCACATATAGCAATATAAACAGGTTAACTTAAACACTTATTATTTAATAGTGTTATTTGAGCAGCCTAAACAGATTTTATGGAAAGATCTGAAGATACCTTACTAATTTATTCACTTATCCAGAAACTCAGCTTTATATTATATTATTACTGAAGGACACAAACAAATCAGTAAGCCGATCCTTGACACGTTTTAAAATTATGAATGTTACATTCTGTGTCTTCAAACTTGGTTTATTCTCTAGATTAATATTTTTGTTCCCAAGTAATCTCTGCATTTTTCATTATCTAGTTTCATAGGCAGAGTCTGATCATTTCTTGGATTACCTCCAGGCAGGCCTCTTAATTTTCCAGCTGAAATTTTGTTTGCAGCCATGCCCTACCTCTAGTTATAATTTCTTAAAGAGACCTTCCCTGGAGCTCTGACTCTAACCTGTGGAATAAAGATCACTGTGGGATTGAGTTTATTCTTCAGGTTTTACAATGCAGTGGTATTTCCAAGTCTGCAGACCAAATAACCTCTATGTATGTAAATACTATACTGCTGAAATCTTTTCAGTGGTTTCTCAACAAGATGTAACAAAAGCTGCTGGAAGGTATAGGCACTAGTTTCTCAAGGAAATGTTTTTTCCTTCTGATTTGTTATATAAGGTGTGCAAGATTTATTTTTTCCCCTTTTGTGCTATCTTACGTGCATGTTATTAATGTTCACTTTGGTTAAAAGAATAATGAATTCAAAAAATGTAACAGCTCTAATTTCTAGAACCTGTTAATGTGTTACTTGATAGAAGGGATTTTGCAGGTATGATTGAATTAAGGATTCTGGAATAGGAAGGAGTTTGCTGGTCTATGCAAGTATACCTGATGTAACCCTTGAAAGGGAAGGGGATGGAGGAGAAGCAGAGGCAAAGAAGGACATATAGGGACAGATACCAAAGTTTCATGGATGTACAACTGTGGGCCACAGAATATGGCCATCCTCCAGAAGCCGGAAAAAGTAAGGGCTCAGTTCTTTCCTAAAGTCTACAGAAAATATGCAGCCTTGTACAAATTCTGATTTCAAGACTTCTGACATGCAGAACTGTAAGAGAGTAAATATATATGGTCTAAAACATTAAGTTTATAGTGTTTTATCACAGCAAAAATAAAAAACTAATATACTTACCAAATAATAAGCTGTGTTCTTTTTCTCTTCTGCATTGATACAGAAGAATCCTTGGTTGGAAGGATTGCTTTATTTTCCCACCAATGTCAGGGAAATAGGAATCGCATAATCATATCATAAGTGTAAAACTAGTTTGAAAACTGTTGGCACCCCAAAATTCATATGTTGACATTCTAAACCCCAAGTTAATGGTATTCGCAGGGCAGGGCCAATGGGAGGTGACTAGGTCATGGGGGCAGAGCCCTCATAAAGGAGATCCCACGTGTGGACGCGGCATGAATGCGGGCTCTTTCACCAAACACTGAATATGCCAGCACCTTAGTGTGTGACTTCCCAGCCCACACAGCTGCGAAAAATAAGTTCTGTTGTTTAAGCCACTCGGTCTATGATGCTTTGTTATAACATCCCAAATGGAATAAGACTACAGTGCTTCATCATTTCTTCTCTGGTGGAAGTCTAAAGTTGCTTATGTCTTTGTTGGTTAATAACACATTTTTAAAATGGTAACAATGAGCTAGCAAAAGATAGTGCACTTTACATGAAATATATGTACTACATTTTCTTTGAAGAAAGTTTATGACAAAATGTGGTATTTGTTGACATTTGTCAATAATCCTGACAGAGAGGTAGCAGGAATATCTCTGAACCTATGGAACCAGAAGAATCAAGTCTGTCGCAAAAGCACCACAAACCACTTCAACAGTGATACTTATTATAATAACATGATGAAATATTACAGGTGCAGCTGCAGAAATATTTTCATATGACTCTGAAGATGTACTTTTCATTTAGGTCAAAAGATTTTTTTATTATTTACTGAAATTTTTTGTGTGTACATAAAAAGTGAATTGATATCTGTGAATACATTAGGTTAACTAGCAGAAAATATTTGGAAATAAAGGCAGAGAGTTTTTATAACATCATGTAATTCATTAAACAGAAAATAAGATGATTGTTGAAATATGTTTGCCCAATTTATAAAATCAAAATATTTGAAGGTGTATTTCATTAAAAGTGGATTGTATGACATCTTAAAATATATCATACATTAAAATTACATCAATGATAAAATGCATTCAAAATTTGGTGAGACAAATGTCATGTGTCAACAACATTTGTTATTCGATTTAGAAAACTGTGGAGTCAAAGTGCCCTTGCAATAGACGATGGTGAATATATAACTCACGATTCTAGACAGACAAGCAGTAGAGGTCGACCTACCAATAGGAGGCTGAATTGATTTACATGTACATGCACATATACACACGCTCACACAGGCACACACATACACACATACCACAACTTTTTAAATTTTAATATAAGAAGCCTGATACAGATGATGAATATGCATAAACACTACTGCATGACAATATTCAATTTCTCTTTTTGCTGCTCATTGTTAATTAGAATTTAAGATATTATAAAACTTTGAAGAACTAGTTATGTATAATGGTATTCAATGTTTATATTAACAAATTACTATATTGTGTTCAAAATTGCCAAATGGAGCTCAAAATATTCAACTCCTGACACTTTGTAGTGAATTGCAATTAAGAAACTAAACATGCAAGTAGATATTGAAATTTATTTCACAAACTAATACAAATGTAAATAAATTAAATAATGAGGTACTGTTTAATTTTAAAATTATATGATTGAACTTTGGAATATCTGGACATATGGAAAAACTACTTTGATGGGTTTATATTTTTATTTGATAAATTTATAGGCTTTATATAAATGAAATGAAAATAAGAAAATCCATAATTTATAGCATGTACATTTTGTAATATATTCTAATATTTATAAATAGTGACTACTTCATTAATAAGTGTTTTCTTGTTTAAGAAAACTGCCAAATTTAGACCAAATGGAAGCAAAATGATTGACCTACAATATTTAGAAACCTCAATTAAAAACAAAATAATTCCTGCATTTTACCAAATTTATGTTCCTCAGCTTCTCAGGAAACTTGTAATATTTAGGAATAATTTAAAAAAATACTATATTCTACACAGAAGAGTTCATTGATGTTTCAAAAACTTCCAAAGTTATTAACCATAAAATTGCAATAAATAGAAAGCCCTAGGTAATTATTTAAAAAGTAACAATAGAACACATTATGTCAATTTGTTTTTAGGTAAAGTACTTTGATGTTAGAAATAGGCTGGGGAACTCATTAGACACTTGAATATGCAACAACAAGTTTAATGTTTATGTCATTTTTAATATTTAGATAATGAACACACTTCTTAATTTGCTTTTATTTGGATGAATACATATTATTTTCATTTTGTATAAATAAACCTATTTTTGAGAGGGGATCTTGGATACAATTATTTCATTGGTCTACCAACATAATAAAATTTGTCTCATATACAGAGGGAGATCCAATCCCATATCCTACACAGTAGGAGATGATTCTCCAGAGAGACCCAGCACTTACCAATCCTCGTGCTTTTTCTTGGCCTTTAGCATCTGCCCTATTCTATTTTCTCCTGACTGCCCCATACTATCCACAAGTTCATCCCAGATTTATTTTTCACAAATATTTTGTGAAACAGTGCACGTTTCTCTTGAAATTCCATCTCATTGCGATATCCCCAATTTCCCCATCCTTGTGTTATTTTTGTTTGAGGGGTGTGTGTGCGCGCGCGAGAGAGAGAGAGAGAAATAGAGAGAGAGATTCCTTTACAGCAGTGGAGGTGGGAATATTGTGAGAATGACCACAAATAAAAAGCAGCATTGAGTGGATGAGATTATGATGAAATCACAAGATAGTGGAAAATCCCCACCAGAGTTTAATTAGTTATTCTTTTATATTTTTGGTGTTTCCACAAAGATACCTCTTCTTTGCTGTACTTCTAGAGTTTTTAGTTTTTCTGTGCCTTCTGTAGCTCTTCAGATTATCTCTGGATGAGTCTTTACTGAAGGTATTGAAGGGATTCCAGGTTTTGTGACCCTGAAATCCACCTCCTTGGGATATTGATTTTAAGCTGTTTATGAATAAATAAGACTCAGAAAGAAGCTTTGACCTTCCCCACTTTCCTACCCAAGATATAAAGACAGAAAAAGGCAATCTTAGGATGTCCACCTTAGTCTAACTTGAATTAAGTATGGTAAATACAAGGGTTTTAGGCATATATGTTAGCTAAATACCCCGTGTCCGATAGTTTCTAATTTGCCTATCAAAAACTCACCTGCTATGTGTGTTTCCTTCTTCCTCAACTACATGTAAATAGCCCATTCTCTTTTCTGAAATGAAGGACCCCATCCTTTCTTTTTTTCTTTGTTTAAAATGCAGTATATGATGAAGGTTGCCTCACTGTCTTTGAGATTTTCATGCTTAGGTGAATTCCCCATGCACATGTATTAAACTTTGATTTTTCTGTTAATATGTCTCCATTAACTTGGTTATTTGCACAGGTGGAAAATCTTAGAAGGTAGGAGGGAAAGTAGTAATGTTGACAGCCCCTGCAGCATGAGGCATGATAGGAAAATTCTAGGAAACGCCTTGGCAAGTGGAATGGGGAAACTGAAACTGTGGCTGATTCAGACTGGCCTGGTCCAGCACCCTGACTCACCCACTCTCTTCACCCTGGCATGACCACTGCCTTATGCATTAAAACCTCAACACAACCATAGATAACATTGAGGTCTCAGTTGTGTGTTAAACTCCTGACCCAGAAAAGGTGCAAAACTAGATGAGCAATGTCATGGCTGACATCAGGACAAGATGCAATGACAAATGACCTAGCACCAACCAATCAATAGAGACCACGATCCTAACCTTATAGCCATTTTTTTCCAATAATCAGCATATTAAAGGACAGACCTGGAAAGCTGGTGAATATTCTATTGAGAACCTCCCTGGAGACCTTCGCTAAAGTTCCCACCTTTAGAAAATGGATAAAAACCCTTAAGACAAATAACCCAGCGTGCATTCTCTCTCTCTCTGCAGCACGCCCATGGCTTCTCTCCAGCACATACCTTTGTTTCCTTTCCCCTAACCTCTAAGGGTCTCTGTGAGACTGGCACCCAGAGGAGTGGCAGGCAGCAGCAGCTCTTCCTGGGCTCAGCCCTTGAACCTGTCTCCAAGAGCTCTCTTTTGCTTCTGTAAATTGTTTTTGAGGCCACGCAGCCCAACTGGCTCACTTCTGCCTGCATGACTTTCTTTCTAAAAGACCAAGGCAGGTCTCTGAGAAGGCCACTTGATTCTTGTCTTTGAGTGTACCTTCACTGTGCTTGCTAAATAAACTTCCTCTCATACTAGAGTTCTTGAACCTGAATTATTTTTTGCAGAATTCAGGAACTAAGGTCCAACACTGCCAGTAACAAGTACACTTAGAATGAACTATTAACATGTGGGATATAGGAGCAGAATTTTTACTAATTACAACTTTAATTCATATTTGTCACATTTGTAAAAGCAGCCCGTTAAATGCAAATATATGAAATACAGACATAAAAGTATTTAGTCATGATATCTAAGAAACACAAGTTTTAAATTTTTTAAAAATCTGTGCTATACTTTTAAAATTGAGGCAAATATAATGCTACCCCAGCACCCTGAAACATTGCAAATGATGATCATGATATTTGAGTTATTAACAATTACATTTATTAAAGTATTATAATTATCACTATTCTTAACTGACTTTTCAAACATTATTATGAATCTTATTTCTGTGTTATGATTCAATGTTGTAAGCCTGGGAGAACTACTTTAGAGTGAAAAACAAATTGAAATTATGCAAGAGAAGTTATAACAGCTGCATATTCACTCAGAAATACATACCACAGGAAAAAATAAGCAAATATTTTCTGTCAGGAATGGCATTCTACTCTCCACAAGTTCCATGGGTTATTTGATTCGATCTTGAATTTAGCCAAATGACTATCTATACAAAGGAGCACTTCCATGAGCAATTTGTATAAGGTACCTTTCATTGCAGTTGTGACTTTTTGTGCTGATGTGGATTTGCCATCCATATCAAATGGATGGAATGTCAAAATATTTTAAAAAATAAAAAGTCAATTTTCATTTTCCCTTCTTCTACATTACCTATTTAATGGTTTTAGATACCCTGAGCTACATGGGTATCTAAAATCATTTATTGACAGAAACATCCTTCCTTTCAAGTTAGAAGAAAATGAGTTTGATATGCAGCAGGGGGAGGGATAAAGAGCAGTACATCAAATGTACAGAGCCACCAAATTCAAATCACAGGCATGCAGGAAAAAAGGAAAAGAAAAGAAAGAAAGAACCAAGAAGAAATTAGAGCCTACTCTTCCTTTGCTTATGGGGTCTGTGATTTCTCTGATTTCAGACTGCGAAGTCATTTTTAATTCTTACCTTCACAATTACTCTACCCAGGGAGCATGTTTTCATGGGGTCAAACCCTGCTTTGTGCCAAAAAAGAACTCCTGTAGAAATTCTTTTTCTTTTTTTCAAAAAGTTTTGCTTTGCTTTTGACTAGAAAAAAAAGCAGATGGTTACAGTGATAGTATTTTTGAAGAAAAATATTAGACCTGTGTTGCATGGGGAATTGTTTCTAGAGGGAAAAAAATTAAAAGCTATACTTCTTCAATGTCTCTTTAAGGTCAGATATTTAATTTTTTTGTTCAGTGTTAGAATCACGTAGAATTCTTTTGGGGTTGAATTTAAATTTATCCTCTATATTAATATAAGAAAAATTCCTGGGAGAGAAAGACTAACTTCAAAATCTTAACTTTGGACCAAAAAACTATACCTATGTATCAAATGTATTCAGAAATGTGGTGTCAAAAATAATAATCTTTTATAAAATCACCTGTATAATTAATTGCATGCCTCACTCAATATTTTAGAAATATTATGTCAATAGAATTTTGTACAGGATCACTACAAGTATATACAGATAACAACTTATATGTACTTGTTTTTTAGCTTTAATTTTTTTAGTATTGTCTCCTTACATAAGAAACAGCAACCTATAAACTTGGTACTTTTAATAAATAAGTTTAAAATAGAAGAATTTTATCTTGTCAACAGAAGATCTGAAAAACTTAAATTTTGTTAGTGAAAATTAGGACTCCTGACTCTGGTTCTTTTGGCTATTAAAACATCACCCATTCAAAACACTTAGATACACTAATGAAAGAACAGCTGAAGTTTCAGGAAGCTGTACCATGTTCATGGATGAACTGGCGTAATGCTGTTATGTTGGCCTTTCCCCCAAATTGTTCCATGAAATAAATGAGACTCCAAAATGGAAATGATTTCTGTAACATCCTGTCTTCCAAAGTCATATAAATAAAGGCCCTCACATAACCAAGTATGTTTATTTAAAGGATTAAAAAAAGAGTGAGTCTCCTAGTAATATATTTGGATTTATTTATTGTTTAATTATAAGAGGGGAACCCCCAAAACTTGAAATTTATTTATAAAAATAGTATAGTTATTCTTAAATGTTTAAACTTCAGTGACCTTCAAAGTACTCTTTATTTGATGCAATACGCCTATCAAAACGTTTTTTTGCTCTGCTCCACACAGTTTTTGAACTCCTCAATTTTGATGCCTTTTAGTGCTGGTTTTTGTTTCACCTCTTCCATGTCAGCAAAATGTTTCCCTTTGAGGACTTTTTTCATCCAGTGGGAAAAAAATATATTTTGCTTGGGGCAGAACTAGGTTAATAGGGAAGGTGGGGCAAGGGGGTCTTGCTGTTTTTTGAACAAAAAATGCTGAACACTCAGCAGTATGGGCAGGCGTGCTTGTAAATCACCCCTCATGAAATGGGAAAACACATTGAGAGAGTCTTCAAAAAACTTCACTGAAGCCAAACACAGCCTCTCACAACAACACCAGCTGGTACACTGATACAGATGGGTTCCTAGAATACTCACCTAGTGGGGGAAGCCTGAAGTACAAGGGGCCCATCCCCCAGAAGATAAGTCTGGGTTCTCTTTGGATACCCTCTAACATAACAATTAAAACCATGAGTAAGTGGCACAAAAATAGTTAAATAAATATATAATTAGAATTATACAGGATCTGGCACAAATAACATCCCCTTTTTATTACAAAATCTTTTATTACAAAATCATAAGCATATAATTCTGTAACATACAACAATATCATACTCAAGCACACCATATGACAATGTTAGGGGAAATATTCAAATTAAAAATATTTCAATTACACCCATATTACTACCCTATCAACCACACTCAAGCAGGTATTACTTCTGCCAGACCCTGTATATAATTACAATTTTGTTGAATCACCTTATTAGTGGTGAAACAGCACTGGAATATTTCTGGTGATTGAATCTCAGTTCAGCAACCACGGTACTTGAGCTCTGGCTGGGAAAGAGTCAGAGACCCCACGTGGAGAGGTTCAGAAACAGAATGGGGAATTGAAGTATGTAAGACTCCTGAGCTAGGGATCACTTAAGGCACCTGGGGGACTTCAAAGTGTCATTGTGCAATAAGAACCGATATTTAGTAAATAGAAGTTTGCCCTGCCCTATACATAGGTCAAAAGGTTAATCTGTAATGGGCACAGCCCCTGATTCAAGTTCTTCTAGGTAGTTAAAAGGAGGGGCAGAAATTTATCTACAGACTGTGGCTAAAGTTGCCTCTAGAACAAAATAAACCGCATACCGCAGAGGAAAAACGAGAGGCGACACATTCTGCATCCCCACACCTCTTTTCTCCCAATTCCATGTGACCTTTAAAATAGAAACTTAAGTTTGCTAGGATTCACCAGATGTTTTAAATATAAAATCAAGGTCATACATACATCTTGCTTAGCATTCTCAGTCATATTTGTGTTTGGTTTCTGACAGTATTTACTATTAGGGGGTCAGTGGTGGAAGGGCTAGTTTTTTCTCCCTCCATCTCTATCTCCATCTTTATCTCTAACATCTAACCATTACATTTTCATTATGTTTAGTGCCTGTATTTGTGATAAAATTGAGTGTGGCATTCTACAGGACATAAAATTCTTTTGTTCTGATATTTTACTCTGTGGTTATCAACCCAGATTCTGACAAGAGATTCAGATAATAAATCATGATTTAACTTACTATTATAAATATTCTAGGGGACACATATAATAGACTAAATCAGTGCTAGCCAGATATTGTTTTAGATACGCCGGCTTTCTCTTATTCTGTATCATTTCCTCTATTCATAAATTTGGAGAATAATCTGCTCATTTTCATTTCCACAGAAGTTGAATAAAACTATATGAATACAGTTTTAAACGTATAACTGTTCATTGTTTTTAGAAATGCCATGTTCATTTTGCCTATGCTGGGGAAAGACAGTTCTGAAATTATAACACTCTTAACAGAAGACTAACTCCGTCCTCTCACCAGATAACAAGATATTTAAAATCATCTTTGTTCATGGCCTGAAAAAGAGTAATATAGTTAGTGTCAGATATTTAACAAGATGCCTTGTTATAAACTATTCAGAGAGCCCTGGCTGGTGTCACTCTGTGGGTTGAGGGCCAGCCTGCAAACCGAAGGGTCAGTGGTTGTTTCTGGTCAGGGCACCTGCCTGGGTTGCGGGCCAGGTCCCCAGTTGGAGGCATGTGAGAGGCAACTGATCGATGTTTCACACATCAGTGTTTCTCTGCCTCTCTTTTTCCTCCCTCTCCCTCTCTGCAAAACTAAATAAAATCTCAAAAAATAAATAAACTAGCCAAAGAACAATCATTCATATGTTTAAAATTATATTCACTATAATCAGCCCACTAATGCCAACTTTATGGTAATGTAACAAAACTAAAAGTCTACCTTTAATCCACTGTTGACAGATACAAAGTGGTCTTGGAAAGAGGACATTGTTTTTTGTTAAAATTAAGATATACTATAGTTTCTATAGAGCCTTAGGACCTGCAAAAGAAAACATAATTTTCATCCCCCCCCCAAAACTGTCTTTGCTCTTAGCATTCATAGAGGAAGCATAATTGCTCCCAACTCTGGTTCTATATTAGATTTTATAATAAGCTTTGTTACTTATTTGATTCAGCTGCATGTAATCCTGGTATGAGGCTGCAATAAACTAAATCTTGTTCATTAATATCCCATAGCTTTTCAAACATCCAGTTACGGAATAGAAACACATTGGATTATATTACATCTCATCTACCGTTTCATGAAGGGATTAAGAATACGGATTAGTAACATGAAAAGATAGCACTGTTCTACAAATCCAACGTGTAAACTCATTCTTACACTGTTGGGGTGGAAAGTAGGGAATGGCTAGATTTGGACCAACAAGCCACATTGTTGTCCCTGCGCCTTTCACCTCCCATTTTGCCACACACACCACTCAAGGGTTGTTTTCAATGACGCGTCAGCTCACGCCTTTAATGTGACCTAACCACATTTTTGCTGATCAGACTCAATATGTAGTATTAGTGTTGCTTTTTTAAAAAAGAGAGTTACACAATCTACTGTATGTTCTGCATAACGACCACAACTCATTATTTCTTTCTGTAAAAACCTCCACACGAACGTGTTGATTCCATCAGATGCCTCCACATCTGTTCTTGCCTCTCCACACATAGCTTTCCTCCGATCTGGGGTCCACCCTGCTGTTTTTAAAAACTGCTCTGATCCATGTTCCAGGAATGTGCATTTCTTTCTCATTTCTACAAAGTTATCAGTACAAAAATATTCAAAGGATTACTTCATGCTCAAAGTTTCTTTTTCCAGTGTAGGAGTTTTCATAGGGTTATTTCATTTTCAAATGGTAAAGGCAATGGGAAAAAAGAGAATGAACGCTATTGAATGAATTGCAGAGAAGGCTCGATCTATGGAGTGCGAGGCCATTTTGCCTTCTGTATGTCTACATGTTCCTTGAAATCTGAAATATTTATGTTAAAAAAAAGGATAGTTATAATTCTATCACATAATGTTAAAGATGACCATGTTAAACATGTCAGGTGATTTGCCTCTCTACATGTTGCCAAGAGGTTTATTGAAATCTAATCTAATACCCACTAGTTAATATTTTGAAGAATTTATATATATATATGTATATATATATATATATATATAGAGAGAGAGAGAGAGAGAGAGAAGTATCTGCTTAGAATAAAGGCATAGAAGAATTTTCATTTTTAGTTCATAATATAATGAGGAGAACTGTGCAAAGGGAGCATATTACACTCAGGATGTGAGAGGTACATTTGATAAACAGGCACCACATTTTTATATGAGAAATAGAAAAGAATTTTCCAAGAGATCACCTTTTCCTAGTCTAACTACTCACTCATGAACTCTATCAAAAAGTTGAAAGCAAACACACACCTACACCAATGGAGTTCTAAGTTGTTTTTCAAAAACATAAATAAGGCTGAAAGTAAGCCATGATTTGTGATATTTTCAATACAGTGCTTCAATAAAGAGTACTTTTTTATTTTTTTTAATTTTTAAAAAAATTTAAATTGTTTTTATACCAGAGGATATATTTATTGATGTTTAGGGAGAAAGGAAGGGAAGGAGAGAGAATCAGGGAGGGACAGAGACAGAGAAAGAGAGACAGAGACAGAGAGAGACAGAGAGAAGCTGGTTGCCTCCCATACGCCCCCAACTGAGGATCAAACCTGAAACCTAGGTGTGCACCCTGACCAAGGATCAAACCCACAGCCTTTTGGTGTACAGGACAACGGTCCAACCAACTGAGCCAAACCAACCAGGGCAGGTATATGTTACTTTTAAAAGTGGTTGCTACTCTAGATGACAAAAAGAAAACATTCAAAATAAAAATTTTGAAATATATATATATGTATTTCTTTTGCTTACATGTGCTTGCATACACAACTAATTTTGATGTATTATTTTATTGACTCAATATTTTTATAATAAAACTACAATACCAAATTTCTTGTCACTTAAGAACAATGCAGCTAAACCTATTATTGTTTGATTGTTAAATGTGAGAATTATTATAAAGTACATTAAAAAACATTATAAAAATGCACATTCAGTGTACTCTCCATATATTAAATTCACTGATTAAAAATAAAACACCACTCCCAGATTAGGAATTAACCATTCCATCTTATGTGATTTATATTTTGGCCTTTTTATGAAATATTTGAAATATTAAACAATATTCTTTTATTTTTACTTTTAATTTTTTGAGATAAGTTTATTGAGATAAGTGACATGACTTGTTTGATTTCTTAAATGGGGAGTATATTAACTGCATTTCACAATATTGAAAAATACAAGGTACTATCTCATTTATTCTTTGATCTTTTTGAATTTTGAGATTTAGTGGCAGTATTTAAAATTAATCAAGTGACTCCGGGCATGTTTAAAAATGGTACTCTTCCCTTTGTTCTACCACTGTTAAAAAGAGATCCTTCTCAGCTTTTCACCATGAGAACCTGGTAGAGTTACTGGAAGTGAAGTTCACGAATGTTTGGGAACCTCTTCAGAAAAGGCGTTCAGGAGTTTCTCGCTTTTAATTTTGCTCATTCTCACACTTTGTAATATTTGTAAAATTATAATTTAACTGTTTCTACCATTTTATACTTTTGTTCAGGGTAAGCAAATCTCTACTGCATTTCTCTGGATGTGCTTCTCTTCAGATGTTGGGGCGACAGTTTGTCCTGCGACTCCATTCCATGAATAGAAAAGAAGAAATTCATTAACTGTCACTCAAAAATATTTTTTGCAAGGACAAAATAAGTGTCTTCCAAGGTTTTTACATATCAGATAGGAAACTGGAGGACTGTTTTATTTTTTATTACTGTACGAAGTAAGGAATACCCACACAGAATTTAAATGTATTTGCTATTAAGTAACAACATATATTTGGGTTCTTGTGTTTCTGTTCCCGAATGACTTTACACTTGCATTCGAGAGGAACAGAGCACAAATTTTATTGTTGAAACATGTAGACCTGAATATGAGATGGCGAGTTTTAGAAGTCGATACTAAGCAGCGTAATGTTTATGACTAAGCAGTGCATGCAATTTTAAATAGCCAATTTCTATTACACTGTGAAACCTAGCAATAGCGAAGTGTTTATCAGCTATAGCAGCCGGTTAACTCGTTGTGGATTCACCATACATGTACATCACTTGTGGGGAAACCAGAGTCCAGGGAAGTAAAGAAAACAAGCCACAATATGTGTGTATTGTATCGCTATTCTGGTAGAATTGGGGGTTGCTATAAGAATGCTAAGAAAGTGTGCTCTGCAGTATGTGAGTTATTTTAGGAAAATAGGAGTGAATTAGATAAACAATAAATCACACAAAAATGACAAAAAGTAATAAAATATACTACTAAGATGATTTCCATATTATCGTCATAGAAAAATGTAACTGCTCATACTTTAATATATATGTTAACTAATGGTGTTTTCCAATATTATTATTCTTATAAAAGATAAATATTTAAAAAAATCTTCTCTGTATCGTTATACAAACTATATAAACTCATAGTGCATAGCTTGAATGTATGAATGCTAACTGGCTCTGTTTTATCTATTGTGATAAATAAAATAACTATTTCTCAATTGACAAAACAAATTGAATAGCCTTTAAAATTGTAATTATTGTCATATATTGTGTGCATTTTAAATACATTTGTTTTTCTTCCTCCTGTTACCAGTGAAAAAGTCTATGTGCCTAATGTTTCAAAAGGCCAAACGTCAGAGCATCAGAGTTGGAAGCTAGAAAAGGTTTATTGATCCGGAAGGCATCGCTCTAGAAGATGGGGACGACAGCCGTTCCTCACACCATAGACGATGCTGTGGACGGTGTCACAGATGTGTCGCACTCCCCCTTTGCCCATCACCACCTCGTCCCTGCCCTGCCCTGGCCCTCACCACGTTGTTCTCCCTGTTCTTTGGTTAATCTCTTCCACTCCTCCCACCACACTCCCCTCTGAGAGCTGTCAGTCTGTTTCACGTGTCCATGTCTCTGGTCCTATTTTGTTTTGTTTTTTAGGGCCCACAGATAAGTTAAATCATACGGTATCTGTCTTTCTCTGACCGGCTTATTTCACTGGGCATAATACTCTCCAGGTCCATCCACACTGTTGCAAAGGGTTAGAATTCCTTCTTTTTAAATGGCCATGTAGAATTCCACTGTGTTAATGCACCACATTTTCTGTCCCCTCATCTACCGATGGGCACTTGGGCTGTTTCCAGATCTTGGTTATTGTAGATAACGCTGCTGTGAGCGTAGGGATGCATATATTCTTTCTGATCGGTGTTTCAGGCTTCTCTTACCTCAAGGGAAGGAAAAATGGGAGGGATAAGAGGTGATTTATAACCCACAGACTTTTGAGCAGTTGGTTCACTGACTGGACTGCCCTGAGTCTGCTTCTCAGGCTCTTGCACATCCTGGATAAACAATAATTATCTTTTACATTTCCCTCACTGCCTTAAGTGAAGCACTATCCTTCCAGGAGCTGTTCTTTTAAAAACTCAAGACACAAGCAGAATCCCTCTAACAATTAACATGTCTGTAATAGGAGCCATTAGCCAGAAGGCTGTGGCTACAATGCAGACTGGAATTAGATGGATTCAGCATAATAGAGGGTTTCACTCTCTCCCATTTCCAGGAGCTTAACCTCTATATGGATACCCAAATATTCTGACCCAATGACCCAACGTAACCCATGATCCAGAATAGCCCCATCAGAGCATCTTCCTGTAGTGACATGTTTACTTGAAAATTAAACCTGTCCATTTGAAACTAGGCCCTAACCCTGAAACAAGACCCCAATAATTGGTTTTGTAAGTGTTGCGTGTGTGTGTGTGTGTGTGTGTGTGTGTGTGTGTGTGTGTGTGTGTGATTCAGGATACTACAGTAGGCCTCCTCATAGCCCTCTTCGGACCACTGGACCAAGACAGATAAAACTGGCCCCAGAGCTTCAGCAGGTGAAGTTCACAGCCATAGGTCCCCAGGCTGACTTCACAGGCACAGCAGATCCAAAAACCATGGGGCTCAAGTAGCAGAGACGCTACTGCTACTGAGCCCTTTAAAAGCCAGAGGCCTGTCAGTAAGGCAGGTGTGGTGTTCGCCCCAAATCTGGGCACGTGCAGGAGTGACCAAAGCAGCTCCGACAGGCCGGGGTGTCTGCTCCCTCTCGGCACGTTCGCATCTCTCACCTAGGTGGCTTAGTCCCAACACTGTCCATTCGAACCGCTTAAATTAGGATTAATAAATATGTATCGTCTCTCCTACCCTTATTTTCAAATTTGCTTTAAGTCTTTACTTGGGGAAACTGATTTGAGTTTTGTGTCTGGTCATATCTGGCTACCTGAAAAATGAACCTCATTTCTCTGAAGGAAAAAAAAAAGTTGCCTCAGATTTGGACTTCTCTATGCATTGCGGACAATGGACCCACTGCCTCTGTTCAGTAACACGTTCAGAGGAAGCACGGGACTGTTGTTTGGTATTCTACTGCAAACACATTCTTTGAGCTTAAGACACATATGAATGGATATCTAGTGGATATTTACTTCTATATTGAAATGCAAGGGTTAATTTTTTTTTCTTCTACCTTCAAGTTCTGTAACTGAGCTAATAATCAAATTAACAGAGAAAGATTAACTGGAGGAAATGTCCAAAGCATATTATAGGAAAGTGTAGGGTAGGTAGATAGCAAACCAAGGCAGGGAGGAGGAGGGAGACATGCCTCATCCACTAGCTCAGCAGTCCTGAGCCTGGTCCCATAAGATTGCCAGTTTCAAACACCATGCTTGCACAGGAGGAGGGAAGCCCTTCAAATTCTATGTATCATTTCCACTACCTGGGAAAGAAAGTCTTTGAAACTGTGTATTCATTCCAAGGTCTAAAAGTGGAAGAGGAGGGGGGTCCACAGCACTCAAAGAAGTTCACAAAGCAACTTTGCTTAATTGCCTGCCTCTGGTCAATTCCATTTTAGGAGGGGGTCCCTAGTGCTTATAGAAAGAGCCCATAAGTAGCTTTGGGTAACTGCCTGCTGTCCTGAATCTGTTTACAACAAGGTGAACACATGTGGTCTGGAGCAAGGTAAGGATTTGGGCTAACAGAACCCTCCCCACCGCACACACGTACCTATGTTTGGGGAGCCACACTCCTCTGAGGGAAGCTGGCACCACCTTTACCCACCAATCAATGTGTAACTCCCTCACCCCATCCTGCCAACTACATAAGTTCTCAGGACAAATGACCTGAGACTCTTGCTGCCCTTGCTTTGGCTGCCCAAGTCTACGCCCTTCACTCTCACCTTGGCAGACCCTTCCTATTGATTGAGAAGGTATCACTAATAAGCTGTGCTTCCATGCTCACTGAATGGCTGATCTATAATGCTTTGCTGCATTGGCAAGAAGAACCAAATTTTCCCTGCAACAAGTGCACATTCAGGGGTGCCGTGAGAATGAGACCCCAAATGCCTTGGACACTTGAGGCTTATATACCATTATGGACAAAGATGAAAAGGGGGTGGGGTTTGAGATTTCAAAAGAGAAAAAAGGCAATTCACAAACAGTGAAAACTGAACACACAGTGGCACGAAAATGCCTGCTAGACAACCTGGAAACAGTGGGCACAGAGGGAATCCAGCCAACAGACCCCCGGTGGAATACTCTCTCTCTAAGGTTAAGGTCAAGGTGCTAAGCTTCCCTTCCTACAGCAGGCTTTGTCATCTTGATCTCTTAAGCAGGAAAGGAAAGGAGTCAAAGATTCTGAGTCTTTTATTCTGTCTTTTTTATCCTTATCCAAAGACATGCTTATTGAGCTTAGAGAGAAGGGGAGGCAGGGAGAAAGAGAGGGGAAGAACTACTGATACGAGAGAGAAACATCGATTGATTGTTTCTCATGCACACTCCCACTGGCTCTGAACCCACAGCTAAGGCATGTGCCTTGACCAGGAGTTGAACCCACGACGTTTCAGTTTACCAGATGATGTTCCAACCAACTGAGTCATACCAGCCAGGGCTAGTCTTTTATTTTTTAATGACCAGCTTAGAATCAATCAATGTCTCAAAAGGCACCTTTTTTGGAAAGAAACTGTTTGGTTCTCTTCTAAAACTTGGAAAAGCCAAACCCAGGTAAAAGCCAATCTACAGAAAACAGACTTAAGGAATGAGATTAATCTAAGGCCAGAGTGACATCACTGAGCACCTGATCCTCTAAATACCCAGATACTGGGACCAAAATATTTTCCATATTTTATTACGGAGAGTTTAAATCTGGTTTTTAAATTTAAATCTGTTTTTTTTAATTTTCTTTCTAGTAGATATATCTGTTCAAATATATTTTTCAATAAAGGTAAAATCATGATTTTTAGAAAGTTATAAAATGAATATGCATTAAAATTTTTCTTTAACTCATTATTAATGAACAAACCAAGTCAATATAAACAATCAGTTTAAAGGGTAATGAAAAGAGTGGGCACATGTATCGATCAAGCATATTAAAACTAAACTTGCTGAGGCCTGCTGAACTGTACACTTTTTTAGGAGCGGGTGGGGGATTTGGGAGAAGGAGAGTAAATGTCTCCCCAGGACAAAATTATTTGAATCTCTATTTCCCTTAGTTCTCTACCATGTATCTAATTTTATAATAGTTCAAAGACAACAAAAGGCTTGAAACAGATAAACCAGATAAATGTGCTCATTCTAAATAATGATAAATTTTCAACTGGAGGCTTTGTACGGGTAAATAAAAATTATTGCTCCATGTATAAATGGGTAAGAAACCATTTCCCTGTTTCTTCATTTTTGTGAAGTGTTTCTTTAGAGACATAGTACATCTGACTTTAACATTGTATAGAGATAAATCTCTCTAGGGGTTAAGCCCAATCTCCAGTTTTTACAATGTAGATTTATCTCTAAGTTTGCAGGTCCAATGACCTCTAGATATGTAAAAATGTTCTGCCAGAACATGCTCAGGGGGCTCTGAGGAGACGAACAGGAGAATATCAGGAGGCACATCCCCTTTGTCTATAGAGGAGATAAGAAAAGTTTTAATTGTTCTTGTTTCAGCTCTACTGTTTAAATTTGTGTGATATTCTGCCTACATTTTGGAGTTCATTTTCATGTTACCTTACAGCAATGTAATTCTGCTAATGCTTAATTCAGTAATTAACCATTTCTTTACCTCTCTTTTGTGTTAATACAGAGAGGTCTTTTAGGAGTGTTTTATTTCCCTAACAATATCTAGTAATCATGTTGGTTTATTCCATATTTACTCACATATCTTCACTGATACATATGTTCTAGGGATTAAAATTCTTGAGATGTTTGAAAAATAGGTGACCATGGATCAATTATTGCTTATATCCATATTTTGAAATAGTTCTTTAAAAATTAATTTACTTTTGTGTGATTTACTTATTTTTTAAATTTTGTTTGTTGATTTTTGAGAGAGAAGAAGGGGTGAGAGAGAGCTAGAGAGAGAGAGATATTAATTTGTTGTTCCACTTATTTATGCATTCATGGGTTGATTCTTGTATGTATGTGCCCTGAGTGGGATTGAACCCACAGCACTGGCATATCCAGATGATGCTGTAACCAACTGAGCTAGCTGGGCTGGGTTTATTTGCTTATTTTGACTTGATTTTATTGTATGTAACTTAAGAAATAATCCCTTTGAAATATTAAAATACTCATATATTAACTAGAAGTCTATACACTAAAATCTCCTATGTTTTAGTTCCCCAATATAACCCCAAATATTTGGGTTTATAAAAAATAAATAAACAAAAATTTAACTTAATCTCCAGGAAGTTACATGCATAATATTTATACTTAAAATAATCCATACCATTGGGCTAAAGCCATCCATTTTCTTGCATGCGGAAAGCCTCATCAAATGCAAACACAAATCTGTAGCCAAGAAAATAAGGGTTCACCAGTTGGAGAAGTGAGGCCAAGCTGAAAATCACAAGTGAGCAAGTGTCAAAGACCATGCTCCCCAATGGCTTCTAAGGGATGGGTCATATAGGGGACTAAGGGAGTTAGAGCTGTGATCTCTATTGTTTGATTGGTACTAGAGTACATGATAGTAGATCATCCATAACACTTGGTTTTACAAGGGTGTGATTGGGGCAATTGTTCTCTTGTCTAGGTCTAGGTCTGAAATACTGAGGACTAGATGTTATCTCTAGTTTGAGCTTTGCCCTGCGTGCAATAGGCCTGAGACTTTGTTCCTAAGAATGCCAGAACTTCATGGTCCTGAGGTCTTAAATGATTAAGGGAGTAGACATACAAGGGCAAGGGAAGTGGATAGCCAGGGAACTGGATGAGGCCAGTTTGAATTAAATGGAAAGAAAGGATAAAAGGTAATAAAGAAATAGAGCTTCTAATCAGTTATGTTGGCGGAAATGGGGATCTTCCATGGGATCCTGAGGAAAGCATTCCAAAGACCCACATATGAGAGATTGTACTGTGACAAGATGGTTTATTTGTGGGGAAATCTGCCCTTGGGTTTCCAATGTCCCACGTCTTTTTGTTTATCATGGAAAATATCCAACCATGTCCTCAGCAAGGTCAAAACAAAAGCCAGTGTCCAGAGTTTCTGCTTCATATTAAAGCTTAGTTCTTTGGAACACACACTATCAACTGTGTGCCCCGGTAGCTGCTAGATCCACATGTTCATGTGCTCCTGGGAGAGAGAGAAAGATAGAGATAGATAGAGATAGAGGGGGGGGCTTCTTTGTTCCTCTGGGATTACATTTGGGTTTTGGGTGGGCCAGGTGCTTTGTCCAAAGAACCAGTCAACTTCCCAAACTTTCACAGGCTTTTATTACATCTACCTGCCAACCAATCCCTTCTTTTCCCAGGCTAGACTGACAGGACTTATTGGTCAAGCATCTCCCTCTGCTCCCCTTCTCCCAACAAACTGGTACTGGAGGAGAGAAGGGAGGAGTGTTAATTCCTTTGGGTGAGTGATGCTGTAATCCCTTCAGGTGTGAAGCTGTAGCTTCCTGGTGAAGCAAACAGACTTATGCTCCCCAGGATATAAAGGTCAATATTTGATCCGATTTTTCCCATTTTATTTTTTTAAAGATTTTATTTATTTATCTTTAGAGGGGAAGGGGAGGAGAGAGGGAGAGAAATATCAATGTATGGTTGCTTCCTGTGCATTCCTTGCTGGGAACTGGCCTGCAACCCAGGCATGTGCCCTGACTGGGAATCGAACCACGATCTCTTGGTTCACAGGCCCGCGCTTAATCCACTAAGCTACACCAGCCAGGGCCCATTTTTCCCATTTTATATTAATAATTAGATAACTACCAACAGTAACAATTACACACACTTACAAAATTTTATTTTTTACCTTTCTGATTAGAATAATACTGAATATTTCTGAAGTGCAATAAATGTGCTGTTTTGTCAATATAGTTCAACTGTCTAGTATAGCCCAATATATTTATTCTTTCATCCTTATACATTTATAAAGTGCTTTCTATACTATACATATAAATATATATGATAATTAGTAAAAAATAAAATCTTCAATATGTATTTATATAAAACTCAATTGAATTTATTGGGATGGCACTGGTTAACAAAATTATACAGGTTTCAGGTACAGAGTTCTACAAGACATCATCTGTACACTGTATATAGTGTGATCACCACCCCAAGTCAAGTCTGCATTCATCTCTGTTTATCCTCCTTAGATTTTTCTTCCCCTCCTCTCCTCCCCACTTCCCCCAACAATCATCACACTGTTGTCTGTGTCCGTGAGTTCTTTCTTTTGTATCTTCTATTAAATATCACTGTGTTCTTCTTCAGTCATTTGAAAAATGCATACCTGTGTTCAATTCTACTTCTTTCAATAGCAACAACAAAAAAAGTCAACTAATCTTTTTTATTTTTTTAAATTTTCAGGGTTGCAGTTGAAAAATCATTCTATTGTATTCTTAATAAATACAACAAGAAGTTTGTTATATTGCATTTTTCTTCTGGATTTTTAGAGTTAAACTTATATAGTCCTTATGGTTCATTCTTCATACACTGCCTTTGTCAAAAATATTTACTCATGTACAAATTAACTACATAAGATTTGCATAAAATATTTAGCCACTTGTATTTGATTTAAATTAGGGTTTTTGGCATGCCATGTTATTCTGAGATTTGCAATTCTTAAGTTCTTAATTGTACTTCACCTAGCTATAATATGGCATAAAGAAATATGACTTTAAGAATTCAAATCTATTAGGTATGGTTTCTTTTCATTGATTTTTACAATGTAATGTAATAGGCCTTATGATTCTACCTTAATTCATGAGCTTTCAAAACAGAAAATGATTTTTTCTTTAGAAGAATAAAATAAATACTTATGTAATAATAAAATACAACCAAAACCTTTACAATGAAAAATTGCAGGCACTTCTTGTGATTTTCAATTTTTCTTTGCAAATGAAATAGGTTTTGATACATTTTATGTTCCCTATAACTTTTGTTTCTATACTTCAAATGCCATTTAGATGTTTATTCCATATGTTCTGAATTCTAAATTATACTGACTTAAAACAATGAATAATAAGTATTATCCTTCATAAATCACCCAGTATTATATCAATATGTGCAACTTTGTTATGTTAAATTAATATCTTAAGTACTAATTGCTAATTCATCATTTAAATACCCATTATGCATAATAGGGATATTATTATTGTCCATTATGTAATTATTATTATCCATTATGCAAATTATGGATATTATAACCAAGATGGCTGACAGTCAGCCATGACACTTTGGTTCAAGGTGGAAACTACCTACGTCACACTAGGCACATCTGGCAAGGTGGCAAACCCAAGGTATATCTGCACACATGATCGAAACAACCAGGTCTGCAGAGGGGAACACCCATAGGCTCCTGGGCAAATTTCCCACTTGGCTTCACGGGTGCCAAGATATTTATCAAAAAGACCCAGAAGGGTGGAGTCCACCACTTTCAAGGTAAAACTGAGGCAGGCTCCAGACCACTGCTGAGACAGCCGCACTCCACACACCAGAGTCACCAGAGTACTGCTCCGTGCCATGCTGATATCTCTTGGCATTGGCCACTGGAGGCTCTTCTCTGAGGGACTGAAGACTTTGTCTGTCCTGCTGCCCACATGGCTCTGGAGATCCTTCCTTGCAAGATGCTGACAACTCCCTTGCCCACCATGCTGTCTCCTGGCCATGCAGCCTGAGACTCTGGGACTCAGATTTGTTATTCCCCACTGATTGCTATGTGTGTGTGTGTGTGTGTGTGTGCTGTGTTTCACTTAGATTATTAGAGTGTGAGTCGGATATGAATGCATGTTGATGTCCCACTATGAATGAACCTGCATGTAATAAAAGCTGAGTGAACAGCATAGTTGCTGTGTGTGACTCTTGTCTATTCCTCGGTGCAGGGCTGCTCAGGAGGCAGCTCTCAGAGCAGTTGCCCAGCTGACTTATAGGAAAGACTACCACATTTTGCCACATATAATGCACATTTTTTGACCAAATTTTGGAGGGAAAATAAGGATGCACACTATACATGGGTAATATTTATTAATTATGTATCTATATAAATGTTTTAAGTCTTTTATTTATGCTTATGCATTAAAGTATAACTCTAGAAAACAGTAACGATATCCATAAGCAAAATAATAACTTGGAATACAACAACCAGTTTTGCTTCTAAATATAAATAAATATAAAATTGAATTCAAAAATTAAAATGCAAGGTATTTTTTCCTGAAAGTTTGGGCCACAAACATGGGTGCTCATTATACATGGCAAAATACAGTGTATCAAGGATCTATGCTCGTGACACTAAGCAGGCCCAAGCCCAGCACTCTCAAGCCCTGGTAGCCATTGGGCTCTGAGAACCGACATGCAGATGGGGAAACGAGGCACAGAGAAGTTTTGCACCTCTGGGAGCTGGCCTTCTTGGGCCCTATGGGAAGGGAACGGGCTTACAGCCCCAGAGACTGGATTTCTTCTGCAGCAAGATGGAGCTGAGCTACCTAGCTGTGGATGCAGCAGTAAGCTCTTTTTTTGTTTTGCTCTAATACATCTCACCACAATACCTCAAATTCTCCTATGCATCAGTCCCTGAAATTCATTTTACACGACTTCATGGAAGAATCCTATTCCTACCAGCAATGGTCGCTTTGGGCTGGAGTAGGGCATGGGACAGTAAGTAACAGGGTGATAGCTGAAGGTTAGGGCTTTCTTGTGGCGGTGATGAACGTGTTTCTAAATTGATGATAATGGTTGCATATGTGTATGATTATACTAAAGTGCATTGAATTATACACTTTCTTGTATTTTTTTCATTTATTTTTCTTGTCGACACTAATACAGATGACACCATTCCCCTTCCAATTCACTTGCCTCCACCCACCCCAATCCCCCTTTTCTCTGGTTTACAGCCTGTTGTCTTCATCCATAAGCAATGCATGAATGTATATTCCTGGCTAATCTCTTCAACTTCTTTTATTGAGAGATTCGTGCACTTTAAATGTGTGAATTGTATGAGACGTGAATTATATATCAAAAATGTTATCTTTTAATTGAACAGCTTCTTTAATAAAAACAGACCATATAAACTACATTGTCTCAAAATTGTAAAAGATTGAAAACAATGATTGTATATTTTATGAAGACTATATAATTGACACATTAAATATAAGTTAAATAAGATATATTTGACTTACATAGATTATGTGTAACACTTCAAAACAAAATAAGTCAATGTAGTAATTACTTTAGTTGTTCCTACAGTCGAGTTATTGGTTTTGACCTTGAAGGGCACATGAGTGATTGGAATTGTGGGCAATATTCTATTTATCAACATGGTTTTGGTTTAATGAGTTCTTGCATTTTAAATTTTTGTTAAACTGTTTACAGGCAGTTTTTATTTTTAATAAAAAATAAATTTAATTTATTTTTATGTATATGTTTTCTTCATAATAGGATACACATGTAAAATAAAATAATAAAAATTTGGAAAGGCATAGCATAATTAATGTAAGTAGACAAGTGAACTTATATCCCTGGATAAAATTACCACTGAACAAAAAAATTTGTTCTCTATCATACATCAAATATAAAACCTATTTTTCCAGAAGTATTAAAATGCCAAATTTTAAAACAGTTTTAAACAGGGAAGTAAGAGCAAATACTGTTTGTGCACCTGGTCATCCAGATCAGTAATAGCAGAAAAAGTATTTGTCGATATTTTGATTATTTTCTTAATTTGCATTTTCAAAATAATTTTATTAAAGTGTAGTTGACATACAATATTATATTAGTTTCAGAAATACAACATGGCACAAAATGTCTACATTAAAACAAACATAGTCTAAATGAATTAAACTTATAAACTAACTGACTTATCCTCTCTGCCTTTTCTCTTTTGTAATAAAGCAATTAAAAGGTGGTAATAATTAAAGATATCTCTTTGATTTCATAGTGTAACCTTTTTTACTTTTATGTGACAATCTTCTCAGTGTCATTACACCTTTTCATCTCAAACATTATATTATGTGCATTTCACACAAAGTTGTGGAGGTAGTAAACTATTACCATCCTAAAACTACTCAGCCAATTGGCCAAATCCATAAGGTCTTCTGAATTTCTTTCAGTTTTAGATTTGCGGGTCTCACTGATCCACTGTATTATGAGCTCACTGCCCTAACCCTTTAGAGAAATCCACACCATATCACTAAAACAATAATTCTCAGCCTTAGTTTTCTGACCTTTAAGGCTGAGTTTATTGCTTCTCTTCAAGAATCACGTAGCCTAAATTTTCAGGTTATTCTACTGTCATTACTGCTGTTAATGTCCCAATAATGAAACATTTCCAACTAATTAACATTTGTAATTTAATGGTTTTTAGAGCTAAATCCCCGGGTATTTTTATACTTTACTTAACCAGCCTCGCATATCTAAAATAGTTTATACTATTCTTTTATATGTTTATGGTCTTTCATCTCAATTTTCAGTGACTATCAGACTGTGCTATTAAAATCATTTATTTTTATTTTAATTCACTGTTACAGGAAATGCACTAAACTAAGCAGTGTTATAGTAAATACTACAAGTACAGTTTATTGAAGAATCAATTTCTCACTGATTCCCACACTGAGAAGTGCTTGGTCCATATGTATGCTTGACCTGTGCCTTAGAAAAATGGATGCTTTTGCAGCAACAATTTACAGATATTGCTAGAAGTAGCAGACACTGTTAATGTCCTGCCAATATCCCTGGAACTAACTTTATTTTTTTTCCTGCACATTTGTCAGATTTCAAACTGCCAGGCCCAGCAAACTTTTGTCTGAAGTTACTCTGGCCACCTGAGTTTGGGGGCTTACACTGAAAAGTGACATGCGTTTAACTGCTGTCTAACAATTTGTGGATAAACTATCTGGCTTTCTCTCTCTTAGGTAGCACTACAATTATTAACACTCTCACCTGAGTTGAACTAGAATGGTATACAGGTGGAATACAATGCACTGGTCAATTTAATGTTTTTGAAGTTTTGTGAAAAGAATTATGGGGTCTAAAACAATTAATCGTTTTCCTTTCACTTTCTAAGATCTAGCTGAGCTGATAATCAAATGAAAAGAACTAGATTAACAACAGAAAATCAAATTTTAATACACGCACATGGGGAATTCACATAAGCATAAATGTTCTGAAGATAGGAAGGCAATACTGGATATACATGTCATTTTGGACAACAGAAGGGAATGGAGTCTTTCATTGCGGAAGTGAGAATGGACAATTTATAGGAAGTTGAGAAAGAGGGGAACACACATTGCAGAAATGTTCCTGCTAGGCAAGTTGGAAACAGTGGGACGCGGGGCATATGAGGCTAACAGGTCCCTGCCTGAACACCTCCTATTTACCGCAATCAATTCACATAAAGGCTAAGGTGAACATCCTAAGCTTGCCTTCCTGAAGCAGGTTTATCGTCTGAACCTCCTGGGCAGGAAAGGAGGGAGGGTCAAAGTTTCTTTCTTAGTCTTTTTTTTTATTATTTTAGATTATTCAGTACAGTTTCAATCTTTTATTCCCATTCCAGCCCACCCACCCATCCCTCCCCACCTCCCTTCCATTTCCAAGTCTTTTGTTTCTAGACAAATACCTTAAAATGAATATCCCCCAAAGCAATTTCAGGGTTGCAAAACTTTTGTTTCCTTCAAAGGAAACCTTGGAAATGTATCACAGTGAATTATAAGGGCAATAAAGTAAGTTAATTTTTCTGAACTGTATTATTAAAACATTTTTTAAAGTAACTTACAGTATTAGATCAACAAAAAAATAATCCAAGGGATAGTGTGAAAGTCCAGTGAATTTTGTACAAGCATTGAAACATTACCTCTCCTTAAGCAACCAGAGAGCCAACTGCGATGGAAATCAGGCTGGAGATCTAACAGTGGAGCAGCTAAATCGCTACAATTGTTGAGTTCACAGCCTATGCTAACAAAATAATTGGAGAGAAACAAAAGCCCCATACTAAATTGGGGGAGTGGCCAAGGGAGTGTAGGGA
>CM052548.1:12691469-12705163 GCA_028533065.1 Trachops cirrhosus | reverse complement strand
TAGCATAAATTGATTACATCATTGTGACCTCAGCTTTGATTTTTGAACTAATGCTTTCATTTGTACCATCTCCCTATTGAAAAATTCCATTGAATACCATTGGAATATTGCATCTGTGAAATTTATATGTGATGGGTACAGTTTTAGAGAAGTGCATCAAATCCAGAATGGATTTGATAATGCTGTGTCTATCAATAGTCTAACTGATTTTTCATAGACATGTTAAGCTGGTTCTGTTATGTATACCAATAAGCAAAGAGCCAACATTTCCATGACACTTCGAATAAAAATAACAACGTAGGATGTCTGTCCCATTAAAAACTAATAAATCCATGGGGGTAATTTAGACCTCTGCATGCAGAGAAAGCAAATCTTTATCCTGAGCAAGTGTTTATTTCAGTAAGTACAAAATGTTCTTCTATGATGGAAGCAGTCCAATGTAATCAAGCTGCCGATCACCCTGGAAACAGTGCCTAATCTGAGGCTTAGTGTAGGTCTTGGCTCCTGCCAGATTGGGTGCTAACAGTCAGCCTCGATGAGTGGAAGCCTGTGTTGCTGAGGCCATGTATAATTTCCATTCCTGCCAACATGGTCACTTTGTTCATGTATTGGGCGATTACAGAGGTTGCTGGGGAAATAAGCTGACTGGTTTCCTCAAAATGGTTTGTCTTATTCACTCGAATATTAAATTCTTCTCTGCTGAGTTCACCTTTTGGACAGCAATTACAAATAGCAAATATATCTTCATGTTTTTATGCACTCAGAGTCATTCATGTACCTGTTTCCCAAATTTCTTTGTTACCAGTGCTCCAGTCATGTTTGTTCCAAGTCCCTGACTACCTACCCGAGTCCAGAAATCAACAAGTGATTGCAGACCTGGCCACTTCTCACTCAAAGCCAATAGAACAAGAGGAAGAAGTACAGCTTGACATTCTCCCTGCTGGGCAGATTTTCCTTCACCACTGTCCTTCATTCGACGACATCCCAGAGAGGGTCTATAGTGCTCTAGATGTCGACTTTAGGTGGCGCCTGTAATCTTGCAGAACCATCTGTAAACTTTTATAGTTTCAGATACTAGGATCCAGGACAAGCTCACACATAGTATCTATTTGTCATAACTCTTCTGCAGCCATGATACAGGGTCCAGCAGAAGCGATGCCTGGTTGGTAGGGTAATAATATGGGTGTCATAATGCACAGTTTTAATTTGAGCATTTCACCTAAAATGTCACATGGTGTGCTTGAGTGATATTGTTATGTTACAAAATGACAAGCTTATGATTTTTTAATAAAAGGTTTGGTAGCAAAAACGGGTGTTGTTTTTGCCGGACCCTATACCTGACACTGTTGGGAAATATAGGCCAGTCATTTTACATGTGTCTAAGTTGACTTTGTATGCTGTACCCTGATGATTAAGTGCACATTATGCTCTTTATCAGGAACACCACACCTTCTATAGTGTGTCCTTCTTAGCACCTTATACCTGAAGATAATTATTTCCCCAGTATTGATAAGGTAAACTTTGATCACTTAGTTAAGAAAACCTACAAGTGTTCTCCTCTGTAAATTTATTTAATAATTAATTAGTAACCATGCTGTAGGTATCTATTTTAAGATTATATGAATAGCCTGTTTCTCATGAAATTTTAACCCACTAGCTTTATTTAATATTTTAAGGATTTTCATGTATATGTATATCTATCTATATGTATAGATATAGATATATTTATATTCTAATACAAGAATGACACTTCCTTTGTATTTTTTATTTTATTTTATTAGTTATATAATACATTGTGAAATTATTTACTTTGATATTCAATATGTGAGGAATAGAACATCTCAGATATCCACTCAAATATTGCTATTGTCCATCTTTCATGGATTGTGTTTGAGTCTAAGTATAGGACTTTTCAAATGAAACCTAAAAGAATTCCATAATATTTGAAAAAAGGCAATGTATCTTAATAACTTATATAACAGAATATTCCCACTGGTTGAAGGGCTCCCCTGAATTCCCGTGGGAAATAGTTGACAATGTCATTGCACATTCTTATGACCCAGCACTTTAGGTACCAAAGGAAACCAAGTGAATAGATGGATAGTAACAAAGAAAGACCCGTTGGGCAAAACCCTAGCTCCTTTGACATCAGCCTTGAATGCCTTGATGCAAACATAGAAAAATAGTTCCTGCCCATTATATTTCTGGAAATCTCCTGAAGTCCATTAACGGTGCCATCTCTAGCAATCATTGCCATTAGTGACAATTTGGGGGATTTACAGAGTCATTGACATTAGATTATGAACAATGAACTGAAATATAAGAAAATTGATGGCAGTTGTATACTAGAGGCATAAGTGATAAAGTGCTGTGATCTTTAAGCTCTAAAATTATATATTTATTCAAGTGCAATTTGAATAAAAACACAAAAAGGACACATAAAATAGGAAAGAAACATCAGCAATTTGGTTGCTATTATGTGAAACCATATATACTTATGATTTTTCAACTTAGTATTTTAATAATATAAAAGTAATAGTAAGTTGACTTCTGTTATCCACTCGAATGTTATTACTGATATAACAGACATTAAAAACAAACCATCACACAAACAAAAAACAAGTTTTGGCTGTTATTTTCTTGATTTGTTGATGAATTTCTCCTTTGTAACTCTACTCACAAATAACAGACACTCAGATACTTCTCATGATGCTCTTTATTCATATAAATGAAATTCCTGGATGATTAAAATGTACAACTTTCTTTTCAAACATTTCTGACTTATAAGGAACATTTAAATTGTGTAATGAATACTGAATAGTGCGAGATTATCTGACACTTCTTATTTAGCACTGTGGAATCTCTTGGATCACCACAGTTTTGTTTCAACTGCCACTAAAGTGATCAGTTATGTGTGTTTTCCAATCAATTTAAGCAAACGCAACTTGTATTCATTCTACTTGCCTCTCGCTTATGTCTTGAGGTATTCATACACACACAACTCCTAAAGAACTCATGGAGACAGTGATTGTGGGTGTGAGGGTGTGGGTGGAAGTGGAAGAGCATATAAAGGGGATAAATGGTAATGAAAATATACAATAAAAATAAACTATTAAAATAAATAAATAAATAAATAAATAAATAAATAAATAAATACTTTGTGGAAAAAAGAGATGCCTGGGATTTCACATCCTTAAGAGTGAAACATTTATGAATTGGAAACAAGCTGATGAACTAAATCTTCCCCACTGGAGTTAAGGAGAGTTTCAAAGACTCGCGGGGGACATTTCTACCAGATCCAGCAATCAGTCCCACTAGAGGCAACCATCTCAGCTCCATCGTGTATCTGCACACTGGATTTCTGCCCCCTGCTTCATTCTCCTTGTCCTCCCTTATTCCCTGGGTGGTGTTCCCTAAATAAATGCTATCAAAGAAGGCATTGCCTCAGGCTCCACATTCTGCAAAACCACCTGAGAAAATAGGACAGCCTTTATAAATATACTCAAGTCATTTAGATTTAGTCAGCATGGAAATTCAAATTTGGATAAAATACTGGAGAAGAAGGCATAAGATAAACTGAAGAAAACACAATTTAATTCCTTTATTTATTTTTCCTCTTTCTAAAACATTCTCTTCACACAATGAAAAATTGCATGACTAATAAGTGGTCTTTCTAAAGTGCCTTTTGCTTTTAATCAGTATCGTACTAATTATGTTTCTGAGTATATAATTGTCTTTGTTTTTCTGAAATAGAAAAAAATCAGTTTTTGTGAGACAAAGATTTTGTCCCCAGTGGAAAAAAACAATTTCTTTAAATTCCTGGAATTACAATCATAGAGGTTTTCTTGTAAACCGTAATTATGCTGTGCCCCTATAATTTATCTCAGTACAGATTTATCTGGAGTTTTGTGTAAGAGCATTGTATAGCAACAATACAATAGCTTCTCAATACATGACTCTGTTCTGGCTAGGATTCCTCGGCCCACATTTGCATAGAAGGCATGGAAAGTGAAGAAGCTGGGAAAAAAAGACAAGGAGATACAAAAATTATTACTAGCATTATTTTTAAATTAACAATTCTGCAAGGCCCGCTTGCATTTATTACTTGCATTTCCTATAAAAATATATTGTCACTTGAATACTTTTCTGATTTCCTTATATAAAAGTTACTTTAACATCAAGTCCTTAAGGCAGTTACAGAGAATACAAAATTATTGATATAGAAACATTTGTTAACATTCCTTATTTTCTTCACTGAATATATGTATATACTGTATTTTTGAAAGAAGCATACATTTTAAGAAAAATGTACTAATCTATCTGAGAAAACATGAGCTTCTATATTAAAGTTAAAGTTAATTGTGCAAGTTTCCTGCAAAGTTCAAATTCAAGTCGATTTCCGTGAGTTCTTTTCAGTTCTGTATCATACCAGAAGGTGGCAGGAGTAAGGCACACAATTCCACAGTCCTGGAGAAAAGTAGAATAAACATCCCTTTTCCTTGTCTTGGGATGACAGTCATTTTAATGCCTGTGTGTGCAGGTGTCTCAGCCCACTCAGTTCTAGTTCTGAGCAGATTCATTCCTTTCCTTAAATTTGAGACTGTGTCCTTTGATAACAAATCACCACTGTGCTGCAAAAATTTTCAGCCTTTACCATAAAGAAGGTCCAAAGCATATGGGGGGGTGTATATAAATTAATAAATATATATATTAATTGAGGTGACATAGGTTAATAAGATTAAGTGTAGATTTCTATGATACATGAACTGTATATTGTACTGCGTGCCCACCACTCAAAGTCAAATCATCTCCCATCACCATGTTGGCCCTCTTTACCCTTTATTATGACTCCACCCATTTCCCTCTGGTAACCACCATACTGTTGTCTGTGTCTACGAGTTAGTTTCAGTTTTGTATCCCACATGTGGGTAAAATCATATGGTTTTTAGCTTTTTCTGACTGACTTATTTCACTTAGCATTATATTCTCAAGATCCATCCATGTTGTTGCAAATGGCATTATTTCATCTTTTCTTATGGCTGAGTAGTGTTCTATATTATTTACATACCACGTTTTCTTTATCCAATCATCTATCAAAGGACACTTTGGTTGTTTACATGTCTGGGCCACTGTGAATAATGCTGCACTGGATATGAGGTTGCATTTATCTTTGCAAATGAATGTTTTGAAGTTTTCAGGTAGATATCCAGAAGAGGGATTGCTGGGCCATATGGTAACTATTCTTAATTTTTTGAGCCATGGACATACTCTTTTCCATAGTGGTTGCATCAGTTTACATTACTATCAGCAGGGAATGAGAGTTTCTTTTTCTCTACAGCCTCTCCTACTCACGTGATTACTCGTCTTGTTGATAACAGTCATTTTAACAGGCGTGAGATGGTTTTCATTTGTATTTCTCTAGTAGCAGTGAGGTTGAGCATCTTTTAATATATCTGTTGGCCATTTGTATGTCTTCTTGGGAGAAGTGTCTGATCATGTATTCTGCTCTTTTTAATTGGATTGTCTAATTGTTTGGTGAAGAGTTCCATGTGCTCTTTACATATTTTGGATATTAATCCCTTGTCAGAGTTGTTGTTTGTAAATATCATCTCCCATTCAGTTGGTTGCCTTTTTGTTTTGTTGTCAGTTTTGTTGCTATGCAGAAGCTTTTAAATTTGATATAGTCCCATTTATTTTTTTTGTCTTTATCTACCTTGCCTTTGGTATCAAATTCATAAAATCTCTAACACCATGAGGTTTGCTTGAGGTCCGTGAGTTTAGTGCTTGTGATTTCTTCTGTGTTATTTATTGTTTTAGGTCTTATACTTAGTTCTTTCATCCATTTGAATTATTTTTTGTACAGGGGGACAAACTGTAGCCTTGTTTCATTCTATTGTATGTGGCTTCCTAATTTTCCCAGCATTTATTGAAAAGGCTTTATTTTCCCCTTTGCATATTTTTTACTTCTTTGTCAAAAATTGCTTGCCCATATGCATGTGGTTGTATGTCTGGACCCTCAATTCTGTTCCGTTCATCTGTGTGTCTGTTTTTTCTACCACGAATGTGCTATTTTGATTATAGCTGCTCTGTAGGATAATTTGAAGTCAGGTAGTACAAAACTTCTGGCTTTGTTCCTTTTTCTCAAGATTTCTTTAGTTACGTGGGGTCTTTTATGGCTCCATACAAGTCTGATAAAGCAGGTCCAAATCATATGTTAAACATAAATTTGGATCATTTAAATTCTCAGGTACTCTCTCTGAGATAAGGACTCAATTCATATTATGTGGAAAAGACTGAAATTAAACAATCTTGCCTTTCAAAGATCAAAATAGTCTTAGTAAATAGTGTATTTTGCCTTGTTTTTGAACCAATGGATGATAAGTTATAAATTACATGCTTTTTGGGAAATTATTAAAGTGCTTAGGGTTTCTAAGGCTAGTGCTTCTTTTCTCCTGGAATCCTCTTATATATTTATACTTCTATTTCCCTGTCGACAAGTGTGCACATATGTTGGTGGTAGAAATGTATCTAAAATGGTTTTGTTAAGTTGAGTAAGCTGAGTAATGTCTACATTTCTTTTATACTTCTCTGAATTTTCTTGCTTGGTGCCTTTCCTCAATTGCCCCTGCATATCTCCCATGCAATCTTACTGAATAGTGTATAATCAAATTGGAATACAATATAATATACTAAACTAATAAAATGATTTTCCTATAAAATTATATTTAATAATTATTTGTTTATTAAAGGGATTAAATTGCATTTTGCTATTATCAGCTTCTAAAAACTTTATAAATATCTGTCTAAAAATTCAAATAAGGTAGTGAGTTTAAAATCCCTGTCACACAATATTTTTGAATTACACTTTAATGTCATTTCCCCATATTAAATGTGTATTTAAAAGTGCTATTTACTGAAGTAAAAATATTTTCTTAAAAAACATGAAAATAATGTAATCATAATTTTTTATGCTGTGAAATAATAGAAAGTATTTTGGATCAGTAAATGGGGTGTGCACCATGCTATCACCTGCCATATAAGGTAAGAAAAGCCATTTACAATTTAATAACCAGATATCTTGAAGCTAACATAAGAATACATAAGGCAACCAGAGGTCAGAATACAGAATAATGGCAATGCTTGCTTCCTGATTTCTGTTTCTGATGTTTTGTTGTTGGTATACAAAAATACCTTCATCAAGGAACATATCCAAAGGACACCTGGACAAAGCCAAAGGGGGGTAGGATTGAGGGTGGGAGGTGGAAATGGCTGGGGTGATGGGGAGTGGTGGGGGGAAAATGGAGACAACTGTACTTGAACAACAATAAAAAAATAAAATAAAATAAAAAATATTGGCAAAGCACTCAGATAAGAATATAATGTGATATTCATGGAGTTCTTAATATGTGTTTCAATACAGAAGGGAAGTTATATTCTTCCAGTTTAATTAAATAGAAACTCTCAATCATAAAGGAGCGTATCTACAATTATACAATCACAGGAGGAACTGGTATTGCAACTGGGAGAATACAGTTAAAAGCTGTTGCTTTTTCTTTTGACCATGTCACTGTTTCTGATGATGTGTACTTCTGTATTAATGCCTTTATTTTATATTCCAGTTTGCATCCTCACAATTTCAGCAAAACACATAAACAGTTACATTACTTAAATGTCAGTCTGAACCCTTTCCATGTTTCAAAATAATAATGTCATGAATATTAATAAAATATCCTATTGCTTCTATATTGTATTTTAATAATATAATAGCTGTTATGATTTGCAAAATAATATGACTCCATATATTAGAATCATAGTTCTAATTTTAGTTTTATCTACATTACGTGATTTAATTATGACAACAACCCTGTAAGGTAAGCATGGTTGTTGCGATTTACAGTCAAAAGTTGTGAGGCATAGAGTAATGCAAGACTTTGACCAAGATCACAAAGCCAGAGTGGAACGAATACTTGAATCCAGGCAATTTTAGTCCAGATCCTGTCTTTTGTTCTCTTAAAGAAAATCTCAGTAGTGCAGATGCTGTTTGTAGGTGTAATTGGAAAAACATATTTCTTTAGACCTGATACTCTGAGCCTGGTCCTAAAAGAGGTAGGCAATCATCACAGCATAATTTGCAGGTGACGAGGGCAGGAACAAAGTAGGAATCAGCAGGAAGGGATAAAATGGAGGTCACCGTTGCCAAGGGCAGAAGAGTTGCTATGACAAAAGCATGAAACAGACAACTGTCAAGACAGTGGACTTCATTTTTTTAAACATTCACCTGACCTTGAAAAATGGCTAGGCCATTTGATTAGAAAGACAGAGAAGAATCATTGCCAGTCTTAATCATGTGGTAATCTGACAAGGCAAGCTGTGAAATGTGATTTCTGAATCAGCATGTAATTGGTTTTATAAATAATATGGAGAGACTTGCCTTGGCATAAACTCTATCAGAATACCCATAATAATAATTATATATATATATGTATATATATACACACACACACACACACACACATATATATAGTCCACGTCACATTCTTCCCACAGGCACTTTACATATGTTTTCTACTTTGAGATACTTTTAGTATGATTAGTGTCTTTTTTGCATTAGAAGTATGGTCTCTGATGATAAAATTAATTTTTAAATCTGCATTGTTATGTATACAAATATTTTCTTAAGTTTTATTTTTAATTTCTAATGTAAGGCTCTCAAATAATATATCCCTCTAAGGAACATAGAGATCAAAGAAAATCTTGCTGGAATTTAAAAGTGTAAAAAAGCTACAAGAATATAAGATTAACAATTCAAGTTTTTATTTACAATAATAATGTATGATTTTCTAATATTTGCTTGAGATAATATTTGCCTGAGCTAGTTGTGAAAGTTTCAGGAATTTCAAATCCATTTAAATTAAGTTTTATGGAGACTTGATTATAATAATTTCAAGCCTAAGAGATTTCAGCTTAAATATTTCCAGTTCACATATATGGTTAAATGTTTCATTAGTAAATTAAAACTATCAATATAACAAAGTGTAAATGCATTTCTTACAATGTACTTCTGATCAAATGAGTGTGTGAATATGAAAATGATTTAAAACTGATAAGCAAATTAAAGTGAAAGGGTTTGAATCCATTAAACTTTTTGATGCAGGACTGTCTGGGATGCTTCAATCAAGTACAGTTGAAGCCATCCCTGAGTAGATTGGTTCCAGGAAACCTGTGGACACCAAAATCATGGGCTCTCAAGATGCTTGTATAAAGGTGTGGTACAAAGTGTACAGCCTGTCCTCTGTACCTTAGGATTCTGGATCATGGGTTAAAAAGACTGTTTTTAATCCATGGTTGGTTGAATTTGTGGATGCAGAACCCTCGGACACAGAGGGCCAATTGTATTCTCATCAGATTTTTACAAACATTTCATATACACCAGGAGACATTCCAGGGGACAATTAATAATTCAATGGAAGAACTTATTTAGGTGCTAAATCTGTGTTTTAACCATTTTCTTTCTATTTGGGTTCTGATAGAAGTATAGAAAATCTGGAGATAGAGAAGACTATATAGGGCATACACATTATTATAATCTTTATAAATATACCTTTACAAGACAAATATTAATGTATTCTTGCACTATAGATGCCATTTAGAACAAAGTTATAAGATCAAAAATATTTTGTTTTCCTTAATGTTAATAGAACATTTAGGCTACCAATATAATATCAAATCTCTGCTTCAGGTAAGTTGATTTATCAAAAAGAATTCTAAGTCTCATATGAAAACAGCCATTCCTGGTAGTGAATAATCCAAAAATGGCAACATAACTTGATGATGTCATCTTCATCTGTACTATTACCTTTCTGTTGTGCCTGTATTAGCAAGGAAGTTATATTCTCTTATTCACAGATTGGTTTGCAATCTCATGAAGACAAAATATGAGTGCCAGCTGATTCTTTACCTTTCAATCAGAAGAGAAATCAGCTTGTCTGGAAACCTTACCAGTATATGCCTACTTACATCTTATCTATTACAAGTATGTTGCATTTCCATATATTATTTCCTTGAAGCCTGGGAAACTATTAATGTCGTCTCTTTGCTTTCCCAAAGAGACTTGGAATTCTAGTAATAAGGAGTAAGAGAATGAAGGACTTCATGAAGGTACCTAGGTAGGCTGGACACAAAATATTTTGTACTTGTACATTTAAAATATGAACAGAATGGGAAAAGAACAATTCAATCCAAAAAAATCCACATATTTTTGTATGTCTTGTTATGTCAGTTGATTTTTATATTTCTTATGTCAGTGGATCATACTGCCATAGTTTGTCTCTGAAATTTCATCATTAATTATTTATTCATGAATAAACCAACACTTCTGCCATGCAGTCAATCCACTATCTATTGGGAAACACCTTAGAACTCTCCAAGAAAGTGCAGTGAGATATTTATCTATATGTCTTAGAAGTAGGGAGACTTACATGAACTAAAATTTTGAAACAAACTAGGATATTATTAGAGTTCATGTTCATTCACCTGGAAATAGTGACAATACTATTCTACCTATTTAATTGTAGTGGGGCGTACAATAAACATTTTTTGGAAATGCTGAATTCTAAGTAAGAATGAAAAGATCAGAAATAGGGATGAAAAGAGAGGAAAATAAAAAGAAATGTAGAGAAGCCAGGCAGTGAAAGACAAATACCATATGATCTCACCTTTAACAGGAACCTAAACAACAAAACAAAGAAACAAGTAATATAACAAAAGACACTGAAATAGAGGACAGGTTGTCAGTACCCAGAGGGGAGAGGGGAGGGAATTTCAGGGGAGAAGGGAAGGGTTTACAGGAACAAATATAGAGGACACATGGACAAAACTAGGGGGGTTGGAAATGGGAGGGAGGAGGGGAGGAATGGGTGGGTGGACTGGAATGGGAATAAAGGATAGAAACTGTACTGAATAAACTAAAATAAAAATAATAATAAGAAGAAAAAGAAATGTAGAAAAAAGTAAGAGGAAAATTGCTTAGGAAGATCTTATTTTTAAAAAAATTGTGTTCTAGATGGTTTTACTTACATTTAATATTCAGATTTATAACTTCTCTGAACAGAAATGTCACTTTTTATTTCACTCTTGACTGGGAGTTTTCCATCTTGCAAACAACAAAAAAAAAAGGTTTTCACTTTGCATTTTTGACATGTATCTTTAAGCTATTAAACACTTGACACTTTGCAAAGAAGAGTGCAAGCATTCATAGTGCAACTACATTTTAGAAAACTTATATAGATTTAATGCCTTATGTATTATAAGGCATTCCTTTGCATGCTTTGTACAACTTGCTTTTTTGAAGGTCTCATTTATTATTTTGCATCGTGGTTGCTATAACAACCGATTACTGTACTACTTAGTTTTAGGGCTTTCTTGATAAGGCTATCTCCAAATTACAGCATGTCTAGAACATGTTGGATCGTAATTTAACTTTCACTGTGAAGAAACAACATATTAGCACTATCTTGAGAGATTTATATTGTCTTCATGTTTCAAATAGAATTATCTCCAAACTATTAATTCTGGAGTATTTTATTTTTCTCTTGGTAATTAAATGGAATAGAATCCCCATTTTTCCAGCGAGTCCGGAAAAAAATTATCGCTGCCACCTGACCCTTCTAATGAATGTTATTGCAAATGATGTTGCTCTCAAATAGACTATGTATGTCTCAAAGGCTTTTGTTGTTTCATTGATGTTGGTGCTGCTGTTAATTTTTTCTGTTTGCTTTGGAAGCATTATCTGCATTACACAGAGTTTAACAATTACTTATCATTCTGATTTTTTAAAAAAAATTCTACTACTTTTAAGTATATTCATGTATATTACTTTTAATATGCATTATCAAATTGAAAGGTTGTGCTGAATGATTATTTTGGTTTGATGAGTTTACTTAATCACCTCATCTTATTCTCTATATAAATTATATTAATGACGTATTTTCAAATGATGTATATATGTTGCATTGATGTGTGTGTGTGTGTGTAAGTATAAGTTACATGGAATTCAGGGAAGTGCCTACTTATTGAACTCATGAAATACTATATATTCCAAGCTGTTTTCTCCAATAACTATACTACAATAACCAGTAATTTGTGCCTTATTACTTATACATGGTTATGTAGACTGCTTTTACAATAGGGCGAAACACATTTTTCTAATTTGTTAGGTTTATTTCAGAGTCTTCTTTGGCTTCATTTACATCCTTTTTGGACCATTTGTATAAACATTTAGAGATCATAGTAGACAAGTGTGACTCTATTTTAGGACAATAATTTAGTCCAAACTACAAATAATTCTGGGTAAATCTTATATTGGAAAATGAGATAGCAAATAAACTTTTATAACTTTCCTGCAGACGTTGACAAAGCAAGATAGACAAATAAAAGGAAAGAAGTTGAACTAAAAAGGTTATCACAGAGGCCAAACTTCAGTACTGACTTGCAAAACAATGAAAAATAAAGGATTATCAAATGTATTAAGCTTCTGTTTTGTCTATTCATGATGATAAAAATGGTCATTTTATTTCATATTTGTAAGAATGTAACATATCCTTAAATATCAGCACTATAAAATGGATTTAGCATGTCTTCAAAAATGTCTTCAAGACTCTATTTATTTTGAATACCAGGCATATACATTTTGACCAAGTTTTTTTTTTTTATTTGGGGGGTGCATGTGTGTGTTGTTATTATTGTTTATGTAACTGAGCTGAGTGCTTCTGTTTTCCTCCTCTCTGGGAGAGGTGTTGTACTGTACAAGCTTATTCAAAATGAAGGCAGAGCAAAGTGTCAGTTTTGCCTCCTCATATATCATTCAGTTACTTCCCACTATTTTGTTCTTTTTCTCTGATGTCTAAACTTTGACAAGGATAGCTTAGCTGTTCACTTACTTTTTGGCTGTTTATCTTCTAAATATTTTGGAACAAGCACCCTAGATCAGCAATTTTCAACCTTTTTCAGGTCATGACACATTTAAACTAATTATTAAAAATCTGCAGCACACCAAAATATTATTATCTTTTTTGGCTGATGTGACAAAAATAAGTATAATTTTGATTCAGTCACACCATACAGCTACTATTGTGTTGGCTTGTGTCATTTTTTATTTGACAATCTAAGGGAAGATTATCCTAAATAGTTTGAAAACTACAAGTGATAAATTTGTTCACTCTCTCTCTAGCTATGGTCCAGGAGAATGACCACAAAATGCATTTTCCACCAATGTACTAGAGAGGATATTGGTGAGGAAAGTTTCAGTTTCTTGGAAAAGCACGTTGGCTGCTTTTTATAGGTCAAAGATGATTCTCCATGGAAACGGCTTCCGTAGGTCCAATAGGGAAGATGAGACACCTGGCTTGTACAATCCAAGTAACTGGAATTAATCTTCAAAGGTAAAGTAGGATCATCAGCAGTAACTGGCAGTCAAACAGAGAGTTAGAATTAAACCATGGAGATTTCTATGGCAGCTAATTGGTCCATGACTAAAGTATAAGGAGAGTTTGTTAAAGGCTCACAAGATCTGTGTAGTTAAACTAATCTGATTTCCTTAAACAGAGACCATACTTAAGCCAGCATGATATATGAAAACCATTACATCTCATGGAATTTCTCTACATGAACCAATAAATAGAAAATCTTGAAGTAAT
>CM052548.1:12646337-12690969 GCA_028533065.1 Trachops cirrhosus | reverse complement strand
TTTTTTTAAAAGTTATCTAAATTACTACAAAATTTCCTGCCCAACACCACTCTATTCCTAAGCAAAAGTCTTTATTCGTATTCTTAAACTCCCCTGTCTACTCAAGCTGAAAGGACATTCATTGCTAAACTAGAGATATGATTATAAGGACATGATTTGCAATGCCAATATATTCAGTCTATGACAATGCAAGTCCAAATTGTACTTTTTGCTAGTATTTTACAAATCTAGAATAACTAACTCTGATATATTTCACCATCCTATTATTAGATCTATGACAGTTACTAAATCCCCAGGTTGTTCTTATCTGATTAGCATACATTTGCTTCATTTTCTTTTTATATCCACCTTTCTTAATGGTTCACCTCATGGTTATCCTCTCTTGAGACCTGAAAACCTAATTCATTTTCTTGATTGTCCTCTCTCCACCTCTACTTCTCTGTCCTGGCTTCTAATAAGTCTGGTCTGCTACCTGCTCTTTCTTGCTTTGCTCTAAACATGCAACTTGCCCTTAACTTCTCCTAGTTGAGTTTTACTAATGCTTTTTATTCATTTGTAAATGCACATGTAACTAATTTTAATATTATGTTCATTAGTTTCCTACAGCTTCCATAAAAGAGTGCAACATGCTAGATGTCTTAAAACAAGAGGTGTCTTACAGTTATGGAAGTGAAAATTACAGTCAAGATGTGCAGAGGGTTGATTTCTTCTGGAAAAACCGAAAGAAGGTCTGTGCCATGCCTCTCTGCTAGCTTCCAGCAGTTACCCACAAAGCTGGTGTTCCTGGACTCGTGTTTGCCTCACTCTTATCTCTGTCTCTGTCATCACGTGGCATCTCTCCCTTTGTGGCTGTGTGCCTCCTTCTGTTTTATAAGGACATCAGTCATATTTAATTAGTACCCAACTGAATCCATTATGACTTCATCTTGATCTGGTTATATTTGCAAAGACTCTATTTGCAAATATGGGCATATTTCATGTTCAGGGAATTAGGACTTAAATGTGTATTTCTGGTGTACACAATTCAGAAAACACCACTATGTCTTAACCACCTAATAACAAACAGATAATAACAGCTACATATGAACACTTATTATAAAACATGAGCATTTATTATACATCAGAAACTGCTTGGGGAACCTTACACATAACATAAAATATTCCTTACAACAAATCTGAAAGACAGATATCATTATGATAACCCTTATGTTACCAACTGAGCAAAGTTCTACATCAGAGTGCTTATTGCCTGAAGTCACCGAACAGTTAGAATTACAAAAATGGATTTGAACTTAATACCTACATCATACACTTCCCCAAATTTTCAGAATGCCATTATGCTTAT
This sequence comes from Trachops cirrhosus, assembly GCA_028533065.1. Lineage (NCBI taxonomy): Eukaryota > Metazoa > Chordata > Mammalia > Chiroptera > Phyllostomidae > Trachops > Trachops cirrhosus. The sequence continues at coordinate 12,689,624 of CM052548.1, read as the reverse complement.
GCCAAAATCTAGCTTAATATTTTTCTGAGCACAAAGCATATTTAAAATTGAAATATTTTACATCTGATACTAAATTTTACATTATTCATATCTGACATTATCTGTAGTTATCTTTCTTTAAAAACATCTTTTATTTATTCAGACCTATCTTAATATTAGAGCATATTTGCTTTGTCAACTTTATAATGACATCGAACTCAGAAAAAAATATTTGGTGGGGGAGAGTCTCAAAGTCAGTTAAGAAAACATGAAATATAAAGCCCAAAGTGAAAACAAAGGTAACATATAGCTATTAACCTGCAAGGGATATGAATGGCCAGAAATTCAATCTATTATATTACACATGTGAAAAATGAAGCTTCTTCCAGAACACATACACAGAAACGCTTAAAATTGTATGTCGCATTGATTTGGAATGAAATTGAATTCCTTCAGTAACTGACCAAGGTAATGTCAAATCCGAGTCGGCAAATAATACATTGTGCATTTCAAAAGAAAGATCTCAGCTAATGAATAAAAATGTCTCATTTCAGCCAAAGTATGAGAAGATATATTGATATGAGACTGCTTTTTTTCCATGATGCTCTGCCTTATTTCTGGTGGCCAAATTCTTTGTCATCATTTAAGAATCAGAATCACTAAAGAATATTAATAAAAATATCTTTGGAAAAGCTGCTTTTTAAATTAAAATTTACTCCTTCTTCTCAAAAACTGATGCAAAATGTGAATAAATCTTCTTAGTTCTTAGTGCAAACTTTTAAGAGTTTACCACCTTCTTGAAAGTATCCTTGTCTTCAGCTACACTCCAAGATTTTCATATTTGTCCTGAACGATATTACATTACAATACATTTCCCTCCTTTTAATTCATAAACCAAGATAATAAGTTGGTTTAAACATATCATAAAACAGAGTGGTTCATACCATTGTTAAAATAGAAACAGTCACAGATGTCCTGCTTTAGTGTCTTTGCACTAAGTTAAACTGGGTCATTACAGAAGCATTGCTCCCTTGGAAGAGAAGCAGTTTCTTTCTTTCTTTCTTTCTTTCTTTCTTCCTTTCTTTCTTTCTTTCTTTCTTTCTTTCTTTCTTTCTTTCTTTCTTTCTTTCTTTCTTTCTTTCTTCCTTCCTTCCTTCCTTCCTTCCTTCCTTCCTTCCTTCCTTCCTTCCTTCCTTCCTTCCTTCCTTCCTTCCTTCCTCTGTCTCTCTTTCTCTCTCTCTCATGCTTGTCAGTGCATGTGGAAGATATTTGGTTTCTGAAACAAATATACATAGAAATAAGCACTGAAATAATCGATAATTTTGTCATTATGAATATCTTTCCCTATTTTTACATGTACTCAGTTTCACATGTTCTGCAGCAATTCCCTCAAGGTTCATTTTACATAGACATTTTTTTTATAGACAAGCAGGTCAGGTATACTAGAAAATGACTGAGATGCCTATGGTTCTCAAGCTCTGAATACGTAATCCCTTTGAAATATATGCAATTAATGATAATTATATCTTGAGTAATATGGTCAGATAAAGATAAAGACCAAACAAAAGGGAGATGGTCCTGTGGCTGTGCTGAGATCTATTTGTCTTTTTATCAAATAATTACACACATGGCATGTATTGATGGTGGTTTTAAAAATAAAATGCAACTTGAGTTCAAAACAAAGATATTATATATGCATGAGGATAATTTATTAGAACAAGTGAAATTTGTTTTTTAAAGCTGCTTAGCTTTGCTGACTCATAAACAAAATTATGTGGAAGGGGAAAATAATTGAAATACTTAGAACTAACACCCACTCAGTGAGAGGTGATTAATCCTACTTCAAAAGGAAAAAAAATATAGAATCTCAGAACTGAAGGTCACCTCCAGGCACAGCTCTGCTTATCTACTTGGAGCAGATTTTTAAAATCCTATATTTAACAATATTTATGATTTAGATCTCATACCTTTCTCTAGAAACACAACTGTTTAGTGAACTGTTCAATCAATAGCATCTTCTTAGATCTATGGTTCTCTGATTTTATTCTACATAAGAGCCACCTGAGAAGCCTGTTAATATCACAGATTGTCAAGACTGACTCGCAATACTCTGCTTCATTTCCAGCATTAGGAGGGTGCAGTAATAGATAATGTAACAACTCCCTAGGTGGACCTGGTGGTTTGTGGACCACGCTTGGGAAACACTGTATCTGGTTTACTCAAACCAGTATCTGGAAGTTACTTCAAACTTCCTAGAAACCCTTTGCATTGACTTGCCAAATCCCTGACTCTGGAATCTCGCCTTACTAAATGTCCACATATTTTTTACTACCTGTATAGTTATAGACATATTACAAAGACTAGTGAAACTGTGAAATAGTCAGGGGTATATTAATGCTCATATTAACAGAACTGGTGACTTAACTTTAGGGTAGACTTGCGCTTTATCGTTATCCTGGTGTTGTAATGTTCCACTTGTTTTATTTCTATCTATGGTCAATTCTTCTCCACTGTATTTTATATCTAATGTAAATATCAAGTCCCTTATAACTTGCCAAATAGATGTAGTCTTTTTTGAGCTTTAAGTCTTTTTCTAATACAATTTTGACTCTTCTGTAAGGTTGAGCTTGAACCTGCTACTCAATGGTTGGCAGACCCTTTTCCATTGATTCTCGATCACACAATGTTGGCAACATTTAAGCTTACAGCTCCACATGCTGGAATATGCCAGCACTCCATAAATGTCCCTCTTGCAAACTGAAATAATTCCCTGCTATTAACATTACAAAGACCCAGTATTCCACTTACACAATATTATATTTCCATAGCACCTGTACTGTGACTTATATTATTCCTCAAATCAATGCCATGGAAGTAATGTCGGGTAACTTCCTCAATGTCATACAGTTTGATTTGAAAAAATAGGCTTTGGTGGGGAAACTTCTGGGTCAAGCGTAATAGAAAGCACAGGTCCTTTATCCATCCTTCATCACAAAAAAGACATACATTCGGTGAAAGAAAATCTCATCCCATACCATTGTTCTCCATTCTTGCATGGCAGGAAAGAAGGCAACCTTGTCTGTCATAAGATTAACTGAATATTTGGACACTAAGCACTTAGCAGTTTCTAGAAGTTGTCAAATAAAATCCAGCCGCCCAGAATGTGGAGAATTTGAGGTGCTTGGAAAGTGGCAACTCTTCCTGTCACTGAGGACAAAGCCATCAAAGCCTTTAGAAGTGAGAGAATACAGCCTGCCCTACCTAGAAAAGAGAGCAGTCGCTGGTCCTAGCTAGCTCACTCTCCAGACCCCCAGATAAACCCAAAGGACCTACCATGGTAATTTAATGCAATTCAAGGAGAAAAGGTTTACTTATGTTTCTATAGATTGTCTTTGAACAACTGCAGTTTCAACCACAAATTCCACCCTACATATACAGAGAATCAGGATGAGAAATTTTGCTAAGTTATAGTAGTTGTGATAAAATATTTTTCCATTGTATTTATTATATACATAAAAATTAAATAAATGCATCACCACTTTTTTGTACACATTCAATAAACACAATGCCTTTACAATACGCCTATTAAAACAGTCATGTTCTTAACTCTTCTGGAAGCAGAGAAATAGTGGAATAAATGAAGGATCAAGAGGGAAATATATGGCCTCTAGGCTGAGTTCACACATTATAAGGTGGAGTCAACCTAACTTTTTAAAGTTTTAATTTTAATTTGATGTATTTAATAAAGTGAACAAATTGAATTTTAGGTTCACAAGATCACTTCACGCATTTAAATTATATTTCACTAATATGTTAATACAATCCCTTAAATTAGCTCTATGCCAGTTACTATGGTGCTTTTCACCATAGGTTTAGGTGTTTTGATCTGCCTTCAAAACAGAAATGTATCCAGCTACTGTAAGTTGGACTGTTCCTGGTACATATCTGTATACAATATAACCACCCTACATACCGTACATCCTGGTTTTCCATTACAATTTCTTCTGAATTGGTTTCCTTGGCTAGCAGCTGTTTGCTCATTCTGAAACCCCTTGAGTGTCTGTTTCTTATTCTATCTCTGTATTGAGATTAATAATAGCCAACTGCTGTTCTCCTCCTTAATATTTCAAATTATTGAGTTAGTTAATATCAGCCATTTTTCTAGTTCTCTTGAGGCTAAACAATCTGAACTCATTGAGATGTTAAAGACCATTGTCTTTTACTAGTTTATCGATTTAAACTTTCACATTTCCTCAGGAAAAATGGATAAAATCAATGGATAAAATGGATAAAAATGATGAGGATTTTCTAACAAATTATTTTAGTAAGAGTACAGCCAGAGTGAAATGAACAACACTAAAAATTTAAAATAATGGGGATTTGATGTAAATAATTCATTTCTTAGATGATGGAAAAGCTGAGACAATGGAAATGATAATTCCAGATCACAGAAAACCAGCCATATTAGGCAAATAGCCACTTCTACTGAGATCTCTTTGGAGATCTATTGATTACCCAGAAAAGGGGAAGCAATGACAAGAATCTGCTAAATACAAAATGGAGAAAAGTCACCAGATTCCCTGATACTCTCATCCTTTTATATCCTACCTGCATTTCACAATGGACAAACGCAGGCAGAAATGAGTTGATGCAGGTTAGTAGGAAATGACCTGTGATGAGATCATCCTCCTGTGATGAGAAGTAGAACAGGTAGTATGACATAGAAAGTCTTTGTCACCCAGAGTATGTATAGGGCCACACTGCCATACATATTAGTGGATAATATTTGTGACAATAATTTTTGCATTTAAAAATGATTGATATCCTCAGGGCTAATTTCAGAGTTTAAAAAAGTATATTTCTCTTATTTTGATGTTAAAGAATTAGACACAATATTATTATTTATGGATACAGAGTTATGCAATAGAAACACTCAATGTCATTATAAAGTATTAGGAGGAGATAGGAAAATCTGGGATAAATATTCACATGTTATTTTTGAGCATTGGTAGATATTGCAAAATTTGTCAAAAATACAAATTACAAATACAAATAAAATTTGTAGAAATGCAAATAAAATCAGACAAGTTTGACATTGGTACTGATTCAAATGGAAGGCTGTCCTAATAGATTTTTCTTCAGGCAAAAAGGCATAATGTTTATGATGAAGAAATACATAGTACACTTTAATGAAAAATATAAAACCGAGCTTGATAGAAGAAATTCTATGATGACACATATCAAAAAGAAGACCACATAGAACTTTGAGGTACAGGAGTTCAATAGATTTAACCTTTCACTTCCCTCCATACATATTTTAAGAGTATTATTTAATCATCCTGCAGAATGCATTTTAAAGTACTGTGTTTGTTTATGAGAATATGTTTTTAGTTACACTCGTGCATTGAATATATAGGTTAAATTCAGGAAACTTGACATGTATGTGAATGCTACTGAGTCTGCCTCTCAAAGAACAGAGTTGGAAGTCCAGGGAGTGAATGGCAGTGAGAGTTCAGATGGAAAAGTACAGACAGAAGAAAGCATCAGAGAGAGAGAGAGAGAGAGAGTTCCAGGTGAATCCTCTTAAGTAGAAACTTTCCAAGGTCAATGTATTTGCCTGTCTAGACTTCCATAACATAATGCCACTGAATGGGTGGCTTAGAAAAATAAAAGTTAATTTTTTTACAGTTCGATGTAAACAGCAGTTTTAATCTTCCTCCCATTAAACAATCATTTTTTAACACAAATACAAAAGTCTAGGCAACTTTGTATATAAATGATATTAACATGTTAATGTTTCTTATATTTGAGTGATAATAAATTGGGTCTTTTTTATATTGTTAATATTTCAAATGAGTATTTTCCCTGGTGCCTGCAACTGTACTTGAACAACAATAAAAAAAGTTAAGAATATTGTTAATTTTTATAATAACATGATTGCACCGTAGAGTGAAAACGAACCTTGCAGAACCTTGGCAGTAGCCATCATCAGGTCATAGCATATAACAGCTACTTTTGGTAGAAGTGTTCTGAGAACTCGCCTGATTGTTTCAGTTCCCCAAAGCACCGAACAGTATCACAGCTCAGTTCAAAGCCAGCAGTGTCAAGCTCTTCAGACTTGCTTCTCATTTAACAGCTAAAGTTATCTATATCAGTCTATTCCCACTTGCCGCAACTGATGGTCAGAAAGCATGTTTTGGCTTTTCCTTTTCCCTTTTAATAGCTGCATCCATCAAACATTTATTGCATCTACTGTTTACTAGGCACTTTGCTAGGCACTAGGGATGAAGAAATCAAATAAGACTTTGTCCCTGACTGCAAAGAGCTTGTAACCTAATTTACAAGTCTGAATGTGACTTCCAAGCCTCCTAACACTATGGTTCCCCTCAATATAAACAGAGATTACTCTCTGTCACCTAATTCATGCTAAGACTGCTTTTGGGAAACACGAAGTTAATCTTAATGTCTAGATACAGATATTTTACAGGTAGCACATATTTTCTATGAACCAGGCATTATGCTAAACCCTTTACAAAAATAAAAACAAGTATTTCAAAAAATATCCATTTTTATATTCATAAGTAACTTCTGCGAGACATTTGAAACTCTCAGTTTTACAATGGTGAAAACTGAGACTTAGAGAGGAAAAGTACTTTTCCCAAGGTGCCCAAATATATCCGTGGAAAATTCAGTCTAGGTCACTTTCTCCGGAATCATAGCTTTAATATCTTGTCTTGCTTCATTGCTACTCAGGGACAAATCCACTTATGCTGATGAGACTTAAGCCATTTCTAAAATATTCCCAGAAATAGTGTAGATTTATTTTAATCCTTAACTCAATACACAGCAATAATGGAGATGAGGAATAGTCACCAGAAGCAAGTTTAGTATCGTGATTGATGCCAGATTAGTATTAGGCTACTAAGGGTCTTATTAGAATTAGGTGGAGTATAGCTGACAGTATAATGCATGTTGTTTTACAATTGTTCTTTATTACCGGATTTCTTATAATCCTCAGAGCAGGTATATCTTTTTTTTTCCAAAACAGAGAAATGTAGATATAAAGTGTGGTAATGATCTGAAACTAAAGATAACATTGAAACTTCCAAAATTACAGTTTGGTTCTGGCTTCGACTTGTTCTTTAATTAGACCAGAAAATGTACAATAAAAATTAACATGGAGTTTGTCACTTATTTTTTTAATTTTTGGTTTATGTTTTGGGTTTTTTTGTTAGTTTGTTATATATTTTTTTGGGCAGAGCCTACTGCAAAATTATACGGTGAAGAAATGAAATTCATTGCCAGAGCTTGCAAATCAGTGGTCTGTGGGAACTTTATGACGAATCCAAGCTTGGTTTTCACTTCCTCGTCAGTTTCAAACAGTCTTTTTCCCTTGCCGTTTGCAAAATTGGCCTTGATTTGTTTTTCTCTTGCCTTATTTATGAAGTCCTCTCGTTTTTTTGAAAAATATGTATTCTACCAACTATTTAATCGCCTACTCAAGACAAACTTGACCTCTGATGTCTTCCTTGATTTATCACGACTCAGCCCCAGCTCTCCCCTCGTTCATCTATTACCATATCCTCAGAACTTCTGCACTGGCTTGGAAACCTAAAAATATTTCATATGTATTTATTTGATATACCCTAGTACATGAATTTTTATTGCTATCTGCTGAATGACACAGCTTTATTCAGGCAATTCAGTAGTTTCTTAAGAAATGCTGTTTTTGAGAATGACTTAAAAACAAAATCAAAAGAGCTACTGTTATATCAGGCATTGTCCTAGATGTTCCATTATTTTTATTATTTTCAAGCCTACTTAGTAAAATCACAGTTCATTTGTCTCACTTTATAGTTTACAAACTAATACATGTTCAGGTATATATGTTCCTATTGATGTTAACTGAATTTCTGGCTTTTCCAAAACTACATACATTTAAAGTTGTAAAAATGACACTAGAAATCAAATATTTCAATGACAAGCTTAGCCTAGTGTCCCTGTACTTCATGTGTGTTCTCTACTTTTGAAGGTATGATGCCAGGATATATTTACCTGTTACTAAGTTTATAAAATGTTAAAAAAAATTTAAACATGGTCTTGTCTTTTAAGAAATCACTCTTGTAAACCCATATCATGCCTGTATTTTGTAGATATTATGCATTTGAATCAGTAAAAATGACATCAATAAATTCAAATGTCTCCACTTTCATTATGGATTGTAGACTACTTCATTAGAGGCAAACCACTCCACGAACTGCAAAATAATTTCATTAAAATGTCAAACCTCTTGTCAGTCTTTTCATCATTCAATTATTTCTCTTTGGAGTAGATGTAACCGAGCCACTCAGCCTTAATACTAACCCACTGTGTTCTCCTAATGGTGAGAGTGAGATGTGAAAAAACTTTTACTCTGCAAAATGGCCCTTAGGTAAAAATGATCAAAAAGAACTGACACCATTTGATCACAAAGCGGCACAAATAATTTACAAACAGTTGCATTGACAAGTACATTTACCGTTTCTCACCTGCAGTTCTCCACTTGTATTGAAAGGCATAATATGTGGAATATGCTATATTGAAAATGATATTTTCAAGAATGATAACCTGAATCCTTTTTTCTTTTATTACAAACTACATCATCACAGTTTATATTATTCTTTTTTACTCTTGTTTATTCTATTATAGTTATCTCAAATTTTTGCCTTTGCCCTTTTTTGTCTAGCCCACTCTCCCTGGCTCCCATCACTGTCCACTCCCATACACGTTCTTTGACTAATCCTTTCTCCCTCTTTCACTATTCCCCTCCTCCCCTCTTTCCTCTGGCAGCCAACAGTCTGTTCCTTATTTCCATGTCCCTGGTTCTGTTTTTCTCATTAGTTTATTCTATTCATTAGATTCCTCTTATAAGTTAGATCATGCAGTGTTTGTCTTTCACTGACTGGCTTATTCCACTTAGCATAAATAGTCTCCAGTTCCATCCATGCTGTTGCAAAGGGTAGGAAGTCCTTCTTCCTTCCTTCTGCTGCATAGTATATTCCATTGTGTAAAATGTACCACAGTTTTTTAATCCATTCATCTAGTGATGTGCAATCAGGCTGTTTCCAGTACTTGGCTATTGTATATCACACTGCTATGAACATAGGGGTGCATAAGTCCTTCTGAATTGGTGTTTCAATATACTTAGGGTATAATCCCAGCAGTGGAATTGCTAGGTCAAAAGGCAGTTTCATTTTTAATTTTTTTGAGTGAATTCTGTACTGTTTTCCACAGTGGCTGCACCAGTCTGAATTCCCACCAATGTTAAACCCTTTTTTTCAAGAAATGCCCCAAAGCTTGGAAACTGCAACCTTAATTTTTACAAGAGTCAGTTATCTTATGGAATGGCAAGCCCTTGCTTTGTTACGGCCAGTGATTTTATACTAGAAAGATTCCAGCATTCGGCAGCAGGAGGAGGGTTCCAACATTCAGGCACTGAGATTTATAAGTGTTCAAGGTCTGAAACGTAAAGAGCAAAACACAAAGAGAAATCGAACATATAGCCTCCATTCTCAAAGAGCTTGACCTAATTGATGAATAAATATTACATGTGGATATAGAATTATCAGTAGGCTAGAAAAATATAAATTAGGTATTACAGAATTTTGAATAATGAAAAATTACCTCAAAATTAGGAAATGTGGAAAATCCTTGTGAACAAGACAGTTATTTGGAGGGTTTATGTATACATATGCTTTTAATTTATACAAAAAAAAGAGAATTCTGGATAAAGAGGACTAAACAAGTAGAGGAATGGGAACAAGGAATCATGGGCCATATTTGGAAAAACCATGCATGTCCATCTGGTTGGTAATACAATGACATAAGAAGGTGATTTAGAATTCAAAGAGGGGAAATTATTTGGGATGTTAAACTCAATACTAATCATTAGTGCAAGACTAAAAAATTTGATTTTATTGTAGAAACTAAGAATCCAGTGGAGGTATTAAATAGAACCAGAATTCATCTTAGAAAAATTTTGTCTGTCATCAACTTACGCATTTGTTTAAATGAGTTAGAGACTGAAAATAGGGAAACTATCTTTGAGCTACCACAATTTTTTTAAAGTTCTCATCCAAGGACATGTTTATGGATTTTAGAGAGAGGGGAAGGGAGAGAGAGAGAAGGAGAGAAACATCATTCGGTTGCCTCTCTCATGTGTCCTGACTGGGACCAAACCCTCAACCCAGGCATTCAAAAGCAGGGTCTAATTGAGCAACTCCTGCTTAATAGTTAGAGAAACAAAGTGTGATCATGGATTTTACAATCAGTTCTAGTTTCTTCTAGTTTAAAACCAACATAAACATGATTTTAAAATGCAAGACCTTGTTTCGTGCCCATGTGACTGTCTTGGGAAATTACTGGAAGATGAGCTTCAAGCAACCAAGAAATGACTTGGCAAATTATACTGAAGGACTAGCAGTGATAATTGAATGTATTTATATGTAGGATAAACATTAAAACAAATATGAATAGTAGAGCCACAGAAAGATTGCAAATGTTACAACTTCTAACCATGCAGATGTGGTCAAATTAAAACAAACTAGCTGAATGGTGATTATCGTCAGTAATATGGTACTGTGTGGTTGAAAGTCTCCAAGTGAGTAAATCATAAGAATTCTCACCAGAAGAAAATATTTTTTGGTAAATTTGTATGGTAACAGCTGGTAACTAAACTTATTTTGATCATCTGTAGTACATGCAAATATCCAGTCATTATGTTATGCCCTTAAAACTAATATATATATATATCAATTATATGTCAATAAAAGAAATAAATGATACCTATAAAATTCTAAAAGAAATTTCAGAAAAAATAGAAGAGACATAATTAAAAGGCTCTACTGAAAATTGAAAAAACAAACAAAAAAACACAACAAATGTTAAGATTCTGTTAAATTTTCTTCTAGCCTTTTTTATTCTTAAATTTTTTATATTGATGGCATGAACATCTTTGTGTGCCAAAAGTGATTTCTCTATTTTGAATTGTTTTGTTGAAATTGACTTTCAGATGATAAGATTTTCCAGATTAAAGAAAATAAACATTAAAAAATAATTTTTAAAAATATTAGCTCAAGGAGAAACAAAGACAATGGAGTGTGGAACAAATTCATGGATTGGCTCAACTCTGGGATACTGCAAGTCAAATGACATCACTTAGTTGGATTACCAAGTTGAAATAAGAAAAAAAAGGAAATGCAAATGTGCATGTGTGAGCATTTCCTTGTCCTGGGTATTGCACAAGACTATACTAATAATACCTAGAATTTTGGGAGGAATCGAGTAATTGGGATTTATATATAGTAACAAAAATTAATTCATAAAAGGAAACAAACCCCTGCTACATTCACCAAAATATTTCCATACATTCAATTTTGTATTTATCCACTTCAAATTTGTATAACATTTAAAACTATAATTATGTATTTTAAACCTACAGGTTACCTATGTATATATTGTGCATACGTCAACTCTAACAACTGCATTATAACACGCCTTGTTTACAGTGGGAGCTCTTCAAATTTACCTCTAAAACGTTCTTGTGTGTCTGTTCAGTGCCTATGTGCAAGTTGTCTTCTAATGTAAGATTGGAATTACTAGGTCAAAAGATATGTCTATGTTCAAACACAGAACAGTTTCCTAAACATATCGGATCTACATAGCACTCTGACAATTGTTTTAAAACCATATTTAACTACACTTTTGTTAAGTTTTATAATAATAGCTAAAATATACAATTAAAATAGCAAACTTTTGTTGACTACTAACTGTATGCTGAATATAGTGATATGAAACTGATTAGAATATGGTGCCTTCAAGAAGATCACAGATTTGTTACAATTAATGGAATCACAGTAATGTATTCAGGTTGCACATATCATTGGCATGTTTTAAGTTATGAAAACAGCTTTTTATTGCAGGATTTTAAATAGTAGTTGGCTATATCCACTAGTACTAGGAATTTCAGAATGAATAAAAAATTAATTTAAAAAATTGATCCAGGTTCCCACAGTGTACAAACCATATTGCATCATAGTACTCCATTTATATTTACATTTTTCCATCTTTATTCAATTGCTTGTTTTAATAAAATAAGCAAAACAATGAATAAGTAATAGTTATGCTATTATTTGATAGATTAATAGATAAATATCACTGGATAGAAGGCAGATAAAGCACTTGCAGGGCAAATAAGACCACACAAATAATACATCTGAAATTCACAGCTTTATGTTCTACACCACTACTTCTTCATTATCATATTTAATCTTGAGAGCTACTTATCTAAGCCTTGAACATAATTTATAAATTAATTAAACTCACACAAATTTTAATAGTTTACTTTGTTTTCATAACCTTCACGTGGACACGCATCTCATCTCAAGCATTGCCAAATGCACGCACATGTCCGGATAAAATTATATTGCACTGAGGCATGATTTCACATATTCCCACCTGTATGTAAGAGAGTCACATTTCCTTTAGACCTGTCATCTATTTGGACCTGAGATTTTGAATATTTAGGTGATTATTATAAAGAACAATTACTTTTTCTTTATTTTTATTTTTACGCTATTACAGTGATCCTCACTTTTCCCTCCTTCGCCCGCCTATGCCCAGCCCCTGCTGCCTGCCACCCTCAGGACATTACCACTCTGTCATCTGTGTCTGTGGGTCATGCATATATGTACTTCCGCTAATCCCTTCACCTTCTCCCATCCTGTCCCCTCCTCTCTGACAGCTAACCATCTGTTCCATGTATCTATGCCTCTGTTTCTACCTTGTTTGTTAGTTTAGTTTGTTCATTAGACTTCACATTTAATTGAAATCATATGCTTTTTGCCTATTTCACTTAGTATAATATTCTCCAGGTCCATTCATGCTGTCGCAAAGGGTAGGAGTTCCTTCTTTTTTACTGCCACATGGCATTGCATTGTATAAATGTGCCACAACTTTTTTTATCCACTCATCTACTGGTGGGCACTCAGGTTGCTTCCAGTTCTTGGCTATTGTATATAATGATGCTATGAACACAAAGGTGCATATAATCTTTTAAATTAGCATTTCAATATCCTTAGCATATATTCCTATGAGTGGGATTACCAAGTCAAAAGGCAGTTCCATTTTTAATTCTTTGAGGAAACTCCATGCTTTTTTTCATAGTGACTGCCCCAGTCTGCATTCCCACCAACAGTGCACTAGGGTTCCCTTTTCTCCACATCCTCTCCAGCACTTGTTTGTTGATTTATTGATGGAGAAGTGGGGACAGACTGGTTGGCAGAATCCAGGAATACAGAGCAGGGTATTTGTGAAGTACAATGTGCCTGAAATAATAAATTTTACCCAGGAACACAGCCAGCCATGGTATTGCACAAGGGAGACTCATGGAAATAAATAACGGAATCCATGTTTTCCCCTTACTTTGATATTCTTCCACGGTGTCTTATTCTAGTCTGGTTTCTCTGATAAATGACTCAAGACAGGGTGGTTTATAAACTACATAAACTTATTGCTCACAGTTCTGGAGTCTGGGAAGTCTGAGATCAGGGCATGGGTGAATCCAGTGTCTGCTTAGAGCCCCTTCCTGGTTCACAGATACTCGGCTTCATGCTGCTTTTCACATAGAGAAAGAAATAACAGGTTTGCTCCACTGTCCTGAGCTAATCACCTGCAACGGCCCCACTTCTTAGTAACTTCACACTGGGGACCAGATTTTAACATATGAATTTAGTGGGAACACAACCATTCATTTTACAGCATTCTGTCTTTTCACCCTCCAAAAAAATCATGCCCTTCTCACATACTAAATACATCCATTTGAGCAGAATAGCCCTGCAAGTCCTCACTCATCCCAGCATCAACTCAAATTCTAAAATCCAAAGTTTCTCAATATCATCTACACCAGATATGGGTGAGACCAAGGATTCATCCAAATTCCTCTCTACTCGTGAGTCTGTGAATCTAAACAAGTTATGTGTTTCCAGACCGCAATCGTGGAGCAGGTATAAGGTAGACATTTTTATTTCCAAAGGGTTAAAATGAAGAGGGGAAAAATAAAGGATTTACAGATCCCAGATAAATTCAGAATGTAATGGTACAAGCAGCATTTAACTTTCAGTTTCAAGAACAATCCTCTTTGGATGCTCTGCCTCGCTGGGTCCCTGTGCTTGTCCCACCTTGTCTCTCAGTAACTGGAGTTTTCTTCCAGGAATTGTCCCAGATGAGAGTTTTGTTTCAGCTGCTCTTCCTGACTGGGGTCTGACACCTGCAGTTCTCTACGCCGGAATGATGTTCAGGGGCCACGTGCCTCTTTTCGAATGGACTCTCTGCAGGGACCCTGCCCTCTGCAATCTAGGAAAAGGTAGCATGCCTCCATGACTCGGCTTGTCATGTGCCAACAGAGAATGGGCCACAGACACGGCTAAAGTTTACAGCCTGCTTCCTCGGGGGGCTGACTGCTGTGCCTAGACCACCTTGAAGCCTGCAGCATATCTGGGGTGGCTGAGGAGTTGCCCCTGGTGCATGGAGTGGAGACTTCCATGTGAGGTGGAGTCAGTAGGACCAGTTGATGTCCCTGAAGTCCCAGGGGATGTCCCACATACCCACCCCTTTGAAATCACTCTGCTCATTGGACCTAGCACTTCCAGCTTGTGATAGTGAGGGCAGCCCTGATGATCTCTGAATGGCCTTCCGTGTCACTCTTCCACTGCCTTGGACAGTACTTCCTGGCTTTTGTTGAGATGGCCGATTAATGTCCTCACTGAATGGCCACAGCCTTAGGTTTCTCTCCCACATAGATTTTCTCTTTCCTTTCAAAATGAATAGGCAGATAACTTCCCAAATCTTTCAGTTCTGGATCTTTTTTTGGTGAATGATTTTCACATTTCACTGTAAGTTAGGAAAGAGCAGGTCACTCTTTCAACACCTTGCTTAAAGGTTTTCTTAGCCAAGTGTTCAATGTAATTCTTTTTTTTTTTTTTTTTTGCACTTTTTAGCATCCACGAAAACAGGATATGGACACAGTTCAGCCATTTTTGTTTTTTACTGCATCACAAAGGTCCCCTTCCTTCCATTATCTAGTAACAGGCTTCTCATTTCCATCTGAGAACTCATCAGAATGGCCATATTCCTACCAATATTCTATTTAGAATTACTTAAGTATTTTCTAAGATTGGGGCTTTCTCTCAGCTGTCCTCTTTTCTTTCTGAGCCTTTCCCAAACTCACCTTTGAAGTTGTATTCATGAGGTTCTAGCATGCACCTGAACACAGCTTCACCTTCTACTGGCAGATCCAAAGTCACTTCCACATTGTTAGGTATTTATTACAGTAGCACATCAACTTCTTTCTATCAGTTTCTGTCTTAGTCTGCTAGGCTTCAAAACAAATTGTCCATAGAATGGGTGGCTTATAAACATCAGAAATTTATTTCTCAGAGCTCTGAAACCTAAGAAGTCCAAAATAAGACACCCACAGATTTTGTGTCTGGTGAGAATCCATTTCCTGGTTCGAGGACAGCTTTCTTTCCACTGTGTTCAAAGAAGGACTCGCTGGGGTCTCTTTTCGTAAGGTCATTATTCCCATTCTTGAAGTCTCTGCCCTGAAGGTCTAATTACTTCCCAAAGACCCTACCTCCTAATATCATGTATTTGGAGATTAGTTTCCAACCTGGGCATTTGGGGAGACGCGGCACAATCTTTAGCAAAGGACTCCCCATTAACCAAAGCAAACCAAAAACCAGATATTAAGGTTGGTAGTTGCCATAGCCCATATAAGTCAGCCTCTTAATATATAGGAAATGATGGAGGAAAATTGAACAACAGATCCCAGAGGCAAAAAGAAAATATAATGACACACTGTTTTTAATTAAAATGTATCCCTGGATGGTGTGGCTCAGTGGATTGAGTGCCAGACTGTGAACCAAAGGGTTGCTGGCTCAATTCCCATCAGGGCTCATGCCTGGGTTGCATGCTGTGGGCCAGGACCTTGGTGGGGGTCGTGTGAGAGGCAACCACACATTGATGTTTCTCCCCCTCTGTTCTCTCTCCCTTCTCCTCTGTCTAAAAATAAATAAATAAAATATTTTAAAAATGTAATTGGTCAGGTCAATTAATACTGTTAGATTTTAGATATTTATTAAATGTTAACCATATGCAAGTTATTGGGTTAGACTAAAGGAAATACAAACGTGGTATCATTACTTTTAAGAAATAAGAAACGTATTAAGGAAATGTAATGAATATAAGTATTCTAACCACACTGGAGATGTAAAAATAAACAGCTTGTGAAATAGTCACAGCACACACAGGCACACACGCACACGCACACACACAAGGCATTCCTGATGCAAAGATGTGATGGATGCGGTGGCGCCGCGCCTCACTCAGTTAGGGTTAAGTTGCCCAAACTACACATGTGCTCCAGCAGTAGCTGCACGAGTGTGCTGGGCGGACCGGTAAACCCCGCGTCCACAGTGATCTCCAGGACAACCAGGGGACCTTCATGAGGACGGCCCCAGGGTGCCTGCCACAGTCTGGAGTGCTTCCTAATGCTTCTTCATGATCACGATGAGAAATTCTGAGATTTTTAAATTTATAAATATTTGTATTCTCTGAAGTCACTTTTATAATACATACACATAAATAAATACATAAATAAATAAAACAAATGTAAAATGATGATGTGAACCCTCCCACATTTGTTTGATATTGAACCTTTTTAAAAGTTCCATTTAGGTAAGATTTTATGAGGGATGAGTATAATTTAGTTTGACAATATTTTCCTTACAATTTCCCTGTGAAGTTTACAACTAAAATATTGATAATTGCAATTAAGTATATTTTATAAAACATGATATTTTAATCCATGAAGCAGTGGAGAGATTGCTCTGTGAATCACTTATTTCCATGTAATCAGACATGTTTTAGAATCATCACAATTTGGAAGTAAAAATGTATAAATTAGACTGAATTTTGCGAAATACTGGAGACAGGAGAGGCTTTTAAAAATAGCTGATGAGATTAATAATCAATGTTTCAAACCTGATGAGGTAACATAACTGCCATTTATTATAGTTTTATTATCAAATCATAATGGCTTTAGGCTCTTTCCAAGAAAAACCAGCTTTTTCTAAAAAACATCTTATTACACTAAAAATATTCAAAACAATACATTTATAAGAGCAGTTAGGAGTTCAAACCTCCTCTATAAAACTGACCTACATACAGGGTGGGGCAAAAGCAGGTTGACAATTGTTCAGATGAAAATAATGCGATAATTAATAAATTATGCAAGAATAAATTCTTTGATTTGTGCATCCCACCCTGTGTTTGGGTCAATCTATTTTGCAAGTGTTTCTTTGAAGAGGACAATATTCTAGAAAACTGAATTTACCAACTTTTGGTGTCAAATATTAATATCAATAATTAAAATGTTAAAAAGCATTTCATATAAATGTTCTTTAGAAACTTGCTCAAGCATAAAGAAATGAAAGGAAAAGTTTTACTTTGAGATGTCAATTATAGATTCTATTGAAAATACTGCATAGCTTATTAAAATATTCAAAACCTCATTTAAGTTGATATTATTATGTAAGATGCCATTAAAATTACTAATTCTCCTGGTAATCAATGTTCAATAGAAGAATGGAGAAGCTCAACATTTAAAGAATCTTTTAAATTACTGCCAATCTTCTAAATAAAGACTTTTAATTATTTTGGCACATCCTAAATTATCATTCAATACAGAAAAGAAAATGATCTGAATAATACAACTGGTTCTAAAATCTCTGGACATATATAGAGAGAAAGTGAAATATAAGAGGTAGAAATTGTTAAGAGTTTTTGTTTTTTTTTTCACCAATAACTTTATTGATTTGGATATTTTGAACATATCAGCTGTTAGGGGTTTTAAAACAAATGTTTATAAGGAATCTCAGAAAAATCGGGGGATTGTCTCAGTAAAGTAACTTTACCTCTGTGTTTCTTAATCTTCAAAATATAAATGATGCTATTCTATAGGTTACTGTGAGTCTAAAATGAGAAAATTGTGGATGGAAACACTGGAAAGCTATAGAAGCAAACCATAAGATTTCTTTTCAGTGGCAACTGGTAAGTGAGCATAGTGCTATATGATAGGATAATTTTATAGATTAAATGAGATAGCCTAATAAAGTAAACAACAGAGTATCTGATATATTTTAAACACTAAAGAAAAATAAACATTTGTCATAGATAATAACATACCACTTTGAACTTATATCATTTTGTAAAGAAAAACATCATATTGAAATATAACACATTCTATTTAATGAATGTAGACTATATTGTTTGAAATGTATTATTTAGTTTTATTATATATTTCCTATTCCAAACCTAAAAAAATAATATTAAAA
This sequence comes from Trachops cirrhosus, assembly GCA_028533065.1. Classification (NCBI taxonomy): domain Eukaryota; kingdom Metazoa; phylum Chordata; class Mammalia; order Chiroptera; family Phyllostomidae; genus Trachops; species Trachops cirrhosus. The sequence goes on along the minus strand of CM052548.1, from coordinate 12,671,214 downwards.
ATCCACAAGCATCTTGGCCTGTAATTTGTTTCTGTTTAGTCCTCATCTCTGTCCTGATCTTTGCTCTCTGCCACAGAAACAGTAGTACAGGCGCTTCTCCTTTAAAATAATCTACTACACACTCTAGGTCAACATTTACCAACTATCTGGTGGCTAACATGCCTTATATTTCATTTAAAAAGTGTAATAAAATGGTTATAACAGGAAAAAATTGAAATGTGCATCTCAGTGCTGCCTTAGCCGTATGCCTGAGAACATACTCTTTATTAAACAAATTGTGAGAGGGTTGGCAAGCAGGGACTAAAGTGAAGGCGTAGGGAGGGAGAGACTTGCTTTCTCCTTCTGCATGAATGAAATATGAACATGCCAATAAATTGAAATAGAAGGTTTGGAGAAGTTATGTAATTGTATGAGACAATATTACATACATAGAGAAGAAAACATGTAATTGATTTAGGGTAGCTCATTCCCTCAAAGCTGAAAGGCTTATCACACATTGCATAATGGAAAGCATGAAGAGGCGTGTTTAAAAAAAACACAGATTTCTGTTACATCTTCATCATTCCAACACCGATTTTCATCATGGCTCTCTATTCACTAACTTCAACATCAGGCCCCAGCTGAGTCAGGTTTCTCCTTCCCTTTCCTGGTGGAAGAGCGTTTTTAAAACTAGATGAGAATCAGATCTAAATTGGTAAAGTGCAAAACCCAATAATACAGGTACCGACTGAAGAATGGTTTTGAAATTAGTAGAAAAGAGAGATGACAAAGTGACAAATGAAGACAGAAAAGTTAGAAAAGAAGTCTGTCTGAGCTTCTTCACTCAGGGTCAGAGTGACTTTTTAATGCTGTGATAATCAGGAATTGGGAAATAAAATGAGGTTAAATCACAAGGAAAAAAGATAACCTTGACGCATTTGCCCCGTTTCCGGGCCTTATTTCATATCTATCAGAGCCAGGACAAGTGACAATTACAGATGTTTTGCTGGATTTTTTTTTCTTTTGTGAGAAATAAGAGAGGGAGTGAATATGAATAACTGCACTGAGCAGAAATAAAACTGATAGATTTTGAGCAAGATGTTAAGTCATGTTAAGCTTAATGCCTTCTGAAGAATTTTTAGTGGTATAATTTATTAAATAAAAGAGCTCATCTTAGTGTGTTACAACTTTGGACAATTTTAATATCTGAGGAAATCCTAGTAATGAAAGTATTTGATGTTTTGTAAAGATCTGGTGTCCATTATATCACATCCTTATTTCATTGAGAAAACCTGCAATGTACTACTTACTTAAAGTGTACAAATAAAGATTTAATTTACTCTGAAAATGATTTTTTAGAGTTGTAATTGACACCAGATTGTGAAAGGGTGTTCATATTTTATGTGTTTTTGATTATAATTCATATACATTAATGAGGGGAAATAGTCACTATTAAATCTTCTAAAGTTTAAATTGTTCATTTAACTATGTTTTAACACTTAACCCGTGTTATGCTAGGTCTGTGGATAAATAGTGGGTTGACCAAAGAGTTCCTTTTTTTCATAAGATGGCTCTAGTAGTGCTTAGTTGTCTTCAAGTTAATTTGAACAACTTTGTTAGATTGTATTGTGACAGCTGTCATATCAGCGTGCATTAAAAAATTATCAAAATTGGTGAATTTTTGTGTAGTCATTTTAATATCAAAGATGGAAGAAAATATGCAACATTTTCAGCATATTATGCTTTATTATTTCAAGAAAATTAAAAGTGAAACTGAAACACAAGCAAAGATTTGTGCGGTGTGCGGAGAAGGTGCTGCGACTGATCAAATGAGTCAAAAGTGTTTGCTGAGTTTCCTGGTGGAGAGTTCTCGCTGGAGGATGCTGCAGGGTTGGGAAGACCAGTTGAGGTTGATAGTGATCAAACTGAAACATTAATTGTGACCTATCAATGTTACACTGTTACAGAAAACTCCCCTGCCGCTGGGGGCTTGTTACTCTATGGTTCTTTTTGCCCACTGCCAATATGAACTGTGGCTCTCAAAGGCAGAGTTTGGTAAAAAGGAAAGGAACTATTTATTCAAAAGTTAGGTTCAGAACAATGGTGGAATGTCTCTGTTAAATCCCAACATCCCTTTAAAACACCCAGAAGCACATGCGCACACACACACACACACACACACACACACACACAGTCCTGCCTCCCCTTGTCAAATAAGGCCAGTCAGGTGTACCACATCTCAGAAAAAGAAATAGAAGTCCTTAGCTCGGCTAGACTGCAGTTTTTAACCCAAAACCACATCCTCAGGGTGGGTGGGTGGGAGTCCTTCTGCATTGTTTCAACCTGTGTGGCCCAGAGAGAGCTCTGCAAGTCTCCTACAGCCTGCTTTCTGGCTCTCCAAGCCATGTGGTCAAGAGAACCCCTCTTTCTGTTCCCAAACCACATGGTTAAGCCCCCAGCATGGCTGCCATGCCTGGGTTTAAATTCCCCAGGCAGATCATCTTCTGTGACCACTCAAAATATTCTGGAAGACTAAAAATCCCACAGAAAATGAAAATACTCTGTGAATGGCAATGCATGAGACCAGGCAACAGCCCAGCATGCTTCATGCGCACGAAGACATGCACATTTACAATCCACCCTCGCCTCTAATGGCTTTAAGATAGGCCACAAATCGTCACCGAGGCTATCAATGCACTGCAGAATACAGCTCCTGAGTGATAGGACCCTTACTTATTCTCTCAGCTTTATTATAATCATGTACACTCCCAAAATACTGGCCACACTGGCTTGCTGTCAAATACTAGAACGGGCCAGGATGGTTCCCTTGATCGTAGCTTTGGTACCTGCTATTCCCTTATACTGAAATTAATTCTTTACAATGCTTTCCAAAGGTGGCTCTTTCTTTTCTTCCAGGGGCATCATTGATGTCAACCTTTCAGAAAAGTTTCTCCGACTTGGTAACTAAACCAGCCTCTCTGCCTAGTATTTAGTGAGGTTGCATTCTTTTTTATTTCTATTGCAGTTCCTCATTCACTTGTCTCCTTACTTGGCTGCCATCCCCACGAGAGTAGGGATATTACGAAGGTAGAAAATGCATTTGCGATTTTGCCATGCCCTTCTCAGTCCCTAGCAGGGTATCCAGCTGCCCTGGATTCCTCACCTGTGAAATGGGGTAGGCTTATAATATGAGGGTGGTTTTGTAAATTACATGAGAAAATGCACCTACATATTTTTATTAATTTTTATTGTTATTCTATTACAGCTGTCCCAGTTTTCCCCCTTTGCCCTCCTCCACCCATCCCAGCCCCTGCTTCCACAGTCAATTCCCAAAAATGCTCAACTATACTGGTCACTAAAAATATTAGTTATATATTTTTACACAACCTACACCTTCTACATGCTATAAGCACTTGGCTACAAAAGAAAAGAGGCATTGTGTTTAAAATACATTTGGTATATATGGATACAAAAGTTTTACAGTTTATATGTAATGGATACAAATGATATCATTTACAAACTTAATGGACAGTATGCACATATAAATATAAACTAATAATCAGTGATATACATATCAGAAATTATGTATCTATTGAAATGCTAAATGTGGCTTCCTATGACTTGAATAAATTTTTTAAATACCATCAAATCAACACTAAAATGAATGAAATAAGCACATAACATTTCTGACTTTCTCCCCTACCTCCTGTGTGTGCAGGTACATTCAAGTTAATGAAATGGTCTTGTATACAGACCATTGGTCTCTATAAATAACATTGGCTTTAACGTAATATAAATTTGTAAATTAAAATATGCTAGTAAACAAATATAAAGTAAAAAAAGAAAATAGTGTGTCTTTTACTAACTTTCCAATTTTAGGCTGATGTGTATTTTTCTCATTATCAGACTTTCTATAAAAAATTAAATGAGTATAATGATGAACAATTTCGAAATATATATCTTTGTAAATCAAAATGGCTTATATCTTTCCTGTTTTCTTTAAAATTATTATTATAATTATTTGATATTGTAATTATAATAATATTATCTGACCTTATGGTGACCTTGTGGTCTTCTTATAACAAGGGAGAAGGCAATGGGGAGCAGTGACAAGTATTATACCACTCATCTCTAAGAAAAAATAAATATAAAGCAATGCACTTAAATAGTAAACATGAAAATCAAAAGAATTATAATACTTTTTAAAAGATCTTTATTGCAAAAGGCATAATTCCCATTACTGTACTGTAATAATTGGCAAAATAGCGGTTCTAAGAGGAAGAGGAATTTTAAGCGAGGAAGAAGTCCTCGGTTGAAACAAGGATGCAAGGTAAAAAGGGGGATTCTTGGGAAGGAAGAGGATTTTGGTGAAGGGAAGGGAGGGGGGAAGGTCTAAAGAAGTTTCCTAGAAATACATTGTACAGCAATCCCAAGCACACCATTAGCCCACAACTGGTTGTGAGAAATCTTTGCTGAAGTATTATACTTTAATATGTATTCAAGCACTGATTCTTTCATTTGAATATTATTAAAAATATGGCATTTCAATTTCCTAACTTTATAAAATGTAATGAAATAATGATATTCTAGGTTTTATCTTCTTCCCATCTTCATCTCTATCATATTTCACATAACCATCTTCTACATAACACTCTCTACTGCTGTTTGCTCTCTCAAGTAATTAAGTTTTCTTGTGATTTTTAAGTATTAATCTTCTAGGCTTCTTTAATAATTTTATGCTCTGTTTTCTCAATTAGTATTTATAGCTACGGGCAATATTCCATTACAAGGAGGGCTCATAGGTTATAGATTATGATTTTTTCTAAATGAAGGTTGACTATTTAGATGTCATTTGCATGGTAAAAGAGAGACAGATTCATTTCAAACTTTTCTAGTTTTTATTTTCCTTCAGGTTTCTATCAGCTTTCTGTGTATACAAAAGTATTTTCAGGTACAAAAGGCCTTTGAAGGAACTAGGCAAGAAGCTGATTAAAACGTCAGCCGAGTATTTACATTTACACAAAATGTTAGCATCGACAGAACTGGAGACAGGCTGAAACATTTTTCATGATCTTAATTTGTTCATCTGGTAGACAAATTAACCATCAAGGTTAGAAGAAAATTGTTTCTCCATTTAGTTTCTGTGGAGTTACATTATACATACTTTTTAAAAAGTCACTGTAAATAACAATACTGCCCTTTGTAAGAAAAAATATCTTTTGTTAAAAATATAGGACAACACATTAAATTTTCAGTAAAGTTGAAATATTGTTAGGAATTAGAGATAATGGCTTCTAAGAAAAACTTACTATAAATAGACACCAACCATTTTCAAAGTTTATTTTTCAGAGAACACCCTTTAATTGGCCTATTTTATTTATTCTTTAATTATTTTGTTGTTGTTCAAGTACAGTTATCTGCATTACCCCCCACTACGCCCCCTACTTTAGCCATCCTCACCTCCCTCCCCTAATGCCACCCCCTGGTTGGTTTTGTTCATGTGTCCTTTATAGTTGTTCCTGAAAACCCTTCCCCACTTTCCCCCATTATCCCCTCCCACCTCCCCTCTGGTTACTGTCAGATTGTTCTTAATTTCAACGTCTCTGGTTCTATTTTGCTTGAGTGTTTGTTTTGTTGATTAGGTTCCACTTATAGGTGAGATCATATAGTATTTGTCTTTCACCACCTGGTTTATTCCACTTAGCACAACGCTGTCCAGTTCTATCCATGTTGTCCTGAAGGGTAGGGGCTCCTTCTTTCTGCTGCATAGTATTCTGTTGTAAAATGCACCACAGTTTTTTGATCCACTCATTTACTGATGGGCACTTTGGTTTTTTCTAGCACTTGACTATTGTAAATTGTGCTGCTATGAACATTGGGGTGCATAGGTTTTTTTAAATTGGTGTTTCAGGATTCTTAGGGTATAATCCCAGCAGTGGAATTGCTAGATCAAAAGGCAGTTCCATTTTTAGTTTTCTGAGAAAATTCCATGCTGTTCTCCACAGTGGCTGCACCAGTCTGCACTCCCACTAGCAGTGCACTAGGGTTCCCTTGGTTCCCTTTTCTCCACAACCTCTCCAGCACTCATATTCATAGAGAAATAAATATTTAAATTTTATGACCACATGCCTACTGCATTCTTTGAGTGCTCTGAAAAAATAATGTATTTTACTATGGAAAATTTGATCACTTTTAGGTGACTGTTTCTATTTCTTACATAAAAGAAGGATTTAACTAGCATGATCTATTTCATTAATAATGCCAGCAGGAAATCTTTATTAAATTATCCATGACTATAAACAAATTAAAATTGTCAACAATACATAAAAATGTACATTGACAAAATATTCCTAATAGTAGAAATATTAATTGGAAAATATCCACTTGAATAATTCTCTTTAAGAAAGATTAACTGTAGGATAATGGTTCCTTTTTATCTCATTCTCAAATGAGAGCTAAATAATATGTAAATCTCTCTAATGCTTCAAAGTAGAGAATAAGATGAGTCACTACTTGTCAAGTTTACATCTGGAGTATCCACGTAATAGTGTATGAATTTCTTCATTAACTGTATAATTATGTTTGTTATTGTACCTAATTTCTCTGCACAGAAGGAAAGTTTACTTTTATATTTGATTTCATCTTTTACTGTCTCCTACTCCTGAGTTCTCTCTGGCACAAAATGGTAACTTAATTAAAATTTTAGGAATCTGCCAATACAGGTTATTTATACTTGTATACATTTTCAGAATGACGATTTTCAGGAACATTGTGTTTCATTTTTTACCCCACAAGAACTTTTTTAAAACCATGTTTCAGAAATGAGTAAAGGATTCGTGGACATGGAAAACAGTGTGGGGGTTGCTGGAGGAAGGAAGTATGAGGGGACTAAATGGTAATGGAAAAATACAACAAAGATTTAAATTAAAAAATATGTTTCAGCCTTAGAATAAACTGACTTTTCCTGCAGTGATTTGAAATAAATCATAAGCCGGTTGCAATATCCCAGAAATATACTTCACCTTGTGGTTTGTTTCCTGTGAAGCCATGTTGCAATGTGAGAGAGTGTTTGCTGGGACTTTGAAATGTTTACTTTTTAAATTAAAAATCAATTTAAGAGGCAGGAACATATAATGGGGCAAATATCACCTATTCAATAAATGGTGATGGGAAAAATTGGACAGATATGTGCAAAAATGAAATTAGACCATCCTTTTATACCATACACATGAATAAATTCAAAGTGGATTAGAGACCTAAATAGTAAACTTGATATCAAAAATTAAAGAAGAAAACATAGGCAGTAAAATCTCAGACATTTGTCATAGCAATATTTTTTCTGACATGTCTCCATGAGCAAAGGAAACAAAAGAAAAAGTAAACAAATGGCACTACATAAAATTAAAAAGTTTTTGTACAGCAAAGAAAAGCATCGACAAAATGAAAAGACAACCAGCAGAATAGGAGAACATATTTGCCCATGATACATCTGATAAGGAGCTAATACCCAATAATTACAAAGAACTTACAAAACTCAACACCAAAAAAATCCAATTAAAAATTGAGCAGAGGACCTTAATAGACACTTCTGCAAAGAGGACATTACAGAGAGCCAACAGACATATGAAAAGATACTCAGCATCACTAATCATCACAGAAATGCAAATTAAAACCACTGTGAGACATCATGTCTCACCTGCCAGAATGACTAGATCAATAATTCAAAACAGAAATTTGGTCAAGGATGTGGAGAAAATGGACTCCTCATGCACTTTTGGTTGGAATGCAGACTGGTGCAGCTACTGTGGAAAGCAGTGTAGAGTTAACTGAAAAAATTAAAAATAGAACTGCATTATGGTCAGCAATTCCAATTCTGAGAATATATCCTAAGAAATCCAAAACACTGATTTGAAAGAATATACATACGTCTATGTTCATTGCTGTATTATACACATACAATAGCCAAGATTTGGAAGCAGCCCAAGTGCCCATCAGCAGATGAGTGCATCAAAAAGCTGTGGTGCATATACACAATGCAATACTACTAAGTGGTAAAAAGAAAAAAAAAGAAGGGAATCTTACCTTTGAGGACAGCATGGATAGACCTGGAAAATAGTATGCTAAGTGAAACAAGCCAGTCGAAGGATGACACACACCCTATGTTTTCACTTTTATGTGAAATCTAATGAACAGAAGAAACAAACAAAATATACGGAGAAAACAGAAACAGACTATAGATGCAAAGGACAGATTGACAGCTGTGGGGGGGACGGTTGGAGGCAGGGTGAAAAAGTTGAAGGAATTAAGGGGGAAAAAACTTTATAGACAGAACAGTATGGTGATTACCAGAGGGAAAGGGGTGGATGAGGGTAAAGGTGACATTAATCATGACAAAAGGAGACTTGACTTTGGATGGTGAACACACAACACAAAATATAGGCGATACATTATAGAATTGAATACCTGAAACCTATATCATTTTATTAACCAATGTCACCTCAATATATTCAATAAAAATAAATAGGTATAGAAACTAGATTTCAATTTATGCTGAAAACATAATTGCCATCTAGATATTATCATTATTGATTTATTGTTTTGGAGAAAATATTGGAAGATCTCACTGTTATTATATCCCATTGTCTCCAGCTAACCAGAAATCTCCACATCACTCTGAAATTAAAACCTGCAAATTATGAAGGTAATAAGGTTTTAACAGATGGAAATTTTGAAATTGATTGAAATATAACATTAAAATTGGAATAAAAAACAATATGAGAAAACTGAGAATTTGCCTGAGATTACTTTTATAAAATGGCAAATCATATTATCCAGTATATGAATATGTTTGTTTTACAGACATATGTTCCTTAAGAGTCTCATAAACATATGGTCTAGGACTTAAGAAGATTAAAAGATCCTCTCATATTTCATATCATATTCATGAAAGTAAACAAGTTTAAATCACTTTTTCATTCTCCCATTTCAATATATTATATGTCACAAAACTCCAAACCAATTAATATAATTCTGCTCTCTTTTCTCTTGGAAGAGAAGCAATGTTATGAATAATGTATGTAAGATAATTTCAGGATTTAAATGTTTACATAAACAATCCCTATATCAATATAAAAAGTTTTTAATATTCTATGTAAATAAACCTCTGTTGATTTTGCATATGATAGCTCACCATTTTGCTTCAGTGAATAATGTTAGTAATCCTGAGGAAAATAGAGACATATTACATTTTGTCTGTCTTTTATTTTGTAACTAATGACTTGGCTAAGGTCATTGGTGATATAACCTATTTGAACACATTTCTAACATCTACATTTGATTAACAATAAAATATTTTAGCTTTGGGGCAACAGAAACCATTAATCAGATGCTCATTTTATTATTATGTATTTAAATTCCATTATAACATATCTGCATTTATAATTATATTTTATTTGTTATTTTTAAAAATAGGTGATTTAATTGCTATTTTTATGATAGCAATTTTATTTTATAAAAATAAATTTAAAATTTTTTTCAAATTAGTTTATACTAAAAATTAAACAAGTATATTTATTTTGATAAATAATAATATAGAAATTCATAAATAGCTTACATCTGTCTCATGTCTAATAATAAAGTCAAATAAGATTTTTCCACATCTATACCATTTAAAAATCTGTTAAATATGAAATGTTTGATAGTTTTTTGTGATAAAAATAAGTAATGAAAAAAACCTTATTGACATAGGAAATTACAAATTAATTAGTTCAAAAATACCTGAATAAAATTTAATTTAGCAATATTTATCTGGAACATTATCATTTATAAAACTGTATCTCTGGAAATTTGAATTTTAATACTTTTATATTTTAACATAGTTCTACAAAGCACTATAGAAATTTAAACTTATAATTTTATTTATTTGTAACCCAAATAGGAGGAATCTGTTTCTAGATACCTTGTACCAAACAGATTAGTTCACTATTATAAGTTGTGCTGTATTTTGTCTTCATGTTGTTTCATACTTAGGGCTAAAATATGTTTAATGCTCTATGTCAGTCCCATATGAAAATAGATATCATGATGCAATGTCTTAAAATTAAACTACAAAATTTTACAAATTCATAAAATGTTAATCACACTTGATTATGTATTCTCCTTTATTTCATTCAGATTATAGTCAGCATAGTAGTGGCCAAACATTTGTCAGAAACTATAAAGTTTCAACAAATTTTATACAAATGATGAATATGTACTAAGGATGACATATTAGAAAACACAGATTAATAATTGTAGGACATAATGATATGACAAGGCGATATGTGGGGAATTTGGAGATAAAACATTAGAATTTAAGAATTAATGGTCTAATAATGGAAGACAAATCGGCGCACAGGAGATTCTAAAATGCTGGCAGTAACCAAGATAATCAGAAGACAGAAAACCAGCAAGAGTGTAGAAAGACTGGACAATGCCATGCCCTCAACAAATCCGATGTAATTGCCATGTTTCATGTGCCCACCACCAGCAGACTGCACATTCTTTTCAAGTGCACAGGGACTGTTCACCAGTTTAGCTTAGATCATCAGTCAAGAGAAGCAAAGCTAAACATACTGTCAAATAATGAAGAAATTAAATTACAAATGATTAACAGGAAACTCATAAAGTATCTACACATTTTCATATTAAATATGTTCTGTGTAATTCATGACTCAATGGTAATGATTTTTATGAAAAGTAAAATGATATAATAAATTAACTGAAAATAATACAGCACATCCAAATCTGAAGGATTTAGTTAGAATAGTGTTTACAGGCAAATTTATGGCAATAAAGGTTTATATTAGAAAAAAAATTCATATCCAAACTTAAATATTTCACCACTGAAAACTAAGAAAAGATAAAAATAAACCTGAAACAAACCAAGGAAAACCATGATAAATATAAGAGCAGAAATCAATGTAATAAAAAATAGAAAAAAAACAATGTAGTGGAAAAATTCTTATTCACTGATGGCATAGTTGCCTGTGTAGAAAATTCCAATTTATCAAAAAAACCTTAAAACTATGTTAGTTAATCTTTCAAGATAGCAAAACACAAGATCAAAACACAAAGTTCACTTACAACTCTTTAGGGTGGAAATGACAATTGGTAAGAAATTTTTAAAAATATATAATAGCTCAGAAACATTTTGGTATAAACCTAATAAGACATCCAATTAAACAAATAGAAAAAAATAATAAATAACTGGTAAGTTATTGAGTGCCCTTGGATTAGTAGACAAAACTCTGGCAGTTTTCTAAAATTTATTTTAGAATTTGATTTTAAATTTCTAAATTTTATATAGTTCTAAGTTAGCCAAAGCAATAGAATAGTTAGAACAATATTGATGAATAAGTATAAGCTAGGAAGGCTCATCTGTCAACTACTAAGACATTGTGACTCTACAATAATCAAGATAATGTAATATTGAATAAGAGGATAAACACATAGATCAATGAAGCAAGATAGAGAATCCAGAGATAAATCAATGCAATCAGAGCCAATTGATTGTCAACAATACTACAAATCAAATTAGTGGAGGAAAGACATTCTTTTCAACAACTGTTGCTGGAATGATTGGTCATTCATGTACCAAAAACAGACAAACAAACAAACAAAACAACTCAACTTAGTCCTCAAAATTTGCACCAAAGTAGTAACTGCAGTTAGAACATAGATACAAATGCAAAACAAAAAATGTAAAACACCTGAAAGAAAACCTTAGTGACCTAGGGTTAGGCAAAAAGTTCTTAAGAAAAGTATAATTCACAAAAGAAGGGGAAAAAAGATCAAATGAATACATCACCATTTACTTCTTCAAAAGACAGTTTAAACAATATAAATTACATATTAGCAAAGGAATACGTAAATAACTATAAATTACAGAATACAAAAATATACATATGTACGCATTATACACATACACATGTAAATATGTAGGTACATATGTACATAAATGACTTTCTAAACAGTAAGAAAACAAATGTTCTAATTAAATTGGACAAAATATTTGAACAGGGATATCACCATGCAAGATATAAATCGGCGAATTAGGATACAGAAAAATGCACAACATAGTTAGCTATTAGAGAAATGTAAATTAAAACCACAGTGAAATACTACCTTTCAGAGTGGTTAAGAACAATATATTAACTATCAAATGCTGTACAACTGGAGTTTCAGTTGTTTGTGGAACTGAAACTTCCAGCACTCTTGGTGAAAATGCAGGAGACAGCCACCCTGTAAAGTAATTTGGAACTTTCTTAGAAAAGTTACACATAAACTCATCATCTGATCAAGCAATATTTATAAATATAAACTACGTTTTCACAAAAGCCCGTGAAGGAATATTTATTCTAGGTGTATTCATACAATGTAATACAATGCAGCAATAACAAAAAAGTAAACTTTTGATGCATTCAACAAAATGGATGTATCCTAAATTCATTACGTAGATGAAACAGCACTTGTGAACAGTTACTTTATGCAAATTCTTTCTTCAGCATAATGATAATCAGAGGTGTATGATTCTATTTATAATGCATTCTTTAAAAGACAAAATTACAGTGTCAGAAATCAAGCCTCTGGCTGAAATGAGTTCAGAGTGTATATTTATTTTTTTGGGGGGGAATGGAGTTCCTGTGATTATATAAAGGGATAAAACAAGTGAAATTTTTAAAGCTAATGGAATTATACTGAATCAGGTAGTGGTTACCTTTTTCAATACAAATGTTAATATTCATGAATTGCATACCAATAAAACATTTTCAATGTTTGGTCTGAATCTGTTAAAAATAAAAATATTTATATTTATTTTTTATTTACTTTTTAAATTTTATTAAAGATTGTATTTCTTTTAGAGAGAGAGGAAGGGAGGGATAAAGAAAGGAAGGGAAACATCAATGTGTGGCTGCCTCTTGCGTGCCTCCACCCACAGACCTGGCCCACAACCCAGGTGTGCCCTGACTGGGAATCCAACCAGCCACCCCCTTGGCTTGCAGGCCGGCACTCAATCCACTGAGCCACACCAGCCAGGGATAAAGACTAAAATAATTTTTTCAAGAAATGACACATTTCTTAAAAGATAATAATACAGGAAAAGTCATTCTTTTTTTCATTTATCTACATTATTACTTCTCACACACAATCATAGCTATTTGAAAAATGTGCATGTCTTTGAAATGTCATGTAACAATGTTATGCTTTACCCATCGCAAATCTAAATAATGTTGACAGCTATAAATGATTGGCATGACAAAAAAGGGCATTTGCTCCAGGTGTAAAGAGCAAAACAAAGCCAGCAAAATATATTCTGAGAAAATAAAACTATGCCTTTATTTGCCTCTCGGAATCAGTCACCTTATTCAACTTACTGCTATTTTTACTATGAAAACCTTTGTCTCAGTTGCTCTTTGACCCTGATAGGTTAAACAATATTTTTATAAAATGTTAATGATACGCCTTGAATACACGTTCGAAGACATTTTCCAAACAACTATTTAAAATTCAAAACAAAGGCCTAATATACGTTATTATTTCACTGATATTTAAGGACTTTTGATTCATGCTTTATGTTGTAGAGCTTAAACATAATCGTTAATAACGCAGCCCATGTTATTGGGGATTATAAAAATAACTGATATTTTAAATTATTATTAGTTGTAGATATAGGAGTAGTCATAGTCAGTTCATTGAGATGGTACTTTTTCTGGAGCCGAAAGTGGATAAAATGGAGTGTGCCCTGCCCACCCATGTGTCAAATCTACCCAATTACCCTCCCTGTCGGTAACAGTTTGCATTTTCTTTTATTTATGAATCCTGAGTATTGTGTCCTTTTTGTAAGTCCAAATCTACTATTATGCGATTCCTCCCATCCTTTTTTATAGAAGCTTCATATTTTGTGGTATAAAAGTTGGTATAAAATACAAATATGTAGTGTGTATTATTTTATTTCTGACTATTGCACTCAGTATTTTATTTGCAAGAATTATCTAGAGGGTCTATACAATTCCTTTATATCACTACACTGCAGTGTATTTAGCCATTACACTGCTGATGGACACTTTGCTTGTTTTCGAGTTGGCAGTTATTATAAATAATCCATGATTATCGTGCGGTTAATATTTTTGTTCATTTGTACTTTGTGCACATTTTGATGTGTGTACATCTGCACAAATCAATCACATATGCACACATTTGCTAATTCGTGAACACGTCCTTGTGCTTTTGGGGTGCATGCATTTCTCCCCAGCATTCATCTGAGAGCTGAGAGGGCGTAGGTTAGAGTGTACGTTAACCTACAGTAGATACTACCAAACGCTTCCCCAAAGGTGTTTACCACTATACGCCCATAGAAGCAGTACATTGGAGCTCAAAGTTGCTCCCTGTTATCGAGAACACCTGGAATCATCACTGTTCAATTTCAGCTATTCATGTGTATGTATGACACTATCCAGGATTTCATTTTGTTAATCTTTTGAAAAGTAATAATATTGAGAGTCTTCTATATATTCATTGATCATTTTGGATATATCACTTAGAAAGTACGTATTCAAACATTTACTTATTTTGCTAGTGGTTTGTTTTTCTTACTGATTTGTGGGATTCATAGTCTTAATATGAGTAATTTCAGGAGGTTAGAATGATGCAAGTATTTTTCACTGTGAGACAGCATTGTCACTTTCTGAAGAATTATTTATGAAGAATATTAGACCTTAAATTTATTATCAAAATTGTCCTATGAGGTTAGTAGCAATGGATTTCTGACTATAAAATATTTACTTGTTCTCAATAAATATATCTCAAGAACACATTTTTCTATTTTCTATCTTCTAGAAATTCATTGTTTTGCTTATTACATTTAGATACAATCCACATGGAATTATATTTCTGTGTGGTACTCAGTGAGGTAAAACTTACCTTTCTTATCTGTCTTACCTGATATTGTCTTATTTTTCCTCCCATTTCTTCAACTGTCATGCTCCACACTTTACCTTCTCTGATCCTTGCCCCATTATTAGGTAAGTGCTTTTATTGACATGGACTCTCATTTATTTAAAATGTCATTCTGTAGCCAGAGCACTAGAGTATCAACTTTGTTATAAATTGTGTTCAATACAATTAAATCTTTCCCTGGGCTACCTGTTCTCTGCTTTGTTGTGTGGGTTGATTTGGCTCTCTGCACCAATATGCACTGTTAATTTTTTGTACACTTTAGTAAGTGTCGATATCTGGCAATATGATTTCTTATTTTTTGGATTCAGTTTTTAGTTAATTACATTTTGGAAAATTTCTCTCAACAATGGTATATTAAGCAGATTTGTGATCTTTGTTTAGAGTTATCCTTATGTTTAATCCTTTTTGATGCAGTTATTAAAAACACTTATTTTTATTTTATAAAAATTAGATATGGATATTGAGAATTTCCATGGCCTCACATAACCCTGTTAATCCATCATGTTTATGTATCATTGGGTAGAATGGACCAGGATAACTTGAGCTTATATATTGGGAGACAGTCATGAAAGAAGAATGTGGGAGATGCCGTTGATTGAGTGCCAGGTTTGCAAGGACTGCTACATGGCGATTTTTGTAGTAGGAAGTTAGACAGGCATGAGCAGGGCAGGAATGACGGGCCAGGGACAGAAAGTCACCAGGGTGGAGGGACCTGGTGCCTAGCGATGGACAAAACCACAAACCCTGAATTACCACCCTTTAAGCATTAACCCCTGAAAGGTGACATCCAGGCTTCAGCTGTGTTTGTGCTCCAGGCCCAGAGAAGCACCAAAATCAGATGGAGTGACACCACAGCTGATGTCAAGGCCAGCTGCAATGACTAATGGCCCCCTGGCACTGACCACTCACTGGAGACCACTGGGGAGGCACACCTGGAAGGCTGATGAACGTTCTCTTGTTTTTTCTCCCATAAGTCTCCAGACAACAGCCCTTGGTACAGGGAACCCTGCACATGTGCTCTCTCTCCTTTACAGATCAGGCACTGCCATATCCTTCTTCTTTTGTCCCTCAAGGCACGTATATATCTCTTTCCCTTTTCTCTTAAGCCCCAAGGACCCTTCTTTTGCTATAACTTATTTCCTGAGCCCATTTTTTTTTCCTGGAACTTAGTCCTTCTACCTCTGTGAAATTCTAAATAAACATTCTCTTATCATTTGACTCTTGGCTCTGAACTCTTCTCAGCCAGAATTAAAAAAGTGAGGTTACTGAACTGAGGTTAACACCTGGTGCTGTTTTTCCCCCTCTAACCATTTTGACTACGTCTGTGCTAGTTAATAACAAACCAATTGCATTGATTAAAGGCTGCTGAGGCAGAATTAGGAGTTTTAGGTGTATACTTGGATACTAGGCATGAAGAAAAATAATATAGGTTGGGACTTGGACTAATAGGCATATTTTTGTAGCTAATCTAAATGTCCTGTGTATAGGTAAAATATGATTTATCTGGTAAGAGATAAAGGGTATGACTGTTAGAAAAAAACTGTTCTGAAGATAAATACTATTAAGTATAGAGTCAGGAGAGGGGTTGGCTTCGACAGCAGCATTTTCAGTTTTTCTCTTACGGAAACCAGAACAGTCAGCATTCGTGCTTCCTGAACTAATGAGCAAGAGACAAGGGTTGAATCTTTATGGGCACTTTATTCAAATGGCAGGGATCGGAGGAGACAACAGGTTATACACCCTAAAAATCATCTTAACATCTCATACCAAGCAGACCTTTTCATAAGGAGAAGAAAAAAGTAGGGAAGGAGTTCGGGAAAATAGTTAATCAGATAAGAGTTGCAGTCCTTCAGTGATTTTTCTAGTGTTTCTTTACTTTATCTACTGATCGAGGATTTTTTTATCTTCTTTGCAATTCCCTCTCCGCAAACAATGGCTCAGATACCATCTCAATCTCAAATGGACCCCTGGGACACAAAGGTCAAATTGTTGGCTGACCTCCTGGACTCACACAGGCAGTGCATTCCAGTTTCTGAAATAACCGCTTTCCACATCCATTAGTCACTTAAGCATATCAAATGTAACTACATCTAAAGTCTTCAACTCTTATTCCCCTACTGGTACAATAGGACTGTGTTGCACCCTGTCAAGGCCTCGCAGGTCTGCTCTGTATTCGGGGAGATGGAAGAAAATGCACAGAGCCATGGGGATGTTTGACACGCCTTTATCAATGGGTGGGTGAGCTAAGCAATCTGCAAACTGTGTGTCTGCAGTGAGAAGCCCCTACTGGCTTAAGTACTGGGGGGCAAACAAAGCAGGTTTCAAGCCAAAAACTATATACCATAGCATAATTCTGCGCATACGAGCCCACTTCTTATTATGGGAACCATTTATTGGACCCACACTCAAGGTTATGAGAACACTACTTATCAGGCCCATTCAAGGTTATGGTAACACTGCTTCCCTTAGTTACCCAGACACCTGGGTGAGGAAGCCAGACTGCCTCCATTTACCCTACAAGGACAAAGAAGAGAATACTAGCATGTGTCTACTTATGTTTATTGCTTTGTAGTTTTGATCAGATGTAAATGAGAATTGTCCCATTTCTCTTTTACTCAGTAAAATAGAACCCAAATTTATCATTTGAAGGCAAGGGAGGAAAAAGTGGAAGGTTCCACCCAAGAACTGAATGTTATAAAATACTTATTTCAAGAAGTGGCAAAATTATAACTAAATGATGTAATATAGATGGCAGTGTTGGATATACATTTGAGATATAAAATTAAAGTGAGACTAGACAACAGCTTTGTAGGATTTCCTTCAACAAAGTTTAGCTGATCAATTGTAACAGGGAACAATTACTTTGAAACAGGTTTGAGTTTGTTCCAAGGGAGACAATCAAAAGAGGGAGTGGCTAATACTTTAAGAGTGCTCAAAGGCATAATTTTAGCAGCTGAGATAAAACTAATACACTCCTCTTTCTTTCTTGAATTCTGAACCAATTCTGGAGACAATAGAGTCAAAAAATTGGAAATAAAACCATTACTTTTTTTAAGGAAATTACATTTATATTCTTTAATGAGTGGGTATTTGAATATAGGCCTTTTCATGAACAAAAGCATTGTTACTAGACACCTAATAAAGCAAACAAAATCCCACACATATTTTGTTGATTTATTTTTAGTAAGCAAGTATTATATCTAGTAGCACCCTAGTAGCCAAAGAGTTTCATTTAATAATGTGATTCTCTTTACAAATTGGAATCAGTTCCCACTCACCATAGGTTTAATTTTCATGGAAAAAAATGTTTTTGTGAAGTGGAGTTAAATTATTTTGATGAATATTTTCACTGATTAATCAGATGACACATTTTGGTATTTTTTTTTAACTGTTGTTCAATTACAGTTGTCTCCATTTTCCCACCACTACTTTCCCCCACCCCACCCACCTCCCACCCTCAATCCTTCCCATTTTTGACTTTGTCTGTGGGTCCTTTATACATGTTCTTTGACGACCCTTCTTTATTTTCGTTACTGGTGAAAGCTGCATAGAAGATATGGGCTACTGTGAGGTAAAAATACACTTTATAGTAATCCATGTTTTAGATCCTAAAACAACACAGCAAAATGAATGTTGACATTTACAAGGTGTACTCACTTACTGTGATTGTTATATTTTTACGGATTTTATTTATTTATTTTTCCCTTCTTTCCCCCATTAAAAATTGAAAGGGTCGTCAAGGAACATGTATAAAGGATCCATGGACAAAGCCAAAAGGGGGAAGGATTGATGGTGGGAAGTGGGGGAGAGTGGTGGTGGGAAAATGGAGACAACTGTACTTAAACAACAAAAAAAATAAAAAATAAAAATACAATAAATAATTTTTAGAAGTGTAAAAATATTTATTTATTTACTTTTAGATAGGGAAGGGGAAGGGGAAGGAGAAAGAGAGGGAGAGAAACATTAATGTGTGGTTGCCTATCACATGCCCCCACTGGGGACTTGGCCTGCAACTCAAGCATGTGTCCTAAATGGGAATTGAACTGGCGACCTTTTAGTTTGCAGACTGGCACTCAATCCACTGAGCCACAGCAGCCAGGGCACTTACTGGGATTTATTGATACAGAGAGATCTGATCAGATCACTCAGAAGGAGTAGAGAGGGACCCTAGGAGGAGGTTGCCTGAGGCCATGGTAAACAGCCCAGGATGCGATTGGCTGAGAAGCAGAATGCTCTGGAGCACATGGAATTATGAGCCAGAAGATTTAAAATGAAAGGAGGGCTAAGACTGGCGTTCTGGCTCTCTTTCTCAAAGATGCCTGAGAGAACGTGTTTCAGCGGCTTGCATTTCCTTCCCAAAGGACATAATTTGATGGGCGAAGAAGTTCAGAGTGCAGCCTAGGATTGGGCTGGCTTGGCAGAGGGTGGCAGGGTTATCCTTTGAGTGTTCTAGAGGGGCTGGACTCTGAGGCACAGGCCTGCCATTCTTCCAAAATTGTGTAGCTTTTGTACCTTATGTTGTTTTAGTTTGTAAACTACTCCTATAGAGATAAGACAATTAAAAATTAACAGGGGGAATGATATGAGAACTCAGGAATTAAAAGATTTTAGCACTAATCGATAGGCTTAAGTGACTAATGCAAGTGGACAGCTGTTTGTTTAGCTTTTGAATAGACTCCCTTCTCCTTAGTCACCAAACCTTTGCCTCCAGAATTTGCCTAGAGTGGGGCAGTGGCAGGAGGAGCCCCCTTGCTACCCTGTAAGGTCACTACAATGCACAGACCAGGGTTTGAGGAAAGTGTGCCAAAAATGTCAGGGGTAAAGTCCTCGAAGAAGACATAGGCAGTAAAATCTCAAACATATATCGTACCAATGTTTTTGATGATATATCTCTTGGAAACAAAGAAAAAAAATAAACAAATGGAACTACATCAAATTAAGTTTCAGTGCAGCAAAAGAAACCATGGACAAAATGAAAAGGG
The DNA here is from genome assembly GCA_028533065.1 of Trachops cirrhosus. NCBI lineage: Eukaryota > Metazoa > Chordata > Mammalia > Chiroptera > Phyllostomidae > Trachops > Trachops cirrhosus. The sequence continues at coordinate 12,651,256 of CM052548.1, read as the reverse complement.
AACCCACTACATAGGAGAATATATTTGCCAATGATATACTTGATAAGGAACTAATTTCCAAAGTATACAAAGGTCTTGTAACAGTGGGGAATTGTAACCCACCCCACCATGTTTTTGGTATTGTCTCTGTAAATGCTGACCCTGACTAACATGTGGCTTGGAGATAAACAGCAATTCTTAGGATTCTTTGTATAAGAATCCTAAGAATTAACGACAAAAGACACAGACTCAGACCTTCGGACATCCCCACCCCAGGAGATTTTCTGACCTGCTGCCATGGATGCCAGAATGATGTAGAGCCGGAATGACTGAATCAGCATGACACGCACCAGGTCAGCATTTGCCTTACTGGAGTGCACTGTGTGGTCTGCATGTAGAGAATTCTGCAGCCTCCTGCCCTTGATCACGTTCTTCTGCTTCCGCTATCCCCCTTATGGAAAGCTCTGCCTGCACTGAGATGCTCAGACAGACTTTGAGACAAGAGTTCCCTATGTTCTCAAGTTGCTGACACCTGAAAATAAACCAGTTTCCTTTACACCAGAATCGGTTCTCAAGTAATGATTTTCAAAGCAGCAGGTAATTAGACCTGCATTTGGTTAAAAACATATATAACTCAACAATTGGAAGACAAACAATCAAATTTAAAAAATGGACAAAGGACTTTAATAGACACTTCTCCAAGGAGGACATGCAGAGGGCCCATAGACATATGAAAGGATGCTCAACATCCCTAATCTTCAGAGATGTGCTAATTAAAACCACAATGAGATATTACGTCACTCCTACCAGAAAGTCTATGATTAAAAAATCAGCAAAAAACAAGTGCTGGCGAAGATGTGGGGAAAAGGGAACCCAGGTGCATTGTTGGTGGGAATGCAGACTAGTGCAGCCACTGTGGCAAACAGTATGGAAGTTCCTCAAAAAACTAAAGATGGAACTGTCTTTTAATCCAGCAATCCCACTTTTGGGAACATATTCAAGAATGCTAAAGCACTAATTTACAATAATACATACAACCCTACGTTTACAGCAGTGTTATTTATACTAGCCATGACCTAGAAACAGCCCAAGTGCCCATCCATAGATGAGTGGAAGAAAGGCTGTGGTGCATTTGCATAGTGGGATACTATGTGGCCGTAAAAAAGAAATTCTTACCTTTGGTACAGCATGAGTGGACCTGGAGATTATTATGCTAAGCAAAATAAGCCAGCGAAAGACAAATACGATATGATTTCACTTACACGTGGAAACTAACGAACAAAATAAACTGACGAATAAATAGAAACAGAGGCATGGAACAGACTGGCAGTTGTCAGAGCAAAGGGGCGTGCATGCTTGAATGGAAGAAGGTGAAGGGATTAGCTAAAGAATATATAGATGCATAAGCCATAGACATGGACGATAATGTGGTGATAGCAGGAAGGAAGGGGGAGTCCAGGGCGGTGGGGAGGTGGGCAAGTGAGGGTGATATATAGTGGTGTAAACAATAGAGTTAAAGTGAAAAAATGAGTCATATATAACAGTGTAAGCAATATAAATAAAGTAGAAACAGACCTGGTAAAAATAAATCTAACCCTCAGTTCTTAGGTATAGCTAAACCCCATTCAAGAAATGTGTGCCAATGACTACAGCCTTCTGTTCAAGGAAAACATTTCATCTCTGTCAATGAGAATAGGAAGACTCAAGAGACTGTCTAATCCCTACATTTAAATCAGAAAAAAAAAGGAAATAGTCCCCACATCCCCCAAATAATGTTAAAACATGCCATTTAATCAGTTGGTATTGTCTGTTTGCCACCAGTAAGCTATTTTTCTCTTATAGTTTTGCAATCACAGAGAAGATCAAGGCCACGTTAAAATCCTACCTGTCCTCTTTCTCACTACCCTGTCCTTGACGTGCTCAATGTTCCTAGTGAAGTGAGGGAATATGAGGAAGGGGGAATCTTGGCAAGAAGAATCACCACCACTACTGCACTTGGGTAGCAGTGTGACCTGGAGGTACAGATACTGAGAGAGTTTTCTCCATTCCCTACCAAGTGAATACGAAGATTCAGTTTATTACTGCACTCCAGGTTAGACAGAAATGGAGATTTGGGTTGACTGCCTTTTGCTTTCAAGAATTAGAAATCCTATTAATGTGAAGAGGAATTAGGAGAAATCGAAAATGTTTAGCTTCACCTCATTTCTTGATTGTGCCTCATTATACTGAAATTTAAATTGTATTAAAGTCATTATTATAAGTTTCCTGAGCAATCAGAGTCATTAATGTGAAATAAGAATTGTATGTTAAGTTCAAGGTTCAAAGAGAGGTTTTTCATTCATGTATGACTTGGTGAATTTCAGAGTGATTGTGTAACTATTAATAATTTAATTATGAATTTCAGACATGTTACTTTAATAGTACCTTTTGTATTTTATTGACAGTGGAATTTTCCTAATTTACAAAATATTTTTGTATTAGTCATTTAAAAATGCATAAATAATTGTGAATTTGATATTTAATAAAATAACAAACAGCAATTTCTGAAACTTTTGGAGCAGCCAGGAGTTACAAACAAAAACACATTCTTTGTGACATTTTCCCCATTTAAAATAACAAGCTATAATCAGTATGTTTACTGGTATAATTTGAGATTAAGAACTCAAGCATAGAAATAATTTGCACATACTTCTTGAATGCTAAAGTTTATATTAGAACTCACAGAGAAAGCTTTCATTTATTTTTATCATCCATTTCCATTTACTTATTGAAAATAAAATGAAAGATGGAATATTTTCCAACACAAAAGCATGTACTTAAAATGATTTTGAAGTAGAGTAACTTTAGATAAATTGCAAAACAAATGTTTATTAGATATAATATGCCTGCTAAAAATATTATATTTTCTAAGTAATGTTTCTCTACTTAAGAAAAAACTAAAAATGGTATTAATTTTTCACTTGGCATAGGGTTGTGTCTTGTACTATTAATTTGGAAACAGTGTGCTTAGTTATAATGCATGATGAATAAATTTTTATGGGAAATTCTATTAATTCACAGAAAATCTGTTATATTCTCAAGTAATTGAGGAAAATGTCACTGTACTGATAAAAATCAGACACAGATAGTAATTTAATTCCTGAATTGTAAGGATTTTCAGATATTAGATTTTTAAATTTCAGATTTAAAATTTTCTTAGTCAACATCGAATTCCAAGATGACTAATAGATATATAAAAAAAGAACAGTGAAAAATATTCATCTATTATTGACTACTAAATAAATCTACTGTTGTACCTAGAATTGGATAAATTCCTGATTTTAGAACTGCAAATACTTGAAATAAATATATTAATTATTCAGAAACCTGGTGATATGTGGGAATTGTTTCTGCTAATATTACATATTTAATTATTTAAAAATATTTTTATATTTTAATAGACCTAAAATAAGATATTTTCATGAATGTGATAAGAAAAGTTTTTCTTCACAGTTTAACAGCAGTGTTTACTTAAAATACGTAAAACACAGCGCCTTTAAAGATCAGTGACACTCTAGATCCCATGGAGGAGAAAGTCTTTACCATATAATTAGAAAATCAGAGTAAAAAACAAACTTAAAATTGTCATTCTCTTGCCTTAGCTAACACTAAATCCCTCAAGAAAAAAAAATAATTTCTTTCAAAAGTCATGCATTTGGCTAATTATATTCTGTACCCTAGCTATTCTTTCTGTTGCCCCAGGTAATTGTTTTAGCGTAAACGGAGTGTTAATCTTGCTGTTCTTCAGGGCACTGACCAGCAGACATAAATTCGGTTTAACTTCTTCAAACTCACCACGTGAGATCAGCTTTCCCCTCCCGCACAATTCTGCAATGAAAGCCTTCTGCCCCACTTGTGCTGGGGGGCTTTGTTTACATATATATTTTATTTATATCCTGTATTTACAACAACGGATAAATCATTTATATCTCTGCTCCCAGACTGTGTTCTCTGAACTGAGATAATAGAGTTAGATTTCTCTGCAGAGTGGGTAAGTTCATCACCATCATGTCCTTACAAGTAGTGATGGGTGTGGATAAAAAGAGGGTTATGTACAAGTTCAGTGATCCCATAGGTTGGTTGTCTATCAATTCCTAACTAGGCAGGTCATGCTGGGTAGGCAAGCCCCAGGCCTAATACTTCTATAGTAATAATTATGTAAGGAATCCTGTCTAATTGGTTTGGTGTTTCTAGATTAACCCACCTTTGAAATGCCAGAAATAAATTTTTCCAGTCCCCTGGAAGGTGGAACCACCCTCAAAGGAGCGCATAATTTTGTTAACTATCCTGTACTTTGCTTTCTCTCACCTATATACTTTCTTCCTTACCTCTCCTTCTTAATTCTACATGTATGCAAGAAATTACAAAACTATCATTCTCCCGAGCATTTGTGATCTTGCTTCCTGGCATGTCATTAATTTGATTCAAATAAACTCATCATAATTCTCTACTGGGTCAGATGTTCTTACATCAATATGGGTCATCGGGAGCCTTGCTTTGAGCCATTCTGCATACAGAAGAATAAGTTTATCTGAATTCTGTGAGAAAGCAGAAATGAGTGTTGTGCAAATATTTTTGTAAATTGGAATATATGTACATGTGTCTATAGAAATATTTTGGTTGTGTCAGTTTAAATGCAACTGTCATAAATTTGAGAATAGCTATTTCAAGTCTATGTTCATAAAATATATATGCTTGTGTGTTCATGTGTGTGTGTTGAGAAACATCTGGAAATGAACTGGAATGTTTTCCTTACAGATTTTTGTTTATATCCAGATCTAGTATACTGGCTAAACTAGGTAATTATAAGGTTTACCCCAATATACCTTGTGTAGTATAAAAATATACAAAATAGAGTGGTAATTGCTTTCCACTAAAATATTTTCTTAACTTTTGATAAT
>CM052548.1:12598205-12645837 GCA_028533065.1 Trachops cirrhosus | reverse complement strand
AACAGTGTACTAGGGTTCCCTTTTCTCCACAACCTTGCCAGCACTTGTCTGTTGATTTGTTTATGAGAGTCACTCTGACCAGTTGAAGCGGTATCTCCTTGTGGTTTTAATTTGCATCTCTCTGATGACTAGTGATGCTGAGCATCCTTTCATATGTCTCTGGGTCCTCTGTATGTCCTCCTTGGAAAAGTGTTTGTTCAGGTCCTTTGCCCATTTTTTAATTGGATTGTTTGTCTTCATGGTGCAGCATTATGTGAGGTGGGGTTTTTTTGTCCTTTCGTTTGTGTTTGTTTTTGATTTCAAACCCTTATGTGAGGTATCATTGGCAAATATGTTTTCCCATACAGCTGGTTCCCTTTTCATTTTGTTGATGTTTTCTTTAGCCGTGCAGAAGCTTTTTATTTTGATGCAGTCCTATTTGTTTATTCTTTTCTTTATATCCATTTCCCTAGGGGATGTATCAGTGAAAATACTGCTGCATGGGATAACTGAGATTTTCATGCCCATGTTTTTCCTCTAGGACTTTTATGATGTCACAACTTATATTTAACTGTTTTATTCATCTTGAGTTTATTTTGATGCATGGCATAAGTTGGTGGTCTAGTTTCATTTTTCTGCATGTATTTGTCCAGTTTTCCCAACACCATTTATCAAAGAGTCTATTTTTACTCCATTTTATGTTCCTGCCTCGTTTGTCAAATATTAACTGACCATATTGGCATGGGTTTATTTCCGGGCTCTCTATTCTGTTCCATTGGTCTATATGTCTGTTCTTTTGCCAAGACCAGACTGTTTTGATTACAGTGGCCTTGTAATATGGTTCAATATCAGTGGTTTCATAGCTTTAAATTTCATCTGTTCCCCAATGACTCCTGCATGTTTATCTCCAGACTTGTTTTCTCCCCAGAACTCTAACTCTAGACTCATAAGCCATATCTTACAGTGCCATTTATAAATGAGATATATATATAATGAGAGATATATATAAGTTCACATATATGTATGTGTATATATATTTTAACTCTAATAGAATATGCATTCCCTCTATATACAGAAAAGATATTGTGAAATATGTATATATGTTTATATATATTCATATGTTTTACATATATACTAGCCATAATATTGTATACAACTATAAAGTGCCCAAAAGCAAAATTTTTAAAAATTTTCTTTCAGAATATATTTTTTCTTTAAAATGTTCTATTTCAAACAAATAAATCTCCATTTCTTCAGTTGTGTAGGACTATCCTATATAAATTACAAATTAATTTACTCTATTCCCCCCCATCCCATTACCAGTCTCAGCAAACAGTCAAGTCCTGTAGATTTCTTTTAAATATATGTAAGCTCTAACAATTTTTACTACCTCTATTGCTATACTGTATTCAAAACCACTGAACTTCCTTCCTTCCTTCCTTTGGCCATTTTAATAAACTACTAATTTATATCGTTATTTCTACTTGCCATGTAATAAGTCATTCTACATAGAAATTAAAGTGATCTACAGACTTAAAGCCCTTCAAAAGTATGTGATCTCAGTAGAAATTGACCCAAAGATACAGAGAACAGACTAACAGTTTTCAGAGAGGAAGGAGGTTGGGAGGCAGGTGAGAAAGGTGAAGTGATTGAGATAAAAATGATAGAAAACCTCATAAAAACAGACAGCAGTGTGCTGATTACCAGCGGGGAATCAGAGAGTCAAGGGAGGTAGAAGAGGGTAAAGGGGAGATAAATGAAGATGGAAGGATTATTGACTTGGAGTGGTGAACACTCAACACAATTACAGATAATGTATTATAGAATTGTACACCTGAAACCTATATAATTTATTAGCCAATTTTACCCCAATTGCTTAAATAAGTCAAATTTTAAAATGGTCCTGGCTCATGTGGCTCAGTGGCTTTAGCACCAGCCTAAGAACCAAAGGGTCACTGGCTCAATTCCCCATCAGGGCACATGCCTGGGTTGCAGGCCAAGTCCCCAGTAGGGGTCACACAAGAGGCAGCCACATATTTATGTTTCTCTCCCTCTCTTCTTCCTTCCCTGCCCCTCTCTCTAAAAATAAATAAATAAAATCTTGAAAAAGTTAAATAAGATTTTTAAATGTATGTAATCTCAGTCCGTATGAAATGAATGTCCTCCATATGATATACTGATCTTTACATTACGTGGGCCGTTGATTTTTCTTTACCTTTGTTTCATCTCTTTATCCTACATTAATTTACTTGTAGCCATACCAGTCTCAGTCTAATTGCTGCTTTTTTTTTTTTAATATAGGTACTGATTCACATGCATTTTCCTTGCTGGTCAGTAACACACTTATCATTGATATCTGTGTGGCTTATTCTTTTAGCTCCTTTATGTCTATGGTTAGCTGCTTTCCTCTCTGATAAAAATTGTGCAACCATCCTGTATAAAGTATAGATGCCCTTCATCTGTCTTTATCTTTATTTTATGTTTTCTTATGAAATTTCTAAGGTATTTTTTGTTTGGTCTTCCCCCATCTCTTTTCCAAAGTGTCAGATCTTTGAAAAGAAGAACTGCGTCTTACCATATTAAATTGTCTCAAATTGGTCTTTCACATAGCAAGAATTTGAAGAGTATTATTAAATGAATGAATGAATGCTTGAGGCAGGAGATAGAGTTATTAATTATTGCAGTTCTTCAAATACTACTACCCTATAATATTTCTCGGAAATGCTGTATCTTCATCTTTCCTGTTATCGTAAACTGACTTTAGTCCCTCTAACCCTCTCAGAGGTGTTATCGTAGTAGTGTTCTGATTTCTCTGTTGACATCTTGGGTTTGTGAAACCCATCTTTAAACTGAATAAATTGATAAATAAATAAATTGAATAATCGAAGAATGAAACTGCAAAGGAATACTACCAAAATGTTAGCCATATCCAAATTAAATTATTCTCATAGTTACGTATTAAATACAGGGTTGATAGGTAAGCTTTTTATTTTTTAAGCTGGCTCTTGATGACTTGACTACTATAAAAATTTCTAGTATTTTCATTTCATATGTTGTATATTTTCTTTATGTGCTTAAAGAATGCAATTGCTAGTTTCTATGCTGCTTCATGTGGTTTGTCTGCTTCTATTCATCTTTGTGATATAATTATCCATTCATCTGTCAGGTCTTAGATCATGTTTCATTTTATGAATCACTCCTGTCTTAAAATTTTCAAATACTAAAATTATGTGCATTGAACAACACTATTTGCTATGCCCCAAGTTGGCTATAATGTACATAATAAATAATCTTAAGAAAGGATTTTAATGTTATCAGATAATGAGGGCACAAGTAATTAAAGTCATAAAGTTACAGAGTGTAAAATTACCAGGCAAACTTAAGTGTGTATGATTCCAAAATTACTTTTTTCTGTTCAATATATTATAATATTTGCTCTACATTGTACCATTTATAAAACACAGCTTTATTCTTTATTTTATTCAGTATTCACAAAACACAGAGTAGACAGAGAAGGTTTAAAATGGACTTCAGCATCTCAAAGTTGGAGGTAAATATTTATATTAACTTATAAAATTCCTGTCATAAAGATGTAAAGACTGCCCATAAAAGAAAAAGCATGAGTTCTTTATTAAAGAAGAGCACTAAGAAAGAATCATTATGCCCAGGGTTTTAAAGTAAACACCTTAAAGAACAAGAGAAAGTACAGTGATTTCTTTATAAAATGTTGAAGCCATTCTGGCTGTCAAAAAAACATGTGATATTTGTTTTCGATCCAATCTGTGGCTCTGTGGCAGCCATTAAGCCTGGCTGGGAAATTCCCTTACAAACAAAACGGCAAATGAAATTTTTATTTTAATATTGCCCAGGAGTAGCCAAAATTAGATGGCTAATTATAGGATCACTAATTAGAAATACTCCATCTCTATAAATAAGATGTATTTTTTTAAGAAAAGCAATGCTCATTTTCATTTAGAGATAAGCATCATGTAGAGTATGATCCTAATTGCTATTTTCAAATTTCTCTAAAGCCACATATAATTGTTAGGGAAAAAAAGAATTAGAAAGTGTTATTTGGCTTAAGCAACTTTGCAGTTTAGGAGAAGAAGTATCTTGCTAGTTCTCTGCCTATTGAAAATTCTTTTCCCTTGGTGGAAATCATTTGAATCCCTGAAAAAAGAACATTTCAATTTTGTGGTTTTATAATTAGCTTTGCATTATATATACATTTTCAGTAATCAAATTCTAACTTGTGGTACAGAACATCAATTTGTTTAGAAAGCATTGTTTATAGCCAATATATCCCTTTAGACAATGTATAACTTGAACAACATACTCAAACAGGCAAGAATAGCCTGTAGGGAAATTTAAAGCTTTATTGTTCATAGAACCATGACATTATAATACTATGCTTTGTGCAATATTGGTATATAATTTATGTTATGTCTGTCTTTTTTATAAGCTTTAATTGAGGGTGAACTCTTGGGATAATGTTTAACCTATTTTAGATGTATATTAAAATGTTCAGCTGCAGCATTTAGAAAGTATTTTGATAAAAATTTTGCATCCGGGTATTGCAAACTATTAAACATAAATCCATGTGTTTACTTTAAGAAATGTATATTCTACATTGTACAGCATTTTATCCAGAATGGCAAAATAAGAGAGTAAAATGAATACATAGATCACCGATATACACACTATCAACCAAGGTAACTATTATTTCAATGGCATTACAAAGAGACCACTTACTGAAGAACCATGAGAAAAATATTAGCTAACAACATGAAATGGAAAATATACCTCCAGAAAAAAATAGTGATAACAAAATAAAATAAACTATAGCTCTAGGAGGGGTTATGTGCCTATATAGGAGTGGATAGACAGTTAATTTCCTTTCTGTATTATTTAATAAGGAAAAAAATTTAGAAATCTCGAAATAGTTGAAAATAATTTGAATGATTCATTTTATTTTGTCTCCAAAGTGTATTTAAATGGCATTTCTTATAGGTTAAGAATTTAAAGATTATAGGAAAGGTGTTAGCATACATTATTACTAAAACTATATTTTATTTTATTGTGATTTATGTTCAAATTATAATATAGTATAAATAGATTCATTTGAGTTTACCCTAGCAAAAGAGAAAAAATCTTTAAAGTTAATTATCTGAGGGTCTAAATGTTTTTTATACATTCCCTTGTTTTAATTTTCACTGTATTTTTCTACATTCAGAGTGTTTTATACCACACGACATTACATACTACAAATAGATGCTTTAATTTTTAATCAAGTGATGCAAACACAGTTATCCAAATAGTACACTTAGTAGCATGTTTTGTAAAATTTATGATTGACAAGCATAATCATGCATCTCTCACATCCTGGTATCAAGAAGAACTCCTTATCTACTATTGGTAAATGATTCAAATAGAAAAAATAGTTCCCCCACCTTTTGTAGATGGAAAATTCCCTTGTGGTTGTTATTGTAAAAGGCCATAAAGTTGTGTTTTTAGAAACATTAAAATATGTATAAATCTGGGGCTTCACTATAAACTGTGCGTGCGTTTTGCAAATGCACTGCAGTTTTAGCATCCTAAAATGAGTTTCTATTTTTGTGCATGTAGTTTTGCGCAGCTTTTGTCAGTTTGCTTATTATCACAGCAGTGTGAACCATTTTCCATTGGCATCGAAGTTATTCACATTGGTTAGATAAGTATTGGGTGACAGTGAGATTCTTCCCCCATTTTTGAAAGATGTAAAACCTCCCCCCATCACAGTTAGATATAAAATTACAGTATCTGAGATATTATAAAATATTCAGTTATGTATGTGTTATATGTATATATAGACATACACACACACATATATATATATATATAGTTGACACTACTACTGATTTCCCCATTTTCTCTCCCTTTCTGCACCTCCACCCACACCTCACCCGTCTTCGCTCTGGCCATCACCACACTGTTGTGTGTCTAAGGGTTATGCATATACTTTGTTTGGTTAATCCCTTCACCTACGTTCATCCAGTCCTCCCCTTCCCCCTCCCCTCTGACAACTGTTAATTTCATGTATCCATGCCTCTGTTTCTAATTCCTTTGTCAGTTTATTTTGTTCATAAGATTCCACATATAAGTGAGATCATGTTCTGTTTGTCTTTCTCTGACTGTCTTATTTCACTTAGCATAATAAACTCCAGGTCCATTCATGCTGTTGCAATTTTCTTTTGTACTGCCATGTAGTATTCCATTGTGTAAAGTAGCACAGCTTTTTTTATTCACTGGTCTACTCATGGGTGCTTGGGCTGTTTCTAGATTTTGGGTAACATAAATAATTCTGAAACAAACATGGGGTGAATAAATTCTTTCAAATTAGTGTTTTGGAATTCTTAAGTTATATTCCCAGAAGTGGGATCACTGGGTCAAAAGCAGTTCCATGTTTGATTTTTTGAAGAAACTCTATGCTGTTTTCCACAATGGTGGTGCTATTTTGCATTCCCATCAATATTTAAGTTATGAGCATCTATTTAGTAACTACCAAGTTTTAGATAAATTTATTCACAGTTTAATTAGGCACATTTTCTATCTGCATAGTGCCCATGCTTATTTACTGAAAAACACATACAATTTAATAATGATTAAGCCAACTGTTAGCCTAAATATTTTGTTAATATTTATAGAATTCATAAAATACATGATTAATATAAGATTTTACAAATTAAAATATATTAACATGTGATTTTTAGATTTTATTGCTTGGTCTCTTTCCTAATAAAAATATGTGTAAATTTTTCCTATTTTTGGAGTGATCATTTCACCACTGACTCATTCCCAAAAAAGACTAAAATTTACTGTAGGAAACTCTTGTGTTTTGCTGCATTTGCACTGGAATATATCACACATGAATATGACTTTGAAGTTTTGAAGGATTTTAAAACTCCACAATAAAAATACTTAAGAAAACCCAAAATGCATATTAGTCTTTCTAAACCAGATGGCACGAGAAAAATATCAAAATGATTTTTAAGCACATATTATTTATTAAGTACTCAAATATACCAGGAACTCTTATAGCTGCTTTATATAGTCAATGATCAAAGCAATCTGAGACTACATTACTATCTTGATTTTACAGGTAACGTTATATAACTTCCACAAAATCATATGTCCAGAAACTGACATAAATAAGTGGGTTTTGAACATATGTTTGTATGACTCCAAATATTTTCTCATTTTCCAAGGTAGCACTGATCATTTACTCACATATATTTTTGAAAATGCTAGAATAATGTGATTCTGACTGAAGTAGCAACACATCTTCATGAGAATTTTATTATTTCATCTATTCTCTTTAACATGTTCTGCAAGGCATTCAGAGCCCTGCAGTGAGCAATACAGATTTCTTCCTGCCCCCATAAGTGTTATGCTCTAGTGAGGAAAACAGGAAAAAAATTAACATCCAATTACTCATTTTTAGTAATTTCATTTAGTAGTATAGTGAAGAGTCTATGGCGCCCTACATTGTTTACAAAACAGAGCTCTAAGTGGCTCATTAAAGTAAGATATGGTTCCCTGAATAAGGAATAGCCCATAGGCACTCTAAATTACAAAAAGGGATAAAAAAGTGATGCAGGTTCTAGGTCAGGGGTGTCAAACTCATTTTCACCAGGGGCCACATCAGCCTCACAGTTGCCTTCAAAGAGCTGAATGTTATTTTAGGACTGTGTAAATGTAACTACCCTTAAGCGAGACCTTGGCACTGCCGCTGGGTAGAAACCAGGTGCCAGGCAGGATAAAACAAGGTGGAGGGCTGGATTCAGCCCACGGGCCTTGTGTTTGCCACCTGTGTTCTAGGTAGATATAGCAGGCAGAATAATGCCTCCCCAAAGGTACCCATGTTTAATCCCTGAATACTTGAATTACATTACAAGGTGATCTTTGGAGCTGTTTTCGTTAAGGATGTTGAGGTGGGAAGATTATACTGAAGTATCTGTGTGGTGGTAACATAATTGCAAATATGCTTATAAATAAGAGAGACAGCTAAAAAAACTCAGAGTCAGAGAAGAAAATTAGTGTTGGAACCAGAGTTCACAATCGGAGATTTTTTTAAGATGCTCTATTGCTCACTTTAAGATAGATAAAGGGTTTATGACCTAACGAACTCAGGTGGCCTCCAGAAAATGAAACAAGAAAGGAAATGAATTAATCGTCACCTAGAACGTACAGAAGAAAAACAACACTATCAACACTTTAATTTTAGCCCAGCAGACCTAATTTGGGCTTTTGGTCTCCATAATTTTAAATGAAATAAATTTGTTTTGTCTCAAGTCACTAATTGTGTGCTAATTTGTTATAAAAGCAATAGAAAAATAATACAGCAGAAAAAACAGACCACATAAACTCCAAGGCAGGGATGATTCTATAAATACAATTTACCTGTGAAGAAACGGAGAAATTGTTCAAGTAATTTTAATCGTATCTTTATAAACTTTTTTACTTCATTTTCTTCATACACAAGAACATTGGCTCACTTAAAAGGATATACATTCCAATAGGCATTAGATATTTCATTAGCAATATTTAGAGTGAAAAACAGGGCAAAATCCATGTGATATGCCAGGAAAGAAAGTATATCAGCTGACTTGTATCTTAATTATCAAGGCAATAGAAAAAGTTTTAGGGATGTAAGAATTCAAAAATATTGCACTAATGAGACCACACCCATTCCAGGAAACTACCTAGGGAATGACTATAGGACCATCTATATATTACATTTATATTATATTATTATATTATATTAATTATATTGATATATATTATGTATATAGTATATATAATGAGATAATCTCAATTATAATTATCATGTAAATTAAAAAAGTATTATTGGCATTTTTGGCTTAAAAACAAAACAAAATAACTTAAACAACAGTGTGGTGACTGCTGGGGGAAGGGATACATAAAGGGACTAAATGGTAATGAAAAAATATCAAAAAGAAAAAATTAAACTTAAAAAAAGCTTTTAAGTTACATAATATCACTTCTTACTTTGAGCGTATCATTTACGTAAGTTACTAAAATAGAAATTCAAGGAGAAATATAAAATATATAGTGAATGAATAAAACCCAGTTAAAGGAATGTTTAATATTTTAAAATAAACATTAACAGACTTTTGGAGAAGATTAGAATTTGTAATTAAAAAAGATATTTGCAATTCAAAGAGGCAGAGTATACCTATATATAATGTAAATCTTGGTATCAAGATATTGATTTAATTATGAGTTTCAATTGGTATTTTGGTAAAGGACTTAGAAAGTTGTTGTACATGCATTTTTAGCACCTGCATTTGCTTATTATGTATTCATATGTCCTACAAATTAGATAAAAATAAAATATTATTTAATTAAGAGTTCATTGATCTTTTACTAATAATCATGACTAAGTTTGCAAATGTTTCTTTGATCACCTTTAACAATCTTCACAGTTTTAGAACAAATGCTTGTACATGAGCTCTGTTTTACTTTCCCTACCATCAGTAAACCAACAAAAATGTACAAAGATATGTAAAACAGAAAAAAAAGTTCAGTTATTTTAAAAATCTGGAATAATAAACCAGACCATATATCAATAAGCAATTTTAGTTCTATCTATAGCAAAAGCAACTAAAATAAAGGGAGTGTAAGTACACCACGTTCAGTTCCTCTTTCTCAAAATGTGGTACAAGTTTGCATGGAAATATTAAAATCAGTTTTGAAAGAAGACTAACATGTCACTTTAAATAAATGTGCACTGCTGATAAAGCTTTAAAGCCACTGAGACTTGATCCAGTGTAGATTGTGTGGCCACAGTGTCCAGTGAAGAAGAGTTTGATGCTGAGGCAAGCGTCAAACTCCAGAAACATGCAAGGATTTTCTCTTTCTCTCAATCTAGGCAAGCAGCTTGGCTTATTTTTTACTTGATTTCTCACAATTATGTGTTGTTGTCCCTATGCTACAGTATTTGGCTCTCCAGGTAGTAGATGCTGTGAGCTTCAAACCCAAGTACCAAGCCTGTTAGAGGGCTTGACAGCATGCACACAGTTTACTTGCCCCACTTGTTTGCACAGTAGCTCTAGTTTATTCATTAGATATCTTCAATACGATTGTGTAATTTAATGACCCCAAATCTGGATGCAGTAATAGATTAATAGTATATTTTATTAGCAAATGTATATAAGAGACCTTAATTAGACAAGTGCCTTATTATAGTTGGAGGTGGGAAAGAGGACTAGCTTGAACAGCAGTTCTGTAAAACTCAAAAATAAAGATGAAAAAACACTTTGACTTTAAGATCTAAAGAAACAAACATGATAAGAAGATGAAAAGACTTTAGAACTAGAACTTGAAATAGAAAACCATTAAGCTTACATTTTTTGAAGATCATGAAGTTGGGACTATACACAGTGAAAATAACTGGAAAAAGTTTACTTTTAAGGCATTATCTAGACAAGTATGCATTATTATATTGTTATAAATTGAAGGTTCAGTCTCAAGTATGCATACATATATCAAAGTATGTAATCTCATTTCAATATCTCATCTCAAATATCTCATCTCCATGGCAAACTAGAATGAACTCACTAGTAATCTAAGGTAATGACAAACTTTAAACATGTACTACTTAAAATATACAAACGGGAGTAAGAAAATAAAATTCAATGATATTGTTGAAAACTAGAAAATTGTGTGCTTTCCACAAATCTGATGTTCGAGTGAAGGTAAAATCCAGTCAAGAATCATTAGCATTTGATGTATTTTAAGTAATATTTCTAGATGTAAAAAAGAAAATTATATTTTATATTGTTGACACAAACCTAGAGACAATTCAGAGAAATTATATCATAATAAATAAAATATGGGTTTGAGACACATATTGGATTGATAATTGGAAGTTAAGTCTTATGTGGAAAGTACCCAGTGTAGATGTTAGAAATTAGCACATTTTCTTTTTCCATTTTATATTATTTTTATTGGTGCATTTTGGCAAAGTTTTTTAAATGGTGAATTTTATTTTTTTACATTTTCAATAAAATTATTTAAGTATATTTTATTGATTATGCTATCACAGTGTCTCACTTTTTCTTCCTTTGTCCCCTTCGTCCAGTAACTCCATTCCCTCCAGCAGTTCCTCCCTCCGTTAATGTCCATGGGTCACACATATAAGTTCTTTGGCTTCTCCATTTCCTATACTATTGTATAATCCCCCTGTCTATTGTGTACCTACCAATTTGTGCTTCTTAATCCCTGCACCTTTTCCCCCATTCTCCCCCTTCCTCCTCCCAACTGTTAACTCTCCAAATGATCTCTGTATCTATGATTCTGTTCCTGTTCTGTTTGCTTAGTTTGTTTTTTAGATTCAGTTTTTGATAGTTGTGAATCTGTGGCCATGTTAATGTTCATAGTTTTGATCTTCTTCTTATAGTTTCCTTTAATATTTCGTATACTAATGGCTTGTTGATGTTGAACTCCTTTAGTTTCACCTTCTCTTAGAAGCATTTTATCTGCCTTTCAATTGTAAATGATAGCTTTGCAGGATAGAGTAATTTAGGTTGTAGGTCCTTGTTTTTCATCATGTTGAATACTTCTTGCCAGTCCCCTAGCCTGCAAATTATCTTTTGAGAAATCACCTGACTATCTTATGGGAACTCCTTTGTAGGCAACTCTCTGCTTTTCTTTTGCTGCCTTTTAAGATTCTCCATCTTTAACCTTCAGTATGTTAATTATGATGTGTCTTGGTGTGGTCCTCTTTGAGTCCCACTTGTTTGAGACTATGTTTCTAAGGCTTGTATGATTATCCCTTCACCAAATTAAGGTAGCTTTCTTTCATTATTTTTTCAAATAAGTTTTCAATTTCTTGCTCTTTCTCTTCTACTTCTGGCACCCCTGTGATTCAGAAGTTGGGGAGTTTGGAGATGTCCCAGAGGCTCCTTGTTTTTTTTTCTCACTGTTCTGATTGAATTTTTTCTATTCTTTATGTTCCAAGTCATTGATCTGATTCTCAGCTTCATCCATTCCACTGTTGGTTCCCTATAGATGTTTCTTTATTTCACTGAATGCAACCTTTACTGTTGCCTGGGACTTTTTTATGCTGTTGTAGTACTCAGTGATTTTGTTGAGCATCATGACAACCGGTGTTTTGAACTCGACATCTCATAGGTTGCTTATCTCTATTTGATGGAGTTCTTTTCCTAGAGCTTTGTTTTGTTCTTTCATTCGGGCCAGTTTGCTTGTCTCCTGACCTGTGGCCACCTCCCTGTGTTTGTTTCCATGTGTTAAGTAGAGTTGTTTCAGACTCCCTGTCTTAGTAGTGTGGCGTATTGTAGAAAAAGCACCTGTAAACTATGTAGGGTGGAGCGTTAAGAAATCACCTGAGTGGGGCAACCTGTGTCACCGCTTTGTGCCTCTGTGTGGAGGAGGGCTCAGAGAAGGGACAATGCCACTTCCTGGCCCCTGCAGGTTGCCCAGGAGGAAGCTCTCTCCCAGCACTTCCAGTTCAATTCCTTCCTGTATGCCACTCGAGCCCTTCCAGCTGTTGCCCTGGTGCTGAAACGCAGAGGCAGTGAGTCGCTGTGGTCCATTTCAGAGGAGTCTCTTGAGAATTCCACAGTTTCTTCAGCTACCACAAACCCCACTGTTTTTTACAGTCATTAGTTATGGGGATTTATCTTCCTGGCACTGGAACCCTGAGCTGGACAGTCTGGTCTGGGGCTGGGGTCATTCACTGCAGAGATACCGCTCCTGATTTTCACCCACCACATGTGCATGTGGGGCTGCCCATCCTACCACCTCTTCGTGCGACTCTGCATCTCCACGCCTCTCCACGTCTGTGCTCCTCCTTCCCCGCTGGATGCATGTGGCTTATTTACATCGCTGGTTGTCAGGCTTCGAAACACTCGATTTTCTGAGGAATCTGGGTGATATTTGTTTTATAGTGGAGCTGTGATTTTTGTTGTAGTTGTGCATGGAAGCAAAATGTTTTTATCTATGCCTCCCTCTTGACCAGAAGTCCTAAAATGTGAATTTTAGTTACAGGCACAGACAGTATTATCTATATACTTTCCAGGGACCCTGTACAGAGAAGAAATACAGGGCTCTTTAAAAGTCACTAAGAAATTAAGATGTCAACACTAGAACATTAAACTTATCTCAAAACCTTCTAAAGTGGAGACCCTGTGTGACTATACTGGAAGCTGGTAAGAGCCAAGAATCATTGTCATGCACATACGCCTATCAGATCTCTGACTAAAGGGAATCTAATTGATCATTGGTTTGGGTTTCTGTGCCTTGAAATACATGCACTCCCACTGAGCTCATACTCTCAATAGGGTGTTCTCAGTAGTAGTGATATGTCAAGGTCGCCAAAGCATGCTTGTTTCTGTTCCTGGAATATTGTTAGATATACTAGATTTCTAACAGGTGACTTTGGCTTGAAGATGCAACCTCATCCTTGCCATAACTTTCTTAGAACTATACCATAGTCTAAGAATGTTTTTTTCTATCCAAACATGTTACTTCCCTCTCTCCTCCACATTATGGTCTGACAGCTTTCCTGGTCTTCTCTGCTCCCTCCCATTTTCTTTCACCCAATAAATCTTTTGCATGTCTACTTTAATCTTGATGCCTGCTTCTCTATAGACCCAAATTAAAATATATGTTACCAGTAGTGATCTGAGGCAAAGAGGCTGTATTTGCAGATCTCTTACTCATCACCTAGTGGGCAAACAATTTGATGTTCAGATTAGCATTTATGGCATAGATAGTGTGGCAGCGGCAACATGATTGCTACAGATTTCACTGGAGGTCCCCTGGGAAATTATTAAAAATAGGGAGAGTACCCTGCCAGATGCAATGATTCAGGCATTTGAAAAATATGTTAAGTAGTTGGTTATTATTGACTCTCTCCAGAGGGATAATGAGAAACACAAGATAATCAGTAGCAGATGAAGACTAAATCAAAGGGTATATTTTGTAGTTTACGAGTAGGTCTTTCTCTTCTGTAGTGGAAAGACAAACATAGCACAGAAGAAAATAGAACCTCAAACAATTAGAGGTATGGAATTGGCAGACATTTAATACTCAAACAAAACCTATTCAGCCAACTATAGGACTATGCCATGCGTTAGAGATTGAGGATGTTGGATCAAGAGGGTGAACATATAAATATGATAAGTAAAAATTCATTGACATAAGAGTACTTTCTAGGGAAATAAGATTTCACAACATGGCAAAGATCGTGGGGGTTAAGCAGGCTCTGTTAGGAAATCTACGAGAGATCCAAAGAAATTGATGGCTAATGCTGAGCTGAGTAGAAACAATCAAGCTACTTTAGTTGTCAGTAGAAGCAGGAGAAGAAAGACTGATGGAAAGGGGCATGCTAAAACCCAGATTATTTGTGAGGTAAATAAAACTTCTAGAATATTGCATTGTATTGATGGACAAAAACTACATAAAATTCACCATGGTTGTCAAGAACGTGTTGGTGAAGGAGTGCCAACCTCACTAGGAAGGTCAGTGCTGGCTCATCATCGGGGGCTAGGTATGGCAGTCATAGTGGCGAGATTAGTGTCCAATTAGTTACTATCCATGGCGTCCTCAAATGAATAGAGGCCAAGTGACAGCATTTAGCTACCAGCAGCCACAAGGCTGCACTTACCATAATAAATATCAGGTTTGGTGGGGAAGGGGGCTTCACCAGCAGGGAGTGTTACAGAAAATAAACAAAACAAAACAAAACAAAACATGGCGTCCCTTGGAACAGCCAACAGTAATGCCGGAGCAGGCAGGTCAGACTGGTTCGCTCAATAAAAGTTCATTATAGTTGCTCAGTTCCCAGACCCTAACAAACTTTTATTTCTGGAATCTGTTGACTGGCGAGGTTGCAAGACCTTTGAAGGGAGTATTCTGTAACTGTTTAATCCATTTATACCATAATGATTCTTTCTGTCCTTCTCCGAGAAAGAAATTATGTCTATTTGCTCAGTTTACTATACACTAAGGAAAGAAGAATAATCTCATTTTGAGAACCACTGAGCACAGGGTTTGGAGATGGCAGGAATGCACAGAGACCAGTCTGTCAGTATGAGCCTCCTAGTAGAAGGGGACTTATGAAAACTGATTAATAAGTAACATCATAGTTAACAGAGGGTCCACTGGGTTAATGGACATATCCACGAATAATTTCCCCTGACACAATCGTACAATAGCATGTATAGAATTGATAATTGGAATAAACCCTTCACTGCATCCCTGCCTATAAGGTATGAGCTAACACAGAGGGAAAGGGCCAGTTGAAACCTCTGAAATTGCAACCCCCCATCTCTCAAATTCATACAGCAGTATTTGTTGTGCTTTTGTTAGTAAAATAAATGCATTCACCTGAAGGCAAAGAAAGAGGAAGATACTCTGACCCAGCAAAAAGCGACAGAGTTAAACTAAGAATAAATTGAGAATTAAGGTTAAAAACTGTATCTTTACAGCTGTGTCTGCTTCAAAGGATTAGATAAACAACAAAGGGAAATTAAAGAAATATTAAAAATATATCTAATCACTATAGTAAGGGAAGAGATAAATAAAAAAATATTTGTGCAGTCACTGATGTGGTACAAGTTATTTAAGACTTGGGAAATGCAAAAACTGAAGGAAGGCAATGCTTTAGGGATGACCACCTGGCTAAGTACATGGAGTTTCTTACTGGATTCAAAAGGTTACAGAATTTGGAAGCACCAAGAAAGCAACTTTAGTTCAGAAATCTGTTAGTGATGATTCTCCAGCTGGTATAAATGTTCAAACAAGAGAAAAGTCATTTCAAAAAGCTGGATTTATGCACGAAAATAATTCAGGAGGAGAAAGGAAAAGGAGAAGGAAGACAGGCACCCAAAAAAATACATTCTGAAACTACACTGCATTTCTCCTGAGACTGAAGCAATGCAGAGAAAATAGCGTGAGACAGGATTAGAGTGAGATTACTAATATTAACTGTGGCTTGTCCTTAATTAGGAGTGCTCTGCTCATAATAGAGAATAAGTTCTCTCTCTCTGGGCATTGGGATTTCTATATGGAGTTAGTTAGAGAAGAAAATGGAGATGGAGTGGTTTGAAATATTTAAGAAATCCATTATGGGGAGAACATGATCACACTATTGTCATCACAACAAATTTGGACCTAAAGACAGGTCATAATTAATTTTCTCATGAATAATATCTCTCATCTGGTTTTAAAATCTGAATCCAGAGGATGTGGTCAACTAGCATGGATTGATTAGTTTCAGTATGAAACTTGGATGGACTGTGTCCTAACAAATATTAGGTAAGGATATTATTTAAAGCAATATTTTTGCTATAGCTTTGAAATATAAGCATTCAGAGCTAGAATCTTGATATCCTTCTGTCCTGTGAATTAATATGAGACAAAGGTGAAGGACATTTTTGTTAAATTTGATAAAACTGAGTTTGGGGTGAGCCAATAGAGCCCCATTCATTATAAAGAAAAAAGCCCAAACTGAGCCCATATAATGCCAGTCAAAATCACCGGGAGTTCAGACCACGCCCACTCCCTGAGGTCTATACAGCTTTCTCTGCTCCGCAGCGGCCCTTCAGCTCTTCGGGAACACACTGATATTGCATCTGCGATCATGGCTCATATAATAATGATCACTTTTTAAAATGTTATCCCCTTGATTGCTATTTGGCTGATTTAGAGGTCTTGATTTTATCAAAGCTAGATGAAACTATTTTGCAAAGCTAAGAAAAAGACCAAGTGTTTCTCTGGGGACAAACCTGTTCAGTTTCTGTGAGTTCCCTTGTTTCCTGACATGCGTTGGAAGCCTGCCTGGAAACTGAAACCAACAGGAAGCACTGATGGAGATGAAGTGAAGGGATTTCATGGTGTACGCGTTAGTTAGTTCCATTGGCACTGAGGTTCTGCTATTCCAGTGTTGTTGTTTTTTTTATAGTTATGTGAATTTTATGATACAAGCTTTTTGGTCAAAGCTACTTGGATTTGGGATTTCATTCAGTCTTTGTACTGAAGTAACAATGAGAACATGATAAATTTTAATTCTTTAACTTTTCCAAAATGGATATGTAAGTCTATCTTTTCAACTTAATTTTATTATATAAAAACAATTATTACTTGACATTGCAGGAGAAATGGGTGAATTAATGTCTCTGTGATTTTGTTGTTGCTAAAATATTTTTATTTGAGATATATTTTAATTTAAATGTGACTCAGGACAGAGAGAATGGCAGAGAAACTGGAGATTCTTAGAAAAATGGAATTTTTCTAGGGAATCCTAGGATTCTCTGATTAGGGTAGGAATGTGTTTTTAAAAACCTGGAATATCTTTTTATATTGTCAAAGCAAGGATGTGTTCAAAACATAAGAGGGAAATGTCAAATGGACACAGAAACCAGCTTTAATGCATGCCTATTGGTCAAATCTGGGACAATTTGAACATCAAAATAACTAAAGACTGTAACGTATTATAATCCACTGACCAAATTTGGAAACTATGACCCTATGATAATATAAGTTAACACAAGAATAAATATTTACAGAGTTTCAAGTATTCTCTCCACAAAATTCTTATTTATTACAAAGGGTACGAGAACAGTAATTTTACAATGAAGAAGACAGGCAGACAACACATTCATCAGGTGATCAGAGTATCAATAGTGATAGAGTAAATCAGGTGCCACCTAATTAGACACAACAGGAAAAAGAACACAGTATAACTTCTCTAATGTTGCCAAAGATGCATAACCAGCATCTAATCAAGAAGACCAAACTGAAGTATATTTACAAAATAACTGATCTGCAGTCTTCCAAGTGTCAAGGTTATGAAGACTGAAGATTTTAGATTGAAGGATACTGAAGACATGAGCACTGACTGTAAGGAATGATTCTAAGGTGCCTGGGTCAGCTGGACTTCAGTTGACCGAGGCTATGCCCCACTGGTCTTCAGTCCAGGTTGTGGACTGAGTCCAGGTCAGTTCCACAAGTCTTTCATGTTCTGGATCAGAAGGTATATGAGGCACAATGTGTGTGTGTGCATGTGTGTGTGTGTGTGTGGCCAAAAATCAGGGTAAGCTCAACTATACAAGTGTACTTCAAGTTTCCACTCAGTTGACAGCTAAAACATCTGGCTGACTAATGCGTGTCACAAGGCCAAGCCCAATGTCAGACAGCAGGAATGTAGATGGATCTTTAATACCACTAGTAGAGGGCAATGAAGAATGGAGACCAATACTTCAACCTGTCTTACTTGCTATACATCTTAAACTTCTGTAGGCTCACTATGTGATCTGACAATGATAAATTCCCATTTCAGACATGACTTAGAGTGTACCCCCTTATCATCAGGGATATACATTTCAAGTGCCCCAGTGGAGGCCTGAAATTACAGATAGTACCAAACTCTAAGTATATTTTTTCCTACACATATAGCTTTGACAAAGTTTAATTTATAAATTAAACATAGAGATTAATGACAATAACTAATAGTAAAATAGATCACAGCTATATACTATAATACAAGTTATATGAATGTGATCACTCAAAGCAGGAGATCCCTTGCTAGAGTTGTCCCATAGGCTCAAGGCTTTCTGGAGCAATGTGTGTCATCAAATTACGTAATCTCCTCCTGCCTCACACCCACAAAGGCACTGCCTTTTCCATCTTCACCAGGCACTTACCAAACTCAGTGGCCTCAACTTTTGTAGTTTGAGGTGCTCTTTATCCTTCTTTATAATTCCATGGACAGAAGATTTATATTTATTGTAGATCTTAGCAACCTTAGCATGTAATTTTATTTCTTTCCTTATTACCATAACTTGAAAACTTTTACCTTTGTACTGAAGGAAGTATCTATGGCTTCTTTTTGGCTCACCAAATTGCCAGTTTCATCACTTACTCATGCACTTTGGGGCCACAGTTAAGTAAAATGAGGGTCTCTTGAACACAAGCATAACGAAACCTTGAGAGTTAATCTGATTACGAAGATGGCTACTAAGTGACTAATGGATGATGTCTCCATTACAGCATCTACAGCTGTAGATGGACAAAGAGACAATTCACATCCTGCGCATGGTCAACTGAGCAGCGTGAGAGTTCAGCATGCTACTCAGAATAGCACACGATTTCAGACTTATAGATTGTTTATTGAATTTTATATCTGGAATTTTTATTTAAAATTTTCAGACCATGCTTGACCTCAGATAACTGAAACTATGGAAAGCAAAGTTGTGGATAAAGGGTAATTCTGTAGTGCTAGTCACTCTGCTGAACCCCAGAAAGGTGCTTATTCTTACTGATCTATTGCTGTTAATTATCTTATATCCTTATTGATGAAGAGACTACCATGCCAATGGTCTCTAATTATGATGGTTTGAGGCAGAGGTAGGCTTCCCTGCAACTTGGATAGGCTAAGTAAATTTCACTGGGTCGTGGAGATTCTATAGGCTGGAGCCAGCAATTATGATTCTAAAGCTGCTAATTTACCATTTTATGTTATTCTTGTTTAACTCTTTAAGTCATTCTTTAGTCTTTGTAATTGCCATAGATATACAAGTATTATTTAACCCCGAGTTTGTTGAGGATCCTTTTGAATTTTCTTTTATATTTCTCTTAAAAACCATGCTTCTGGAATGGGATAGAAACTGTACTGAATAAACTAAAATAAAAAATTTTAAAAAAACATGCTTAATAAACACATTTTGTTTGTTTTTTACTTGTTTTATCTTATTTACCTTTTAAAGATTTTATTTATTTTTAGAGAGAGAGGAAGGGAAGGAGAAAGAGAGGGAGAGAAACATCAATGTGTGGTTGCCTTTCAAGCACCCCCTACTGGGGACCTGGCCTGAAACCCAGGCATGTACCCTAGATTGGGAATTGAACCATTGACCCTTTGGTTTGCAGGCCCTTTCTCAATCCACTGAGCTACACCAGCCAGGGCTGTTCATTTTTTAAAAGATCATATTTGTGATCATTTCTCCAGAGCAGAAAAAGAATGGAACCAAAGATATAAAACATTTGCAGACTTTATAATAGATAAGCTACCTACCTTCAAAGGAAGACATGAGTAAAATAATAGACATGGCATTCCATCTAAAATTCAAATTATATAGTGACTGAATTTTTTTCTTCAGTATAAGTAATATCCCTAGTTTAGAGGAAAATACAACAAGAAGAAATTATTTGACTTCAAATGTTAGACCACGATGTGCATATTTTTCATTAAGATAGTTTATTAATTTTCTACTCTTGACTACAGGTGAGCCTTGTAATACTTCTTCCTTACAGGAAATTTTCTTTTTCCAAAAAGTTACCTCACTTATTTGTTGTATTATCTACCTAAGTTTTCGCCCAACACTTCTGACAACAAATTAACATATACATGAACTTGGCCTTCTATTATTCATTTAATGCTTAGTTAATGAGTATTTTCTAGATGAAAGATACTATACTAAGAACATGAATAGACATTAAAATCAATAGTATTCATAATTTAATTTCATAGAATCTAAGAATTATAGTGCATGATAAATTACTAATGGCCTCTAAACTTTAGTGAAAATGCTCCTGAGAACAATCTAATATATCACAATGATGCATTTTCCTCTTTGATGTCTCAGCATTGCCTTTTAAGACTCATGAAAGGGGGGAATTGGAAAACAAAAATAAAGGAGTTCAAATATTCTGCTCCCTAGAAATCAGTAATGTCTATAAAACCATTTTGAGGCATTCAATAATAAGTATTCCGGCTCCTCTCTCACTGCCCAGAATGCACTTTACAAACTTGCTCCCTTGCTCATTCCTGAACAATACTCCCATCTGTGTCCATTTATCTATTTTCTTAATTCCACAATTTAGAAAGTATCATCTTCATTACCTTAAATTTAACTCCAGTTTTCCTCACTTTTCTCAACATATACACACACACTCCAAACCTCCAAACAGTAAGAACTATTGGTAAAGACAGGGTGCGCTTTCTGTGGAGACATAATTTCCAGTCACTTTTTTCTCTCTGCCTTCAAAACAGAAAGCCAATGTTAAGTGGTTTTGACATCCACCCTTTGTTCACTCAGACATTGAAGACTGACTCACTAGGGAAGTGTGCTCTCACCATTACTGAGCACTCTAATATTTTATTTGTTGTGATAATAGCTATAGCAGTGTTAAACAACAGTAAACAACATTGTACCTAAATGTCTGATAATTACTTTGCAAACATCACTAAGCTATGCAATGAAACTAAAGCTTTTATTATGTTATTTCTTTTTTGCTGTCAGTTACATTTATAAGTCTGTTATTTAAATTGCTACATGTCAGAGGAAAAGGCCTATATGATTTACATCTTTTTATCTATCTCTCTCCCCACCTCTCTGTTGTTATCTTGGTACATTGGTCTATAAAAAAAAAAAAAGAGAGTCATTAGGTAATGATTGGATTTAGTAGTTAAGAAAATAAATCACGAGTGCTACAAGAATATTGACTATTTCATTACAATGTTTTAAAAAATTAGTTTGTTCTTCTAATCTCCTCATTACATGTAATGCTAAAGTTAAATATACTTAATTTCTATACTTGGCCAGATAAAAGTGGAAAGAGTTCTGATTTAGTCATAAAGGCCAGTAATAGTTTCTGTGTAAATCCTGTTAAATCTTATCATTTTTTAAAAAGTACCAGTGAGCCTGACAAGCTTCGGAGAAACTCTCATCAGACTCTGATGGCTCTGGGATCAACCCTCTGTTTCTACATCTGCAATTTTATTTCTTCTGGAAGATTAGAATAAAAAAGTTCTTATGCTATTTTTTAATCATATTATTTTGTTATAAGGCTGTGAGTATTAGAAACTAGACATCATGATCATTAAAAAGTTTTCAGAAGACATCTTTTGATTTTATCTGAAGTTAAAAATACTATGGACTTTAATATCTAGCTAATTATATAATAATTGATACAAATGTAAATTCTTACATGCAAAGAGATACCGAGGAAAGAGTGTTTTCATTATTTTTCATTTTAAGTTACACATCAAAATGGTTCTTATAAGGTAATATGCCAAGGCCACATTAATATAAAGGCAATATAATTATAATTGAAATTTTAGAAAAAATGGACGTAAAATGAGGATATTATAACTGATTATTATGAAAATTGCTTAATTTTGTAAATGTAAATAATCATTATGACTATAAGTTAACATGAATTAGATCCTTCCCAGTGCTCCTAAAGAAACTTATACAAGTGAGACCCATGGATTCTGAGTTTCATTAGCTTCTTAGAAACTCTGCCTCTGTTCATTACATAATTAAAAAGTTCTATTGAGGTATAATTTACAGAAAAAATTGCACACATGTAATAAATACATGTGATGAGTTTGGACGTAAGTATACACCTGCATACATCATCACAATAACCAAAGTGCTAAACATAATCATCACCTCCAAAGTTTTTTGTGCTTTTTTGTGTTTTTCAATTAAATATATTTTTAAAAAAACTGAACTCTCCTCACCACAAGAATGTCATATGGGACATTTCCACATGAGGTCATTTGGAGAAATTGAGAAAGCTATTCTAATTTGAGAATTTTTCTAAATTTCTCAATTTTTCTCAGATTTTGCAGATTCTTAGAAAAATTTGAGGAAAAAATTTTCTTTTCTAATTTTTTAAGATATGACAAGAAGCGAGTTTGTTTTTGGTTTCGTCTGTAGCGAGATGACACAAGTAGAAATGTGACTCTGTGTGGTCGCTTCTTCTAGCCTCACTTCCGCCAGTTTCATCACCGAACTTGGGAGCCCAGCCCCACCCCTCAACCTCATTGTCCCTGATGTCCTGTGGGGAGACACAATGCAGTTCCTGCACACTTCTGTCACTCTCATAATTCCACACAGTGAGCCAAACCTATGCTTTCAACACACCCACTGATGTATATACCAAGGCATTTCCCTTGTGTCCTCCTCTTTGACTTCCCACCCTGGAACGCCCCCAGCCTTTACAGAGAGGGGGATGCCCACACAGCGCTCCACAGCCACTCTGCCTTGGTTGGGTGGCAGGGGCCCAGGAATGGCAGCTCCAACCTGAGCTTTTTATAAAGCAAAAGGAACGTGGCCTACAAAAGAAAAAAAATAGTTAATTTTATTATACATTGACTAACCATTGAGTTCCAAATTTAGTCGCTTACTAAATGATTCATGCCAATTCACAATTTGCCCACACACTTCTGCCAATATTTTTAGCTTAAAATTCTATCTCATTCTTCAATAGAGTGGAACATGCGGTCTAGGTGAGACTACTTCATGTGCATCCCCATGTGCATTTATATATTTTTTTCAAAGGGCATACTAATAACTATTTAAGAAAAAGAATAGATTCAAGAATATTGCTTGTGCCTTTCAATATTTGAAGCTTGTTTCCTAGAATTAGGGATTGACAATTATGCCAGGAGCATGTTACAGATCCAAATAGCCCTTCAATAAATCTACACATATTCCCATCAGGATATTAATTTCCATTGGAAAAAATTGTTTTTCAAAAAATTCCCTTCTGGCAGCATTATGCTGGCAGCACTTAGTGTTAAGAGCTATTCTAGTTCTAATTATAGCACCTACCATTTTTTCTGTAACCAGAATAAAAAACAATTGACACATTGTCGATTCATTATGAAATCTTTTCATTGTGAAAAGATGACAAAAGTGGTTATACATTCTGTTTTATAGGTAGAGTCTCATTTTACTGTGTCAGCCTGATGTTGTTGGTCTAGGGAGTGTGGCCGTCATTCATGCACAATCTAACCAGGAACACTGTAACCTCGTCATGAGGTTGTCATCTACCTAACTAGGAACTGTCTTGTTACGTTTAGGATGGTACACAGCAGTCTTTCTCATGAAGCATTAAACAATGCTTGATGTTTGTTTTGAGGATTTATCCTAGTTTATATTTATCTACCTTTCAATAAAAAAGAAATATAATATACCATGTTTTTGCATTTATTAACAATAAAAACATGCCATAACACCTTTTAAAGTTACAGCAAATCCCAGAAAAAATGATGAATGAGGTTGCCTAAAAACAATTTAAAATACTGAGGACTTTTGTCCTCTATGGTGCAGGTATCTACATATCAATTTATTATATTGTATAAGTTTCACTTTTTCTCATTATGTTAGGTGAAGATTAAAGCAACAATTTTTCTTAAACACACACACACAGAATCAAGATTTTGAAAATATCCATACTACATCTATTTTATTATATCATATCAATATTGAAAAGTTAGTACAGTATTAAGTATTAAAATTATATACTCTGGGATTTTAACAAGGCAAGCCCACATTTATATAGAGACTAATCTACATATCTACAAATACAATGGATTTAGCAGGTTAAAAACTGAAGCATTTTGTCTCCTCCTCAAAATATCTGCTATTCTTTTTAACTATTTTTATTGTTGACACTATTAGAGATAACCTCCCCCCTTTGCTCACTTCACCTGGTGTTCACCCCCCTTCACTCTGGCCATCACCACACTGTTGTCTGTGTCTATGGGTCATGTATACACACTTTCTTTGGCTAATCCCTTCACCTTCTTCCATCCAGTGCCCCCTCTCCATTCCCCTCTGTCAGTCTGCTCCATGCAGTCACTCCTCTGTTTCTGATTTGTCTGCCAGTTTATTTTATTCATTAGATTCCACCCATAAGCAAGGTCATATGGTATTTGTCTTTCTCTGGCTGGTTTATTTCATTTAGCATTATAATCTCCAAGTCCATCCATGCTATTGCAAATGGTAAGATTTCCTTCTTGTTATGGCTGCATAGTATTCTATTATATAAGGAAGGCTACAACAGCTTTCTTTATCCACTCATCTACTGATGGGCACTTGGACTATTTCTAAATCTTGCCTATTATAAATAATGCTGCTATGAACATAGGGGTTCATATTCTTTCATATTGGTGTTTTGAGATTCTTAGTATGGGATTGTTGGGTCAAAAGGCAATTACATTTTTAATTTTTTGAGGGAACTCCAATGTTTAGCATAGTTATTAATTCCATGTGATTCTTTTATACATCCTAGACAAAGCTCTATTCTATAATTCCTATATGTAACTACCAGTTTTCAACTAAAATTGCTTATCTGAGAAACAATTATGACGAATTCAGTGATCAAGTTCTAAATAATCAGTCCTATATTTTATCTAATGGAATCTAGAAAAAAATATAAGAAACATGGTCAATATACTCAGTAATGAGTATGTTATTCTCATTCAAATTTTCTAAGTATGTTGTCCTATTGAATTTCAAATACAAATCTCATCAAAAGGCATCTTAGCTTGTGGTTTTGATAGTGATAGATGTCTTACATTAACAATGCAAAACCACATTTTTAATTTATTAGTGAAACATATTAATGACACTGAGATAACACAAGCAGGTGGATTGTCAAATTAGACTCACAACAATTAGAGATTTTGGTCATTATTAAACTTTACTAATAATCGAAATGCTGGGAGTGATCAAAAGACACAAGTGAAACAAAGTGTGAGACAGACAAGACAGCTTTTAGGCTCTACCCAGCTGTGCCAGAGAGCTCCCTGACTGAGCCGAGCACAGGGAATCTCTGAGAGAGATGCACGTGGTGTGCAAGAGGCATCGCCTTCAGACAAGGGAGCTTTTCCAGCCACAAAATATCTTCACATTTTTGTTGAGTAATTGTGTATCTGCTATTGTTATTTTTAAGCAGTACTTGCCATAAATCATAAATTTCAAACTTTGGACTCTAAGCAACCCAGGGAGTCTGGACATACCCTGTTACAGACATCACAAGGAAGCTGTTTGAGCACACTTGCAGAATAACTTTACGGAATCTTTCTTGCTCTCTCTCTCTCTTACTTTCTTTCTATTTCTTTCTTCTTTTTGTTTCATGTTTTCCAAAATTTACAGTCTAGCTGTTTTCTCACTTTTTCCATATGACCTATACACATCCGTTGTATGCTTTAAAATCATTTCCAGATTACTTATTGCAACATAAGCACTATGTAAATAGTTGTTATACAGTACTGTTCACAGAATAATGACAAGAAAAGTCATTACATGCTCATTACAAACACAACCACTGTAGGTTAACTACATAGTACACAACAGCAACAACACAACATTTTTTTCTAATATTTTCTATATGTGGTTGATTGAATCTGCATATGCGGAGCCCCTGGGTACAAAGGGCTGACTGTATGTATGTCATTTTATTTATCCATTTATCTCTCAGTGGACATTTAGATTCCTCCCAGAGCTGAGCTGTGGAATATGTGAGTAGTGCTACAGTGAGCAGGGGACTGCTAATGGTTCTTCAAGATTATAATTTCAAAGCCACAATGCAACATCACATCATCCGTGTTAGTATGGCTGTGATCACAAATACAAAGATGTGGATGTGGAGAAACCGGAACTGCTTAACACTATTGGTGGGGATGCAAAATTGTGCAGCCACGATGAAATAGAACATGGCGGTTCCTCAGAAAGTTAAAAATAAAACTGCTACATGATTAAGCAATCCCACCTCTTGGTGTTTACCCATTATGCATTTAAATTTAATATGAATAAACAATCAAAGACACTGGCATATAGAATGATTGATAATAATAAATGAGAATAATAACAATCTATCACAAAATTGTTAGTAAAAGTATATTAAAAATACATTCCAGTGTCATTCATTTTGATTAAAAAAACTTGGTCTACATGTTAGATAAAATAAACATTTTTGATATAAATCAATAAATATATCAAACATTTGTCATAAAAACTGATATTTTAATAACAACGTTTATCAGAAACGTGGATCTCTTAATGAACAATGTTTAATTAATGTTAATTGCCATTTGAGCTTTTAATCTTTTAATGACTTATATATGTATGTATGCATAAAATACCATTTCAGAAACAGTGAATTACCAATAGATAGAAAATGGACAGTCTATATAGCTCAGTATTTATGAATAAGAGAAGATGAGAGAATATAGAAAATGCAAGAGATAAAATTTCTGCATTGATTATGTAATAAAAATATTCATGACTGAAGAAAACATAATGACAGTTATGAGATAAAATAGTGTCTAGAAGGCAAATTTAACAAAATGTGTATGTGTCTGTGTGTGAGACAGAGATAGACAGGGACAGAGAGATGGATGGAGAAGTTTACAAAGGAAAGGAAATCAGACTGCTTTCAGATTTTTCACAAGCAAACTAGCTGCTAGAAAATAACAGACACATATTAATTACAGAGTCCAGAAACTATATATTTTGAAATTATTATGCTCTATTAACCAAATATTCTTTTAAAAATATGGTGGCATTAATATATTAATTACTTTTATAGACAATTTATTGAGAAATATAGCTGTAACAGTGTGTAGCCAAGAGGGGGGCCCCAAATAGGAATTTGGAATGGGGTCCAGGACTCAAGGTGTCCAGGAAATGTTAGAATGTCCTCACCCCTTCCCCCCAACAGGTGTGAGTGGGGAGAAGGGACACATGGAGCAGGAACACGCAGGGCCATTTTGTATAGCAACAGCTTTGCAGCTAACCTCTGGCATGGCCATTTAACATATCTATAACCTTTAACTGGTTGCGTAGATATGTTAAATAGCTGTGGCCATGCTTTGAGGCAGGGGGATGGAAGTGACTTCCACCCAAGATGTAACTGGAAGGCAACTCCTGGTTACAGTGCCTGCGTGAGAGCTTGGAGATGATTGGCTCCACACCATGAGGCCACCCCTGCCCAGACTCACTATGGCAGCCCAGTAAAGCTGGAAGGGTATGGGAGTGCTGGCAGGTGTAGCCGATTCTGGGAGGAGTCGGAAATGGGACTGCAGAGGAGGATTGGTGCGGGGATTTAAACACAGACTTGGCAGCCCTGTGAAGGGAGAGAACCACGCGGCTGTGGCAATAGAAAGGGGAACCACACTCCTTTGGCCAGAGGGGGGACTCCCACAGCCCTGTGAGGGAGAATCACCATGCAGCTTTAGCGGAGAACTGCCACTCGGCTTTGGCAGAGTGGCGACCCTCCCTCCTAGCAGCCATTGTGGAGAGAACCACACGGTCTTGGCAGAGTGGAGACCCCTCACAGCTTTGCAGAGGAGAACCACGTGGCTTGATCCTGACCGACAACACAGCTGATGGTGTCGGGGGCCTGAATCTACTTCTTTTCCTGAGATACGGTACCCTGAATGAGGGCAGAGGGAGAAGGAAGCACTGTGTGTATCTGTGGGTATCCTAAAGGATTTTGATATCTTAAATAAGACATTAAGTTACTACTTTAAGTCTGTATAGCTTTAAATAAACATTTCCTTTCCTTTTCACAAATTTCTGTCATTGAGAAACATCTTTACTCTGGCAGTGGACAATCGAACCTAGTGGGGGTCCTTTCGGTAATAGTATACCATCCCCCCCTTGGCCCTGTTCTGTAACATAGCCACCATTCATCCTTTTTTAGAAAACTAAGTGTATAAAAATTGTAGTCCTGTGTCAATTATATTAGTTTATTATTAGTCCAGCCATAAGAACTGAAGAAGGGTAGAGGAGGGGAGTTCTTCCCTTCACAACAGCTCTCTACCCCTTTCTCTGCTTCATACTTTTTAGTCCTCACTCCTAATATTTGAGATAGATTATACTCCCTGACCAAAGTAATTTTAAAAAAGCCCTCTGCTTATATTTAGTTTTGTTTAGACTTCAGACTAAATAATGATTTGTTTAGAGTTTTTTAACACCAACTTTTAACATAAGAGCATAGAGAAATAAAGGAATAACTGATTACCAGTAAATACTACTGACCTAATTGCCATAATATAAATAAAGCTTACTATTTAAAATATTACTGTTTGCAGACTGGAAACTCACTGACCTGATATTAACTGTTTTGTTAGTTCATAGAGTATTTTTATTTTTTTAATTGTTGTTCAAGTACAGTTTTCTGCCTTTTATTCCCATTCCAGCCCAGCCCGCCAGCCCACCCCACCTCCCTCCCATTTCCACCCCACCTAGTTTTTGTCCATGTGTCCTGTATACTTGTTTCTGCAAACCCTTCCCCTTCTCCCCTGAAATTCCCTCCCCTCTTCCCTCCGGTCACTGTCAGCCTGTTCTCTATTTCAGTGTCTTTGGTTATATTTTGCTCGTTTGTTTGTTTTGTTGATTAGGTTCCCGTTAAAAGTGAGATCATATGGTATTCATCTTTCACGGCCTGGCTTATTTTGCTTAGCATAATGCTTTCCAGTTCCACCCATGCTGTCGTATAGAGCTTTTTTAAATGTTTATTTGGATATGAATGCTTCTACATTGGTCATGCACTATGCAGTTTACCATTATTTCCAACTATATTATTGAATTCTTCATTTATGTTTTGTTCAGAATTTGTTTAATTTTTTATTTTCTTACTTAATCATATAGCAGAGATTTCTCATATACCCCCCATTAATTTTTGTTATCAGCCTTATAGCTTTAAATACCTGGGTTTGTAACACTGCTATAATATGATTAAATAAGGAATTTAATGCAGTGTAAATATAATCTATCTTGATAATTTTAAAGTAAATGGGTAACTGAGCTTTTTGAAAGTGTACAAGAAGAAAAAATAAATCCAAAGAGGCATGCTGAGAAACGTACAATAATTTTTAAATGAATGGATCAGCAAATGGAGGCTTGCATATATTACTAAACATTACAAATGTAACAAAAAGAATGTTAAAAATGAACTCAAACATTTAAGGGAAGGAAAGGTTACTTAGTATTGTTTGCAGGTGATTTCGAGGTTCAATTTTGAGAGTGGGGTGACAATTTATAATGTCTAATGAGTGTTATTTTGTTCCCAACAGGATATTTGGCAGTCTCAAGTCACTTTTGATTGGGGTTTTCTTTTGTGACCTCTGCTCTATAAATACTTAGTAATCATATGATGTATGTATAATTATTAATTCCATGTAAATCATAAATTACACACACATGGAGCTATTTCAAAGTTCTGGATAATCTGAAGGATTCACAAGACTGCATAGAGTTTACTTACATAAGGTTTTAGTTTTACTACAAAGGAAAATACATGGTATAGCAGAATGGAAAAATAGGAGAGAACCAGGGTTTTGAGCCACTTTTTTAACTGCACAGGGTGTGCTTTATGACTGTGTTATAAATCTCCAAGATATATATACGGAATCTTGTTTGTTGCAGAGTTTCAGCAAAATTTATAGTAAATTCTTATGTTCTACTGGCCACGTGTGCAAAGAACGTATCACTTTAAGCCAGTTGTAAGATACCATGTAAACATCCCTATATAATATAAATAGGTTGCTACAGGATGATTACAGAAAAGACAGTTTGAACTTTAAATAGATGCTATAAGTTACCAGTATCTCATATCATCATTAAGTTAGCCAATAGTCAGTATTATATTTCTAAGTCTTCCTAAAGATTAACACAGAGCTGTCCCTGTCCCAGTATATGAAAATCCTATTTTACGTAAAATATATTGGTAATTGCATATTAGTGAATGATAGTTTTTATTAAATAATGTTACAAGACTGCATTTTACTTTACAAATGTCAAAAAAATGACCTGATTTACTTGGGCATAATGTAGTAATCTATGCATATTTATTAACAAGAGCATTTGCAGGATTACAAAAAAATCATTGCAAATATTCTCAATATTTATCAAAGGAGCATCAAAGATTATTATAAATAATTTTATTTTTTAATTTTTTTACTCAAGCATATATATTTATTTTAAATTGTCTCAATTATCTCATTTTGCACAGTTTTATAAAATTAAAAAGCATGGTAAAGTCCAAAACCAAATTTAAATTTTAAATTTTTACCAATCCTTTTTTCTTCTTTTTTTAATTGTTGTTCAAGTATGGTTGTCTCCATTTTCCTGCCACAACTTTCCCCCACCCCACCCCCCTCCACCTCCCTCCTAATTTTAATTAGATGTAACCATGACAATAGTGTGTATGTATATGAATATGTATATTATACTAAAATACAGATAGAAAAGTTTAAGCATTTTAAGTGAATTAGACATACTACATTTTGTCATATTTAGATAAAATACTTTTGTACCTGTAAACATGTATGTAGGAATGTATGACTATATTTATTATATATTCATATACAAATACTTTTAAATTTATGAAAAGATACACAGCAAAATGTTTTCTGTGGTTACATTTAAAGAAGGGAGCAGGTAGTTGGAGGTGGGCAGGTGAGTGGACAGTCACCATGCTTATTCCATACACTTTCCCTTCTGTACAAATCTGTACATTTGTACAATGGGTGTTTTGTATTATTTGTTTTAATAATTGGGCTGTGTATAAAACCTAAATAATCTTATGTATTTTATTAGTAAAAGCAGACCCTTGGTTTTACCAGAATTTATTTTAGAATAGAATATTTACAGAGACAGGATTGGCCCATTGTAAATGATCTAGTACCTGCCATTGAGGAGGTGAACATTTTCTATATCTTCCTCTACTTTTATTTTGTTAGTTGGTGAGCTCAACATTTCATGTGTATCTGGGTGATAGTAACAAGAGATCACGGCAGTCGGGTATCCTGTGTGGATTCTGTCGAGCATTCTCCGGTATGAACCCCACGGAACAGGCGCCTTCCCACCACTCCCCTGCCAGCCCTCCTTCCAGGCTCTTCAACGGCTCTTCATCAGAGAGTGTAGCATTGCAATGAATCTCAGTGTGGAGAAGAGGGAGTGAATTGTCGTAAGTAGTTTGTTCAATACATTGCTGAAGAACAGAATTAATGTTGTTTGTATTTAATTTAATTTCCATATTGGTTTTGACAGCTTTCACCTAGTCAAAGGGGATACATCCCTCTTCTCTCTACCACTATCTTTCTAATTTTTTTTGGCCTTTTTTTAGAAACACCTTGAAGCAGCCTTCTCATTTGGGGACTTCAGTCTGCAAAATAAAGCAGAATATTGCAGTCAGCCTCTTTGCACTGTGATCAAGCAGAAGCTCAGATCTTCCCATAAAATCCCCTTCCTAACCTTGAGCCTATTTTTCCTCATGCAAAAGTAATCTCAAAAACATTATTACTGCAACTATATTTTCATTGAGGACCTTTCTTCTCTTGTCTAGACAGATTAGGTAGTTATTTCTTCTCATCATAACAACTGGTCTCTTTCCTCTTGCATTATACTTCTTAGGCATTTGGTAAGGGCTCTGGGTTAAAAGCAACCATCTGATTTATACATTGTTACTTCATTATTA
This sequence comes from Trachops cirrhosus, assembly GCA_028533065.1. Classification (NCBI taxonomy): domain Eukaryota; kingdom Metazoa; phylum Chordata; class Mammalia; order Chiroptera; family Phyllostomidae; genus Trachops; species Trachops cirrhosus. The sequence goes on along the minus strand of CM052548.1, from coordinate 12,613,548 downwards.
AATATTTCTGCTCCTATGGTGTATTTTTCGGAAATGTAATAAACATCTACCTGAGGACTTCTGTAATCACCTTAAAATATTATTCTATACAGTTAATTTTTAAATTTATAATTTTATTACACATAAATGATGTGCAAATATGGAAACTTCATTCCAAATACATAAAAAATATAATTTGCCTATTTAGAATATCGCATTCCTAAAGCAATCTTCGAAGTTTTTCTTTTTCTTTTGTGTGTTACTTTTATTCAAAAATAGGCCAGATCAATAGGCTAGTTTAGAGATAAGGGGAACTATGGCAATGCCTGTAATCAGCTTAATTTTCAACTGATTAAGCCTCTACTTCTTTAAAATATACATCTAAGAAGGGATCTGTAGCAAATTTTAGACAAAATACTTAACATTATTGCCAATTTTTGCATATGCTGAGTGTACCCTAAGTCTTTTTTTTGACTATGTATTCGTATCTTCACTCGTGTGTGTGTGTGTGTCTCCTTGGAATTTTCAGAAGCGTATGGAACCCTGTTTCTCCTTGAATCAATGAGCTACAGAGTATAAATGAATCTAATCTGTTCTTTTTCCAGTGGAGGCCCATGGACAAACATCCATCTAAAAATGTGTCACACGGTCACAACAATGCTGTCGAACTCTCAGCTTCTTGCCTAAAAGAATCAGTAGGTGGTTCAATTTTTGGAAAAAGTAAGTTCACTGTAATATGTACATAATTTATGGATTTTTAAAAAATATAATCCTTTATAAATAAAATAGTGACTGAGTAGTAAATAGTAGTGAATAGTAAATAGTAAATAGTAGTGAATAGTAAATAAAATAGTTTATAAATAAATAAAGCAGTATTTTATTAATTATGGAGACAAGTGAGGTGGTTGATTAACATGTCCTACTTTTCTCTAAGACACAATCTTGTCCAGATTCATTGTGTAATACCTCACAGAGTAATTTAAAATATTCAGTAAATAAGGTGGATTTGTATTAGTAGTAATTTGTTTTAATTTTCTCCTATTTAATAGTAATGGAAGAATATCAGTATAAGAGTGTGTGTATCAAGATCCTCCAAGTAAATATATCTATGCCATATATACAGAAACAAAATGTCAAATTGAATCTCATATAACTTATTCCATATTGAAATATTATTTTCGTCATTCATATTTTTTCATACTAAGTATGGGATAGATGAGACAGTTATATATTTACATATGCTAATAACTTTGTCTTTTAGCCTTATTGAATTGTGTATAGTTATTTTTTATTTGAATGCATTACATTCTTCCAGTGAAAACTTTTATATCAAGCTTATTACTGGCATTAAAAACAGTGTTCAATATTATTAATAAAAGCTCATATTTATGGATCTGAGGTTAACTAATTGCATTAAAAATATAAATATAATGAATTTTACATTTTAGCAAGCAACTTTTTTTAATGTTGGTCCATCACTAACTCAATAGGATTTCCTCCCACTGCTGTTACGCATGTGATAATGAGGAGGGGGCACAAAGGAGGTGTTAAAGGTAAAGGACTATAGGTATTTCTAACGATACACTAATTTTTAAGACATCGTGTTTTATGTTAGTACTAGTTATCAATTTATTGAGCACAGCTTCATATACATGCTTCCTTGACTACACTGAAATAATATAACTTTACCCTCTACACATTTATTCTGTATTCCCTGGAACAATGTTAAACTTTATACATAGAAGTTATCAGAGTCACTGAAGGAGCGAAGGGCTTCTCTTGGTTCCCCTGTGCTTTGGTTCCTCTCATTTCTCTTATGACCTCCAGTGATTCGTACAGAGAATATCTGATGAAACCCCATCAAGTGTCAACATCACCCTGTTGGATGGCTTCCCAGTGAGTTTCTGTGAGTGCCTGGCAAGTTCCTCTGGTGCCCCAGTGGGTGGCATTACAGGAACGCCAAGTGGGTCTCCAGGCGTTTTTGTACGAGGTTTCTGAGTAAATTCAATTGGCACGTCGGAGGATTATTGCTCGCTTGGCTGCCCCAGCCTATGGTTCCTCGGTGAACTTTCCTATCTGTTACTTACGCCTGCAAACTCTCCTACGAAGTCTGAAAGTCACACTGCAATGGGAGGTAAGGGAGCTTTTCTGTTTGTTTCCTCCTCATTTTCTCTGTTTCAGCCATCAAGAGAGTAGTTCTTCCTTATATCTGATATTCCTCTATTCCAGCAATCTTCAACTGGTGTGCTGCCAGAATTTCTAAAACATGCAGTACCTGACTGTTTAGTCAGGGGCACTACCTCTCTTTCCTTCAATTAGCAAATTAAAAAATGACAACAGTCAGCACAATAGCTGTCTGGTGTGAATTAATCAAAATTATACCTAGTTTGTTTTTTTGTGTTTTCTTTGTCAGATTGGCAAAAATATATATTTTTTTGGTGGGCCACAGAATTTTAGTAATTTGTTTATGTGTGCCATGAGATTAATAAGGTTAAAAATTGCTGCCTTATTCATTAATGGGTATTTTTAAATTTTTTAGGCACTCACAATTAACCCCTAGCTACTAGTTAATAATTCTTTACATTACAATTTTTATAAAATTGTTCTATTTTTTTTGTCTCTTGAATGGCCTTTGATGATACAAGTACTGAAATAAAAAAGCAATTAGATCTGACACTGGACTATCTCTAAGATAAGGAATGATCATATCATCAGGAAGTAAAATGGCTATTTAACATTCTTCTCTTTCCCTTATTTGCTTTATGTAATATCATCATCATTGTTTATAATTTTTAAATAAAGAAGGTCCAGGTGAGGAAAATTATCTTAATTAAACTTGGTTTTTCTCGATGTCAGGATCGAATACTGGGTTAGGTACTAGGTCCGCTATCAAGCTATGCGTGTGCTGTTATCCTGTTTTATAATTTTGGCCAACTGATCCCTTAGTGTTTTTCCTCGCTTGCCTATGCACATACATTAAACAGCCATTGGTTTTTGCTTTTAAATTTACCCATATTCTTCATTAACTTTTAGCTAAACTATTAGTTTCAATAAAACATCTATTTTATCACAATGAGGATTTTTCAGTGTAAGAAAGTGTTTTATCAACCCTTGGTTTTAGGCTGCTGTATGCTAAGCCCTTTTCACTTTAATTCCCTGAAAGCTTATTAACAAAGGAAGAACCTACAAGATTCAAGTGATATTTTATAATGCTGATTTGAGAAATTAGAGGCTGACTTGTTGCTTTTCAGTGTAGTAATCAGGATTTCCTTCAAAATCTTCTTGAAAGATTCAATAAATATTTAAGACAATATGTAATAAAGTCCACCAAACCATAAGAATACCAAAGAATAAATAGGTATTTGTCACAGGCTTCAAAGATGGGAAGGGTTGTTATATTTTTATTAGAAAACAATGTTCCATACCAAAATCACTCTCAATTAATAAGCCAAAAATGGTGTAACACTATAATATTGACAACTCAAACTAATTTTGGGGGGTAAAGTATACAAGTACATATGGTCCTTACATGTTGTTTCTGGTTCAATAACCAGGACTTTTTAATGAAAAGTAAATATCTTACTCATTTTAGAATCAAAGAAATGGGAATTCTGAGCTTAGGTAGCTTGTCAGAGGTCACATAATCATTACTGTCAGAGCCATGGTTTAAAATCAAGTTGAAACTCATGCTCAGATTTTTTATATCCATGTCTTGGCTTGAAATCTAAATACTTTCATCTTTCTAAATTTTATTAAGAATTAAATATTTTAAAATGTATTTATTTTATATTTATAACTAAATGATACATATGATTTAGGTTAAAAAACCCTTTAAATTATTCATTATTAATTTAAAATTAGTCATGTTAAATACTTCAATCAATATTTTAATAAATTTTTCTTTCAAAAATGTTATTCATTTCTAGAGTGAGGGGAAGGGAAGGGGAAAGAGAGGGAGAGAACATCAATGTGTGGTTGCTTCTCACGTGCCCCCACCAGGGATCTGGCCTGTAACCGAGGCATGTGCCCTGACTGGGAATCGAACCAGTGACTTTGGTTTGCAGGCCCATGTTTAATCCACTGAACAACACCAGCTAGAGCTCAATATTTCAACAATTATTTTATGTACAATGACTTAGGATGTGATGTAAAATTCAAGCATGGTGGTAAGTGTTATTGAAAAAATTTGTAGCCTTTTCACTGTAAGGTAATTTAGAAATGTTAGGTCTTGTCATTTTAAAACAACATCTTAAATACTTATTAATTTTTTAGGATTGTGTTTTCTTATGAGTAATAGAGCTTTCTAATAACAGAAATATTAATAAGATGCATGTTATTCCTCCAGGACTGCGTGAAGTCCTTAGCAAATCTGGCTACTTTTCTTGAGCCTGAGGGACGATATTATTTTCAAGTTACCTGCTTCCATGTAGATTTTTCTGAAATTCAGTCAGTGATGTAGATTTATCAGAGATCACTTTTAAAGTCTAAACTTGGAAAGAAGGGGAGGAAGCAGTAATGAACAAATGGGAAGTCAGGCTGTGATGCTGTTACAAGCTTTCCCCTTACACCACAGGCAGCTCCACAGCCATGACGGCCTCGGTGGGCCTGTCTAGTGTTAACAGACCGAACCTTTGTACCACATCCTCAGATCACTCATTGGATGCAGGCTGCTGTGAAAATGTGATGGCACCTTGGTCCAGGTGGCTAAGTCCTCCCTAGTGGACAACACCCCTGGAATATTGAAGAAAGACTTCTAGAAAGTGAAATCTGGACAAACAGTTTAGCATCTATAAACTTCAGGATCTAATTTCAAATTTCGGGCAGCAAAAGGAGGAAGGTATGAATGAGAAAAGTGTGCATGCCAGATCTTTTATAAGACTTTAGCTGCAATACAATACTCCACTTGTGCCTTATTTTTCTGAACTTGCTAATGTAATGCCTCCTCTTAAAATAAGAGGTTTAAAATATGTATTTATTCTGGATATTCAATTTTCCAGCTGAAAACTGTAGGAAGTAGTTATGAATGAATGAAACCAGTGCATAATGTGAAATAGTTAGCTCTATTTGTTCAATGCACAGACAAAGATGTTGAGTCAGAGTTGAAATAACTTGACCAGAGGTTACAAGCTAATGCATTATATCTGCTCTGTCTAAATACCTGCCAATTACCTTTTTATAATAAGATGGATATATGAACAAGCCAAAGATTCTCATCAATTCCATTACCGCTTTTATTCAAAGTGGAATATCTGAGAATACCAAGAAAATGCTTAAGTTCAGCAATTATATAGTAACTCCTTTATTTAATTTACAGCCAACATCAATGTTTTATTATAAGTAGAGGAGAACTTTCTCCTTCCATTGTATTTTAGAGATGCTATAGCTCAGATGGCCTGGCAGGGGTGTCCAAACTTTCGGCATCCCTGGGGCACCCTGGAAGAAGAAGAGCCGTCTTGGGCCACACATTAAATACAGTGTGACACGTAAGCACACACAAAAGATCTCATAATGTTTTAAGTACATTGACGATTTTGTGCTGGGCTGCATTCATAGCCATCCTGGGATGCATGCGGCCCACAGGCCACAGGTTAGACACCCCTGGGATGGTTTATTCCAAAAATGGAAGTGTCTAATGCCCTGCTTCATAATATATATTCATTTTACATTTTCTTAAATCATGAATTATCGAAAGGGTAAATGTCTGGTTTCCTCCAAACCAAAGCTTTAAATGAGAAATTCAGAATCAACTTTATTAAAATTTAAATACCACACAATGCAAGACCCAACTTTTGTTTCAGACTATTATTGATTTAAAGATGTCTGATGCAAAGCCAAATTTCTCGATGGGATACAGTAATTATTTCAGTCAGGGACTTTTATTCTAAGACCGTAAGTCTATGTAATTAGAATAACTGAAGTTGGGGTTTAATATAAATGCGTATAAGAATTTCTCCTTAATCAAATAATGAGGACCGCAGTAAACTTGGCCATACTCAGTATGGTTCTAAACTTGAGGCATTCTAGAGATAATAGCAAGTTCACACACTTTGTTCTCGTGCTTCACAATCCATTCACTGAGTTGGATTCTAAGTATCAGTTTCTTTTGGTATTTCTTGAGTCAGATGCCCTCTCTTGTTAGAATCAGCAGTGGCCGGGGGAGGAGATTTATAAAGCTAAGAACGGGCAGGAGGTGGAATAGTGAGGAGAGCTGAAGCAAAGCTAGCCATAAAGCAATTTCTGGAACCAGTAGGTTACATTTGCTATGTTAAATTGCTATATTTTGTTACCCTGTCTACGCTGTATCTATGAAATAATCTTGTTAACTGGATAATGTACTCAAATAAATACTGAATTTAGAATATAAAGTGCTAATGTAGATGACAATGAAACATTTTAATATGAATAAAATCTCTCCAGTAAGTGGCATTAAATGTTAGATTTTATACACACACACTTCTTTGTGTGAATCATGTTGTGTGTGTGTGTGTGTGTGTGTGTGTGTAGTTGATTCTCATTATTCATGGTATACCTGTGTTCCATAAAGTTTTTATAAACACTAAAGTAGGAAATACTGAGCCATGCTTCTAGGTGAAATACAGAGTTATCTTCTTGGGAGTCTCTGGTCACAACATTTTTGTCAGTCAATGCACATAAATAACCTTGTTTTATGTGTATTTCTATTTGATATTTTATAGTCATTATATATTTTTGTATAGTTGACTCATTAATATTGAACTCATGAATGGTACTATAACTAATCACTAAAAAGAGCTTCTCTAACACATATTTTCTCCACAAGGCACATCGCAGCTTTCTTGAGCTTAGAAAACACTAGACAACACTTAAGCACTATGCATGGGATCTATTTTGAAAAGGAAAAAAATTTTAAAAAGCGGCATTAAACATCATAAAATGGACACTTGTTTATAGTATAAGAGCTGAAACAAGAAAGTAGAACAGCAGCTTGAGTTTCAGCTGATTGAATATGTATATGTTACATACACATATATACACACATTAATTTGTAAAATAGCAAACATGTTTACAACCCAAGGTTTATGCCTTAGCCACATTGTAGATTAGCATTATTTATCAGTAAACATTTTATTTGGGCACAAAAAGTAATATGAGGTCTGTCCAGAAGGTATCCAGCTGTGTAATATAAAAAACAGAGACATTTAGTGAAGAAGATACAAGATACAAGAAACATTGTACACAGGACAATGACACCTAAGTCCTCTTCAACGTAGGCACCTTGGGACCTCACACAGTTCTCCCAATCACCACCCGCTGCCCCGCCATAGTTTCCTGAATTTCTTTGATGGTATGAAATCTTTTCCCTTTCAAAGATGATTTTAGCTTTGGGAAAGGCCAGAAGTCACAGGGTATCAAATGTGGGCTGTAGGCGGGCTGAGTCACCTGGGTGATTTGATGTTTCACCAAATCACTCTGTATGAGATGTGATGCATGGGCAGGTATGTTGTCTGATGAAGCTGCCAATCACCAGTTGCCCACAGCTGTGGCCTGATGAATCATCCATATAGTTTCCACGGAGGAATACTGAACTTTAACACAAAATTTGATGCAGATTTGTTGCTCTAGTCACTCAGTCATTTTGAATGCAACAGCCACACAGTACACATGCTCACTCAACAGCATCTACCACCTCCACTGACTAGTACACTGAAGTTACTCACACATGCACATTCCAGTCCACTATCTTTGCCTTCCAGGTTACATCAATGTTATGCAAATTTGTTCCCATTATATTAATAACAACTGGACTTTTTATGGACACACCTCATATATCAATTTATGGATATAATCACTGCTCTTTATAATGCCTCATTATATATATTAGTAATATTTTTTTCTTATATGTCAAGATACTGGTTACAAACTAGCTGAGTAGTTCTGCCACTTCACTCAAAATGTTGAGTATTTCTCACATTTGGAAAAGCCTTAATTTATGAGTAACTAACAACAAAATGAGTAACTATCAAGAATTCTTCCATAATTCAAGTACTATCAAATGCAAAGGCTGAAACTGGAAGTGCAGTCTTTACTGTTTCCCATGTGCTTTGCTGTAACCACTTTCAAGTTTAAGGTGAAACAAGATCTGAATTTGAAATTATATTAAGCAGCCAGCCAGGCAAAATGAAGACTGAAGGACAAGAGGAAAAGGAGGTACTAAGAGGAAGTCCGAAGTTTAAAGCAGGCATTATCTGGTTCCCTTTACTTTTTTGCAGGCTGTGATTGGTGTCTTCACAGAAGGTTTTCCGTCACATACTGAGAACTCTAATTAAGAGACTTATCTCTATTTGTGCAGGCTTGAGGGGGTACTTCAATCAAGGGGAACCTGTTGAAGTGTGAAGAAGAAGAGCAGGGGAAGTCAGAGTGTCATCCAGAGAAGTAAGTTGGCTGTGGACCAAGACACATCGGAGGACAAGCTTTACTCTGGCAAAATGTCCTCAATCTAGTCTGGAGACTTGAGGCAGAAACTAGCTTTGCTGGCACACTGGTCGTGTATCTGTTTCTCGGAGCTCTCAAAGGCTGACATATAAGTTCAAATATCAATGTATTATATTGCAACAAAAAATACTACTTACTCCCTATCTGATAATTAACATATTTCCCCCACTGAGATGGATTTGCATCAGAAGCCGACACGCTTTCCAAGAATTGCTTGATAGTCATGAAAGCTGAATAACAGACAAATTTTTAATAATAATAGCTTCTGATAGTCAGCTACATCTATCTCAGTAGAAATATGCCTGTCTAGGACTAGAATAGTCATACGCCTTGTTACACTGAAAACACACACATTGTTTTCTTCTGCAGCCCCAATTTTGTCTCAGTTTCTGCCATCGACAAGTTAGGAGTTTCTCCTACTAACACATTTTAGAGAGCATGTCATGGCAAAATTAAGATATACTCCATTCTCAGGAACTTGGAGACACATTAGGGAATCCAGTAAAAAAATAAATTAGGCAAATCTGACACCACAGAAACTGTTAGAAATGTGTGGAATAAACAAGAGTCTATAAATCAATATATGCTAAGTGATTTAGGAAAGCTCAAATTCCAATCGTGATAGTCTGGCAATTAATCTCATTCAAAGATTACATCATGACTATCTTTCATTAGCTAACATTTATTTAATTCATTTTTCTGTTTTTATTCTTATATTTAACAAATTTTAGATTATGAGAATTTAAGTGATCTTTCATTCATCATTGCTTCAGGAAAGCATCTACCTATCATCTATCTATCTATCTATCTATCTATCTATCTATCTATCTATCTATCTATTTGAGTGTCCGTGTGTGTGTCATCTCTCCCAGGAAAAATGTAACATGCATCTGAATATTAAAACAATGACAACAACTTAGAAGTTAAGCATCTCATGGCCTTTCCCAGTCTCTCCCTGTTCACTCCTTAACCATGGCGATCTCTATTCTGAATTCTGAGCCCATTCATTTCTTGCTTGGTTTTTATAGCATTTGATCATGTCTATATGTATGGAGAGAGAACATGTGAGATAATTCAACTACAGCTATGTAGGACCTCTGAAAGGGTCATATATCTTCTACTAATGAGAGAGAAAGAGGATTAACCAGCGGGTGGGTAAGAGGGCTTTGTCCTGTTCATCTTTGCCAATATCTTTGTTCTGATGCCAAACTCATCACAATATGATAAGCATTTAGTAGGTTTCAAGTCTATGGCTTACAGGTAAAAATGTTAAGCTTTACAAAATGCTTCGTCTAACCAGAGATTCACATTTCACATTTTAAATCTGTCAGACATCGTGATTACAATTTGGTGCAGCATGCAGCATCCTAGAGGGAGGGAACACAGAGATAGTTTGAATCTTTGAGCATTTGTGCTGTAGATGTGAGCATTGTGTTGAAAGCTTGATGTGAAATGAAAACCTCTTTTAGAATACTTTAGGATAAAAAATAAAAATAAGAATTATTGTTCAGAAGTGGTGATAAAAATAAAAGTTAACATTCAAAATCGTTTAAAAGCATGGTTGGGTTTATACCCTAATCCAGGCTATGCCACCTAAAAGTCATGTAACTTTCTGGCTCCCATATTGAAATTGTAAGTATAATAATCTGCCAAGTTCTTGAGGTTAATACCTGTGCTGGTAATGCACTTAACACAGTTCGCATAAAAAGTACTCCATATATGATGCTTTTCTCCTTGTCCTTCAATTCTGCATGGCGAGTTAAGTTCTGTCTATGTTTTACCAACACACTGGCTTGTTTCTTTCTTCACATCATGTTAAACTGCATACCCACAGAAAATAATTATTATAGTCAAAACACCTTATCATGCATTCTTGGTATGCAATATATTTTGCTCAAGAAATTGTGAAGCTATATTCTCTAAGTACACTGGGGTACTTCATGAATTAACTGCTCTGACAGACTTAAATTACTCAGACAACTCGTTTCCATGCACATGCATTACATCATGCTATCTACAACCCCAAATATATAACTCTTTAACAATATTAACCAGAAATCTTTCATCATCAGACCTAACTGCAAAAGCCGTGTAACCTAATGTCAAATCTGCTGTGACAAAAGAAAGTAAGACTCCAGGATGTCATATTGATCTCCTAGGCTAAGCACCTAATCACTAGTACTAATCAGAAGTGGAGACATAATTAAGAATGTAGATTGATCCTTAGAAGACAATTACAAAAAATAAAAAAGAAAAACCTGTTATCAATGCAAAGTGCAAAACATTAACAATAAAGGAGTTGTGGGATAACTTGAGTGTTACAAAATTAACACAAGGTTTGCCTATTTAATATTTTTACTGGTAAATTGTCTGAGAACAATGCCAATTGTACGACATGGTTACGTGGAGTTTTTTCTACAGGGAAACAGACCCAAACCTTTGGTCTAAGACCATTAAAATAAATATTGTTCTGCATTATTAAAGAACGGACTACTAATGCAATTTTTACACAAAAAGGATAATTTCTGGAGATATAGCTGATGGAAAAGCTGTAAATAAAACACCAGGATGCTAATGGAAAAATAAGATTACCTGCTTTTGCTAGACTAATCGGTATGTAGACCCTAGGAATCTACACATACTGAGAAACACAAATGATTCTTATGCATACTTAAATTTGAAACCAATGTCTTAGGAAATTTTTCCTGAGTAAGCAGTCAAACCAAGGAGAGAGCTTTTGTGGTAGAGGCCATAGGAAAAATGTCCTTCGCGACTAGCAAGTTGCATGAACCGCCAGATTAGGCAAACGTGGGCCCTCCTGAGGCTTAATCTGGGCAGGACTGTTAGCACAGACATAAATTCTCAAAAAGATACCTGTTGCTCTTTCTTATAAGAGAAATAGATTCAAAATAAGGGATAAATATTATTGTAAATATCAAAATAGCAAAATATCTGCCAACCAGGCTTCAAATAAATAGTTATTTTTTTTATTTTACTATTTTGAGTACAAATGAAACAACCATGTGGAAACAAACTTTGAGATAATCACCAATGTTACACACGCATTTACACATCGAATCCCATATCCACTTCTGGAAATATACCCTGAAAACACAACTACACAAATACATAGTTATCTATGTACAGATCTTTTCATTGCAACAGCACTTGTAATTGCCAAAGTCCTGGAATCAGTCCATGGTGCAGTAATAGGAGATTCATGAGATAAAATATGCTGTCCGGACACAATGGAAGCTCAACATCTCCAAAACGATCAGGGGGCTCCCTGTGTACTGATGTGAAAGTCACCCACACCTACTGAGTTTTAAAAACCTTATTGCAGAAGAGTAGATATCATATACTAATGTACATCAAAGAAAGAGAAGAATCATAAAAATGTGTTTAAATTCACACTAAATTAGGCTGACTTCATTTTAAAAGTACTTAATATAGATTTTTATAGAAAGGACCAGTAGGTACCAGGACAGAGTTGGGGCAAGAACCCTCAACAGATACATTTTCAGGTCATTTTGTCTGTTGACTTGTCTTAATATATTTTATATTAAAACAAATGTCATAGAATATGTTTTATGTCAAAGTAAATAAAAATTATGATACATAGCTAGATATATTTCATATATTGCCTTATCTTTTATAAACAACATACATTAAAGACTGTCAGCAGATAAAACAATATTCAGACAAGCAATAAATTCAACCAAATAAGTATGATGGAGTATTATTCAGTGTTCAAATTACTTCTACTTTCGTATCACTTTTGGAAAATTTGTTTCTTGCCATTTTGAAGAAAGCCTTAGATAATGAACCTTTGTCACAAATTACACTCACAACATCACTTATAACATTAAAAGCCTGGAATCAATCCATGATGAAGTAATAGACTTGTTCCATAAAATATATTTTCCTTATACAATGGAAAACTCTGCATCTTAAAAAAAAATAATGCAGTTCTCTTTGTACTGATATAAATGTAACCCATACATACTGACTTAAAAAAAGTTATTGCAGAAAAGTGTATATCACTAGAGTTTTCATTTTATGTATTCCGTTGTCCTTAGAGGCATGAAAGTTTTCTGACATGAAGATCTTTTACCTAGACCAATGCGGTGAATACGAGGTTTAGCCAAAGCTAACAGTTCAAAGAAAAGGAATATCTATAACAGTGCCAGTCCCCCCTGGAATGATCTAGATTGAACTGTAATTTTCAATACAGATTCTTTCCTGGAGTTTGGTATAGGCAGTCAGAATCCAAATTTAAATCTCATCCAATCAAGTATATAGGTAGCAGTATGACAACTGAAGAATTATAATTCAAAAGCCTTGTAGCATTTATTTCAACTTAGGTGAAGACAGGGAAACTTAGAGTAAACTTCTTCACAGTATGTTATTTGTAGACATGAATGACTAAAGTATTTTTACACTAGGAACTTGCACATAAATTTAAGGAAATATTTGTCAGATTTACTGGGGATAAGTGTCTAAATGTCTTCTTTGTGGAAAGTAAAAAAAAGCACCAACATCTTTTTCATTACTTTTCTATTTTTATAGCCCCAAATTTACCTGGAGTATTGAGATTTTTAAAAAAGTATTATATCAATTGAATTAAATATCTCATAGTATATATATTAGAATTAATATTCTCTTTTCTGAAATAAATCATGGAATCATAACAGTGTACAAAATGGTTTTTATAGGGCAGTGGCTCAGAGAGCTTCATTTGATCCTATCTGTGGCACTTATTAGCATTGTGACTTTGAAAAAAAGTAAATGAAGCTGCCAGTGTTTCACTTTCCCCATTTGTAAATTGAAAAGCTTAATTCAGATCATGCATTCATTTATTTTTAGAATTCATTACACTCTGTATAATAATTTTAACGTATTTCATGATACTTGGAGTCATGGAGTCTTCACGCTACCCCTGTTGGATACAAATTGTCACTATTTTCATTCAAAAGTGATAGAACCAAAACACAGGCGTTCACAAAAATGTCTTAGTCCTATCAACAATATAATTTCTACTTTGCAGAATTGGCATTTGAAACATAAAATACCTCCTTGAGCAGATGATTCTAAGCTATTATTTACAAAAATAAAAAAAAAGCATTTATATTATATTTTCTGCCTCTAGACATAATAGCTGTATTCCTGGGTATTACTTAAATGGATCTATAGCTTTTAGCTTATTGTTTTAAGCTGTGGCTTATACATTCACAACTTATTTCTCCTTATTTACTTTTGTATGCATAAAACTTCTGACTAGAACTATCTATAAATTATTCATTGAATATCACACTCAGAATTTGAGGTTCAGGTCAGATTCTAAGATGTTTATGCTTAACATTCTGACATTGTCAGTGCTAAAGGGGATTGCAAAGCAGGAATTAACATTTGAATTAGTAATGTGTATAAAGTTCTTTTTAAAACCATCTCCCATCTTTGTAAATTTTGTGCTATCTTACAATATTCATCAAATGAAAATGGGTATTTTGCTCCCTCAGAGTTTATGTAACTGATATGTTTCGGAACATATTTTGAAAAAGTCACAAATCAAGTTTAAAAAACATTTGGTAAGCACATTTTTTAGGATTAATTAATGGGCTGTAACCTAAAAATGTAGACCATAGACAGAAATTCAGGACCTGGCCTGCAACCCAGGCATGTGCCCCAACTGGGTGTCTAACCAGTGACCTTTTGGTTTGGGAGATGATACCCAGCCCACTGAACCATGGCAGTCAGGGCTTAAGGCCGAATGTCTGAAATACTTAATTTTTTCATAAGAATGTTTCGTGTACTTTAATAAAAATAATAAAATAATACTTCCAAATTTGCATTATTTCTATAATTCTGGCTTGTCCATTTCTATCCTACATGTATCTCCAGGTTTTGTTTAGAGTGAAAAAAAATTATAATATTTAGCCTTTTAAGACAGTTCAGAGCAATCAATTATTTTGTTCAACTTTCATCCTGTCTCTTGATATCATCATTGACATTCAGTAGGTTGTACCATTCAAGTATTAAATTAACCTCTGCAAACCTGAAATTCTGTAAAATACCAGGTAATAACTGTAATTTCTCTTGATGGGACACAGACAAAATTAATAAACAATACCTATGAACTGTTGTGGGGTATTTGAATAAAAGGCAAGAAATACATTGGCATTTAATATACTGTGATAAATATATAAACTTTTTAACCCAAAATAAAATTAATTTTCAGTACATGTGTCATTTAGTCGTTTGTGAAAATATTCAGGATTTTTACTATGATAAATTGCAACTACATTAGCATTTCAATTTATTGATATACAATGGCAGTACAGGAAAAACTGAATTGAATTTGGTCAGTCACACTAACTTATTCATGCTTTAATTCTATGATTTACTTGCAATATGTTTTAGATCGATTTTAATTTATAGCTATGTAATACTAAATAATGATTATTAAATTTATGATTAGTCAGTTTAGTTTTCTAACATCACCTTATGTAGATTATTCCAGATAGTAATTTCTACTCTTCACACAAGATGCAAATTAATATAATTATAATTCCCTAAGAAATTAACATAAAAAATCAAAACTTTAGTTTTATGTGGAAAAGTACATCTTAAAATACCTGGGAATCAAGACCCAGAAGCAGCAACGATGACAGCTCAATCTAGAGCTGTCTCCCAATAAATTATGCTCTTTTTTCAACCAATGAAAAGAAATTACAAATTTCAAATTTCAAATTAATTAAAATTTAGGAGATTTTAAAACAAAAGCTGAATTGCGATGTCACTGTATTGTCTAAGGTCTACCAAATTCTTTAATCACATCTCTTAAAAATAATTTGAATAAACATAAGGTCTCGCTAACATACTCAGTAGAAGC
>CM052548.1:12546858-12597705 GCA_028533065.1 Trachops cirrhosus | reverse complement strand
ATAGTGGTATTACTGACTTGCATGTCCTAGCCCAACTTAAAAACTGATTTTGTTTTCATTTGTTTTGTATGGCCAGGTGACTGCAGTGTGAATTTTCTTGCTTTACACTAGATTCTTTTACCATTTTCTTAACACATTTGTGACTCTATTGTATATTCTGGATTTGGTTGGTTGGTATTTTTGTCAATATGGAAAACAGGTATAATTAGACAGTATGCCTATCCATTGTTGAATTCTGAGACACAGAACAAAAAAACATGCTCTTCAAACTCATTTTAATTATCCAATTGTCTAGCAACTTTCTCTTTATTAAACATTTCTCCATTAGCAGTCAGAAAGTAAGGCAGAAATCTTGAGAAGAAAAATTTAAAACCCCATTTAAAAAATTAATTGACAAGCATGTAGTTCAAGATTGCTAAATTATACTAGCATTGCAAATTGACAACAGCATAAAATATGTGTGGTTCTATTCTTCCCTGTGCTAATGAGTTAATTCATTGCAATCATGGGAAATGAGGATTCTCACTCAAGTAGGTAAAATTCACATAGCGAAAATTATGGTTATTTGGAAGAATCAAATCGTAAGGATTGGCAGTTTATCAGTTCATAAATTTTAAAGTATGAAAACTCTCATGTCAGAGGAAAGTAAGTAAAAAGTCCAATTATGTCAAAATTGGAAACATTGGGGATACTTTGTCCTAGTTCTCTCCTTTTTTATCTCCAATCTGTCCCTTCAGCAACCAGCATGGGCTGTATGTTAACACAGGCTTATAGAAATAGAAATGTGTGGCTCTCGCTCTGCCTCAAGGTGTTTTTATGTTGGGAAATAATCTTTAATCTTTTTGCAAACAGCTTCATTAAGGTATAATTAACATAGAAAAAAGTGCACGTTTAAATATTCAAATGGATAAATTCAGCATTTATGCACTTATGAAACTGTAAATTTTCATAATCAAGGTAATAAACATATCCATCACTCTCAAAATTTGCTTTTGCCTTTCTGTAATTCCTCCTTCCAGCCCCTCAATACTACACCCAGTCCACCCAGAGTGACCACCAATGTGCTTTCTCTCATTGTAGATCATATAGATTAATTTGTATTTTCTAAATAAGTAGACTCATAGAGTGCACATATTTTTAATGCCAGTTCATGTCTTTTATTAACCCACATGCAGTTACTTGTGTTCTAGCTCATTGAAGCGATAGGTCAGACAACAGTTGCCACAGTCATGTTCATCACAGTGACTGGTCATAAAAACTCCAGCACCACCTTCATCTGAAGGGCACTCACTAGGAAAGGGACAGATTTCACATTCTAATTCACTTTGTAATATCTTGGGACAGGCAGTTTAACCTTCTTTCTCTGTCGCTTATTCTTCTCAGGAGTGGCATAAAACCTTTTTCTTAGCACCACCGTAAGTCTCAACACAAGACAAAAAGTCGACTCCTTTGAATGTGTAGTCAGGTAAAGTACGCCCATCCATGTGCTTGCCAGCAAAGATCCGTCTTTGCTGATCAGTAGGAAATCCTTCTTAATCCTGGATCTTGGTCTTTACATTTTCTATTGTATCCAGTGATTCATCCTCAAGAGTAATTGTCTTCCTCTGCATAAGGGTTTTCATGAAAATTTGCATCTTGCAAGTGGTTCCACTGGGGTGGGAGGAAAGCAAGATACAGGTTAGGCCTGGGGACACAGAAGAGGGTGCTGGGTACGTTGCTAGCCCTGGAGCAACCCAGAGGTGCATACTCACCTCAGGTGGCAGATCAAAAAAGAATATTTTTTAATCCATACCCTAAAACTTTTTATTAATTTTAGAGAGGGGGGAGAGAGAGAGAGAGAGAAAATGTGAGACAAGCATCAGTAGGTTGCTCCTGCACGTGCCCCACCTGGGAATCCAGCCTGCAACCTAGATATGTGCCCTTGTAACCACACAGCATGTGGTTTGGCTGCTGGTCACCTTGCGTATACACGCCCCACAGATCTGTGTTGAAGGAAACGAGTTTTTATTAACATGGTTTCAACTTTGGGTGGGTGGGGCTGAGAGCATTCCTGCTCTGAGCTCCTCTCTCCCAGGAGACCCAGACCGTCTCTTACTCCCCAAAAGATTACAGGCCAAACCTATACCCAGAAATTTCCCATTTTCTCATCTGTCCTTTTGGAGCTTAAGCTAGACACAAAAACAGATCTCTACGCTGTCTGGAATGTGCATGCATGCATTTCAGAGTTGACATCTTCCTGCCACAGTTCCCTCTCTCAGAATTTGGGGTGCACTGTTCTCAGTCTCCATATAACCATCCAAGACCTTTATGCTACGCTGCACTGGGTCATAGTGTCCCACAGGCTGGAGCCCAGGCAGACACCTGTCCCATTGCAGGGCTCAGCCTCCAAGAGCGCCTTCCAACCATGGTAGGCCTAAGTCCCTGGTGGGCCCAGCATCTGCTTTGTCCAAAGAGTGTGTCTGTCCACGTGGAGAACAAGGGCCAGGACCCAGAGCATCCAAGTGTGCCAAGAGCCGAGAGAACGCTAGCTTCTTCCAGCCTCCTTTATTAGAAGTCCTCTCCCCCAAATCCAATGCACTCCAGAGGCCAGTGGGAGTGTCCAGCTTTCCAACCAATGAGGCCAGTGTCTGCCACACTTTCTTTTGCCCCTCTTCATCTTCTCAGTAGAAAAATCTTCTCCCATTGCCTCTCCCTGCTGGGAAGGCTTGGGCTGCCTGGTTGTCAAGGTAACTGGTAACCTGGGCTCAGTTACAGTTGATAGCTGCCTTTGTTATGCAGTGTGCCTTAAGCACTGTGCCTTCTGCTCTGTTGGCTCCTCCCTGCCTTGGAAAAGGTAGGGTGCTCGTAATCTGCACCCTTGGCAGCTTTCCCCACCCTCCTGCCTTTCCTGGCAAGAGGGGGAGCAGCTTTGTGCTGGATTTGGAGGGAGACTCCCTGCTTTCCAGGGATCTGCCCTGCTTTCCAGGGATCTCATGTCCACCTGGACCAAAGACCAAACCAATGACCTTTTGGTAAATGGGACAATGCTCCAACCAACTGAACACCTGGCCAGGGCGAGTGTGTGTTATATTTTTAATCTGTCATCTTTCACTTAGTATAACTATTTTGAGTCATCATGCTGTTGTGTATATTAATAGATACTTCTTTTTATTGCTGGGTAGTATTCTATTGTATGGGTGTAGATAGACCATGACTTGTCTACCCATTCAACTGTTTTGTTTTTTCAAGGTTTGTTGAGATGTAATGGAAATATAACTTTGTGTAAGTTTAATGTGTACAATGTGATGATTTGATACACGTGTATTGTGAAGTTCTTACCATAATACAGTTAGTTAACACATCCTTCACCTCACATAATGTCCATTTTTTGTTTTCATGGTCATGGTGGTAAGAAAATTAAAGTTCTTGATTCTTATCAACTTTTCCATATACAATGCAGAATTTTTTCAGGGCAACCTTTGGCAAGTTAAAGAATATGGGGAAATACACTAAATTTTGGGATTTTAATTCTTCCTATAAGATAAAAGACAGAAACTAATTTTTATTGAATCTTGACCTTTTCTGAATTAAAATTGCCACAGATAAGCCTAAACTATTTGTATCAGTGAAGAGATTGGGAAAATACTCTTAGAGGCCCAAGAGTATCTTTAATCCTTTATTTTTCTGAATTAAGGGAACCAAAATAAGCTTTTATGACAGGTTCTTTCTGAAACACCCTTGTTGGTCAGCATCACTCAAGTTGGGAAGAGATTGAAAAGAGTTAACCACCATTCATTATTTGTACATACTTTGATTATACTATTGCCTATATGTTTCTTTAATCAAAATCATATAGTTCCAAAAACATACTGTGGACATTGGTGTTTTGCAAAGCTGCAGAACAGCTCTGGCTGGCATGGCTCAGTTGGCTGGACATTGTCCCGCAAAGAAAATGTCCTTGGTTTGATTCCTGGTCAGGGCACATTCCTGGGTTGTGGCCCAGTCCCCAGTTGGGGCACAAGCAAGAGGCAACTGATTGACGTTTCTCTCCCACATTGATGTTTCTCTCTCTTTTCCTTCTCTCTAAAATTAAATAAAGAAAGTCTGTAAAAAACTGCAAAAGATACAATTTGACATATCTAGCTACTGGCATTCAAAGTCAAATATAAAAGTAATAAAAAGGTAAAAGAGAAATTGTAGTTGAAAAGCACTTAAGATCATGACTCCGTGTCTATTATACAACGCATGTGATTAAATGAGTTTTTCTTTAAGGATTTAAGTTCTCTCATCACTATATTTGTAAAATGCATATCTTTCCAATTTTGTTTATAAAAAACTAACGCTGAAAGGGCTTGTTCCACCCCAACAACTGATATTATTTGTTTTTGCTACATTGATCTTCACGTTAAAAAAAAATGTACCCGTATTGTTTACTTGTGAAAATGTGTTTCAAGGACCACTGATTACCCACTTCATAAATGCCAAACCTTTAGGTGCGGTGAGAAGCGATGTTTCCTTGTGGTGTCAATTCCCTTCTCCCCACAGAGTAAGGCTGCCTTCACTCTGCATGAGTCGCCCATTTGCAATGCGCTGTGCTGCTGCCTGGGACAGCTG
This sequence comes from Trachops cirrhosus, assembly GCA_028533065.1. Taxonomy (NCBI): domain Eukaryota; kingdom Metazoa; phylum Chordata; class Mammalia; order Chiroptera; family Phyllostomidae; genus Trachops; species Trachops cirrhosus. The sequence continues at coordinate 12,593,112 of CM052548.1, read as the reverse complement.
GCCCACTGCTGTGCCTCCACATTCCCTTGTTGAGCCCTGCTGTGCGGAGCTGTGCCTCAGTGAGTTTTTCCTCCTCGCCTCACCATATCGCAGCTGTCATCCTGATGTCATCTGTCTTCTGTGGACGTCTTCCCCACTGGTGCTGTGTTACAGTGCGTATCACCTCACTGCTGAGCCTTTGGCTCAGACCCAAGAACTCAAATTTGGCAATCCTTATGAATGAAAGCTTTTGACTATATGCTTACTCACTGTAAGTACATTGAAACTTTACAAGAAGGGCAGAAATAAATTTTATATGCATGCCTAGATGACTGCAAAGAAATTTAATAAATTTACTGAGAATTTCAATGTTAATTTAGACTAGAAATACAGATATTCTGCATTAGTCAGAATTCTTCAGAAAATGAGGACTAATAGGATATATGTAATGTATGTATATAATTTATTACACAGAATTGCCTCACATGATTGACAACTAAGTTGCTAACAACTTCAAATCTGTAGTATGGGCTGACTACATCCTACAGTATGTATTTTGAGACCCAGGGAGCAGTTGGTGCAGAAGTCTGAAGGTAGTTTGCTGGAGAATTATCTCTTGCTCAAGAAGGAGAAAGTGTTGTGGTGTGGGGATGGGTGAAAAAGAGAAAGGGATTAAGGAAAAAAAGACTTCATAGACACAGAAAGCAGCGTAGTGATTTGGTGATTACCAGAGGGAAAGCAAGTGGGGGGAAGGTAGAGGAAGGTAAAGGGGGGCCAAATAATAATGGAAGAAAATTTGATTTATGGCGGTGAATATGCAATGCAATATAGTGTTGATGTAATATAGAATCGTACACCTGGAGCTTATATGATTGTATTAACCAATGTCACCCCAATGAGTTCAATTAAAAAGAAAGCAAAAGCACTGAAAATGCTTTAAAATTTCAAAAAAGGAAAAACGGAAAAGAAAAAAAGGAAGACTGGTCTTTTTATTGGATTCAGGCTTTCAACTGATTAGATGAGACCCTCTCACATTATGACAAGCAGTCTGTTCTATTTAAAATTCACCAGGTTAAATGGTAATTTCATTCAAAAATGCCCTGCAAGTTGAAACGTTATATAACATTAATCATCACTTAATTCATATCACAGAATCCATATCATAGTGTATTTACTTAGTTTTAAATAAATGATTTCACTTCAAATTAAACATGTCCATTGTTCATTTAATCTAGTGGAGTGCAACGTGGTGATCTACATTTTTCCAATTCCAAAATTGCTATAAATAACTGATCGGAAGCTTTGATTTAAATAATACCATATGTCAGTATATATTATTGACAGTTGTAAGGTTAACAAATATAGTATTTTTAAAAGATTTTATTTATTTTTATTTTTAAACAGAGGGGAAGGGAAGGAGAAAGAGAGGGAGAGACATATCAATGTGTGGCCCCATACTGGGGACCTGGCCTGCAATCCAGACATGTGCCCTGACTGGGAATCGAACTAGCAACCCTTTGTTTAGCAGGCTGGCATGTAATACACAGATCCACACCAGACAGGGAAAGTATTAAGATATCATTTATAAACTAATATTTCTCCTCTTTTCTGCTTTGTTTTTTACTGAAGAACCAGGAAATCAATGACTCATTAACATTAGTATATATTTTAAAAATTGGGGAACTTGGTATTAATAGGTTTGTGATCAAAGAAAATAAAATAAACTCATATCATCAAGTTTCCATTCAATTTATGTTTATATCAAAATAAATATAAAGAAAGTTGCCACAAGAAATCAAAAATAAAGTTGCTAAAATGAGAAATACACTCAGTTGAACCTAAATGCATTAATTTTACTGTGATGTGTGTCAAGGATTATTGCATTCTTGGAAAGACTGTGTCATAGGAATGAGGCAAATTTTAACAAAGGAACATGAAGGGAAAATTTCAAAGGAAAAACACAATATAGTAAAACTGAAAATAGGTGGACATGAAGATTATGTGTCTTTACATATTTGAAAATATGTTCAGCACTTAAAATGCAGAATACATTTTTTGTAAAAAAGAAAGTACATTCATGTTCATAATGAAAAATGAGAAACATAAACATACACATCCAATATTTTTAAAAATAAATATAAATAACGCCCTGGCTGGCGTAGCTCAGTGGATTGAGCGCGGGCTGCGAATCAAAGCATCGCAGGTTCGATTCCCAGTCAGGGCACATGCCTGGGTTACAGGCCAGGTCCCCAGTGGGGACCACATGAGAGGCAACCACACATTGATGTTTCTCTCTCTCTCCTTCTCCCTCCCTTCCCCTCTCTAAAAATAAATAAATAAAATCTTTTAAAAAATTAAATAAATAAATAAATAAATATAAATAAAATGCTTTGAGTACAAAAAGTAAAGATGGTTTAAGAAAGGTAGTGCTTACATAATCTAGTAGTTTATTATACACTGACTTGACTAGAGGGAGTTCCATGTAAAATATTTATTTCTTTTAATGTATGCTCACAATCCAGTGAGATAGACTGCCTAAATAATAAAATATTCAGTTAGAGATCACATGTGGCCATGCACGCACACACAACTCATGTTACAGTTCAGGTAGTAAATCTTGCATTTAAGGAAGGAAATTTTACTATATGTACATCATTTGAGTTGTGATGACAAAAAAAAATCTGAGTTCATGAAAGCATGTTACTTGCTGTGTGAATGTTCCCCAGGGACACATGGATCATCAAGAGCTGCTGGAAATCAGAAAGGAGACACAGAAGCCCGCATGACCTACCGAAAAGTCGGTGTGCTAGAGGGAGCGTGTGTCTTACCATTTTCTCTGATCTTCTTGTTCGCACATTAATTTGACACCAAGGTTACAAGTTGTCCCTCCTCTCCCAATGGCAAACTGTGTGGATTCTGTGTCTCCCAATGGTTAAGGTGTTCTAAAGAAATTAAGGGGTAAAAGTGATCATCCATTCAACATATTATTTAAAGCTTTGTCAGAAGTTTTGTTCAGGGTTGAAGGTGCCAAGACAATAACTGCTCATCAATCCTGGAAGCCTTGCAAAAAGGTTTATGGTAACCACCTTTTTAATTAGCAGGGAGTCTCATTGGGAGACATTAACTGGGAAAAAACAAACACATTAATGCACCAAGGTTCTAATCCCCCGACAGCAGGGGAAAAACAGGCAACTTTCTACTCTTCTTCTTTCTATTCAATAGGCCCTTCCCAAAAGATAACACTTCTCCAATTAAAACACAGGAAGGAAATGAATTTTAAAATGCCATTATGTAGCATTTTTACAATTAGAATATCTAATTCTTTGAATCACTTTCTGTTTAAATCACTCTGCTACATTTAATAGTATCACAAATTCTATTATTTTTGAATGTATAAAATTTAATAAAGTATGATTTAATATTTTAAAAGCACAAGGATTATTTTAAAATTAAATTTGTTTATCTTTGCATCATTCAACTGAAGCAGTTGACAAGAAATGCAGATAAATTTTATGTCTATAGATTTATTTTGTCTGTTTCATAAAAGATACATATACACATGTATAGATATTTTTGTCTATATTTTGTTTAACAAAATTGAGTCAAATTCAAATGCTGTATTTACTTTCAGTTAAATATGCATAACTTCATTTAATTTACAAAGTACACTTTTGTAGATCTTTGTGTACTAAAGGTTTTTTATGATAATTTTTCTTAATCTATTGCTGAATATATAGCCTTATTAAGTTCAGTGAAAACAATATCTAAAGTTTCTTGACTAACTACTCATGTATTCATCATTGTATAATGCAATCCCATAGTTTTGTTTTATGCTATTTTCATATATATACACATTTTCATTTATATACACATTCATTTTTATCCACATTTTATCTTTAAAACAGTATTTGGGATCTTTCGATTGCATTCTGTATTTACCTTGTTTGGAATGTGGCTCTGTGTTGTGTCTTAAGGACTAAATGATTTTATTTTCAGTAAGACTATGAAATAGCGACCATATTTTTATGACTTGTAACTATAAATAATATATTTAATTATTGTCATCTTTTTTTTCTTTGTCTAGGAAAGTTTAGTTGAGATTTCATTTAATAGTTTTCACTGACATGTGAAGGTGTATGTAGCTATTATGGAAATAAATGCATTACATTAACATTTCTGTTACTTATTGAAGCTATAAAATATTTTGATATATAAAATTTCGCTAAATATGTAACAGACTTTGACAAATTATAGAATGCTATTAAATACACATATGATACTTTTAAATGTTAAACCTTATAGAATATATACCTTTCTAAATGTCATTGTGAGAGTGTTGCTAGTTTAATTACGTAAATTCATTTCATTAATTACTATTAATAAGTAATATGCTCACTGTTTCTCACATTTATATAGCCTAGGGAAGATCAATATAAGCAATAATGACCATTCATAGTCTTTGTTGAGAAAGATAAGAGAAAAGAGCCTGTGGAAATGCACACTGAAATCTCTGTAGAACACTAAATGAGTGAAAATAATCTTTATTATCTTGGAGGCAAATTGACATCTGGATTCAGGTGCAGAATGGGGGCCCCCTGCTTCTCCACATTAGTGCACTAAATTAGCAATCAACTAGTTCATTGTGAAATCAACTGCTGTTTCCAAACAAAGAATGCCAGCATCCAATGTCAGGGTTGCTAAGTGCCTGATTACACTAAGACAATGTTGGCTGCCAAAAGCTCTCCTTCAGTCTGGCTTGAACACTAAAGCCAAGAGGCATTTGGTATGCAGAGCAGAACCCTGGTCAAACATGGGTAATTGAAAGATTTAAATTAGGTTGCTTCTGTGTGGTTCTCTTTTTTTACTATCACAGCCTTATGTTTATCCTAGCCATGCAAAGGGTCTGTTTGGATGTATATGCTTTTTACAGGAAAAGATGTAAAGATCCACTAACACCCGATTGTGTATTTTTATACTTGTTTGATGGTCATCAGTGCTGCAGTGGATATAAGACTTGTGTACATTCAGTTTTATTCTACCCAACTGCTGTAAGCTGCAGGCGTCCCTGGTTGTAATAAGGGACTAACAATCACTTTCCCAAAATTATATTAGATGTTCCCAGTGAAAATATACCCAGAAGCATTTTCTCAGCTAGGACTCCTCACACAAAAATACATTCCTATGCCTGTGTGAAGTCTTGGTATTAGCACCAGTGGCTTTCTAAAAATAAATAAGTTGACTGATGATTTGGGAAAAACAGGAAAATGAAGGTTATTCCCTTCCAGAACATGGTCCTAACATTTGATCGCTGAACAAACCAGTCCTTAGTCTTATCCCTAACTTACTTAAAGCTCTTGTTTCTTCCCATTATTGTTTCACCTCGAATTCTACACTTAACCAATGCAATACGAATAAAAATGCTTTAGACTCTCAAATTTATATCATGTAAATAGCAAAGGTTTGACCCTTTTACTTTTGTATCCAACTACCTTCCGTCATTTCTATCTGGAATATATTTTTATGTTCCAATTAAACTGGCTACCACAGAACTTTTATTCTGGCAATGACATTTAATATTCCTTATTTCACATGTTAGGAATGTATCATCTCCCTCGGCTTCTTTTGTCTTCCTACAATATCCTGGATGCATTTAGGCCCCCAGCATTTCTTGAATTCTAATTGTTTCATTTTTGTCCAGGATAGTCCCATGAGAGATATATGGAACATGCCTTGTCACTCCCTTAAATAACTAGCCATCTACTATAGGATAAAGATAAATCTCTTCTGGGAAGACATTGAGGACCCTCCACAATTTAGATCCTGCTTATATTGCAAAACTCATCTTTTATCCTTCCCTACCTGATATTTTACGAACCAGCACACTAGATGTCTTATAGCTCACAGAAAAACTATGTTGTTTCGTGCCACATTCATTCACTTATTTATTGTGTCATAAAATACAAAGTAGCCCCTACAGAGAAATTTGCTGGCCCTTTGCTTACTCTCTTCTTCCCAGTAGATGCTTCCCTCCTACTCCAAGGTCATTCTTCTTCTTAATTTTTTCCATGTGTTGTAATGATCAATTTTGTGTGTCATCTTGAATGATCCAAGGGTGGCCTGTTTAAACATTATTTCTAGATGTGCCTATGAGAGTTTCCAGACGAGATTAGCATTTGATGCAGTGAGCTCAATAAAGTGATGCCCTTCCCAGTGTGAGTGGGCATCGACTGACTCACTGAGGACCTAAACAAAAAGAAAAAGTTTGGGGAAGGAGAAACTTACCCACTTTTGCTTCCTGTCTGCCTGCTTGAGCTGGGACATCCATTTCTCCTGTCCTTGAACTAGAATTACACCACTGGCTCCCCTTGATCAGGCCTTGGGGCTTGGACTGGAATGAGGTCAGTGGCTCTTCTCAGTCTGCAGCTTGACAATAGTAAATCATGGGACTTTGCAATGATTCAACTGCATGAACCAGCTCTTTGTTATAAATCTCTTTCTGTATCTATGTTTTATTAATTCTGTTTCTCTGGAGAACTCTAATATAGGTGCAACGTTATTCAGAAATTTAGTTGTGACCACCTCACACGTTTCAAGTTTCTTAAACTAGACTTTCTTACAGATCTACAACTACCTCTGACTCTGTAAATCTAACTAACTATCTGCCCATCTGGCATTGTGCCCCCTTCTTGGTTGTAGGAGGAACCAGATGCAACCAGTTTTCTTTCACCTTAAAAGGGATATAAAGAAAAATAGTGATGATATTCTTTACTAAGATTTAGTTAATTTTTTGAAAAACATTTCAATTACATACATCTGGAAAATAGTGCAAGGTGCACATATTACATAGACTTGGAAAAAACATAGAGTTTAGAGTCTGTTTTTGTTTTTTTTTAAGCTGATGATTTACAAGTTTCTAAGTTTCAATTGGAAAACACAATTTTTAAATAAAGACAACTTGACATTTTAGTCATTATCGGATGCAAGTTATGGCATAAACAAGAAGAAAAATATGTCTGTGGCACTGGGGCACATTCTGCTTATTTTGAAGAGTTACAGAGGTTATTTTTCAAGGCTGATATGAAGGAAGAAAGAAAATAGGGTTAAGTGTTGTGACATAAATGGATTAGTGATTTATAAAGTGGAAGTGACATTCAGTTTCAGAATTTCTTTTAGAGCACTTGTCTGCTTTGTGTGCGTAGGATTTTAATTGAGTTCAGGTACCTCAGATGTATTCATGTTTTTAGCCAATATTTTGTCATTATTGTTTAACACGTTTCAATTCCAACATAACTTGGGACCCATGTAAGATATGCATATAAGACAAGGTCCACTCCCTGTGTGATCATGTATGCTAAAGTTACTGAAGGTAACATTGTCCATGGTGGCAGTGAGTACAAAATTCGGAGTCATGCCCAATTGCATTTCAGTCCTGCCTATATCACCTACTAAATGTGTGATTATTAACAAGATTTTAATTTCTGTAGTCTTCAATCCCTCATTGTAAAAGTAGAGGCAGTAATAATACCTACATCAGCTATTGCAGGGATTAAATAAGATGACAGGCACCTGGAAGTAATTACGTGCCCAGTAATTTTCTATTTATTATTAATGCTGTGTGTCTCCTCTGACATCTGTACTATTGCCTCAAATATTCTCTTCTTAAAACTAAAAGTCTGAATAATGTTTTTGGTGGTTGTTAGAATTTTAAATAATTGAAGATGAATCTTGATTTAGATAAACATTGAGAATCGATTTTCACAAAGAATATACCTAAATATCTGTCACTTAGTGGTTTATATAGTATGACTATATGCAGACAAGCCTATTGGAATATGTAAATAAATAAGACTATAGAGTGTCTGTTCTAGAAGAATGACTTAACTTGTGTATTTGAAAGTTTTAATACATACAAAATATCATTAATTCTTATTTTGACAAGCAAATATCACATCAAAACACAAATGGAGTAATAAATTCTAAAATTTGCATAATACGAAAACATAAATAATTTTATAGGATATCAATATCAGAAATAGCGACTTAACTAATTTAGGGCAGTGACAGAAACAGGACCACAGGAAAAAAGGATGGAAATAAAAGAGTGCGCCTTTTTTTGAAAAGCCAAAAGAAAATATTCATTATTTAGGAATTGAATAGTGTTCCATGTTTAATCCATGAGACCATTTTATATGGAATTCAGCCCACATTTATCTTCATATATGGCCCCTTTCTGACCAAGTTAATTTAACCCTCCCCCACATGAGCACAGAATGGCGACATTGGCCCAGGTAGAGATTGAACACTGTCACGATTCTGTAATCATAGCTCACAATTCTGTCATCATTTTCAAATACTTTGAAATACTTTATTCCCAATAATGATTTATAATTTTATACAAATTCAAGTAAAACTTACACCTTATTTAAAAAAATTATTTGAATGTCCAATAAAAAGTGCACAGGACACATTTTGTGGACTTTAGTCTTTCAACAGGTATTATTGGGACTCAGAGTTCCGTATCGCATGCCAGATGATAGAAATACACCTTTCTAAAACACAGACATAGTTTCTGTCATCATGAACCTGTGTGTTTGCACACCTTGATACATTAAATGAACAGCTCCAGGAAATATTTTTTCCAAGTCTCATTATCTTTCCTTCAAACACTCTACATTTTAATCAACATATAATTGTCATATAACATAACTGGTATAAATAAATAATACTAAGAGGTAGAAGGAATTGTGACTTAATTGAATAAAGCATGACCTGGACATAGAGCTTTAGTTTAGCACCAGAGATCAACTACATGGAACACAGAATGACGGGGCTGAAAGTTTTACAATAATTTACCGATTACTACAAAATTTGAAAACTTAAGGTGTTTTGATACATTAATGATGAAGCTTCCACTAACATATTGTATATATGGCCCAGTCCAACTGAGACATAAGTTAATCATCACAGCATCGTGGGAGGGATAAGCAGCAAAATGATTGAGTCCATGCATTCGAATCACAGTGCCAGGCTCTTGTCTTAAATCTTAAACTGCACAGCTATTCCACTTCATCCAGCTCTGGGTTTTAAAACAGGAAGGTGTTCACTGTTATATATTTTTACACTTGTTTTTTAATGAACATATTTGGTGATGTAACTAAAATAATAAAACTAATGAAGTTATAATTTTGAAATAGATTTTCATAATTAAAACTCCTTAACTGATTTATAGTCATGACTGATTAAGTCATGGGGTTATAATAAGTAGCAGACCAATCCTTGAATGATAAACAAAAAAATAACTGCTGGGGGTGGGGGAAGCACAAAATAAATGCTTTCACGTTTGGCAGTGCCAACAGCCCAGGATCACGATCTGTGAGATAAGCATGCTAAATGAGACAAGCAGCGTGGTTATTCTGACTCTGTCTAAAGGAAATTTCTAGACCACAGTCTGTGTGTGAGGACAGGTTCAGCATATGCAGTATGTGAGGGCTGTAAAGCTGAGATCAGAGTTCGGAGTTACTAAGATGTAATAACATTGCAAAAGGACATTGCAAAACGAAGTACTGGAGAAGAGGCACCTAAGCGGATACGAAGGTTCATCAATAAGTGAGGAACTTCCCTTGGGCTTTGGGCTGAATCCCATCATGCCCACTCTTTGCCTGAGAATAGAGAAAAACAAAAACTATAAGGGAAAGGGACAACTATTGGCAGAAGAGCAAGATCCAGGGATTGTGAGATGAGTGTCCCTGGAACTCATAAAAAGCTATAATATAATTGTGGTCAAAATAATCAGAGTGAAGAGGCACACTGAACATCCCAGCAAACGACACGGGACTCAGAACTCAGTAAAGACCACAGAGGGTTCTCAACATAATGTTAGGGCTAAACTAGACCAAATGGCAACACCACTCAGAAGCAAACACCACATGTATAATAAAATCTGAAATAATCTTCAGAAAGATCAAGCTAATTTTCAAGTAAATTGACCTCCTCTGATAAAAGTCAAGAATCAGCACTTTAGTCATTCAACTGCATAATAACTGTGATGTTTTATGTGCAATTCCAAATTATTAGATGTGCAGCACAGCTAGAACATGTGACACACAAAAAGAAAAAAATTCAGAAGCAAGAGAACCAGAGATCAATAAAAAATGAAATAGGAAGCAGGAACTGTAAGCCGGTTGTTATAAAAGGGATCAAAGGAAAGATTAACATGTTCAGAGACAAATCATCCAGTAGATGAAACTTCTAAAAAGCATCAAAAGAGAATTCTATATAAAATATAGAATATTTATATTTTAGTCTTCAAAAAATACTGTATAATACTACTAATAATAGCATATTAGTGTATAAGAAAAATGCAGCTGGTGTCAGGAAAATAGAAATTATAGGTAATGAAGCACAGTATGCACAAAACTGGAATGAATGAACAGAACTTCATTGACTTATGGTAGCATATCAAGTGTGGTAACATGTAATTTTAAGCACAGTATGATAGATGAGCAGAAAATATTTTCAGAAATTCGTTGAAAATATGCCAAATTTTTGACAACTATAAATCCATGTATTCAAGGAAGTAAGCAGACCCCATGCAGAATAAAGAAAATAATAACTTTCTTTATGGAAAATTTTTCTCAGTGGAAAATTATAATCCAAAGGTTGACTTCAATGATGAAGATCACTCCTTAAAAGCACAAGAAGGAAAATATAGGTCATTGAAAATTAATAATTACCAGAAAAAAATTTTCATGTGAAACTGTATATGCCAAAAGGAAGTGAAGTGGTAATCTTAAGGAGCTGGCAGGAAACACACACAAACCCACAAAAACTGGTCAGCCTAGAATTCCATTTCAAGTAAAAATATTCCTCAAACTGAGAGCAACCTGTGTACATTTGCAGACAGATAAAAGCTAAAAATATATACTGTTACTAGACTCATACAAAATACTGTTTTAAAAAATTTAGGTGGAAGTAAAATGATTCAGACAAAATTTGGGCCTACACAAAATTATAGAAAATGAAATAAATTATAAATGTCAAAAGTATATAAATACTGTATCCAGTTTCTACACTTGTGGAGATAATTGAATGTGTAAGTTAAACGAGTTTAAAATATAAGTAAAAGTAAAATGTATGTTTTTAAGTATACAATAAAATATAAAACAGTAATACTGTAAATAAAGAGGACAGGGGAAACTTTTGTAAGTGAAGGAGTTTATTGCATATATTGTGATAGTTTCACAGATGTATATTTATCACTAAACTCATCAAGTTGTGTATATTAAACATGTACAACTTTTTGTGTGTCAATTGTAACTCAATATAATGCCTTTTTTAGTTAAAAATCTATGACAATATCATAAAGGATGGGAGATGAAAAAATAAAATTTGAAGATTATCACAACAAACATGGCATGAAATAATATTATTTTAAGGTAGGCTGCTTAATGATTAATATAAACAGTAAGCAATAACTAAAACCTTAGTGGTTTTTAAAACCTTGACACAGCCCTGACTGGCGTGGCTCAGTGGGTTGAGTGTCTTTCTGCAAAACAAAGTGTCTCTGGTTTGATTCTCCATCAGGACACTTGGCTGGGTTGCAAGTCCAGTCCATGGTCTGGGTGCATGCGAGACCCAACCAATCAATGTTTCTCTCACACATTGACATTTCTCTCTCTTTCTCCTTCCCTTTCCCTCTCTCTAAAAATAAATAAATAAAATATTAAAAAAATAAAACCAAGCCACATTTAACAATTCAATACAAAAAATACTAAACTACCATAAAAAATCAATGTATCAAAAATAGGCAAGAAAAGAGAAGAAAGTCACCAAGAATAGAAGACACAGATAGAAAACAAATAGAATGAATAGGCATTACTATAACCATATCAACAATTATATCAAATATAATTCGACAATCCAGCACACTTAAAAGACAAATTTCAGACTGCATTTTTTAAAGCAGGACTCAACAATGTACTGTTTTCTATATTGACAGGTGAAACACAAGAAATATATGATGGCTGTTTTAGTATGCAACAAGGGAGTATTTACCCCATGTACATCAAATAGTGCTTTATCATTAGTAGTTAATTGCTAACATAAGGAAGTAGAAGTGAAAACCACAATGGAATGCCAGAATGGTACACACTGACCATAATGGTAAATTTTTTTAAACACTTTTTGTAAAAAAATAAATTTAAGAAAACCATAAAAATATGACAATTATTAGTAAATATAGGGGAAATTAAAATATTAATTGCTGATGGGATAGTAAATTGCACAACTACTTTAGATATTGCACTGACATTCTCCTCTCATAAAATTGCACCTAATCTATGCCCCAGAAATCTCATGTCTAGGTATTGCCCAATATACATTAACTCATGTGTGTGCATGCACACCTGTGCACCTGCACAAGCACAAAAGTGTTCAATGCTGATTTATCAATAATAACTCCAAATTGAAAACACCCAAATGTCCACTGGCATGAGAATTGTATAGGAAAATGCTGGTGTATTCACATAAAGGGTTACTGTTTAGCAATAAAAGAATGAATTAGGGATGGTGCAGCAGCATGAATTAACTTCAAAATGAACATGCTGAGTAAAAGAAACCAGATGCTCCTCCCACCTGCAAAACAAAAAGAAAAGAAACAAGGAGTACATTTGAAGATTCGTTGATATGAGTTCCAGAAAAGGCATACCCAGGCAGTAGTAAAAAGTACCAGAATAATGGTGGGAAAATGAGGAAGGTCAGAGTGGATGACGATTGACCAGGAAGGTGCACAATGATGCTTGTGAGTGACAGAAACATCTTGATTGGGGCATGGGTGACATACTTGTACAAATATGTGAACCCATACATAGATGTTCATACCTAAGACATGTGTGTGACACTGTATTCAAATGATGCCTCAATAAAAATAAATCATTTTAATAAAAATAATAAACTTTTGAAGGAAATATAACTTAGATATTAACATTCCCAGATAACTGGGAAATTAAGACTAGCTAGAGAGTGTATTGAAATTCACAGAAACTTTGATGAAGATTCCTGGAATGATAAAGCTATAAATTCATTGCCTATTACATTAACACAGTCGTGTTCTCCTTGAATAAGCATTAGCTTCAGAGAATCATTATTGTAGGACTGAAACTTGACATTGAGTTTTAGGACATTATTGTAATTTCCTATACAGACACAGAGGCTTTCAGTATTGTTAATACAAGTTTGCATTTACTCTGCTGGTCAGAGTACTGGCAATTTCCCTTAATTATAAGAAGCCCTTAAGTTTAGAGCATAATGCACAGAAGGGCAAAGCAAAATGTTAGCAATTAATCCTTAAGTAGGAAGTCACGTGGGTAGAATACAGCGTCAATTATTCTATACTATTTCAAATCCCACAAAGGGGCACTATCATCAAGGGGCTCCAAATAACTAGCTTCAAGCATAATTAAAATGAGTACAAACCGTACTGCTTTTGAAACACAGTGTGAGTTGTGTGAACTGTTTTAGACAAATGTTTAGGCTAATCTCACACCAATTGCATTTATGAACTTTTTTCTGTTAAATTCTATTAAACTTTCGCTTGATTTTCTCGTGAGAAATTCTAGTATTCTTATAATTAAAATTTTAGAGTAGTGGCATGCTGGTATGAAAAAGCTAAAAGCATTTGCTGAGCTTGTTAATGGTGTGCTTTCCATACCAGTCTCACATCAGTGATGGTCTGAGACTCTTGGTGAAAATTAGGGTTTATCAACTATTCCCCCTTGAGACAATAGTTGGTTCTTCTTTATTTATGAAAACAACTTTTTATTTCAGATTTCACGTGTAGAACTTATTATTTATTCTATACACACACTACAGATATTTTTTCAATTCTTAATGAAATATTTTACACTTAAAGCAAAAGAAAGATTTCTATTAAAATATACCTGTTTATATTATGTAGGGCTATTGTACACAACAAAGATTTTAAGAGTTGGAGGTGAAGATTGAGAAAATAGTATAGAGAAAGGAGATATTTAAATAAATGCATATTTGGTTACTTATAAACAAATAAGAGAAAATTTAATCAAGAATATAACTATTCCTTTATGTTTATCTTCTAAAATTGTTGGTCATTGTATTAGGCTACTAGCCTACCATAACAAGGTACTGCAAACTGGGTGGCTTACAGCAACACATTCTTCTGTCACAGTTGTGTAGGTTAGAAGTGCAAACTCAAGGTATAAGCAAAGGCCATGCTATCTCTGAGGATATTTTCCATATATCTCTTTTAGCTTCTGGTAACTAACTGGCAAAGTTTAGCACTCCCTGGCTTCTAGTTATATCACCTTAGTGTCTGCTTCCATCTCACGTGGTCACCTGTGTGTGTGTGTGTGTGTGTGTGTGTGCGCAAGCGCCCATATTTCCCTCTTTTCCTAGGACATCAGTCATAATGGATTTAGGTCACACTCTAATCCAGTATGACCTCATCTTAACTTGAGTACATCTGCAGAAGCTGATTGTAAATAATGTCTTATTTACAGTTTCCAGTGGGCATAACATTTTTAGAGGACAATATTCAACTCAGGAAAGTTGTAAACAATAAAAATACATATTTTTCAATGAGATCTTCAATTGGAGCCGTGATCTTCAACTAGTGTAAATCAGAAATTTTTAAAACATGCAATACCTGAGTACGCAGTCAGGGACATTCACCATATTTCCTTTAGATTTTCAAATAAAATGACAACAACCAACATAATAATAGACATCTTGTGTGAATGAATCAAAATTATACCTATGTTTTTGTCAGATTGACAAAAAATCCACTTTTCATGTGTGCCACAGAATTTTAGTAATTATATATGTCATGAGATGAAAAGGTTGAAAATCACTGCTTTAGAGAATCAGTTTAATTCGAGTATATGAAATTGAGACATTAATTAATTTATTTAATGTTCTTTCACAAATACTCGGTAACACCCACAGATAGAGTGATAGTCACTCTGGTAGCTAATGATGATTTTAAAAATATTAAAAAAGAAAAAAAAGAAATAGAGAGAAGAATGAAAGCAAAAGGAAAGAAAAAAAAGAAAGATAATTAAGAAAAATAATTTGTTATTCTTTTAAATCTTTTTGTAATTATTTTATTTTTGTTCAATTACAGTTGTCTGCATTTACCCCCCACCACTCCCTCCTCACCCCAGCCATCCCCACCTTACTCCCTTGCTTTCACCTCCCCTTGGTTTTGCCCATGTGTCCTTTATAGCTGTTCCTGAAAACCCTTCCCCTCTCCCCCCATTATCCCCTCCCACCTCCCCCCTGGTAACTGTCAGATTGTTCTTAATTTCAATGTCTCTGATGATATTTTGCTTGCTCGTTTGTTTTGTTGATTAGGTTCCAGTTAAAGGTGAGATTATATGGTATTTGTCACTCACTGACTGACTTATTTCACTTAGCATAATGTTCTCCAGTTCCATCCATGCTGTTGCAAATGGTAGGAGCTCTTTCTTTCTTTCTGCTGTGTAGTGTTCCATTGTGTAAATGTACTACAATTTTTTGATCCATTCATTTACTGGTGGTCACTTAGGTTGCTTCCAGCACTTGGCTATTGTAAATTGTGCTGCCATGAACATTGGGATGCATAGGTTCTTTTGGATTGGTGTTTCAGGGTTCTTAGAATATAATCTCAGCAGTGGAATTGCCAGGCCAAAAGGCAGCCACTGTGGAAAACAGTATGGAATTTCCTCAGAAAATTAAAAATGGAACTATTCTTCTAAATCTTAAAATATCCTTCTTGGCTTTGAAAAATGGATATCATGCCAAGTTGCTAAACACAGGATGTTCACTGTCAATAGTGTGATTTCTACATGGATGGTAACCCATGCAGGGTTATCTCTTATTCTATATGAGCCACTTCACTCCCAATGTCAATTTCTTATTTTCTGCCATTAAAAAAAAAGAACAAGAGCAATAAATCCTTACAATAAGAAACAATCCAGTCTTAGTGATACTGACTACTTGTTGACTTTATGATTGCACTGGGCTAAAAAAACAAGACTAATCAAAAATTTTTCTAAAGCAACAACAAACATGGGCACTGCAAGCAGTATATACAGAAAAAAAAGAAAAGAAAAGAAAAAAGAAAAGAGAGAGAAAGAAAGAAGAAAGAAAGGAAGGAAGGAAGGAAGAGAGAAAGAGCAATACCAAACTATTATCTGCTAAGTTTTCAACCTCAGATTCTAATATGGAACTATACAGAGTTTGTAAGGCTATTTCTAACCTTCATATAATGATTATCCAAATATATTGTGGAAATCATTGTATTTGGGGTTATCTGCCATTACTACTAAACACAGGTATTCTTTGTCCTATGACTACAACCTTATTGTTTCAGAATCTTTGCTGGTAAGTACAAGAATTTGCATTTAAGCTAACTCTCTAACAGATTCTTACATTAAAGTTTAAGAACTATTGCTATAGCCTATAAACAGCACTATTACGATATAAATTAAACCAGTACAACAAGAAAGGTTATTGTATGAAAAAAACTAAAAGGGAGTAAGGAAATTAAGAGTGAGCAATTTAAAGGGTTTTTGAACAACTGCTAGCTATATTCACCCGTTTTACCTTTCTTATATACAAGTACAAAAGGAAGTTAATCTTGGATATAAATATTGTCAAATAACAGGTAGAAACATATCAGCTAGTCTCCTAGGCAAGCATTGGATTTTAAGGTCCTGAGTGTATGTAATCTTACTCCAAATATTGCATTCTCAAAGATCAACAAGTCATATTATTGCTTATATGTTTGTTAGACCTCATGCTGTCTAGGTTCTTCCTTCTCTTTGCTCACTATTCTATCCCCAGTCACTGAAACTTGAAAAACTTCAATACGTATTTGCTGAGTAAACCAATAAATCCTGCAAATCAATTTGGGAAAGGTAAAAATCATGCTCTGACAATTGGGAGTAAAGTTTGTCATTGAATTGCTCTTCATCGCAGGTGTAAATATGTCCCCAAAGGGCTGTGGCTGCTTGATATTGCAACACTACAATATCATGACAAGCTACCCTAGGTGTGAGCACAGGAAATGACTCTGCTTTTAAATAAAGGCCCATTGGTTCAGGCAATTTTCCCATTTTTTTTTTCTTCAAACAAGGGCATACCAAGTTTCCATTTATGAATTGGTTTGTGATAATACTTCGCATGGCATATAGATATCCTTTTATATTTGTTACCTATTGAATTTGCAAATATTGTAATAATCATTTTATTTACTCATTGTTTTTAAACTTCTCTGGTAGTTATCAGCTGTTTATTCTTGATCTCTGCCATTGCAATTTTCCTACAAATAAATTTAAAAAAATGAAGAGTTTATAACATAAGCAAATGGTCAGGGTGGGGTGATACTAATTCTCTTTAGGGGATAAGGCCTATTAAGGGAATGAATATTTAGAAAGCAGAGGATGGGCAGAACAAATGAGAGAGTACTTTTAGAAAACAACATAGTTGTCTATTTGATCAAAGACTGTCATCCTTTTTTGAGTAGACTCCTCAGAAAAATTTAAATGGAAAATGCATTCTGTTTACAAATAAACAAGCCTTGAACCTTGTACCTCAAATGTATGAGCCATCAAGCTGTCTACACATACCTACATAGCTAGTTTTTTTTTAAGTTTTTGATTAATTATGAAAATCATTTTAATAAGTCCTTCCATAGGGTATTAGGATTAGACTATCTGATAAGGTTAGGTCCATAAAATATCATAAAAAGAAACATCTACTTTAAATTAAACATATTACAATTATTCCCTGATTTATATGTGGGGTTTTACTGTGGTCTAAGGAATTAAAATATACTAAATCATATCAAATATTAAATAATGGATGTAGCATTTAAATAAATGACATTTAGAAAAAAGTTATTTCAAAATAATACCTCCTTTTTTGTGTTATTAGTATATTTTCTTCCACAAAAAGCTTTTATAGAAAACAATGCAAAAATTATAAATGTGTTACTATTTTGTTGGCTGGATTAAAGGAAGAAAAGAATATTTTAGTTGAACTTGTTCATTCCCCCCTCACTGGGGGCATACTGCTCAGTGATTTAAGATCTGAGAAGAGCAATTTAAAAACTAATACTCTAAAATAAAATTAGATACACTGTGTAAATATGCACTATGCTTATGTTTTGTTATAAAAATGTATGAATGTATGTCTATCAAAAAAGGATAACTGTGTAATACCATAAGTCCTTATTGGGTTGGGGGATTTGACCAGATTCATGATCATAAATCAAATCTGTGGTACCAAATCCTCCCTATGAGTTCAGGTCTCAAAAAATATATATGCATTCACAGATAAGAATATCAAAGCAATATTCTTTGTATTCTGTCCCTAAAGTGCACTCCAAATCCCTGGTGTGCCAGATGGGACTGAGTTGAAGGTTTCTCTTGCTTGGGCTCAAGGCCAGCCTTAGCAGTTATTTCTCCTTTTGCCAGCAGCACCACATTTACATGACAGTGACTGCAACAGTAGCTGCAAACTGACGTGTGCTCAATGACAGCTATGAAGGGAATCAGAAGAGGAAGCAGAGACTCACCTTCAGCTCAGAGAATGGCTGACCTAATCTAACCACTGCAGGTTTTCTAAACAAGAATAGCCTTCAGGAACTACTGTGAATGAGTTTTTTAAACAATATATCCATTTGGGAACAAGAGAGCAAAAGAAAGTACACTTTGACAGGAACTCAGAAATGTCACAACTAAAGTTCAAACCCCATAGTATATTGACCCAGTTAATAGCCTTGAATTTCATCTACTCCAAACAGTACTTTGTTGTGGTTGTTGAGTGTGATGTTGGGGTGGCACTATGACAGTGAGGAGTTTTGGCCCTCCTTAATGCAGATAATCAATGCACAAAGCACTGCCTCATTGATAGCATAATTTAATTCTATATCTTAGTGTATCTGCAAGTTGGAGATTATAAATCGTATTTTCATCTAAGAAATAGATTAAAAAACTTGCTTAAATTTCATAATAACAATGGCCTTAAAATAAGTTTTAATCTCTGGGGCAATCAATAGTTTAGGCCGCTATTTTAATTTCAGGTCTTCAGTTTGTTTGATATTCTTTCCTTGTAATTGCAGCTAAATACAAAATGCATGCTGAAAAATGCATAAATAAAAGCATACAGCTCAATAAACTTTCAGAACATGAACTGCAGCAGTATCAAGAAATAGAATAACTTCAAAATATGCCTCCTCTTCATCCACCAAACACCATTTCCCGAAGGTAACTACTATCAGATGTATACAGCCATATATTATGTCTACCTGACCTTGAACATTGAGATTGATGCAGCTTTGATTTATGTCTGGCTACTTTTCCCCAAATTATGTTTTAAAACATAGTCCTGAACATGATTGTAGTAGTGTTTACTCATTTTCATTTTTCTAGAACAGCAATTTTCAAGCTTTTTCATCTATGGCACACATAAAATAATTACTAAAATCTGTGACGCACCAAAAAGCATATTACATTTTTGGCTGATCTGACATTAAAAATGGGTATAATTTAGACTGATTTACCAAAAGAAATAATAATAATAGTATTAACTACCCTTTTTGCTCCAAAATGACTTTTTAAAAATCTAGTGTCTATACTTGCAAGAGGTTTCTGGTACCATGAATTAACCAATCAGACACAAACTTATTATGCGATGTGACCAATAAGTGGCAACTCTGTTATAGGATGCATATGTTCCTGTGTCAAGACAAGGCATTCACACTGGAAGGCTATTTTTGTGTTGGGCATTGTCACTTTTCACTGGGCAATCCAAGGGAAAAGTGGTCAGTGCCCCTGACTTAGTAGTCAGGTATTGCATGTTTTAATAACTCTTGCAGCCACTGCTTGGAAATGCTCCTGTAGAGTATTCTGGTAAAGAATGCAACACAGTTAATTCATTGCTCCTCTGCTGATGGAGAATCATATCATTCACATTCTTCACAACTAAGTAATGCAAAATGTGGGGTTTATCTTTGTAAAATATACATACACATTTCTGTTGAGATTATGTCTAGGAGTGGAATGTGCGTGCCATAGGTCATACGTATGATTAGTTTGAATAGATAACGTTAAAACTACTCCCAAAGTTGCTGTAACAATATACACTCCCACCAGCTCTAGTCCTAGCTTGCAGAGCCTTGATTCGGTAAGATCAAAACAGTTGTCCTAAAACTTATGTGTGAATTAATTCCTGGTAATGCTTTTAACATGCAGTTTTCATCCCAACAAATCAATTCATTATTATTGGGGAAGTGCTGAATAATCAGCACTTGTAAAACAGCATTTCATAACATTGTGAAGATTATGATTTGAAAAATGTGTGCAAAAACTGTAAATTTAAAAGGTTTGCAAACCGCATCCTATATCAGAAGTTTAGAACCTGAAATATGGTATAGATATCTAAATAAATATATATAACCCCACCAATTTTCCCACCCATATAAGATTTAGGATGTTACTATGACAGCATTCCCACAGATTAGTGGGTCTCCTTGATCAGGAAGAGTGGATGCAGTAGCAAAAATAAATAACCCCATAGATTCACTGAGAAATGTAGGAATTTAGAACTTCATGATTATTCTTCCAAAAAAGACTATGGGACTTGGTGTCTGTCATTGGCTAAATCAAAGAAAAAACATCTCAACAGCTCATATCTGATTATCATTTTATCTAAAGTCTTCATTTTTTTCTGCTTTCCTTAGTTTTAATTTTTGGGTTTGTTTTTTTTGGGGGGGGCAATTTGTTTACTTGAGGGCTATGGCAGAGACATTTAGTCACTAGGTGAGGTTCATCTAATGTTCTACAATCTAAATTCTTTAAACAGATAAGCACCTTAAGACAGCAATGTGTCTCCTGTGTCCATCTCTCTTTGTTCGGTAGCATCCTTGAAGGTCAGGAGTTCCAGATGGTGGAAAGCAAGAGAGCAGAACCTCCGGAAGCAAGAAGTGCTGTGGGAGAGGACCTCATCAATGGTGGGCATGTAAAACCTGTGTAAACTTCACTTCAAATAGTGTTTGTGGCATAAACAAAAATCTGGTATATGCAGTAATGACTTAGTGTTAGGTTTGTATGAGTGAGAAACTGATATGCATTATGTGAAGGAAAATATTTAGTTATATTTTGCTTATGTTAACTTGATATGGATATCGAAGCCCCATTGAACTTCTAGCTATAGGGAAAGACCTTGGAAAACATAAGGTTAATCATGTGTGTTGAGTGTTACTGGATATGCTTAGCAAAGGTTACAAGACAATAAGGGGCTCATGAAAGAGCTGGTTAGTATGTAAGAAGAAATGAAAAATAACAGTTTCCAGAATTTGTGTGCCTTGCAGAGTTGCACCTGCTGACTGCTTTTAGTAAAAAATAAAATTAAAAATGCCTTTAAGTGACCAAGATTGATTTTACATGAATGGCATTTGCAATACAACAGTAGTTTATGACACAGATGTGCACCCATTATTGAAATAAAGATGATCAATACCCTGATACACTATCTGACACTGGATCTGTTATTACAAAGCTGCCACAGAATCAAATATGAAAATGGACAATAGGTGGTAAGATCCTCACGTTTCACATTCTTATTAACAGAGGTTTTCAATTTCCAGCTGTATAGTTAGCTATACCCTTTCAAATTTCTTCAAAAATGGTGCAATTTTAGAGATAAAACTTTTGCACGATCATTGCTCATACCTACATTACCATTCTGCCATTAGTGGCCGGCAGCACACAGGACGTCCCTCGAGGTTTCTGTCCTCCTGGTGTCTATGTCCTACATAATCCCCAGATCTGTAAAAACGATGCATTCTAGTCCATGATTAGGTTATGTTATAGGGCTCAGTTGGTCTCAAGATAGGGAGCTTATCCGGGTGGCCTCATCAAGTTACATAAGTCCTTTAATGTCAGAGTGTTTTATCTGGCTAGAGGAAAAAATGGAAATCAGATAGACAAACTCCAGCTGGCCTGGAAGAAAGCAAACATCCGTGCTGTGAACTGCCAGTGGAGAGGGATGCCCTTTAGAAGCTGAGAGTGAGCTCAGCACAGAGCAAAAAAGGGTGACTTCAGTCCCACAATGGCAAAGGGATGAACTTTCCAACCATCTGAATGAAACTGAAGGAGTTATTTTGTTTCTTAATAAAATGGAAAGCACTAAGCTAAAATAGAACTAAAATAAAGTGTTAGATTTACCTGTGATCAGCATTTTCACATATTACATGTCACGTCTAAGATTGACTTAAGACAAATAAGTGTCCATCTGTAAATGGCATGTTAATGAATGCCTTCTGGTAACTAAGAGGATGATGTCCTTTTAGCCCAAGTGAGACTCTCCCAGGCTTCATAGACTCTTAACCCATAGACTTACGGGATAAGTTTTCTTTCGAAGATGAATATTCTATCATAGTGTATAATAAAATTTTTGGGCTGGGTAACACTGTTTTGTATACTCATTACCTTAAAATATAGGGAAAATCAACATTATTTTAAAAATAGATTGTAGGGGAAATAGTCAAATTATTGTGCATATGCCTTCATACACACATAAAATTATTGAACATTTATATTTTTGCATGTGCATATGTGTACAAAGTTACATGAAAGAGCTTCCTGTGGTTTTACAAGGGAATTAAGAAATGTTAGGAAAAGTTGAATAATGATATTGCATTATCCCAGAAATCGTGATGATATATACATACCTGAGCACATTTATGCGATTGAGCATGTTTTCATCTATGCAAAGTCACCAGAAAAGTACTTAATTAATGGTTTATTCTGAATAAAACCTTTGCTAGTCATTAAGATATCTCTTTTATTAGAAACAATAAAATACCTCTTTTAATGAAGAAAACACCAGGTCACAAAGTGTAGCTGAAAATGCAGGTTCAGCCGCCTGTGACAAAGAAAGACAGACTCGTGAGAGAGGCGCTGGGGAGAAGGGAGGGGGTTCATTCAGGTGCCACAGCCTGGGAGATGGGAGAACGCGACCTCCCCTCTTCGACCATGTCCTCTTCCCACTCAAGCCCACAGTTCTTAGAGGGAAAGAAGGGGAAAGATTCTTTTTCATACTGAGCCATTTTTCTAGAATTTGGCCCACTCGGGTGGTCCATTCATCTTTCTGGTTTTTGTCATGCTCGGTGTGAGCACCGCCCCCTGTGCCATCTTGGCCAATGGGAGGGAAATTCCCCAGCACCCCTGACTGTGGCCTCGGGGTCAGAGCAAGGGGTGCTGCAGAGTGGCTTGTCAGCAGCCCTGGAGATGTCTCCGCCCTCGGCCTGCATCTGCATGCTGGACACTGCGTCCAGAGGAGCGGCTGGAGTCTGCTGGGCACCCCTGGGTGCTGGCTGCCTGTGTTCTATCTACGGCAACAAAGAGGGCCCCGGAATAGGTAAAAATGATGGAAATGGTCAATGTTCTGTGAAGCCAAAATATTCCTTGATGTATAGTTCTGAGAATGTCCAGTGAAGGATTATTTAAGAGTACACGCACTGCTTATTGAAGGGCACTGGATTGTTGAGCCAGGAGAATGAAGGAGTTTTAAAATGGTTAGGATAACAGTGTTCTCAATGTTTTATCTGATGCAGAACTTCTGCATCGATCATTAATATGCCAAAAGTGCTTAACAGTGATCTAGAAATATTTTATGGAATAGTTCTTGGTTGTTGTTGCCTGTTTGTCTTCTAATGTTCCGTTATTAACATTGTTAAAGACAAGGGACTCAAAATGGTGTTGCTTATGCTAAGCCCTAAGTCACCAAAATTTTGTCATTATACTGTCTCTTTTCTTTAGTTTCTGAAAATGCCTCAGAGCTATACAGGTGAAATGGTAGTCTTGTTTTTCATAACAAGCCCCTTTACACTACAACTAGGTGTATATTCATGAAGGTGACTTTCAGAAAGCACCTAAGCTTGGGGGCTGGTGGGTTGCCCGAGGAACCAACCACCACTTTCAGTCCAACCCCATGATTTCCTTAAGGGGGAGGAGCTGGAGATTTAATCAACCACCAATGGCCAGTGAGTTACTCACTTATGCCTAGGTGATATCCTCCATAATATCTCCAAAGGGGGAGGTTTCGGGGCTTTGGGGTCAGGGTTACAGAGTGCTTCCACACACCACTGTGCCAGGCCCCGAGCTTTATGAGGACAGAGGCTACTTTGCTCTGAACCTCACCTTATGCATCTCTTTGTCTAGCTGTTGATACATATCCTTTAATATGCTTTGTAGTTAACCAGTGATCTAATCAGTAAACAGGTTTCCTGAATTTTGTAATTCTTTCTAGCAAATTAATCTAGCCCAAGGAGGGCATCATGGGAATCTCTGACTTACAGCCATTTTAGACTATGGGTAACAACCTGGACTTTCAGTTGGCGCCCTGAGTGGAGGGCAGTCTGTGGGACTAAGTGCTTGACAAACAGATTCTGATGCTATGCTCTGGTAGGTAGTGTCAGAGATGGGTTAAATGGTAGGCCGTCCAGCTGGTGTCCTAGAATTGCTCACTTGTGTGAGGAAACACACACACACACACACACACACACACGCACACGCACACACATACCCACTCCATGGTTCCGAAAGGACAAGGTTAAAAAAATAACCTGAGAATAAATGTTTAATTATACTAAGATTAACAAAAGCTAATTTATGTGTTTTATAGAGAGATCATATAAATCAATAGTAAATTCAATGTAAAGTTTAAAAACTATTATAAAATGTGATTGGTTTATTTAATCTAATTAAATAATTGTTGATCAAATAACTACATTACCTGTTTTTGCAAGGCTGTGGGTAAAATCCCTCAACCCTCTTATTCAGCAGCGTACAGTATTTCAAAACTTCTGACAATTAAAAACAAAAGTTAAAATGACCTTATAAATATGTCTTAGAAATTTTACTGTTAGGAAATTACTCTATTGTAATACTTACAGAATCATCACAATATAATTATTATGTACAAAGATATAAGTAATTAAGTGTTAATAAATTCAGAATAAAATATCAGTAGAGAAATAATTAAGCAAATTACATTATAAAAACAACAGTAATCTGGATGACTATGAACATAGTTCTCTAATAATATGTCATGAACAAGTATGCAAAAGCCAAGAAACAGAATGAAAAGATACAACCTGTTTTATTAATTTCAATCTATGAATATAAATATATATTCAACATGCAAAGACAGCAGTGATTGTGTTTGAGGGAAAATATCGCAATCCTGCATTCATGAAATAAGGCATCATCACATTATAATTTCTGAATTACACAATTCTTGTACAGGTGTCATATCTCAACAAAGTAAAGAAAGAATCTTGGTAATAATGCTTTTAATTTTTATTTTTCCCATTTTGTGTCTTATTAGTTTGTAACTGTCCCTGATATTTTAGGTGGTTTGAAATAATTTCTGAAGTAAATTTGTTAATAATCCAAAATTATTAAAGTGATGTTTATTACTATAAACATTTCTGAATTTGTATTTTAAGTTATTACAAGCATTAAAATAAAGAAATTATAAACCAGCAAATATCAGAAGTCACTATATGACTTAAAAGGATGGTTATAGTTGACTGTGATTCAGTGATTTCAGTGAAATGTTATTCAGAGTGGTCACAATTTTCCTATTTTTTCTCATGTTTTGCGTTCATGTGAAATCTGTAACTATGAAATTTACATATTCCACATATTTACTTGGAAATTATTTTATTTTATGAGAATATAGCAAGGCAGGTGTTATTTATAAGCATTTTACTCAATTAAACAAAATAATTTAAAGTACTTTTAGGATCCTAAGATTATAGGAATTAACTCTAACAATCACCCTTATTTATATAATGTATCTTAATAATCTTGCCTAGTGTAAAAATTAAAAACTGCATGCTGAATTGGTACTCATTTTAATATGACATGCAAATTAAAGAAAATTGAAAGCATACCGAAGCATTCCCTAGAGAAACTGAGATAACTAATTCATGCTATGACAAAAATATCAGAAAATATCTGGATGAATATTTTATCTCAAACTAGTTAGTACATTGTTACCAATGCAGTATTAAATACACATTTTTAACATTTCTATAGTCTTTCATTTTTATTAAAAAATATAGACTGTGAGATATCATTGGGAAACAGAAATGATTAAAAGATAATTATAATACCTGAAGGAAATTTCTGAGGTACATCAAAACACTCATTAAACAGAATTTATAAAGTGATTTCTGGCTAGCAACCAAGAATCTACCCTTTAAAAATTATTGCTAAATTATTAATTAATTGATAAAACCCACAATTTCAAAAACTAAAAGCACATCCAATGGTATGATCAATACAAATTAAAATTGATACTAAAGCAGGTGATATCTCTTTGAAACTACCCAGTGTTTAATCAGGACACTTTCAAGGTCAATTTAAGAATAAAAAAGTAATTCAAGGAAAACTAATAAAATAAGAGAGATGTGGCTCAACTGTTCCCTGACTTTGGTGAGAAAATTTTAAAAATAACTTTTTTTTGGTCCAGTGTTGGACTATGAGATAGAAGACAGGGAGAGGCAATGAAGGATGGAGTTGAAGAACAGATAAATTAAAAAAAATAAAAAGGAAAGAGGAGCTATGTTTTCCATGAATTGTCTTTAAAAAACTCATTATAATTGGCTGGATATATATGATTAGGTGTATATGGAAAAAGTCTAGCCATTATTAATATAATGAGAACAGTTTGCTTGACAGCGATATAACCTGGCAGCCAAGGAAAGTGGACTGGAATGTGCATGCGTGAACAATGACAACTTCACTCTACTAGTCAGTGGGGGTGGTAAATGCTGTTGAGTGAGCATGTGTGCTGTGTGGCCGTCACATTCAAAATGATTGAGTGAGTAGAGCAATGAATTTGCATCAGATTATGCATTGAGATGGAGCATTCGCCTGTGGAAACTATTCAGATGATTCAGAAGGCCGCAGCTATGGGCAACTGGTGATCGGCAGCTTCAACGCAAGGAAGTGCCCGCTCATGCATCACGTCTTGTGCAAAGTTTTTTGGTGAAACATTAAGTCATTCAGGTAACTCAGTCCCCCTACAGCCCAGATTTGACGCCCGGCAACTTCTGGCTTTTCCCAAAACTAAAATCACCTTTGAAAGAAAAGGTGATTTCAGACAGTTGATGAGACTCAGGAAAATATAACAGGTCAGCTGATGGCAATTGAGAGAACTGTGTGAGGTCCTAAGATGCCTACTTTGAAGGGGACTAAGGTGTTATTGCCCTACATACAATGTGTCTTGTATCACATATCTTCTTTAATAAGTGTCTCTATTTTTGTTGTTACACGATTGGATACCTTCTGGCTAGACCTCATATGTTTCACTTACTGGAAAGGGATAAGGTGCAAGTAAATGACAAATTACTGTAGGAAGGTTGAGGAAACAGTAGAGCAAATATAAACGCAGTAATTAAAATGAGGGTGCCCTGGCTGGTGTGGGTCAATGGACTGAGTGCTGGCCTGCGAATTAAGGGGTCCTTGGTTCAATTCCCAGTGCAGGGCACCTGTCTGGGTTGCAGGCCAGGTCCCCAGTGATAGGTGCGTACGAGGCAACCACACATTGGTGTTTCTCTCCCTCTTTTTCTCCTTCCCATCTCTAAAAATAAATATAAAATATTTAAAAATAAAATAAAATGAGCGAAACCTGTGTTTAAATCCCAACTTTACCACTTTCTAAATGGAAGTATTAGGTATTACATAACCTTTATTAGCATAACTTTTCTTACGTATGAAGTGCTTATCCCTAAGCTCATCCAATGAAAGCCATTGATGACTTGTATGCTGTTTTCCTTTACACCAAGGGAAAGGCAGGAAAGCTGTGTCAAGGGATCTGTGGTTTTGTAACAGAACGCAGGTCCAGCTGCCTGCAGCTATGACAGCCAATACTCAAGAGGCAGGTGCTGGTGTACAGGACAGTGGTTTATTCAGGTGCTTTTCCACTGCTACAGTTTAAGTAGGTTGCTTTTGGTTGCAGCAGTGGGAGAATGGTTAACAACTTTAAGTTCAGAAGATTTCACCGTTTTTTTAAAGGAGTGCTAAGAAATAAGATGAAAATACATGGTTCTACACAACAATTACTAGTGAGGCTTTTATGCTAGGTAGAGTACCTCTGTTAGTAAATATTGTATCAGAACTGAGCTTTAAGAAAGTTTATCTGGCAAGAGGGAAAGGGAAGAATAGAAACAGAGAGATAGAGAAAAGGAGAACTGCTTCAAATGCATTCTCCTTATTAAGAGATGAGACTGTATTTCACATAGTTGAAAAAACTGGAGCAATCATAAATTCATTAGGTAAGTTCATCGGTGGGTTAGTAATGAATGGATTGCTAACAGAAGATTAATTATGTAATAAACATTATTTCACAATCACTATTGTTAGACTCTAGCAACACGAAGAAATAAGGAAGGCAGTTTACTGGAACTCTCAACCTCCCTATTTCTAAAAATCCAGTTTAGGATGAAATTGTCTGAATTGGCAGATGGCTCAAACCCAGAGAGAATAAATAATATATTGAATATGACACATTGATAAAACTTTTCAAAGGCCTGAAATTTAGTAAAACACATAGTTTAAACACTGCACATTTAATGGGTGGAAATAATATGGTTTAAAAATAGTTCAAACCAAGTACAATTTAAGGGCTCACCATTATAATCGGTCTGCCAAAACAACAACAGCAACAACAAAAAAACCCTTTGTAAAGCCTAATAGTGACATAGAAAATATTTTTTTTCTGTTTTGTGCACAGAAAAACAGAAGCAAAACACTAGCAAATACAGTGTGCATGTGTGCATGCAGGCACGTGCCATAGAGAGAGGGGGTGGGGGAGAGAGAGATTATCTTCAGTCTGGCTCTCAGATTTCAAGTTAAGTGTTGTACATAGCTCTGGGAGTCATGATTTCACAAGAACATCGTTAAGCTGGATGTCTTCCAAGAATGGAAGACTAACAGTGTGGGTAGAGAGAGGAAAGGAAACCTTGTAGAAGCTTTAACAGAGTGGATTCTCTTTAAGATTTCAGACAAATATAATTTCTAAAAGACTTCATGACCAGTAGGGTTTGTATATTTTACCTGGGGCTCTGAAGGGTGGAGCAATTAGAAAACAGAACTGTGTGTATTGACATAAGAACTTTATGATAATTAGAACCACTACCTTGAAATAGATAGCTTCAGAAGGTCACCTCCAGGGTGAGAAAGGCGAGATTCTTATCATTGAGTTGTTAAACTGATAATTTATAGCAACTTTGGGGAATGTCCTGAAAATGTGTGTTTCTGTAAAAATGGAATGCATTTGAAATCAACAAAATAATTGAAATGAACATTATTTGGTTTTATTTTACAATTGCTTGTTTATTCAGTGCACGAATCTCATCATTTGTGCGTAAATATAAAAGGTTGTGCTGGCCTTAAAAACAGTGTTGAAGAACTTTACTTTGGATATTTATTAGAGATATCCAGATGTTCTCCTCTGACTTGAATATGTCTGGATAAGTTTTAACATTTTAATCTGTGATGCATTGGATGGGCTATGGCAAGTCAGTCGAATTAATTATTAGCACTGCCTGGAGACCAAAAGGGAAAACAGGACTCAGGTTAAATTCAGTGTCAGAGAAAGACAGAAATGTATTCTTTTTTTAAAGAGCTTATTTATTTATTTTAGACAGAGGGAAAGTGGGGGAGAGAGAGAGACAGAGAGAGAGAAACATCAATGTGTGATTGCCTCTCATGAGCCCCCCACCTGGGACCTGACCTGGCCTGCAACCCAGTCACGTGCGCTGAGGTAGAATCAAAAACGCGACCTTTTGGTTTGCAGGCCAGCACTCAACCTACTGAGCCACACCAGCCAGGGCAGAAGTGTATCCTTACATCTGGCCCAGTATGTTGTATGTTTAACTCACATTAAGTAATTTTGAAATATATTGGTGTTCTTTAACTAAATCCTATACAGCCATATTTTATTATTTTCTCATATACTATAGAATTTGAGTGGATTGTATTTTATATACAAATCTTGCAACTATTTTTATTAATCAGATTTTTCTGTTTTATTTTAGATTCTTCTGTTGTCCCTGACTACCTTAATGTTTATAATATCATTATAGAGTGGTTTTATTTAATATGCTTATTCATTACATTACCTTAATAGGTTTGAATGAGATAAATTTCTTATTAGAAAATTTATGAAAATGTGTTAATAAAACTTCTGGAACTAACACATTTATTGTAAGTACCAATGTAAGGGGGGGCTGAGGATTCTGTCTTCAATTTGAATTTCTTTTTTTTTTATCCTCATCTGGGGACTTGTTTATTAATACTAGAGAGAGATGGAGAGAGGGGGAGAAAGAGAGGGGGAGAAGCACTGACTGGTTTTCCTTTTATGCATTCCCTTAGCTAGGACCAAACCCACAGCCTAGACAAGTTGAATTTTTAATGGTTTTGCATTATTCCGTTTTGTCTGTTCATCTATTGATACTTTCCTTCTGTTTGACATTTTTCACTCACATTGCATTTCCCTTCTTTCTGTTTATTCTATGACTGCTATAGCTTGCTACAAGTTTTGATACAAAGGACTTTTAATTTGCTGTAGATTAAATATTTTAAAGTGTTAATTATGATTTCTTATTTTATTTAAGATATATTTATTTTGTAGTACATATGCTTGATTTCTAAATTTATCATTTTATTATACTTTTATTGTATTTAACTATAATTTCTATTTAGCCTATGTACCTTCAGGGAATGTAATTTGTATAACAATTTATTTTTGTGCATTGTCCCAAATAGTTTCAAGTTTGCACTAGCACTATAAATTGATGTAACTATATATTTTTTAAATTTTATTTATTTATTTTTAGAGAGAGGAAAGGAAGGAGAAAGAGAGGGAGAGAAACATCAATGCGTGGTTGCCTCTCACGTGCCCCCCACCTGGGGACCTGGCCTGAAACCCAGTCATGTGCTGTGACTGGGAATCGAACCAGTGACCCTTTGGTTTGCAGGCCAGTGCTCAATCCACTGAGCCACACCAGCCAGGGCTATTTTTCTTTATATATCATTCATTCTTAATAAGTTTTTAAAAATTCACTATTACATAAAGTTTTAATAAAATTTATATTGCTATGTTAATCTATTTTTTATTTTGAACATATGGAATATATATAAATGATTGTTGAATCATATATATATATATATACATATATACGATTGCTGATCTATCCTTACCATTTTATTCATGCACTTTTAATTAAGTGATTCCCTAAGCACCACCTCTCATTTCTCCTCTCCTCCTTCATTTCTACTTCCTGAGATATACCTTGTCTTTTCCTTTCGATTTCTTGAAAGTGTGTTGTTTTCTAAGTCTATAGTCTCCACTTTGTCTTATTGCTCAGCCACCAACTGTTAAATCCCTCTGGTTCTAACAAACCCATAGTCATTTCACGTCAACATACTTGCTGTAGACTGAATGCTTGTTTCCCCCACATTCACATGCAGAAATTCTACTCTCCATGTGGTGGTATTAAGAAGCTTTGGTAGATGATTAGATCACTAGGGTAGAGGCCTCATTAATTTGATTAGTGCCCTCATAAAACAGACCCCAGAGAGCTCTGTTGCCCCTTACATGATGTAAGAACATGAGGAAAAATCAGCGATCTTCAACCCAAGAGACGGCTGTCACCAGAACTCAATGCTAGCATACTGTTTTTGGACACCCAGCCTCCAGAACTGTGAGAAATAAATCCCTGTTGTTTATAAACCACCCAGCCTATGTAGCTTTGTGATAGGAGCCTGAACTCATGTAGATGACAACACTTTATTGTATAGACGCATTGTGATTTATTAGTTTTCTCTCTAATAGGCTTTTTCTTGATGGAATGGTAGAATAAGTGTTACCAGCAGAGAGACAGACTGGAATCCAAAGGCTCCCTCCCCTTGGTTCCTGTCTAGCTCACAAGATACAAATTCAAGCGAGAGCCAAACACACCTAGCAGAAATGAGATAGCAAGTTTATTTATGCATTTTAGCCAAAAACTGCAAGTACGCACTTGGCTAATCTGAGTGCTCCGACTAATGGGATTCAGGGGTTATATACCCCAGCGGAATTTTAGAGGTACCTATCCCTCTGCCCCTGCTAAATCTTAGAAATAATGTACAGCTACAAAGTCTTCCTTTCTTAGTTAGTAAAGGCTTTTTGTCTTCATTAGTGAAATTGTTGAAGGAACTCCCTTTCCCAAAACAGAATCTCAAGGACTACCCCGCTTCCTGTACAATTCCTGCTTGAGACTTTCAGGACACCAGCAAACTTAGTAACATTGTTACAGAAGTCCCTTTCCTCAGCACAGCCTCAAGGACTCTCCCCTCCTCCTGTGCTATTTCACTTGTATTGCTCAGGACACCTGGCGATTTTATCAACTCAGCCTCTGGACTGCTGAATTAATTGGTGAGACATGTCTTTCTTTAGCTTCTAGCCTCCTGTATTAAGTTTTTTGTTAGACTGTAATGGTGAGGGTCCTGCCTTTATTTCCTTTCTGCCTGCTCATTCCTAGCTGCTCCTAAAATAAGTACCCCAATGTTAGAGATATATCCTTGATATCACTATCCATCTCTATAAGTTAAATTACAAAAATTGAATTTTCTCCCTTAATCCCCCAAATCCTATATAGTAGCTAAGTTTATCTTTACTTACCTTATAGACTTGGGATCAAAGAAACAGGGAAGTTAAGTGCCTTTTCCACAGCCACAAAGCACATTGTCTCCAATTGTTTATCAGTGAATGAATCAGAGGCTAAAGGTCATTGATATTTTAAATATTGCATATTAATATATTCACTTTTTTCTCTGCCCAGCATAGCTCTGCCTGACATTTTGCGCTCTCCACAGGTGTGCCCCGTCATGGGTAGAACACACATGCACCTCGAACCCTCCATCCCCTTAACCTTGAACGCCCGTGGAGATCTCTGCAGGGCATAGGAATGCTTCATCCTACAGTGTACAACACAAATGCTATGATTTTGATGTATCTAAAATGAGAAGGTCTAGGACATTGTTTTAGGGATCTGATAGATTTACAAGGTTCATGCAGTTGGTGAAAAGTGATACAAATCAGCAGAATCATAATTTGTTGGTCAGACATCTAACTGCATGTATACCCAAAGAGTAATATTTTTCAAGAATACCCCAAACAAATGTGCAATGTTTTATTTTCTAAGAGATCTCTAACTTCGTTTAACAAAGACGAGCAACGTGTGAGCCTTGAGTATTAATTTTTCTGACTCTTTTCAGTATACGCTCGCTCAACTGAGCTAAATAGACCATTTAATCTTTTTTTTTTTTTTTACAGAATGGACTGTGACCCTAACTTTTGAAAGATCTGCTGTCTGTAAATGTGATAGGATGTAAAGCTGATAATGGGAGGTAGGGATGGAGTCAGAATCATCAAAGAAAAACTGTCATAAAATAATCAATTAAACTCCCCTCGCAAATAATGTGCTTCCTGCACATGGTTTGATTCTGGCCTTCTAAAAGCCATGATGGCGGAGCTTTTCTTAAATATCCTCTTCTCCATCACCACAGATGAAAGAAATGGAGAGGGTCTTCTGTGCCTATATGTGTTAAATATGTAATGATGACAGAGAAAGCAAAATTGATGAAGCGTTGCTGAGAGTCACTTAAAATAAGAGTCAGGAGGACATTGAGCAAGTGGAATCTACATATATCTTGCACTTCAGTTCTCAGATCCGCTCTTAAATTACTACACCTGTTGCCAAACTCAGCCTAAGGCTGAGCCGTAAATATACTGGAACAACAACTGCTATGTGGGCAGATATGGACTTGTTGACCTCCTTCCTCCTTGTAGATTTCCCTCCTTCATTTGCATATTGGAATTAACCACTTCCTGTTACTCTAGCCAGTGTTTCTTTATTTGCATGAAAAATTTGTGTTTTCCGGTTTTGCCTATAGAGGCTGTCTTTCTTTGTTATCTCTGGAGCACAATTTACATTGCTACCTGAAGTCTGTATCTTGCCAATTACAATTCTCTTTTGCTCAGATAAATACTTTTTTCTTTATTACAGCCTAAACTTATTTGATTAATAGCAGTGAGCAAGTATCATTTCTTTTGCAAGTCTATGACCTTCATGCAAATGTATGTATTTCTAAATAATACCAAAAGGAAACATTATGGCAAGGTAATTCTTCTTAGGTTTCGCATTTTTTGGCATAGTTTTAAGCAGAGACACAGATAAATTAGTCCCTGTTTATTTTTCAGGGATATCTGTATAACAAATAACCTTGGAAGAGAGAGAGATTGTCTTTTGTGTGAGCAAATGGAAGGCATGCTTACTATCGGGCGTAAAAATTTAGATTCCCCAAGCTCAGGTCTCCTCTCTTTTAATGCAGCTTTTGTGGGTGTACCCTTGGCCTTCTCCTCTCCTTGAGGGACAGGGGCCCAGAGAACAGGCACAGAAAATGCTGGTCTTCTGCAACTGCTCTGGCTGTGAGGGATGAAATGCTCTGTCCCTGAAACAACTGTCTCGTGCCTCCCTCCAATATACATGAAGGTACAGCAGGCGAACTTGTTAGCTTGCAAGTAGGACAAAGCTGCAGATCTTTTGGTATCGACAAACAATATAATGCGATTTATTTCTAAATATAATCACATAATCATATAAAATGTATTATAAGTGCATACATTATAAAATGTATTATAAGTGCAGTTCTTTTTTCTTTTTTTCTTTTCGTTTCTGAGTACAGTCAAAGATGTAAAATAGGTGAAGGACATACCTTCTTATGAAATATCTACTCCAAGTTTCAAGATGAAAACGCTAGTGGGGAATCATTTTGCCTGAATTATTTTATAGTGACTTCTAACATACTGCTGTGCTAATAATTGTCTTTGGACATAACATGAACCTAGAAATCCTGGTAAACCCATTATTTCGTTTGACACTTCAATACTTTAAATAGTGAAAACCTAAAGCATTTTACACATTTAGGTACATATTCTGTGCCTGTAAATATGTTTTAGATATAGGTTTATTTGATCTTATAATGAAATTCCTTAGTTCCAAAATCACAGATTGAATGGTACGAGAGTGATGGGAAGTAATAGAACCTACTTACATAGTCTCTAACATAAGTACATGAAAATAGCAGAGCACAGATAAATGGGGCACATCCAAACTAATAGCCTAAAGAATTCATTTAAGGGAGTATTTCCACCTCAGTGGTTAGTACCATAGAAACCAAGTCAAATAGCTCTGAACTTTTCAGAGGCAGTAGAGGGAAAAGTGCAAAGTTCAAATGAGAGCATGTTTTATATTAGCTCTCAAAAATTAATTTTAAATCCCTGCTCTCCCAATTATGGTTTTAAAAATTATTACCATACCACAAAAGCAGTTACATTCATTGCAACATTTGTGAAGGCACTGTTAATGAGAATTCTACATTTTTTACTGTAGTGTTATTTGAGAATATTACTTGATTCAGTGTTTACTCACATTTTCCTATCAAAATATTTGGTTCACTAAAAGTGTTTATTTTTTATTTGTTTATCAAATAATACATATGGCCGTTCAAACTCTTCAGGGCTACTAGTCCTAAGTTAAAGTGAAAATAAACAGTACTCACTGTAAGTGAAACTACTTTGTGATGTTTTCTTATTTTTACATTAATCAAAGTGAAATAATGTAGATCGAAATATATCATAGATTATTTAGTTTATTTTTCCTGTGCTGACATGATGACATAAACAAGCTGTCATTTTCTTAAATGTGATGGAATACAACCATACTTTTATTATTTTGTCATTATCATGTTTTTTACTCCTCACATGAGGGTATGTTTATTGATGAGAGAGAGAGAGAGAGAGGGAGAGAGAGAGAGAAACATCAATCAGTTGCCTCCAGTGTGTCCCAACCGGGGATTAAACCTGCAACACAGTTCTGTGCCCCGACTGGGGATGGACTCCCTGACCTCTTGGCATACAGGGTATGATGCTACAACCAACTGAGCCACCTAACCAGGGAAATGCTACCTTAATTTTAAATGTCCATAATTTACTTTTCCAAAGAAGTACGTTCAGTTGAATGTCTATTCATGTATCTACAAGTTATGTGTTCCTAAAAGCAAATACGTCACAATGCATGCATCAATCTAAACTATTCTTTAAAAAAAAGATTTGTTTATTTGTTTTTACAGAGGAAGGGAGGGAGAAAGGGAGAGAAACATCAGTGTGTGGTTGCCTCTCTTGTGCCCCCTACTAGTGACCTGGTCAGAAACCCAGAAATGTGCCCTGACTGGGAATCGAACCAGTGACCATTTGCTTCTCAGGCCAGCACTCAATCCACTGAGCCACACCAGCCAGGGCTAAATTATACTTTTTATCATTAGATAATACATTTATATGTTTAACTTAAGCAAAATGTTATACAGTGTAGTGATTTAAGAATTAGTTACATGTGAAATAAAATAATAACTTCACTCTATAGCCACTATCATATTAACCAGTGTGTTAACTTTCTAAGGCTGCCCAAAGGATGCACAACTTGGGTGGCTTAAATATCAGCAATTTATTATCTTACATTATGTAACTTAGAAGTCCAAAATCAAGATGTTTATGGGGTTGGTTTATTTTGAGGTCCATGAGGGAAAAATCTAATTCAGGTCCTTCTCCTTGGCTTGTAGAAAGTCCATTTTCCTTGTACCTCTTCACATCATCTGCCTTCTGTAATTGGCTTTGTGTCTAGTTTTCCCTTTTTTATTGGGACACCAGACATATTGGATTAGGACCCACCATAATGACTTTATTTTAACTTGATTATTCCTGTAAAGACACAGTTTTTAAGGTTACTTTCTGAGGTACTGGGGATTAGGTCTCTAGCATATATATTTTGGCAAAACAAAATTCAACTCAAGACAGCCAGTTTGGACCATGTAATCCTGGAAGATCGAGAATAACACACAGATTTGTATCAAGCTATTTTAAGTTACTGCTAAAGTTGAATTACGTGATTTTTACTCATGGGGAAACTGACACTATAACTGATAGTGAACTACAATAATTTTTAAGACATGGACTCAATAATATTCTGAGTTTTTTACATGGTAACTATAACAAGAATTTGTCACCCTTAATTTTATTTTTTCAATTTTAGAAATCATTCCAAAGCCCAGGACCAGATGGCTTTCTCCAGTGAATTCTACCAAACATATGGTGTCAAGAGCAATTGACACCAATCCTCCTCAAATTATTCCAAAAATCCAAAGAACGCAGAACTCTTCCAAACTCAGTCTATGAGGCCAGCATTGTCCTAGTACAAAAACCAGAAAAATAAACTTCAAGAAGTCAGAACTATAGGCCATTATCCCTGACGAACATAGATGCAAAACACCTCAACAACATGCTAGCAAACGGAATTTAAAAGTATGTGACAGGGATTACATGCCGTAAGCACGAGATTTATTCCTGGAGTACAAAGACGATGCGTCATATTAAAATCAATCAGTGAGTTCATTACATTAACAGAACAAAAGGAAATACACATCCACCATTATCTTAACGGATGCAGAAAACATAGCCTTTCACCCTTAACACCCTTTCATGACTAAAAGCTGTCAATAAATAAGAAACAGAAGGAAACTACCTCAACGTAAAAAATATATAAAAAGCTCACAGCTAACCATGTACTAAAAAGTGAAAAACTGGAAGCTTTTTCTTTAAGCTCAGGATAACTGATTTTTACTACTTTTTAAAGTATGTTAACATTATGTTAAATAAAACAAGCTAATCACAGAAGAACAAATACTGCACGGTGCCACTTATACGAGGCACCCAGAAGAGTCAAATTGCACAACAACCAAGTGTACTTAATGTCAATGAACTGTACACATAAAAGGGCATATGTGCAAATATGTGTGTATTTTATCACAATTATAAAAACATCATAAAAAGATTTTATGATAGGAATATTCTAACCAGTACTGCTTTGATGTAAATACCAATAGTTGAATTTTACATACTCGAAAAGGTTCTGTTTTAATAAGGTATCTTTCAATGTTAGAGACAAGGTATCATTTTTTCTACAATTGCTAATATTAGACTATTATATTTTATATTAAATGCAATAATGACATCCTAGTTATAAAAATTTCAAGTTGAAGTTTCTTTTATTTAAGTATTTGGGGATTAACTATGTTCCATTTTAATGACAATCAGAAAATAAAAAAATTTACATCTGCTAGACTGATCTTATGTTTGGACTTTATCTTATGGGAATATCTCTAGAAAACAATATCTCAAAGTAGAAAAAATGTTGAATACATGATTTTTTAATCATATATATGTATTTTTATACTTATAAAATATTCTCAAGAAAATATTTAAAGATGCCAAGGAAATTTAACCAAATAGAGAAAGAATGACCAGTTTTTATTAATATTAATAAAACAATATACATTTTTATGTTTAGTTGTAACATCTATGAAATTACTGGGAATGCCATAAGAGAGGATTACAGACTGTGTAGCTTAAGGGACAGAGCCTTTTTTTCTCTCAGTTCTTCAAGCCAGAAGTCCCAGATCGAGCTGTTGCAGGGTCGGCTTCTCTGAGGGCCACGAGAAACGAACCCGCTCCAAGCCTTCTCATTGGCTTGGAGATGGTCGTCTCCTCTCTGTGTCATTAGTTGTACAATCTTCTGTGTCTAGTCCAGATTGCCTTTTCTTACAAGTCCCCAGTGGTCTTGGATAAGGACACACCACAATGGCCTCATTTCAATGCAATTACCTCTGTAACGACTGCCTCCAAATTCAGTCACAGTCTGAGGTGCTAGGGCTATAGCATACAAATTTTTGAGTTATGTAATTCAGTCCATAGGAAAACATGAATGCCAGAAAATGGATATCTCTGTCAGGCAAATCAGCCTGGTCCAGAGGTGTGAAATGTTTTGATTAACACTTCTTTTGCTTCATATAGCGGTGTGAAATACAAATCTACCATTAAAATGCTCTTATCCCTACCAACAAGTAACTAAAGAAAAGTGTCACTGGTAGGGTCCTTTTTGTGACCACTCACTATGGGTGGGTGAGAGCGATAATGTCAGGATATGACCTGTACCAGACTGGACCTATAATTGGGAATAAAGGCAGTGCCTATATCTTGGACACATACTTATTAATTACTTTTTCTTTCTTTTTCTTCATCTTTTCTCAATAAATGACTTCTATAGTGTTAAACCCCTGTTGTAAAGTAGTCCATGACTGCACCGCTAGGTGACAATTACCAATCATCACATCTTTTTGGCATCTTAACCAAAAGGTTGGAGGTAGAGACAGAAGTCATAAATATGGACCATATTATTGAAATACTGTACCTTTAAAAGAAGTGATACCTCCATATAGTATGGATTCTAAAAATTTCAGTCGTAAAAGTCTAAGAAAATATGTAATCTCACAACAAAATCCTAATCATAGGCCACGAAGCTTAATGTTCAATATGTCTATTTAACTACAATTATAATTCAAAAGCTTTGGCAGGATTTTAATATTCATTTAAACTAAACTAAAACAGTGTAATATGCAGTAGCAGCCCTTAACCTAGTAAATGTCTAGGTCAATGCCATAATCCAGCAATCTTCTTTAAAGATATTTTTTCATTATTTTCCAGAATGACCAACGTGAGGATATTCTAGTAAACTTAAAAAGTTGAAGACCTTAGGAATTTTACTGTTTTATCTATTTTTCCTTTTCAACACTATCTTTAAAACTGCAGATAAATAACTATCTCCTCATAAATAAATAACCCTACAAATTGTTTAAAATTTTTTTCTTATTTGTATTGACAGCGGAGAGGTGTGTGTGCTTATTAATGTTTATTTTCTTTGCTTACCTCCTTTGTGATATAAGTTGAATGAAACATTACATGAAATTTAATACTTAATGTAAGAGCATTCAGTAGGTTGCAGACAATGAAAATGAAAATTTGGTTAAATTTCATTAAATGTATGCATTGCTGTCCTCTTTAAATATAATAATTAGTTTATGAACACAAATTATTACTTTTAATTATGATTTCATTTTGACTTGTAGTTTTCTTTGGACTGAAGTTTAGAGGCACAGATGCTTATTCATTCATTACACCGTTGTGTTTGAAATACTGTATAAGGATAAATGTATCTCAGAACCTAACTGAAGAGGCCTAGGGTTTTAAGTTATTTTTATTTTAAAAATGTGTATAGGCATGCCAAAGCATCAAAAGTTTTTGAATTACATACACTAAATATTAATAGCAACTTGGAATGAAGTCACGTTTTGATTTGGATGTCTATTCCTAATTATGTATCCTAAGCAAAATTCTAGATGATTTCATTGATATTTGAAGTATCGTGTCTCAGTGACTTTCTGCACTGGGATACCCACCTACTCCCCTTCGCTAGCAGTTTCCACAGTTGAGAATCCTGCCTAGACGTTACATGGCAGCGGAGAGAACTTACCGGGGTGCTGCACTACATATCAGCTAATTGGACCGTTAATGAGCTGAATGACTTTTTAATACCAACTGCTTACAAACCACCCACCGTGACTGCAGATGGCTTCTGAAAAGTTACCCACTTCAGAACTATCATTTCTTACTTTTTTTTAACATGTCAATAATGTAAGTACAAGACAGGGTTTTAAATATGTGAAAAGCAGTCCACCATCCTCGAAAACAGCTGAAAACTCGCTCTTCATTTGATGTGGTATACTATTA
Source organism: Trachops cirrhosus (assembly GCA_028533065.1). Lineage (NCBI taxonomy): Eukaryota > Metazoa > Chordata > Mammalia > Chiroptera > Phyllostomidae > Trachops > Trachops cirrhosus. Next base: position 12,552,312 of record CM052548.1, on the reverse strand, counting down.
AAATAGCCAGAATTACTGTAAAATTGCCAAATTTGTGTAAGAAACATTATTTTTCTTTGTTAGTACAAATGATTTCCCCACTAAAGCTGAAAGTTTTATAATTTTTCCTCCATCTCTAAGTATATATAAAAATATTAAAGAAATATATATAATTTTATTCTATAGACAATAATGTTCATTTATAAGAGCTAAACACATACATTTAAAATCATGTTGAATGCCATTGCATGGATACACCTTAGCTCTTTCCAAAATAAGGTCCAGGTCATGAGAAGCCCAATACTCTTCATGACAAATAGATTCTTCAATAAGCATTTTTTATAGATGCCATCTACTTCCTTTATCAAGGGCTTGCACTTAGGTTTATATACCTAAAATAAATCCAGTTTGATCAGCTTAGATTCCCTCTTCTGTTAAATCTATTGGTTGTTAAAAATTTGCATACCATTATCACACTCATGATTATTATGATTTAAATTTTGAAATAAGATTACTGTATTGTTGTATCACCAATATTATACTTTAACAGATCATTTAATTCACATTTTTTCCCTACTCAGAGACAAATTTTTTGTTGACAGGGTATGCTTTTTGCATTGCTCCATTTTTAGGATTTTTACATAGAATGCTTTATATTATTTTGTTGAATGATCAAAATTTGTAAAATAAAAGACAATTAATTTCTAATAGGCTATCCCTTATACTACTGAACAACAGCAAACAAGCTTGAAAGAATTATTAATGGGCATATTTCACAAAATGCATTCAATACAGTTTGTGGGATGAGTTTTATGAATCCCATTGGTGGGAAAACTAAAACAGCTTGTATGAGGATTCTTCAAAATCTCTCATAAGTCAACCAAGCTTTTCATGTTTCTTCTCTCTTCTTTAATATAAAAGGTCACTCTGGTCCTGGGATTTAGATTTTAAAATTATTTGGACAATGAGTTTAGTATTTAACCATTCATGGCCTGTTACTTTGAGTCACAGATGCATAATTTAAGCCTTGAGCAAAGGAAATAATTGGCCCTCTTTTTAGATTTTACAAATGTGTAAAATGTAGATATTAAAATAAAGGTGTATTTTAATGTATTGATAAAATATATACATGTTTTACATATCTGTTGAGCCTCACTTTTGCTCTCACTCTGTCTCTTTTATTTTTTTGGTGGTAGTAGAGTGATTAAGAAACATACTTTTTATAGTGATGTCAACAATAAATGACTAATTTACTTTCTAGAACAATTCTTAATATTTTTAGAAATTTGTACCATATTTTACTTTGACCAAAATATATGTAAATGACATACATATGTGCTGTTAATTCTTAAACTAATTATAATTTAAATCCATGCTTTTTAACATTAGCGATGAATCAGTTTCCTTTATAATTTTCTCAGAATATCATAATCATTTTGACATGAAGTAAATTAGCAACGTTCAGTCTGTCTAGTTTGATTCTAACATATTTACTTAATTTAAAGTCTTTTTTTTAGAAAACAAACATCCTTCTTCTGTTATTGTATTATTTTAGCAACCTGTAATTAGTATGATATGATTTCGTTGACCTATTTTCTCAATTTTAACATAGATATTTGCCCAATTTCTATTAGGCACAGACATAGCATCAGGAAATTATTTTTCCTGTCTTTATTTCAGATAAATTAATGAGTAAAGTGATTGTAAAATGGCCAGGTAACAATAACTAGATTTTGGGGGTTTAATTTCTTCTCATTTAGTTCTGTAAGAAGATGTGGTAGTGTTTGCACTGTCTTGGGCAGGGTTTATTTTTTATCCAATGCTTATAATTATTTCAAGGACATTTAAAATTGCATCATTTCAATATGAAACATTTTATAGCTATATCTATCTACCTATATATATATCTATACCTATCTTTATTAGATAGCTAGGGTGAATAAATGGTTAAAAAGGAGGCTTGAGTTGGTCTGGTAAACACAATAGTCAGATAATGTATCGTAGAATTGTATACCTGAAACCCACACAATTTTATTAACCAATGTCACCCCAATAAATTTAATAAAAATACAAGAAAATAAAGTCATAACATTCTAAACTATTAGTGCTGATAAGACATGTGAGCCCTGGCTGGCATCGCTCAGTGGATTGAGCGTGGGCCTGCAAACCAGAGGGTCCCTGGTTCGATTCCCAGTCAGGGCACATGCCTGGGATGCAGACCACCTCCTCTCTGGAGGGCACATGAGAGGCAACCACACATTGATGTTTCTCTCCCTTTTTCTCTCTCCGTTACCCAATCTTTAAAAATAAATTTTAAAAATTTTTAAAAAATTAAAAGATTTTTAAAAAAGACATGTGACTTTTCATTAACTATTCCTATCTTTATTCCCTGTCCATTTTACTTAGTTTTGTTCTATTTATGTTGAAGCCATTTTATAAACCAACATTAAATTATGCTTGCTGAGAGCATGGTTTGGACTTCTTAACACTGATATAAATAAAAAAAATTTATGTTTCTACTGTCTTTCAAAACATATGCATAAAATAGTCTGAAGTATTAGTACCCTACTGAGATGAGTAATGCATGGTTGCCAAAAGTACTGATACTAAACGATAATTTATCACTCGTTAGGATGTTCTTTTATTCTCTGCAATCAGTGCCAACTCCTGAGAAATATTTTTAAGGAAAATTTCATGAGACATTTCCTGATAATGGAAACCTACTTAAAAACCGCTTCATTCTTCCTTATGAAGAATGGAGCCAATGTTAACAATTATCTTTTTGATTAGTAGGTAGAATTTACCCCCAAAATACAAAATCTAAACTTGGTACATAATCTCCTGCTAGATTCATTAATGTGAAAAACTGATCTCATGTATTAAACCCTAAATATTAGAAAATTGGTACCTGATTAGTGATAATTTGATAATCAGTATTGACCATACATGGAACTATATGCAGCCACATAAACCATTATTTATAAATTGCTTATGTGCTTGTACAGAACTCAGAGTAAACTGACTTACCTAATTTTCCAAACTTCCTTGGTAACCATTTTTCAGTAATTGATACAGGAAAACAAGTTGATAATGATAGAAAATATAATAAATAGAACTGAAACAATGTCTTTATTAGCATATTTAATTCAAAAATAATTTTTAAATGTTTTAAATACATATTTGTAAACCTAATTATGTGGATAAACAATGAGATTGATATATGATAACTCTCCTGGAGTTTTGATGAAAAGAAAGGGCCATATACAAAGACTGGCCTATATAAGACCTAAAAATGATAAAACAGAAATAATGTAAGGGGGGAAAAAAGTACTGAGAAGATATTGGAAGGAAAGAATAAGGAGTGTGCAAGTTTATATGAAGGAAAACGAGGTAAGCCAGGCTTGAATACTATCTTTTTATAAAATAAAATATGGTACAAGAGAGATATACAAACAATATCTTGTTTAGAAAAGGAATCTGTAAAGGAATACAGAAGAAGAAACTTTGTATGCCAGGAAATCAATGAGAAATTATACTGATGAGGGAGAGTTAGACAATGAAACAGCCAAGTGTCAGAAATTTCTGGACTGAAGAAATCTCATTTCGGGCCCAAAAGCAATTATTTGTGGGGAGACCAAAAAGCCTCCCAAACTCTCCCAGACAGGACTGATCATGCAACCTAGGCCTGTACCTTGTCCAGGAATCAAACCCACAACCATTTAAATCACAAAACACCCAACAAACTAACTTACACCAGCCAGGGCAATATGCTTCTGTTTGTGTAGGTCTTTTCAGTGTTTGTTTAATATACTAGAATTTATAAAGTTCTCACCACTTTTTCATATTCTCATTGTTATTTCATGTTTTGTTGCTATTGTATACAATATTTTATAAAATCTCAGAGTCTTTTTTTATATTTGTTGTTGATACTTAGAGAAACTATTAATGTTGTAGTTAAAATATGTTATTTTGTATTATTGGCATGTACATTTAAATACTATATAGTAATTAATGCATTACATCTTATTAAATGGCCATACTTATTTTAATAAATTTTCAGTAGATTCTTCACTAGGTACACAATCATAAGGTGCTATTATAAATTTATCATGCTTGTGGCTTTATCTTTTGTGGAAGGACTTTTTTAGAAATGTGATTAAAAGAATAAAACCTATTACTACATGGGAAGAGAAAAACATTTCTTTCTGTAAATCAAACTACTTCCATAATAAATCAGTGAATAAATTAAATACATCCTTACATAATTTAATACAATTACAGAGTAATTATAAGGATTTTTCCCATTTCTTCTCATTTTTTTAGGAAATAAAATGATTAATGCAAGCACTAAGGTGACAATGTAGGCACTGATCCAGGACACCCACTGTGGCTTCTATATCAACCCTGGTTCCAGCTGACCACCCCACAGATTTTCTCTTTATTGTCCATGGCAGCCAAATCCCAACTAGTTTCAAGCTTGCCATGTACAGGGCAGGGAGCAGGAATTACTGAGGCTTTATCCTCAGAGACGTAGGAAATCTGAAATCAGAGAGGTGAATCACTTGCTCTTTTGGCCTACGTGAGCACCATCAGATCAGAAAAGTAAATATCCTAATGTGTAAACAAATTGTATAAGTACCTCTGGAAAAGGTTTATTTACTTTAACCATTTATAAAACTTTCATATGGCTCTACATTATTTTATTTTATTTGGTATAGTTCCTTTCCATGTACAACTTAAAACACGTTTGCAAATGTATACGCCATATGATTGTCTTCATGTAGAAATGTTTCCTATGCATAAAAAGACAAAAATAAGATTAAGGATGCTGTAACTGATGAATTACCATCCTCAGACCTCAGGGGACATAATGATGTAGGCTCCCTTTACTGTTCCATTAATCTATTTTTTCCACCAAAATCATCCTGTCCAGATCACCGTAGGTTTAAAGTAAGTCTTAAAGTCAGATGTGGTCAGTCCTCCGCCTTTGTTTTCAGGATCGCATTGCTTATTTGGGTATCTTGCCTTTCCATATAGACTTTAGAATCGGCCTGTTGATAGTCAACAGGTAACTTGTTAATTTTTTGTGTATCTGCTGGTATTATTAATTCTTCATAGAAATCAATGAGAGGATTTTTAAGCCATATTTCTATTTTTTAAGATGAAATCATATGCATAAAGAATGTTATTGAATTTTCATGATCTGTTTTCCACCCATCAAAATATAATCATATAATGCCTTAAGTAAGTTTGTTTTGTACAGCTTACATTTTATTTTTTAAATTAATTTATTTTTGTATCGCTCCATTACAGTTGTCCGGCCTTTTCCCCAACTGCTCTCTCCTGTCCTGCCCCACCCCCCACTCCCACAGTCAAGTTTCAAATTAGAGTATGGGAGAGCCAGGGGAAGCTGTCCAGTTGCAGTAATTTGGCTCATCGCTTGATGTTTTCTTTTTAATTTTAGTTTATTCAGTA
>CM052548.1:12507308-12546358 GCA_028533065.1 Trachops cirrhosus | reverse complement strand
AGTCCACATAGGGCAGGTGTCCAATATGGAGGACAGTAACCTAAACCATCTGGGAGACTGAATTCCACAATGTGCAGTATAACCAGGAAGATTGTTTCACTGATCCAGGGCAGCGAGACTTGGAAAGCATAACTGGGCTGTAATCCCATCTAGAGTGTGAACAAGATGACTAATCAGGAAATACACAAATTAGTTAATTATTCAGTGTATTTTAACAAATACTCATTACTTCATTTCTTTCCACAAAGTCAGTATTTTTAAAGATTCACATTTTCACAAGCATTCACAAACTTATTTAATATATAAAACTATGTCTAAATATATTTACATGATAAATAGGCTGCTCAACAAATACTTGTATTGAGTTAATAACAATGCAGGAATAATATAGCTCTCTTCTAGTATAGCTCTCTTCACAAAAATTAAATGAAAATACTAACCTTCAAAACACAAAAATTTGGATATTTATTTTGTATTCTGCTACTGTGCTGAATTCATTTATCGAAGTATAGGTGTTAGATTTGATTTGTTTGGTAAAATTTACCTATAAAGCCAACCAATCCAGTTTTTTTTTAAGTGGGCAATTCTTAATAGACACTTCTCCAAAGGGGTCTTACAGATGGCCAGCATTCATATGAAAATAAGCTAAATGTCACTAATCATCAGAGGAGTAAAAATTAAACCACAATGAGATGGCATCTCAAACCTGTCAGAATGGCCATCATCAATAAATCAACAATAAATCAACTGGTGAGGATGTGGAGGAAGGGGAACCCTAGTGCACTGTTGGTGGGAATGCAGATTGGTGCGGCTACTGTAGAAAGCAGTATGGAGTTGCCTCAAAAAATAAAAATTTAACTGCCTTATGACTCAGCAATTATCTTCTGGGGTTTGGGTAGTTGGAGGGTGGAGTGAAGTTGAATAGGTTATTGGGTCAATAGATGGTGGTGGACAGAAACTCGACTTAGGGTGGTGAACACACCATATATTGTACAGATGATATAGTGTAGATTTCAAAAAATATATAATGTCTTAAATATTTATAGAACTAGTCAGGTTTTCTATTTCATTTATTTTGTTTTGGTTTTGATAAGTTGTATAATTTAAGGAATTTCTTTTTTCCTCTAAGGTATACATTGTGCAGGCAAAGAGTTATTCATAATATATTATAAGTATTCTTATATCTGTAGTTTTAGTGATGACTCCATGTCCATTGTGGATATAAGCAAATTGTGTCTTTTCTTTTTTATCCTTGATTAGTCTAGCTAGATGTTAACCAATTATATTACCCTTCTAAAAGAATAAACTTTTGTCTTAGTGATATTTTTGTGTTGTTTCTGTCTCATTTACATATTTTGACTTTAGTTTTAAAATTATGTTATTCTTTTACTTATATGGACTTGACTTTACTCTTTTTAAGGAGGAGTTTTAACTCACTGGTTTTTAGACCTTCCATATATACTAATACTATATTCTAATACAAACTAAATTATACTAATATATACTAAAAACTAATATTAAGCTAATTATCTAATTTTACATAAACATGTAAAGCTATTAATTTTATTATAAATACATTTATAGAATCATCCCACAAATTTTGATATGCTTCATTCTTATAATTTTTCATTTAAACATGATTACTTCATTCCCTAGTGATTTCTCCCTAGATCCATGCATTACTTGTAAGTGTACTGGTCTGCTTCCAAATATCTACAATTCCTAGATATCTTATCACTATTGAGTATAATTTTGATTCCATCTTTGAAAGGAAGCATACTTTGTTTGATTTCAATCCTTTAAATTTAGTAAGTTTATTTAAAATTCATGGTTTATTTGATAAACATATTTTCCCTTGAAAATAATGAGTGGCTTCTATAAATTATCTAGTGATCAAGGTGTTTGATATTGCTGTTGCTTATTTTTTTTGCCTGTTTTGTCAATTGTTGAGAGAAAGGTTTTCAAAATGCCAACTGTGGTTTTGTTTTTTTCTCAATAACTTCTTTTAGTTCTATTTGTTTTGATTCATAACTTTGAAGATATGTTAGGTACACATAATTTTTATTTCATATTGGTAAGTTGTTTGCTTCTTTTTTCACTAAAACACTTTCACTTTGAAAACTTTATTTATATGAAGTTTATGGCGTATGAATTTACATCCTTCTCATGCCCACTAATAACATGAGATATGAGTACAATTCAATGCCTTTATTTTTTAACCTAAGTGTTTATATTTGAAGTACACCATAGCAGACAGCCTCTTTTCTCAATTCTGGCAAGCTTCACCTTTTCATGTCACCAGTTCTGATTTCTCTGTGATGAACAAAGACCAGAGACAGTGCATTCCACAGGTTCATCAAAGCCTATAGTGAGCACATTAAAAAATGCTGCATTATTTGTTTTCAGCTTTTTCAAATCATCTGTCAGATTCACTACCTACTAGTACTTATTTATTAATTTATGTCCTCTTATTAGGTTTTAAGCCATTTCTCACTAGATATTTTTCACCATGAAAATTGAATTAGCAATTCTAGTTACATTCTATAGTTGTCAATGTACTTTTCATCATGTCAACTTTATACCAAAAAAATAAACAAATAAATATATGTTAACAGGATTTATCATTTGGGTACACTAGAAATATTTAGGTTGCCAAATTATCCACATTTCTGTGCTATATATTCTAAACCAGTATTTATTTTTACTAAGTGAGAAAAAACAAGTATACAGATCAAAATAGGCAAAAAGAAAATGACTAACATGAATGAATATATGAAAGTTTATTCTATTTGATGAATCTGTTAGGATACCATATATACTTTGTCACATACACCCTACAAAAGGCAATTATAATTAGAGAAGAAAATACAGAATTTTTAAAGTTTTTATTAACTATATAGTATTTGTAAAAATTATGTTTCAAGCGGTTTTTTAATTTCTATTTGGGGCTAAACTCTGTGCTGGAACTTGAATTTAGAGATGAGTAAGAACTCATCTTTATTCAAAGAGCTAAAGATTTAGTGACTGAATATTTAATGATTTACTTAAATTATTTTATTTAGATATTCTGGAGTTTGAAAAAGCCCAATTGTTTTTAAAACAAAGATATCTTAAATATATCATTTTTCTTTCTTTCATTTTGGCTATTATATATTTTATCTTAGAAGTTTAGTATTATTTAGCAAGGAATCCCCATGTTTTCATAAATTTAAGATGCATTCATATAAAGGAGTCCTGGGGTGTATGGCTGAATCATCTTCATATTAAAGGTATAATTGAAACTATAAATTAGTAAATTCTATGGTAAGAGCTATCATTTAAAAAAGTTCAAAGTTGGTGAAAAGTATCAAAAATAAAGTAAAGGTTAATGGGAATTATAATGTCAAATTAACATTTCTTTCAATTAGTGAACTTCATTAGAGCTAATCTGTACATGATTTATGCCCATTGGAGACAAAACTAAATGGCAATTGTTGAATAAGACTTGTTAGAGAAGACAGGTTTGTTCTCTCTGTTTTTGAAGTAGGTAATTTAGATATGTTCCCCACTAAAATATTTTAAGATTTTTCTTAAATGTCTGTTATAAAACAGTTTAAAGAGACTTGTTCTGTAATTTCAAAAATTATTTATATCTAATTACATTGAAATGGTAATTGGAAGATAGCTGGCAATTCTTGTTATTTATTTCATTGTGTATTTCCCCGTATATTAAAAAGGTTGCTATGACAATGAGAAGCAAATAATATCCTGTAAAATTCATTATATAAATAACTTTCCAGCTTAAGAATTCAATAGCTACATTACCTCATGCACACTAGCCACTAAACTTTGATTAATAATTTGACTTTTTTGTTTAATATGAGCACAGAATGTCATACCAGAATTTTCAGTGTAATATAGAAAGTATTATTTTGCTATGATTGGATATTTTGGTGTATTGAAGATCTCAGGCTCTAATCTCTTAAAAGGTTTTTTAAATTATTTTTAAAGATTTTATTTATTTATTTTTAGCGAGAAGAGAAGGCAAGGAGAAAGACGGGTAGAGAAACATCTATGGGCTGCCTCCCCACAGGGCCCCACCCAGGGACCAGGACCCCAACCCCAGCACGTGCCCTGACTGGAATAGAACCTGGCCACCTTTTGGTTTGTGGGACTATGTCCAACCCACTGAGCCACACTGGTCAGGGCCCTCTGAAGAAATTTTTAATACATTCTTCAATTCTTCAGGAAATCAAGGAATCTAAGACTTGGAAAATGGTCAGTGGGCTGCTGTTGGCCCCACCTGGTGATTTATTTCAAACTGAAACGATCGTGTTAGCGTGGTAATGGAGGATTTTAAACACAACTGTCTCGTGTAAGGTATCATTATTTAGCACACATGTTTTTCTTTCCTAATGCTCACAGGCCAAGTACCTGGAGACATAATGCTCTTCTTTAAAAAATGATAAGAAATACTAATCTCTGGCCTGTTGTTTTTCCTTTAAGTTTTATATGGTCTGAAGTAACACTGGAAAAAGCAAGGATAGTATATGTGTGTTTATAAAATAATCTTCATGAGCAGAACTGCTATCGAGGTCACCCTGTGCATAGGGGCTGATGAGGATGTGACCATCGGATGATGACGTTGATGGCAGTGCTTTTCATTTGCTTGGAAAAATAAAGTAATATGTTTCCAAATTTAAAGAATGATACAAATAAAACGAAACAGTAATTTCCCCTTTTAAAACAACCATGTCTTCTGTATCCACACCATAGAATTTTACCAAACGTAACACATTAAATCCCATGCATATTATCCAAGGGAGTGACTCCGGCATTTCACCTGCTGTGTATGTACATGACATTCAGATTCATATAACATTTGAATTTGAAACATTGCTTCTACCCTGGCCAGTGTGGATCAGTTGGTCAAGTGTCATCCCATAGCCAAAACTTTTGGGTTTGTTTCCCTCAGGTTAGGGCACACGTCTAGGTCTGGGTTTGAGCCCCAATCCAAGCAACCAATAGATGTTTCTCTCTCTCTCCCTTTCTTGCTCTACAAACAATGAAAAAAAAATGTCCTCAGGTGAGCGTAAAAAAAAATTGCTTCTCATTTACTAGGTTAGGTGAGTTAATTAAATATTTTATTTCTATATAATGAAAACACTAGGAAGCAACATTTGATGTAAATGGAATAACGTATTTGATGTGAATAAAATAATGTCAGCTCTTTTCAATTCATTTTTAGTATCTATGTTTAAATAAAAGTTTGAAAAATTTACTTATCTATATACTGTAACAGATATTATTTAATTAACTCTTAAAATATTTAAGGTACACTTTGCTTGAACATAGATACTAAAAATGAGTTGAAAAGAGCTGACATTATTTCAAGTAGAGATTTTAAAAATGAGATAAAAGAAAATGAAAGTAAGTAATACATAACTATGACAAAAGGCCTTCCAAACCCACATAGATTTTAAAAACCATAATATTTGATCAATTATTTAATAGTTTTTGGTTTGGTACAATTTTTACATTAATATGGAGTTTTCTTATTTAAATTTTGATTATATGGGTTATTTAAATATGCAAATATAAACAAACTGTTTGAACAGTCATTTGAATATTTTATGAAATAATGTAAATCACAGGCCATGAAAATGCTTTGTGGTTCATGTAAGTGTCCTATTTGGTTAGAATAGTTGATGGTACAGTAAAGTGAGTATTTTAGAACCTGTTATGACATGCAGGAAAAATATTCTGGAAAATAAATCTGCAAAGATTGTACCATAATCTGGGATCGAGTATGCCAGATAGTGAAGATCAGCTTGATTTTATATATTTTGATACAGTGACTTTTCCCTTTTTCTACTTAAATAAAAATATCATCGACATATGTTTAATCTTTGGATATTATGGACATTTTAATTATGTTCTTCCTTCCAGTCCATGAACACAGTGTATGCTCCCATTTACTTCTATTTTCCTCATTTTCTTTCTTCAGTGTCCTGTAATTTTCTGAGTACCTCCTTTACCTCCTTGGTTAAATTTTCTAAGTACCTTTACCTCCTTGGTTAAATTTATTCCTAATTACTTTATTTTTTTTGTTATTGTCATAAAAAATGGGGAGGGATCATAATACCTGTTATCAAACAAAACTATAAGACCACTATAATAAAAACACTCTGGTACTGGCATAATAACAGATACATAGATCAATGGAACTTAATAGAGAGCCAAGACATAAACACACAACTTTGTAGTCAAAAGCATACAGTGAAATTAAGAATCTTTTCAATAAATGTTGTTGGGAGAACTGGATAGTACATGCAAAAAATGAAACTAGACCACCATCTTACACCTTACACCAGAATGAGCTCAAAATGGATTAAAAATATAACTATAAGTTATTATACCATAAAAATCCTAGAAGAAAACATAAGCAGTAAAATTTCAGATACCTCACATAGCAATATTTTTTGTCAATATATCTTCTAGGGCAAGGGAAATAAAGGAAAAAGAAACAAATGGAGCTACATCAAATTAAAAAAGCTTCTGCACAGCTAAGAAACCATAATCAAAATGAGAAGGGAACACACTGTATGGGAGCACATATTTGCCAAGGTTACGTGCACAGTTTTAATCTCCAAAATGCACATAGAACTCCTACGACTCAACACCAGGGAAACAAACAATCCAATTAAAAAATGGGCAAAGGACCTGAAAAGATACTTCTCCAAGTACGACATACAGATGGCCCATAGACATATGAAAAAAATGCTCAACATCACTTGCAATCAGAGAGATGCAAAATAAAACCATAATGATATAGTACCTCACACCTGCCAAAATGGTTATCATTAATAAATCAACAAACAAGTGCTGGCAAGGATGTGGCAAAAATGGAACCCTAGTACATTATTATTGGGAATGAAGACTTGTGTGGCCACTGTGGAAAACCGTATGGGGTTTCCTCACAAAATTAAAAATGGAACTGCATTTTCACCCAGTGATTCCACTTCTGGGAATATATCCAAAGAATCCTGAAACACCAATTCAAAAAAAAAAAAAACATATGCACTCCTATGTTCATAGCAGCATTATTTATAATAACCAAGTTTTGGAAACAACAGTAAGTGTCCATCAATGGATGATGGGATAAAAAAAAGCTTTGGTGCATTTACACAACAGAATACTATACAGCAGTAAAAGAGAAGGAATTCTTACCATTCGCAACAGCATGGATGTAACTGAAGAATATTATCCTAACTGAAATAAGCAAGGGAATGAAAGATAAAACCATATGATCTCACTAATAACTGAAATATAGGGAACAAAATAAACTAATGAGCAAAATAGAATCATTGGTACAGAAACAAAGCAGAGACTGAGAGCTGTGAGAGGGGAAGGGGCAAGTTGGGAATGGTTGTAAGAAGGTGAAGGGACTACACGAAGAACAAGTACGCATCACCCATGGACAAGAACAGCAGTGTGGGGATTAACGGTGGGAAGAGGGGGTTGGGAGTGGGGTGGGAAGGGAGAGATATTGGGACAATTGTAATAGCATAAAGCAAAAAAGAAGTTAAATCTTGGTTATACACTAATATTGTATTAGTGTAATATTACTTGTACACTAATATAATCTGACAAATGGAATGACTCCTGTCTAGTATGACTTTCCAGCTACTTCTTCAGCATCAGTAAATTAGTTTCTATTTTATCCTTATTCCCTCTGTTTCATTTTCTTATGGCTCATCTTTGAAAATGATGACTACTAGACAGATTACCATTTTTGATAACATATATCAATGTTTCTTCTATTTCTTGAATTCAATGAGTATAACAAGTTTCCACTCTCCATGTTATAAATGCTACTTTTATGCCACACCATGTCTGCAATATATTACTTCTAATTAGAGTTTTATTATGCTGCAGGGATATGTCTTCTGTTCCCAGTTTTTCTTGCTTTTTAAAATTTCAATATGCCCATTTGAAGCTGTTTCATCTTTTGTAAAGTAGATGATTTATTCTACTTTATTGATAGCAAAAAGTGCATACATGACAGATTCATCCTCTATCACTTACATTGTATTTTTATACCATTATACATGTGTGCTCACCAATATCTGAAAAAAAAAATCTTTTAGCTTCAGACTGGAAAATATTTTAAATTAAAACCCTTTTTTCTTATTATTTTGACCTTAAATAAGGCAAAGTGAATGATTTACTTGTTATTTTCTTTCAACAGAAGGCTTTTAAAAATCTGACTCTATTTTCCAAATGGAAAATAACTGTGAACCAAATGTTCATTAACCAGCTGATTTCAGGTATGTTAGGCTCTGATACATTAAGAAAAAATATGCTTTTTAAAGTATCTTGTATTTTTGTTTTCTCTAAATATGTGGTTTGTGATTTATTCTTTAGGAATAAAAAGCAGTCCAAAATAAACCTTCAATATAAACAATATAAAATTAATACCAATTATTATTAAATAAAATGATTTTTAAAAATTATTTTCTACTTTCCAAGAGTAGATAAATATACATAAGCTTCAGCATCAGTGAATTTTTCCCAGTGTTTTACTGTCTTTTTTCTTACATACAGCTCACTTGAAAAGCCGGCATGCAATTCACTCTTGCCTTCCCCACCTTCTCTCCAAATGTGTTGCAGTGAAGAGCTCTTTTCTCCCAGTGGTTGTCCAAAGGGAGTGACTCTGAATGCATAGTTGCATGTGCAGGCTTGGGAGATTGTACAGGTGCAGTGGAGAAGCAGATTCCCTTTCTTTTGGTCGATATAACTGCATCTCTGATAAATTGGTCACTGGCCATAATCACAGGTGTTACAAAATTTAAAGGATGCATTGACTTTCAGAAATTTACTTATTGGGCTTTCTCAATAATAAAGTTGATGCTAACAGCTTTCAGATGATAATAAGATCAGAAAATTGTCATGAATAATCATATGTCTGTTTACTGTTTGTGAATTTCTGATTCTATGTAAGTTTAATTATATAAGAAGGAAATTAAAAAGTACTAAAGAATCATTTTAAACCAATCTACTATTGTTGAATGTTGAAGACTCCGAAAAAATGCAGTTCTGTGATCTACTTACATTGTTGTTTTTTTTTTTCCAAAATCCCATGTAAAATGCAGTTCCTCAATTTGAGGACATGATACTCTAAGAAACCTGATATTCTAGGTTACAGTAAGAAATGTTTTTCCAGGTTTTTGCCTTTATGAATATATATATATCATTGGGTCCAGTTTTTGAATTGCACAGAATCATAACAGTATTGATGCAAACTCTTATCCTGACAGTTGTCTTTAATTTTTTTAAATGTCTTTAGTAAAAAGACTTTAATTTTTTATATTAAAGTTATCATATTTCCCATCTTGATTTTTGCTTTTTGCAGATGTTTAAAATAAACCCTCTAACACTCTAAAATATTAAAGCTCCCCTCAATTTTCTTTATACAGTTGAAAAATTATGCTTCACACTTCTGCTCTTAATTCATATAGAACATATGTATGTATGTTGTGAGGTAGGAACCTGATTGATTTGTTTTCTCTCCTGCCTCTTTTATGTATTTTTAAATGTAAGTTGTCTATGTGTCATGGAGCTGTTACTTCATCCACTTATAATTCTTTCAAGTTCATCTTAGCTGTTGAAGTGCATTTCAGGATCAGTCTGCCTCTTTGCTTTGGAGTGAGTACCTTGGCTTATTCCCATGGGATTGGAATTTGAGTGAACTCCAACAAGCAGTCTTCAGTAAAGGTATTCTGTACCTTTCTCTAGTTGTCAGCCTTCCAGAGCACTATCTTGTCCTTTTTTTTATTCCAGAAAATTCCCGCTCTTGGCTGAACACCTTAAAATCACAGCCCTTCAGCAGAAATGCACAGTAATTAGCAGCTTCCCAGTTTCCACGTTGGAAACCTGCCTTAGTCACATCAGTTGCCCCCAGGTGCAGTGTTGTTGCTCCCAACTTCTCTGAATCACTCAGTTATAAGGATTCTGAGTCCATTTGTTTGTATATGTCTTCTGATAGCTTTCATGCCTCACCCCTCCGTCTTTCCACAATTCTGCACAAGCAGATAAGAATATTGGATGTTTCCTTGTCTAGCACCAGTGGGAGACTCAAATCACACTAGGTCCTACCTCTACAAGGGGACCCTCACCCAGGTTCTAACCCTAAATCACCATGAAAAACTCTAAGCCATGGAGACGATTGTACTTGAACAACAATTAAAAAACAAAACTAAACTAAACCATTTACTGCGTGCTTGAGAGGCTGGCCCTTCTTGACCAGAGATGTCAAATATGTCAGTAACAAGTATTTTAACACCCACTTGATGTGTGTGTGGCATCATCTGTCTCAATGTCTGAGCCAAATTTTGCCTACAGAGTTTCTCTTGCTTCTGCAAAGTTGCTACTCCACTGCCTCATTAGTTGTTATATCCTATCTAAACACTTTTCCTGCAGTCTTTCCCCAATAACTCCTGTTAACTTCTAATTTTTCATGGGTTCTTTTAGTTCTATTTCTCTAAAGCACCGTAATTCATGTTTATGAAAAGGGCCTGCATGCACCAAGGGCCCTTCATTTTTAAAATATTTTAAGAGTTACTGAGACTCAGTGGAAACTGAGCTAGGTCATAAAATGTGCTAAATGTGCCATCTAAATCAGAAGTCCAGTAGTGGACTTTGACCAATTCTGTTTCATTCATGTACACACGCACATACCTGGTGGGGTGGAAGTACATTTACAGTCATGAGTATGCAAAACACATTTTTTAATGCATTTCTATGTATTAATTATTGTATTGTTTTCCATATGAGCAACTGTAAACTTAATTTGCCAAACCCTTGTGTGTGTATATATGTGTGTGTGTGTATATCTGATAGCTATAGCCATATTTCAACAATTGTAGAAATAATAAGGAACAGGAATAAGCTGAGGCTTCTTATAATTATGTCAATGTTATATATCAATGACTGTGGAAGTTGTTTATTATGAGCTTTCTACTTGAACAGTTATGTATTCTTTGTAATCATTATTATCATTTCAAATATTATTTAAATTTGAGTTTTGGAAGAAAGCTAACATGGAATTGTCAACTAAATATATAATTTAGTAATAACCATCTACTTGAGGAAATTGCGTTTTATTTCTTTACATATATTTATTAAACCAAGAATATGTTAAATACATGAAATATTATTTTAATAATAAATTATTATTAAATGTCTATTGAATATCGCATATATTTTAGAAGCCTTTACTTACCAAACAGATTTTCTAATACCTAGAAATTTCAATAGATCTTTTCCTCACATGGCCTGTTTCACAATAATTTTGGAAAATATGATCACATGAGTCCCCTGGTAAATATTTTTTTACTTTATAACTTTCAATGTATTAGATTAACCATTTTCTCCTCTTCTTAATAAAATAGATGCATTCTAAGGAGATTTTTTTATTTATTTCTTTACTCGTTTTATTGTCTGGCTTTTTTTAATTTTCACCTGATAATATATTTACCGATTTTAGAGAGAGAGTGGGGAAAGGAGAGGAAGAGAGAAGTATTGATGTGAGAAAGAAATATAGATTGGCTGCCTCCTGTATACTCACAGACCAGGCACAGAACCTGCAGCCTAGGCATGTGCCCCAACCAGGGATGGGGTCTGCAATACTTCTGTGTGCAGGACTATGCTCTAACCAACTGAGCCGCCTGTCTAGGGCTCTTTACTCATTGTTTTGGAAATACTACCTAGACAGTATCTTTAGTCCCATTCTTTTTTACTTCATTAGTAAAAGTCAACCCCAAATGCTGCATTGCTAAAACTCTGTTGAGTAATTGTCAATACTTGGCCAGATTGTGTCTTCAAAGGGTGTCTGCAATAGATCTTTGTAGTTGCTCTTGGTAAAACAGGAACCTGATGTATTGGATTGGGAGGTTTATTATATTGGTACAGAGACTCGTTGTGAATGATGAAGGCTTTCTCTAGAAGGTTTTGGAATTTATGCTCAATTGTAAAGCAATCTACCTGCAGGAAAGCAAGCTGTGTGCTCAGTCTCAGTGCAGAGTTGTAATGGACTCTTCCTATGAAAAAAGACATTTGCTAAACACTATTCATGTTAGAAATATCTTGAAATTTCTAAAAATGTGGAAGCATAAGAAATTGGATTTAAAAAAGCTGCAACTGAAAATACAACCATCGAGGAGTAATTTGTATGTATATAGTTTTTCTTACTAATGAGTAGCAAATATTGAAGTACATTGGCCACATAAGCATTAAAGAAATAACTATGCTTGGTATCATAATAAAAATGGTAAGGATGCAATAAACTAAAATGAGAGTTGATTATTAATATAAAATTTCCTTTACTTACTCTCTTCTTAAGGTATTTATAAGTAATTACATTATTATGTAATTACTATAATATCACCACTAGTTAAATTTCTTTTAGTAAGTAGTTTGACCATTTCAGAGAAAGTACTTGGAATTTGTTAAATATATGGCATATTAGCAAAATGAATGAAAAATGTGTCTCATTTACAAATAAATTTAATTCAGAAAGATTATAGATATATGATTTCATTTTGAAATTTTGGTTAGCCTAACATAATAATCCATAATCCATTGACACAACCACATGATTCAATAGTAATAGGTCAAAACATAGTGACATTTTATATTTTTTTTCTTATGAGAGCATATATGAGTAAATTTCTACTTCTCAAACTCTCAGTGAAATGATTAACATATAAATATGAAAAAGGCATTACTAGAATATATTATATTGTGATCTAGAATCTCAAATTACATGGGAAAGCTTGATTTATGCAATAAATTATAATGTAATATTCATAAGCTACTTTATTTATTCTTATTAAAATTTATAAAACAAGTCATCAATTTCAATAATATAGAAGAGTGTTTATATATTTAAGTTTAGAAGCATGTCCTGAGTAAATAAAATATAAATACATACTCTGTTCTAGTTTCTTAGGGCTGCCAGACCTAGTACCACAGACTGATACTATATATTTTTTATTTTTTATTATTGTTCAATTATAGTTGTCCCAATTTGCCCCCCTTTGTTTTCCCTTGTCCCACCCAGCCCCAGCTCGCTTAGTCAATCTCCACCTTGTTGTCCATTATCATGGGTCCTTTATACATGTTCCTTGACTAGATGACCCGCTTTATTTGCTCCATTATCCCCCTCTACACTTCCCTCTGGTCACTGTCAGTTTGTTCCTTATTTTCACGTCTCTGTTCTATTTTGTTCATTTGTTTGTTTTGTTCATTAGGCTCCTTATAGGTGAAACCACATCATATTTGTCTTTTGCTGCCTGGCTTGTTTCACTTATCATAATGCTCTCCAGTTCCATCCATGCTGTCTTGAATGGCAGGAGCTCCTTCTTTCTTCTGCATAGTATTCCAGGGTGTAAATGCACCACAATTTTTTGATCCACTCAATTACTGATGGGCACTTAGACTGTTTCCAGTACTTGGCTGATGTATATAATGCTGCTATGGCAATAGAAATGTATTTTTTTTATAATTTTGGAGGATAGAAGTTTCAGCCCATTGTTGGCAGGTTTGGTTTCTTAGGGTGCCTCTCTCAGTGGCTTGTACATGGCATTCTTCCCCCTGTCTTCACATAATCTTCCCTCTGTGTGCATCTGTGTCCTAATCATCTCTTCTTATAAACACAGCAGTGACATTGAATCAAGACCCACCTTAATGACCTTCTTTCAATTTAATTACCTTTGTAAAGACTCTACCTCTTTTGCATTCTCAAGTACCACAGATTAGGACTTCAACATATGAATTATTAGAGGTAACAATTCAACTCATAACATGTACATATACAGTGAAAAACTTTATCAAAAATATTATAACCAAATTATAATAAAAATAAAAACATGTATACATGTTCAAAATATTTGAATCATATATACCATGCATAATACTTTACATTTTAACAATAGTCAAATACATAAGAATAAAACATTAATGTAATATATTTGATCAATTTGTGTATATTAAATCCATGATGTTTATAAAGAATTATAAAGAACTGGGTCCTATCCTTGCTACTTGTTAGCTATGTTACCTTAGACATGTTATTTACCTTCTTTCCCAATTTAATTAATGTCATTTATTATGCAACACATGTGGGACATTTGAAGGACTTTAATGTATCAGTAGAAGTAAAGTGTTTATCGTCATTATCAAAGTTGATTTTATATTATGATATAGTAGATTATTTCAAATAAGTAACTGAACAAAGGTTAGGCTAGCAATTACTCTAATATAAGAGTAATACTCTAATATAAGAGTAAATACTAAATTAATTACTACTTTATAAAATTCTCCAACAAAATATGCTTTTGAAATTCCACATAAATTAGTATCAACTCACATTCCTCATGCCAGTCTTCATTTGTCAAGGTAATCTTTGGCCACCTTAGTACTACTAGTTGTTAGTTATATCCCTCTGTATATAGAGTGCCTTTATGAATCTTTTAGGATTTAAAAGGAACACTTCTTTCTGTATTTTTAGAGTGCTTTATTATGTTAATCACTGTCCATTTTAATATCTTCTTTGATATAAAAACATGGACACTAGATTGTTTATAGCTTTGATCAGAGACACCATAAAATCATATAAAAACAAACAAGGGAAAATCAAGGCATGGATTATTGAGCACAAACTGCCTAATTCTAAATTGTGAAAATATCCCTGTGTACCATAAATCAAATAATATATTATGAGATAAATCCAATACCTTCTGTACCCAGAGAACATTAATTTTATTGATTTTCCATGTTTTACTTATTTAATATTTTAGGTTCTATAGCATTTCACAGTACCTTTCTAACACCCTAGCAAAACCCGTAAATGGGTTCATATAATCATCTCTTTAGTAAAATTTTCAGTGTGATATTTTGTATTATTTTTGAAAGAACTTACCACCACCACAACCATGACTAATCGTATAAGCTTCAAGCCTCATAAAACCTAGATCAGCCAGTATAATGTGTTTTGTATACAGAAATATCAAGGAAAATGCACATTATAAGTTCTTCTGGTATCGAGACTGCAATAAACCCCTTTCATTTTTCCAGGCACTGAATGATTCGAATTTGTGCTGGAAATATTTAAATACCTTCTGTCTGTCAAGGTAATGCTTCTAAAATAAAATTGAAGTACTAAGGAGAGGTAGAATTGAGAATGACTGGAAGTGGGAGAAAGAATCTAGACTGGACTGTCACAAGATATTAAATAGGCTGTGTAAAATCTAAGGAAGAAAATGCAGTTCTATTTTACATAATAAATATTTTCAATTAGTGCTCCACCCTCTTGTAAATCTTTCTAGTATCCTTCACCCACATGTGGATAGCTGTTCAATGAATATTACATCTCAGCATTCTAGTTCTAGAAAAGAGTTGATAAATTTGTCACGATTATGAAAGGAAAACAAGTTTTTTCTATATAAGTATCATATTTAGCTGTCATCCACCTGCATTCATCAGATAGAGTGCTTTTGATATGGATTGACATGGCATCCCTAATGTCAATAATAATACTGCTTTTTCTTTCTTTCCTACTCTTCTCCCACTCTTTCCCAAGTGACTGACCATGAGTATAACCAGGTGAAGTGGAAATGATTCTGAAAACAGAGGTGACTGTTCATAATGAATGGGCATATTGCCATATTTTGCATGCATATTATTTATTATCATACAGTAAAATGATATTATCAATCATTCTGGACTTAATGGCCACTCTATAGGTTTCACCAATGCAGCAGATGTTCTGTTGTAACATGATTGATGGGTGTCAGTTAAAGTAAGTGCACCACAGCCCTGTACAACTCATTTAGTCTTGAGAAAGGGGTTATGGTTGTCCTTGTTCGGTGCTTATTGACAAAATTAGCCCTGCCAAGGATGATCAGAACCTGAAACAACTCCAAACTTGGTTAATAAAATGTTGTATTTTAATATCTCCTATAAGTCATCATTAGGAAAGTAATCCCTAAACTTATTTTCTCAGTCACTTGACTATACCCTGAGCTTTCTTAGCCACTAATAACTATATTCAATAAATAGAATAGCAAAATAATTTCACATGCATTTTACTCTCTAAACATCTCTTAAAATTCAGATAGGTATTTTAAACCACAGGATCCAGTGGTCTGTCCAATATACTCATCATTTGTCAACATGAAACACTTTATTTTTGAAAACTTTCCATTTGTTTCTCTGATATCATATCTTTGGTTCTTTCCTCCAGTATTGTTTCTTATCTCTCATTCATAGTTAACATGTTTTCCTTTCATAAAAATATGAACTGTCATTTCAAATATCTCTAAAAACCATAGGAATAAAGTGAAACTACAAGGCCAATAGTCAAAACAGACATTAGTGATATAGTTTTATTGGCGGAGGTAGGAGAGTTTACTTAAACAAGAAGACATTCACTAACTACTTAAAATAGAAAATGCATTATATCTTTTTTCATAATAACTGATACATATCACCTATCACTTCCTAAAAATCATAGATCTTGGAGTCCCTAATAAGGTTATTTGAAAATAAATAACTAATTTATTCATTCTAAATAAAATTTAAAACCTATAATAAATTCTGTTCCATTTATCAAAGTTTCAAATAATAAATGAGTATATGTTGTTACAATTTGCTCTCAGATAAAAATTATGAATTTGAGTGTGACTAACTTCAGCATAGTTCATGTTTGGATTTAAATGTATTTTATATATTAAAATAGGTCCACAATGTGTATGCTTCCTCTTTAATGTCTATATAGATTAATGGACATATTGAAATATACACAAGTAATGCTGCAAATATTATATTTGGATGAATATTATATATTTTTGTTGACATAAATATTTCCATTTTTAAGTGTAAATATCATGTAGCTCTCTCAAAGGAATTAATTTAGTCAAATAAACAATTGGCATTTCTCCATGTTGAAAATCTCGCAACACAGACTTAACCTCCAGTGTCCACTCTGCAAAGTGGTTTAGTGCCGCAGGCAGCCAAGAGTGAAGAAGCCAAAGAGAAACCTGATCATTTAACTCCCATGTTTTTTCTTTCGGCCTATTTAACTTCCCATTAGCTCACTCAGCCTCCTCAGAAGTTATCAGCAAGTTAAGTGGAAATGGGGACTTTTAACTGTTGAATTCAGTTTATATGTTCTTGTTTGAACGTTTAAAAGCTTTGTTTTAAAAATATGAACTGAAACTAAACATTCAGTAATTCTCTTGACATTTCAGATAAAAAGGGCCTGGATTAACTTCAGTGGAGTCAGAATAATCACCTGGGAGACTAATTTTCTTGGGGAGTTACAAAGTTAAATGACTTTATCAAGGTATAAGTAAAGATATTGATCAATTTAGACATGATGTTTAAAATAACCCTAACGTAATTTACTAAAAATGCTTGTAAATATTGACTGCTAATTTTTTCAATTAGCAAATATTATAAATTCATTTACTGTACTATATTTTTGTAATGTTTCAAAATAAATTGTTAGCCATGTGTTGGAAATAAGGAAGAGAATTCCAAGTCAGAGGGTAACTGAAGTTTCATTTAAGAAATTAAAATTCATTTAGCTAATTTAATGTCCTTCAACATATAAGCATAAATTTCTGGAAACAATTTTGTGAGCTGACACATAATTGTGCAATCATGTGACCAATCAGTGATTGAAAGGAAGAATGACATCACAAAAGGCTGACATTTAGCTGGGAATCAGCTGCTCAGCCCTTCCCAGTGCCTATTGGTCAAAGCCCATCCTGTCCAGGTTAAATAGTGTGAATGCCACCTTGACTATGGAGCGTATTAAATTTTATTCCTTAAAAAGACATAGTTGTCAAATGTACATGAATGTTTATTAAAAATCTTAAATGCATATAGTTTAACAATTACACAATCCTTTCAAGCTTTTCCTAGCAATTTGAAATAAGTTTGCCTATGTGACCACACTGATTACTGAAAATAAAGTTCAAACTTAAGCTTTTAGATTTACATTGTCTAGCGGAAAAGCATGAACAGCATGTGATGGTAACAGGAACGATGAGATGGAAGATGAATGTTGCCATTGTGCGCCACCTATGAGAGGGGGAAACTGAACATTCACACGCCATTTCCCTTTTCCTCACTGCGTTCACTCCACAGACTAAGCCTCTGGCGTCCTTGGAAAATATTCAGCATTTCATGAAATTTGACTATACCTTCCTCCATCTTCATAAATAATACCCTAAACTCCTCCCTTATATCTTCCCCATGCAGTAGGTTGTGTAATATAATTCAAAAGATAGCTTCCTATGTTCCGAAAAACAATTTCCTATATAGCTCAAAACTTTGCATATAATAGATTTATGTTGACACTATTTCCCTACCTTGTTTCCAGAATTAAGTCACTTCATCCACTTTTTGAATTCCATTTCACCTTTTTGAATCAACTTGTTTTCTCCCTAGCAGTCATGAAGCGATGTGTGTTAAATGGGGGCTGAAGCAAGCAAGAAAGAAAAGTGGCGTGTTTGGGGATTGTAACCGATTGACAGCTGATGGGCTTTTGACATCCAGGGGCAGCAGGAAAGGGTATGGATCTGAGGAGTGAGATAGAGTGGGCTCCAAGAGGAGCAGTATGTCAGATATACATAAAGTTGGGTTAAATATCAAAGAAAAATATTAACCTACTCAAATTTCTTTAGTCAGTCAGGGCCTTACCTCTCTTCTACTTTTCCAAGACACTAAACAGAACTTTTATTTTGTTCTTCCCTTGTTCCCTATCTTTGAAAACACAGCAGGAGCCTGGGAGGGGAGTGCTGTGGGCACAAAAGAAGACAAACAAGAGTAACCCTGATAGCAAAGGTAAAACCTGATCCCGCTGATGACGGCAATCACATACGCTTATACTGTACTTAGCCATATTTCAGGGTATTACATGCCATTTAAGATTTTCAGTTCAGGAGGAAGTGATAGTGTGGAAAAGTATCTACTCATGAAAGTCTACAATTGAAATGACTCTATCTGGTCTTAACAGCAGGTGATCTCACAAGTGTTAAATATATATATGTTCGTGGGTAAATAACATTGAAGACTTGGTATTTTGGAAGGAGTAGGTAGGATAGCATCTTGCCCATGCCCGGAAGAGTTCCGTTAATGAAGTACCAAGTTCTAAACCACTCAACAGCTGGAGGCCATCTATCACAAAAGTCTCCTTTGCTGCAGGGAATCTTGGAATCACTGATTCTCAAAATGAGCCTGACATTAAGGAACTTAATGGTAGTTCCTGCTGCAAAAGGCTGGGAAATACATTTTGGCATTTATTATTTTCTTCATAAATTATATCTGTGGTTTCTAGTTAAATAAACTACATATTTAACAATGTATTTGGATAAAATATTTAATTTTCATAAGGTGATTATTTTAAACATATTGATCAGATGAGAAGCTCACTACCCTATTTGGACATCAGGTTTCAAAACAGGATCAGAATTAGCTGAGCCAATGACAGGCGTTTGCTGTTTCAACGACAAAAAAAAAAGAACAAATGTGAGAAGTATATAAAAACAAAACTTAATACTGTTGTGGTTTACAGATGACAGATGAAAACTCTGTTCTTCATCCAAATCCCCACAATTGTCAGTTGATGGCAGCTGGGGGCAGGAAAAATATAAAATGGTATCCTCAGGGAGGAAAATACCATAAGGATCTTTGAAATATAGAAAACATTTGGTATTTTTTTAGGACAAAAACAAAAGTCCAAGATGCACATAAGAAGCACAGCAGCAAAAGGGGCAAGTATTGGAGATACGGAAGATACGTGAAGGTACAATAAAATTTATGAGTTTCCTTGAGCAAATGTGGACCTAAATTTGGCTGTGCCAGGTTGACGTTGTTAGAAGCACTCCACCATGGGAGTGAGGGGGCATGTTTTTATAGAGAAGATGAAAGCTCAAGGACATTATTTGATTGCCTGTAGTTTAAACAGTCGCCTTATTTGAATAAGCCCTGTTAGTGACTGGTTGTTCTTCAGTTTTATATTTTCATATTTGAGGGTAAGGACTCTGGCCTAGGTTTTGGTTTGTTCATGGAGGTTGCCAAGTCATTAGAACCACCTTTAATTATTTTAACAAGGAGCTGCAGGAGGAGAGAAGCAGGGGGACCCTAGAACACCCTTCTTTCAGACTCTTAGTCGGAAAATGACAATCAGCCCTGCAAAGTGTGCTCGTGATGTCCCTCTGCCTCACTTTGCCCAGAAGCAGAAAGACCAGGTGTCTTTCCTGAGGCAAAGACAGAGATCCCCAGGGTGGGAAGGACAGGGCAGAGTGGGAGAATGGTTGCCAGGGTGACAGTGACAGGCAGGATGGTTGGTGGTTGGTAACTCTCAGAAGGCACAGGAAACCACTAGGACAAGAACTTTCAGATCACTTTCTGGTGTCCCTCACCAAACAGAAAGACATCTTGTTTTCAAAATCATGGCTGGCAGGTTGTGTCAAAATATTGCATCAATAAAGAAAATGAGACTTTGTATCTTAGGAATTATGCATGCTCAATGATGTAATAAAGACAGAAACTAAGATGTGATGAGTGTCCGAAAGAGCATAGTTAGAGAGCCCATTTGTGAAAGATGGAACTAAAATGTTCTCACAAAACGCGACAAAAAGATCAACTTATGGGTGACATATTGCACTCATCACAGCAGACCGAGTGAAAATAGCTGAGAACTTTGAATGTGAAAACTTGATTAAAACTCTACAAATAGATGGGAACTGATTTTCACTTATAAAGAATTTCTTCCAGAATCATACATTAATCATCAAATGTGCTATTATATCATTGGCAGTGTTCCCAAGAGCAGGATGCTAACTTTCTGGTATTTATATTCACAATTTTATTAAGAAATATACTATGAATATAGTAAACAGTAGATCCTGTAGAGTACAGCAAAAGATAAAATCTAAAGCTCAGAAAGGGGACTTTTTCTTACACCAGGAGAGGCCCATATTCCCCCCCAAAATTTCAAGGATTCATTGTTTCTTTAGAGAGGGTTAAGTCTGAAATAAATACTTAAATATTTCACAGATGCAGTATTTTGTATGTTTCCTACTGTATGCAATTCCTGTTGGCTAGGTCATTGAAGTATGGTCTTTGCTTCCTCAAATTTTTCCTTAATCATATTCCTGCCCATGAAAATTCTAAGCTACTTTGACTCATAGACATGTCTGTAATATATTATAGATTTAGAGGTCTCTTACCTGCAAAATCAGTGTTTGAGGCCTGCTTTTGCTTTCAGATGATTTTTCTTAATTTCTTTCAGGCCATTTACTCATTTAAAAATTTTTAAATATAATCATGTTTATAGACATTAGATGTTTTTATTGTAAAAATTTTGCAACATTGTTGAAATTAGAATTCACAAGTTTCATTAAAATTCAACAACAATTTTGAAACATGGTTTTTATAACCAAGATGAGAAAACCAAGACCAATTATTTCATTAAATCATTTAAACTATAAAATCAAGATAGGATATGCTATTTGCCTTGATACAGATGTATCTCTAGAACATAGCATAATTATCATATAAATTTGATTTATAATAATAAATTATTTATAAACAATTATAATTAATTATAAATAATCAATAATTATTACAAATGGACTTTTTTATTGTTGTTGAGTTATAGCTGTACTGTCTTTCCCCATTACTTACCCCCAGCCCCCGACTCCCACAGTCAATCTCCCCACCTTGTCCATGTCCATGAGCCCTCTATTTGTGTTCCTTTGCTTGCCCCTCCCCCTCTTTTCCCGTCATCCCCTTCCCCCCGCCCTCTGGTTACTGTCCATTTGTTCCTGATTTCCAAGTCTCTGGTTCTGTTTTGCTTGCTTGTTTGTTTTGCTGATTAGGTTCCACTTGTAGGTGAGATCCTATGGTATTGGCTTTCACCTCCTAGCTTATTTCACTTAACATAATACTCTCGAGTTCTATCCATGCTGTTGTGAAGGGTAGGAGTTCCTTCTTTCTTTCTGCTGCTGCATAGTAGTATTCCATTGTGTAAATGTACCACGGTTTTTTGGTCCACTCATTTACAGTCTAAGTGATGTGCACTTAGGCTGTTTCCAACTCTTCGCTATTGTAAATAACACTGCTATGAACATTGGGGTGCATAGGTTGTTTGAAATGGTGTTTCAGGATTCCTAGGGTATAG
Source organism: Trachops cirrhosus (assembly GCA_028533065.1). Taxonomy (NCBI): domain Eukaryota; kingdom Metazoa; phylum Chordata; class Mammalia; order Chiroptera; family Phyllostomidae; genus Trachops; species Trachops cirrhosus. The sequence continues at coordinate 12,524,121 of CM052548.1, read as the reverse complement.
TCCCAGCAGTGGGATCACTGGATTGAAACGCAATTCCATCTTTACTTTTCTGAGGAAATTCCATACTGTTTTCCACAGTGGCTGCACCAGTCAGTGTTCCCACCAGCAGTGCACTAGGGTTCCCTTTTCCTCTCAACCTCACCAGCACTTGTTGTTTTGATTTATTTATGATAGCCATTCTGACTGGTGTGAAGTGGTATCTCATTGTGGTTTTAATTTGCATCTCTCTAATGGTTAGTGATGCTGAGCATTTTTTCATGTGTCTATGGGCCATCTCTATGTTCTCCTTGTCGAAGTGTCTGTTCAGGTCCTTTGCCCATTTTTTAATTGGATTGTTTGTCTTCCTGGAGTGAAGTCCTGTGAGTTCTTTACATATTTTGTAGACCAAACCTTGTCCAATGTATCATTGGCAGATATGTTTTCCCATATGGCTGGTTTCCCTTTCCATTTTATTGATGTTTTCTTTAGCCGTGCAGAAGTGTTTTAGTTGGATGTAGTCCCAGTTGTTTATTCTTTACTTTATGTCCCTTGCCCTAGGGGATGTATCAGTGAAAATATTGCTGCATGGGATATCTGAGATTTTCCTGTCCATGTTTTCCTCTAGGACTTTTACAAATGGATTTTTTTTATTTTAAGTATGAAAAACATAAATTTGAATAAAACTACAAATATTTCCACATATTTGTAACATAAAATGTGGCAATTGTAGTTGAAGTTGTATTTTGAAGTTCTTTTAAGATATTCTTAAAAAGTAATAGGAAATATTCCTGAAATAATATTTTCAACATACTACAGTTAATAAACATATTTTGGATGTACAATTTCTCTTGACAGCAAATTGGAATACTTAAGAATTTTTAGAAGCTAATTACATTCTCATTTAGTTTAGTGAACATTTTTAGTAGCAATATTATGATTCGTGTTTCTCTGGGAAAGAGCAGTTTAATAATTACAAAGTATTCAGTTGTTCTCAGCAAGACATGTGGCTACTAGGGGGACATTGTTTAACAATTAAGTCATTTTTACATTGTCAATTATTTCTTAAAAATATATATTCTTATATTGAAAAGGTGTTGTAAGGCATGAAATGATAAAGCTGATCTGTAACAGCACTGTAATTATTCTAGAGAAAATATTTCTTGAATGTATCAGCCCCCAATTTTTTTCACTAACAAGATTTCCCCTGGAAATGATCAACTAGTGTTATGACTATTTAATATGCAAGCAGGAGGAAGAGGAACTTCTCTAAAACTTTCTAGATATTAAAAATATGATAGGTTTTTCATAATTATTTGCATCAAATGAGGTAGTCTTTTTTTTGTAATGTGTTGGAAATGCTGTACAACGAAACTATTTAAATGAAATAAAAATAAGACTTCTGCTTATAAACTATATGCTAATGTAGAACTATTTGGATATATAATACCTATCTATTATTTTAGAAAGAATAATAATGTGTATTAAGAATTAAAACATAGAGAAGAGTGGGGGAAATGGAGACAATTGTACTTGAACGACAATAAAAAATATGAACATAAAAAATGAGGTGGTCTTTTTACTGTCTTTTAAAGGAAGACATGCACCTATAATTTTTCTAAATACATTTATTCTGATAAGTTTGCTTACAAAAATTCAATGAACAGCTCTTGCTATGTAAAGTAATGTTCTATGTAATTCATATATTAAAAATCATATAGTTTTGCTGTAAAAGCCTTCTTTAAGTACTTGGCATTGTATTTTTGTCAACTATTTTTTTAAGGAAAACACACTACAAAGTATTTAAATCAATTAAATATTTTATTCCAATTTAGTGACTAGTACATTATGTTTGCATAAGTATGGATCTGCAACACAAAGATGTCTGTACAATAATGTCTACAGATGTCTACAGACGTCGAAGATGTCTATACTGCTCTTGAAAAGCTAATAGAGGGCTCAACAGAGAGAACAGAAAAATGGCTCAAGTGAGCAGTCTATGCCACAAAGTATAAAAATTATTCTTATTACTATATATATATAAATGAGACAGAAAGATAAATGTGTGGATATTGTATGACTATGTAATCATGCAATGAAACTTCAAAAATAAATGTAAAACTTCTTTTTCCCCCTCTTGTGTAGTGAGTACGAGTGGGTCTGGTAGAGTTCATCCGATACACAGAACAAGAAGATGCCCTTTAACTTCGTATGACCTGTTCCTCAATTCAGTCTTATCTGTACTATTTTTTTCACTATGTGTATATTTTAGCTTCATTTTATATCCAGCAAAATTTGGGGCAAGTTGTAAATTAATATTTTTCCAAGATGAAATATTTGTGGGGGTGTGGCTCTCTAGGAATTTTGTTAGTACTGCGTTAAATACCTTAATTTTAATATTATACATATAAACTATCATCTATAAATATGTTAATTTAGTCTAATAGCAGGTATCATGTTAAAAACCTCAAACTGGGTGTTTTCCTTCATACATATTAAATGTAATCTATTTTACATCATACATATCAAGTGTAATTTATCTCACAAGCCAGTGTTTTAAGTATTAAATTTTGAAATGCTTACGTTTTCAAATTAACACCATGATATTTCCTGTTATGGATGCTGTTGTTAATTCAAATTTTTCTGTCTTTTAGTTTACTCGCATGGTGCTATCAATGCAGCATTCCTCTTTCTGGCCAAGATAAAGGCATAGGTAAATATTCTTTGCCTCTTCACACGACCAAGAGAAGGATAACAACTACATTAAAAAAAACAGAACTGCCAGAAAATCAAATTGTATGGAAGTCCAACAACCAAGGAGTTAAAGAAGAAATAGTCATCCAGACTGGCAGGAGGGGCAGAGATGGGCAGCCAGGGCAGAGAAGACGTGAGACAAGGTGGCAGCTGGCAGACTGGGATGGTGAGGCAGTGGTTGGCAGACCAGGCAGTCTCACATTTGCTTGTGGATAAACTAGGAGGAACAACTGGGGAACAAGACAGACCCCTCAAACCAGAGTTCCAATGTTCAGAAAATACAGACTCAAAACCTTTGGCTGGGGTTGTGGTGGTGGGAGAAACTGACTGTCTCAGAAGAGAGTCCATTGGAGGGGCCCACAGGGCCCTAGACATACACCAGCCCACCCACCTGGAAGTCAGCACCAGGGCAGCATCTGGAAGGGCACAATTTGCTTGTGGGAAGTGGGGGAAGTGACTGAAAAAAGGGCAAGAACTAAGCAAGCAACATTGTTCTCTCTCTGACCACCCCCCCACACACAGTGCCACAAGCATCCATGTGGGCTGCCCCACCATAGCAAACACCTAAGGTTCTGCCCCTTACAGCATAACAAGTGTACCAAGACAAAGAAATATAGCTCAAATGAAAGAACAGATCAAAACTCCAGAAAAGGAACTAAGCAACAAGGAGATAGCCAACCTGTTGATGCAGAGTTCTAAACACTGATGGCAGCAATGATTGAGTGTGGCAGCAAAATATAAGTGGAGGTTATACAAAGTGACAGAAAGAAAAATATACAGGAAACCAACAGTGAAGGGAAGGAAACGAGGACCTGAATCAACAATTTGGAACAGAAGGAAGAAATGATTATTTCAACATTCAACCAGAACAGAATGAAGAAATGGGAATTCCAAAAATAAGGAGAGGCTTAGGAACTTCTGGGACAACTTCAAATATTCCAACATCTGAATCATAGGGGTGCCAGAGGGAGAAGAAGAAGAGCAGAAGAAAATTTAGTTTTCCTCTGAAGGGAGATGCAAATTTCTCAGTGAGAAAGTTGTATATTTCAGGTACATAAACACATTATTGAGCAAAAATTTTATTTCTTTGACCTAAATAAAATGTCAGAGAGTCAGGCATGCAGTAAGTGATATCTTTAAGAAAAAGATAATCAATTTTATTTATTTTAGTCTTCTTTATAATAAGTGAATCACAAAGCTCATTGAACATTTTAATGTAAATTTAATGGTCTAATTCACATAAATTTCTTAAAATAAAAGAAAAAAGTAGTTGTGTGATTTAAATTGGTTGAACTCTAGTGAAATTTCCAATAGAATTTGGACATTCAGTCATGGATTTGCTCAAAATGTGTGTTTTTCTTTTGTTATGAAAGTGCTTAATGTATTTTAATATGCATGACAGAGGCATGATTTATTTTTCCTTTTTATTGAACTTTCTGGGGTGACATGGTTAACAAAGTCCTACAGGTTCCATGTGTACAATTCTACAACACGTTACCTGAACACATATTACATTGTGTGTCCACAACCCTCAGTCAAATCTCTCCAATGCTACTCATTTTTAAGGTTACAGGTATGCTTCTAATCTGTGGGGAAAATACCAATGAAAATAGTTCAGGGGGAAAATCTGCAAAATAACCTTTAAATGTTATTTAAAATGGAGCTCGCTTCTCAAGAAGTTTTTCTATGTTAAACAGGAATCCATCCATTTTTGGCCCCATACCTTCCCCTGCAAGTTATAAAATAACTAAAAAACTACATCTATACATATGTAAGTATATATGCATATACATGTGGGCATATGTGTGTGTGTGTGTATATATATATGGAAATGCCCCATCCAAGATGCCCTGCCTTACAAAACATACCTTTTTGTGGTTTGTTTTTAATCTCCTGTGACGAGACCAGCACACCTTGCCTGTCCCTTTGCCCACCTACAGAGTTGAAAGTTGAGAAGCAATTTTTACAGTTACACTCATTGGGACAATCGTTTTCATCATGTGCTGATCTCAAAAGCCTGGTATCCCTGAGGTTGAATTTGGAAAGATGTAAATCGGTTACCTAACACTATATTTTGCAACGTGTAAATTAATAACTTGACATTTCACAGCTGTTTTAAAGGCTGTGCTTTAAAGAATGAAATATCAATCACAAATATACATGTACCCAGAAATGTCAAATCCCACCCAGATGAATACCACCGCAAATTAGCAGCAGGTCACATTATTCTGCTGTCTCTCACCTGTGATTCATTTCCTTCCTTTCCAGGTTAAGAGTTTCCCTGGGGAGGCTTAAACCTGTTTTATACCTCATAGAAAAGATGGGTGGTGAGCTGCTTTATATAACAGAACATAGTATCCAAATGCTAAAACTATTTGTAAGAGGCAATGTGGTACAGTAAAAGATTAAAATAGGAGTCAAAATACCTGAATTGACTTCCCAAGGCTGTGCTTTAGAGTTAGTTGAACTCAGACCTCTAATGGCCTCAGTTTTTGCTTCTTTACAGTTGGCCTTGCTGATTTCACAGGATTATCTAAAATTGACTTGCTTGTCTCACAGGGGCTTACACAGTTAGAATGAGTTAATAAATATTCCACTTTGATTTCTAAAAATAAGCTTAGAGTCCTGGCTGGTGTAATTCAGTGAATTGAGCACCAGCCTGCAAACCAAAGGCTCACTGGTTCGATTCCCAGTCAGGGCACATGTCTGGGTTTTGAGCCAGGTCCCCAGTAGGGGGTGTGGTGGAGGCAACCACACATTGATGTTTCTCTCCTTTTCTTTCTCCCTCCTTTCCCATCTGTTTATAAATAAAATACATTACAATATTTTTAAACATTAGAAAAATAATAAGTTTAGAGAATTACAAAGGAATATTCACATTCTAAAACATAATGTTTTCTCTCTAGTTATATATGCTTATGTCATGATGTATGCTCTGTCAGGTCACTCGGGAATACAATTTGTCTCACGTGGGAATAATTTAGTCAAATAAATTCAGTGATTGAGTCCACATGAGTAAATATTGGCAAAGGCTGCTTAACTACATTCATCCCTAAAAGACTTCTCTCATCTTTTCATTAATTTTCATGATATAGTTCACATTCTGTATCTCTAGTATGGCATTTCTGATTTGCAAGTACTGATTGACCCTTGGGATTTGTTTAGAATATTTCTGTACTTTTATAATATGTAAAGCAGGGGTGTCCAGCTTGCAGCTCACAGGCCAAATGCAGCCCAGGATGGCTATGAATGTGGTCCAACTCAAAATCAGAAATTTACTTCAAACATTGAGATTTTTTTATGATTACGTGTTGCAATGTATTTAATGTGTGACCCAAGACTACTCTTCTTCTTCCAGTGTGGCCCAGAGACATCAAAAGTTTGGACACCCCTGAGAGTTTCTATATTGTAATATTATTGGTTGTTGGCTTAAATGTGTGCCTTCCTAATTACACTGTAACATGCTGAAAGTTTGAGAAGACTGTTTTATTCAATTCTGTGTACCCTTGACATTGAGCCATGGTCTGTATACATAGGCATTCAATAGAAACATACTGAATGAATAAATAAGAAATAATCCTATTTGAGCTAAGAAATCTAGGAATGATGCAGAGTTGTACTAATCCCACTCAGTCCTGGAACAAATCAATAATGTTGGCTTCAATTATCAATGTTAAGGCTATTCTTGAAGAAATATATCCCACTCATTAATGTACTAATTTAAACAAATTACACTTAAGACCAAATTTTTTGCTCAAATTGCTATCTATGGAAACACTACTTCCTTAAGTAAAATTTTACCCAAATCATGTGATGCAGAAAATTTATATTGTTATGTTTCAATATTTGTTGATTTATACGTGTAGTAAAGTTTTCAAACACATGAGAGAGGTACAGGAAATGTAATGAATCCATTAATGTTTACATTAGTTGTTTTAATTAGAATAAAATATATGGCTAGTGTTTACCATTACTGTTTCATAAATTATTTTTATTTATTCCGTGTTGGATTATGTGAAACAACTTACCAAAATAAAAATAAAAACCTCTTTATTATGTGATATTCAGAAAAGTCATGCTCTAAGAAAATCATAACAAACTATTTGCAAACCTGGGTAGCAAATCTTATATTCTCCAAAGAAACTATTAAGCACTTAGTTCAAAAAGAACACATTTACCTATATAATTTATAAAGGTGCTTTAAGAATTCACAAATTTATTAAAATGATATAATAAAATGAATCTACAGTCTGTGACTTCCTTCTCCATCATTTTAAGTAACGCTAGAGTGGGTGACTTCATTGGTCAGTGTCCCAAGCAGCTGAAAAAATGCTGGTTCTTGTTCTGGAATGAAATTAGCTTTACAGAAGCATCTGCATACTAACACAAAATAACATCCTGTTTTAGATTCTTTATACTAATATAAAATCAATGTTCAAGATAAACTGATTAAATTGAATAATTTCTGTTACACAGTAGAACTTTGCTAGGATTCTTATGAAAATTCAAATTCAAACATAGGAAAAGACTGAAACACCATAATTAAATGCAAAACCAAATTGGGTTCTGAATGCATATGAAGTCATCATTCAAAAAAATTATTTCTTTTTTTCCTGCACGAACATAATTACTTTGATAGTCTTTTCAGTTTTAGGAGCCTGGGCATACACACCCTAACTCAGCTATGCATACTTTTATTTTCTCACTAAAAATAGGGTTAAGAGTCAACCTTAAAAAAATACTTTGAATGAATAAGCCTTGTTGTTTTATCCATGAAATAATATTGAGTAGTTCATCATTGATATATAAAAAGTAATTATTCAAAGTTTATTGTTCAGTAACATGGTAAAAAGTATATAGTATATGATTGCATCCATTGAGAAAATCTAAAATTTTATTCAGATCACTACCACTTAGTCAAAATAAGTGAATGAATGAATGGATAACATATTTATATATGTTTTATATTGGATCTTATCTCTAAAACATGTAGCTGACTTTTCCAGCACTATCGTCCATGTGTTTGATGCAAAATCACCCATATATTTGAAAGACATAAGCCTAGAGCGTTGGTGTTTTAAACCAGTCTGTCTATTAATAATCAATGTTGTGGCTCTTTGGCCACAGGCCAAAGGAACCAGCCTTTGTGGATCTTATTATGACTCCAAGATATTCTTCAGTAATAACCAAGAGAAAACTTAAAAAAAAAAGATACAGAATTTATCCTTAAAAGACCCATAAATTAGGCAGCACATCTAGGGCTACCCAGTGAGATCATGGGTAGAGAGAACAATGGACCAGGGATTATGCTTTTGGGGGTCGAGGGTGCAGGCCTAAGTTTCAAGTCTTATTTTTTATTGGTGAATTTAAAATATAAGAGAGGAACTTAAACGCTATGGAGAGAAGGAAAAAAGAAGCAGCCCAAATGAGTAGTTATTGAAATCACCCAGATCTCTAAAACAAAACCTCCTCAGTGGGAGAACATGGCCTGGCTCCTGATCTGTGTGGTTTTGGAAACAGGCCTCTTTGAAATGGATGCTTCAGCAGTGAAAGGTTGAGTCAAACACTGGTGTTACAAAAAATAAATAAATAAACACACATGGAAAAGCTTATACTATAATTGGTATATGTAGGAATTTTCTGTATTACTTGTTAGGGATTTCTAGTTTTGCAGGGGTAGATGACTCTATGTTTTTTTTTTTTTTAAATTTCTAAAAAGGATTCCCTAGATGTGCAATTTATACCTGTCACAGGCCTGATTCATACTGCTGGAGCAGTTACTGTGTTCCAAGTATAGTAGTTGAAACCTGAATAAAGAAATACTTGATGTCTATGAAAAATATGATTGAACATTAATATCGTATTCCACTAATAAACTCCACTGAGAGACAGCAGAAAGAATCATAAAGCAGGGGCCTTCCTGCCCCTTCACACCTGGCAGCTCTCTGTTCTTGGGCCTGTTGCTCCGTGTCTTCTGTGAAAGACACAGGAAGAGCTACTTTGTCATGGCTGAGTCAGATAACAAGAACATATGACAGTGAGTTGTGTGTTGCGAGTGGGACAACAATAAATACTCATCGTTCGTATTAGCAGCAGTAACAATAGTACTAGTGGCTACGGTAGTGTTTTTCTCATGTATAATAAAAAGTTTTGGACAAAGCTACTCCTGAAAGATAATAGCCACAAAAAAATTTTATTTTATTTTTTTTTAAAGATTTTATTTATTTATCTTCAAAGGGGAAGGGAAGGAGAGAGGGAAAGAAATATCAATGTATGGTTGCTTCCTGTGCATTCCCTGCTGGGAACTGGCCTGCAACCCAGGCATGTACCCTGACTGGGAGTCGAACCGTGATCTCTTGGTTCACAGGCCCGTGCTTAATCCACTAAGCTACACCAGCCAGGGCCAAAAAAATTTTAAATAGCATTTTTTGAGGTCCAATATTGCTACTGCATAAGGATTCCATATCTCTTAAATACTTCCAAAATTATGCTAACTAAACATAAGCAATATATTGTATTTTTCAGAATATTCACTACTTTATGAGAGCTCTGATATTTGAAATTTCTTATCTCTGCTCATATCAGTCTAACGCTTGAAAAAATAGATTTTCATTTAAATGTTGCTGATGTCTGATCCAACGGTGGTTCAACCTTCCATCATTTCCAAAAGGAATAGATGGTTGCAATACTTTGAATATGGTGAATTCAATAAATAAAATCTACAAAATATCTTTGGGGTCCACAGTGATTTTTAATAGTGTAAGGGGATCCTAGAGTAGGGGTGTCAAACTCATTTTCACCTGGGGCCACATCAGCCTCACAGTTGCCTTCAAAGGGCTGAATGTAATTTTAGGACTGTATAACTGCTCCTTAACAGTTAAGCTCAAGGTTGGCTCTGCTGCCAGGTAGAAACAAGGTGCCGAGCAGGATAAAACAAGGTGGAGGGTGGGAATTGGCCCTCGGGCCTTGTGCTTGCCACCCATGTCCTAGAGACAGTGAAGTTCTAATGAACATGCTCTGATATAGGGTGGGAGTTATGGAAAAAGTAAAACTGGAAGAGTAAGATCTGGCAGAGGCCATGGCCACTAAGGGGCTGATACTGCGGGAATGAATCGGTTGATGAGCCTCACCTTGAAAACAACTGAAGTTTCATGTCCAATGGCAGTTGAGTCAATATCCATTAAGTATCCTTGTGTTTTCCATCACCAGTCACGTCTCTCTTGTGGGACAAAGCCCATGTGGAACTGTTAACCAATGACGGGGAACTGAGAGGAAGACAAAACTGATGCCACTGCATCTTTTTTCTAACGACCTGGCTGTAAAAATTTGTATTTGAACTGACTGTATAAAATTGTGATGATTCTCACTCATTAGTCCTATTTGGTGGCTCTATTTTTCTGGCTGGTTTCCATGTTAGAAACAAAATATATGAGACTAGATGAATGTTTAGTTTTCAATTATTTTTAACTCACTATTTCTAATCTAAACATTTTATCTCTAGGACTCCCTGGATTGATTTGTTAGAATGGAACATGGTGCCCTGCGTTTGTAATTCTTTTTTTTATTTTAGTTTATTCAGTACAGTTTCTATCCTTTATTCCCTTGCATTTGTAATTCTTCAAGGCTCTGTTTAATCTTTGTACATCCTCTGTGCCTACCACAGAACCTAGAAATGGCTCTGTATAGAGTGACTATGTACAGAAAGCATGGAACATGCTTTTAACAAAATGCTGACTGTAAATTTTTTGGATGTGCAAGCAACAACCCAAATTATAAGTCAGGAATCTACTTCAACTATTCATTCTCTCAATATAAAAAATACTCCAAACATCTCTGATATTGCTCTTGAACAATGAATTTTTTTGCTCTCTTAGTTACAAAAGAGTTAAATATTTTTAGAACAACAGTTTCGGCTTTGGGATATTGAGCTCTATATCTCCGTCTATTCAACTGTCTTTGTAATAGCATCTGCTATTTTTCCACCCACCGGCATAACCCTAGTTTTATGCAAACTTAGTTTTATCTTTTAAGGCCATAGGGACGTACATCAATCATTCTTGCTCCCTAATTTTCCAAGCAGTGAAACCTGGCAATTTGTCCTCCTCTAGTTTGTTATCACAATACATTCTTGAAATTTTTAATGAGTTTGATTCTCAACTTGAACCTGCTTCATGAAGCAAAACATTTTATGTTGCAGATGAGTAGAACCTCCCCTATTAAATACAACTAGTGATGTTCTGTAATAGATAACAGTGTCAGCAAATTTTCATACAAACGGGAATAATAGATAGCAGTGGGACAGCTCATTCATTCAAAACATTCTCCACAGAAAAGTAGCCAATATTTTCATACCACATATCTTCCCTACAAGCAGCTTTAACAGTCTTATTGGTAGAAACAAAGAATTTAGATTGTTTCTATTAAAGGGCTGGCTGATATTGTTAAAAGTGTAATCTTTACATTTAAAAAAATTAATTGAAAAAGTGCTTCGAAGTCAGTACCTCTGCTGCATGACAAGCAAGACTCTATGCTGTGGAGATAGATTCCACAATATTTCAGAAAGCAGGTTTTCTGTTTCCTTAAACAGATCTATTCGCACTTAAGCTGCCCCAGCCAAGACACCCAGTTATATTCACTGGCCAATAAAATATTGCAGTCCCTGAAAGCTCTGGAAGCTTAACCAAATATCCCTCCCTGGAAGCAACAGCACTAAGCAAAAAGTTATCCCAAAGATATTTACTTTTACAATTCAGCAATCAATTAAATTTCAATTTCTAACAATTCATTGTATTAGCTTTTTTTAAAAAGACTTTATTTTTATTTTATTTTTTTTTATTTTTAGGGAGAGGGGAAGGGAGGGAGAAAGAGAGGGAGAGAAATATCAGTGTGTGGTTGTCCCTCATGTGCCCCCTACTGGGGATCAGGTCTGCAACCCAGGCGTGTGCCCAAGAATCCAACCAGCGACCCTTTGGTTTGCAGGCCGTTGCTCAGTCCACTCAACCACACCAGCCAGGGCTATTAGCATTTTTTAAAAAACTCAGGGCAATGAGAACTTACTATAGCCCTCTTATGGATACTGTTAAAAAACATGCACAAATCATGATTAAAACCCTATTTCCTCTCTCAGACAAACTGTTTATTTTGACTGTTGGACATCACAGTGCATGTACAAAGATTCTTTTTTTTACTTGTGTTTTCACCATCAGAGGGCCCAGACCAGCAACTGACACTTGAACCCCTCCATTGCTACTTCCTTTCATCTGTACAAAATTTAGTACCTGACAGTCACTGAACCTTTCTCCCTGGCATTTAGAAAAATCAGTGCATGCTCTGTTTACCTATCCCTCCTGGCACCATGAACTTACTTTTGATGATTTCTATCCCTACCTCTAACTCTCAAATCCTTCACTCTCACCTCCACTGCTGCAAACATAGGAAAATAAAGGGATGGTCCTGGGGAAATGTTTTAAAAATGTAGCCTTTCTCTGAGACACTTCTCTTCCCATATATATAGTCTTTTGAACAGACTAAGTTGATTATTTAAGAAAATAGAGACCTGAAGTTGTTTGTTATAAGAAAAAAATTTAAAAGAGAACATAAAACTGCAAAATAATCTCAGAAGCTGAATTTGTAGAAAACAAACAAGGCCAGTTTTGGCAAGTACTGTGTAGAATTAATTTTAGAGGGGTTGAATCGGCAAAAATGGAAATAAAGTAATGATATTTTGACCAAAATAAAATAAATTTCAGATAATATATGATGTAATACATGTAAACTGGAAACATTTGTATTGGGGTAAATTCTATTATTTTAGTGCAACTTTTCAAAAGAAAACTGTAAGATGAATAGTATAATCAAATATAAAATAGTGCACATAAAGTAGTGTTTTCAGTAAGGCGCCCCATCTTAGAGACACAAGTTCCAATGGTAAAGGCTGGTGAATATGTTACCGCTCTGGTCGGATTCATCATCTGGTTTCATGGAATTTTACTGCCTCTGCTTCAAGACAGGGGAAGGAGAAAGGCTATAGTGTCCGGATAGCAAAATCATCTTGTCATCGTCTGTTTCTCATACTATATCAGTCCATCTGATTATTTTCATGCTGACCAACAAAAAATATCTGTCCACCTAGATCCACTCCCTTGTCCTCAAAAAGTGCAATGTTTGTTTATCTCTATGGTTTGTTTATGTTCCTCTGTCCAATACCTTTCACATACACATGCCCCAAATAACTTTTTTTCTACTCTCTTTATTGTGACACCGCAGGTAAGGGATTGTTCTGTCCTCCAAATTTTGTCTTCCTTATTTTGCATTTGTTTATCCTCCAAATTTCCACAGACAGCCACTTTTGATGGCACGAACATCAGTCTTAAGCTTTCCTTATAAAATGTCTTTGGTTATATCTTGCAAAACCAAATTTCACAAGAAAAAAAAATTAAACAGACAAAGCAACATAATCATGGAGTTGTAGTGATAAATTCTTTAAATCAGGGCCTTCTGTTTGGAAGACTAACAATAAACATAATTTCAAAATACTTCAACATGAAAATTGTCGGTTTAGGAGCTTAATTATAATCATATTTTAGATATAGTAAAACATTTCCTCATTGTTTACATGAAGTTGCTCAGATTTTCCAGAGGCCAGAATATTTCCTAAGAAAGTGTTGGCGAGCTGAGTTTTATCTCTGGTATATTCAACACACCAAGTTACACCTTCCCTGAAATAAAACATTTGCAGCATTTAAAAGGTCCTCAAGGCTGTAGCACTCACCTGGTGTGAGAAACTTAATTTTTTGGCTCTTCTGTTAGTAAAATGTGCTTTTACAAACAAAAAGAAATAAGGAAAAAAACTGGAGAGGATTATTATAAATGAGCTTTCTGAAGATTTTTAAAAAATTTTGTCTTGATAAGTGCTTATTTTTTGACCAAGTCCTTTTAGGGTGCATGCCACTCCCTATATTTGAATATTATACTTGCAATAGCCAGCCTATATCACCTATAGTGTTTGTGTTTGGGGGCTGTTTCAAATTAAGGTCTTTTTTGGATACAGGGATGCATGCGAAGAACAGAAATGTATAAGCTAAGAACTAACATAGAAAAACCAGCCACATAGCCAGATTTAGCAATATGTATTCCTCTGGTTCAGCACCTCTTTTATCTGCATTATTTCTTGATATATCCAGAACAGCAAAGATGCAATTTCCACCTAGTTTCCTGAACAGTGGTCAATTACAGAGTACCCCTGACCTATTCACTGATTCCATCCCCTGCACAGGCAGTTTCTTGAAATTGAGGGCACAGACCTGTGATTTTTACCTTCAGACATATCTCTAGAAAAATAAGCAAGAGGAAAAGAAAGGGGAGATGTAAGGAAGTAAAAAAAAGAATCAGACTAAGAATATAAAAAATTAAAATGCAAGATAAATATACATATGGTTACTATTTTAAGTGCCCTGACACATTTATGTAAATAATTTGAATGTTTATAGAAATATGAATAGCTGGAAAATTATGTTAATGACTTAAGAGAAAATATTAAAGATTAATAACCCTTAATGGTAAGCTATAGGTAATGCTTCCTACCTCTACTGATAAGAAATCAATTATCTTTAAAAGCACATATATGTAATATATTAAATATATGAACATATACATGAAAATTATTTTTGCTAATAGAAAAGAGGGAAGATGATCCAAACTACTTTATATTTCTTTCAAAGGCATACTAGAATATTAAAATGAAAACCAAAATACATATTAAAATAAAAATATACTACTTGACATGGTTAAAAAGTTATAAATAATTCATTAGCCATTACACTTAGTAAGACTAACTAAAGGTGTTTGTCTATATGGAGAATCTATAAAAATAATGAAGTAAGGGAATTATATGTCATTTCTGCACCCAGGATCAGCACATAGAAATCACAAGGATTTATCAACTGATAATAATCATTCAGAAAACATATACTTTGAAAAGAATTCCACTCACTTTGGCAAGAACAAAACATAAGTTACCCAAGAAGAATATATATTTAAATCACAATTTATGAACAAATTTATAAAACTGCAAATATGGGTATACTACCAAAATATTTGGAAAATAAAATTTAATCTAGATTTTCAACAGAAGCTCAATCAAAAAGACAAATGATGACCAAAAACATTTACAAAGTTAAAATACAAGTGAAAGACTAGAATAAGGTATCAGTAGTGTATCCATTTAATTCTCAGAAGTTGGCTTCCAGCCACTCAGAAGCTATGGGCAGTTATTTCCACTATCCCACTCTCAGTGCCAGTTAGACATTCTACCCCGGAAACTGAACGTGCAGTTTCAACAGACATGGAATTCAGAGCTATTTAAATCCTATTGCCATGTGCTACTTCCTGGCGTTCTTTAACCTGGATTCACATTTTGAAAATATCGGGTAGGTGGTCTCTTCTGTCCCATAGTGATTTTTAATTAAAGCCCAACTCTTTTTGGTTAAGCATAATAATCACTTACATCTTGTATATATTGCTATGATTTAAAGATTTATATCACTTTTTTTCAAAATACCAAAGAAATTGAACTTTTTATCATTATGAAATATATCTCTATTTCTGTTGTAATATATCTTCATCAGACATCTATTTTGTCTGATATTAATATAGGTACTCCAGATCTCTTGTGATTTTTATCTGCATGGTATATAAATTTCTATCTCGGTTTCAGAAGACAAAAAAACAGCTCCTTACTTCTTTTTTTTCACTAGAAAATAATTGGTAGATAGGCTGACAAAGAAATTAAAAAGTTTGAATGGTATTAACAACCAAAGGGAGAGATCAGCCATGGTACACGGTGACTTTGTTGTCCTGTTACAAACACAGCTGGCCAACATCATGCTTGCATACAAAAGCTTATTTCCGGTATGAGTAAATGGGAATGAGCACTTTGTGAAGGAGGTCCAGAAGAATGAAAGAAAAACAAGAAGAGTAAGAAAGACAGCAGAGAAAGCTTGTATGTTGCTTATTCTTTCTCCTGCTGGGGAGAGGAGTAGACATTCCCTCTCTTGCTAGTAAACATGGAAAGTGAGAACGTGTTTTGCCTCAGCAAATGCAACCCTTTGAGATATTATCTCCAGGTAACAGGTGGGAAATCAGAACTTTATAGTGTATTAAATGCTATAGACTAGTAAATTGACTAGCAATCAAAGAAACTCCAGTTGGAAGGCAGGATCACCTGGACAAACATTATTCCTCATTCCGAATGTCCATGATTTTTATGTACATTCATATAAGTAGGCTACTAAGTAAATGACTTAGTATTAACAGTTATAGAAAATATGATGAAAATAACAGAAAACATATATTTTCTTACGAAACATATGGTGCAGTGGAAAAGTCCATTAAAATATTATATGATAAAGTGTGTTAATAATTAAGTTTGACTTATTATGAAACTACATGAAAGGGTACATGATTTTCATCTGGGGGCATCATATAAGGCTGGTGAAAGTAAGTGATATTTCCACAGTGAATTAAAATTGACAAGGTGAATGAATCATGGACAGAAGTGGAAGTATCAGGAAAAAGAACATTTTGTGCAAAACACGGGATAGGAAATACAGAGTCATTCAGGCAATAAAGGACATCTGAGCTATGTGGATAAAAGGTTACTTGTAGAGTTGATTTGTCAAATGTGAAAAAATAATGAGGTTGCAGAGTTAAGCAGGACACATTACTCAGGACCATGTAAGCTCTGTCAAGGATTTAGGACTTCGTTAAAAAAAAGTCCACGGGAGCCCTTGAATATTTTTTTAAGTAAAATTGATCTGATTTGAATTTTAAATGATTCGCTTAATGTATATTTTGGAAAATGAATTAGATGGAATTGAGTTCTAATTATAACCAAATAATTAGGTAGAGGTAGTTGGAATACAAACAAGAAATGATATTGGCCTAAACTACTAGCAAAGTGACACCATACACAGAAAAATTGGATCAATTTAGAAAAAATGTACAAAATAGAAGAATGAAAGCACTTTGGCTTCATTTGGATTGGAAGGAAAAGGAATTGGAAGGGAAATAATGTCTTGTCTTG
>CM052548.1:12490457-12506808 GCA_028533065.1 Trachops cirrhosus | reverse complement strand
AGCACAGGAGAAATGAGTTTTTGATAATGGACGTGTTGAGTTTGATGCACCTGCAAACCAACCAAATGGAAAATACAGTAGGATGAGTAGATCAAAAGTGAACACCTTCTAAACTGGTGATACTTCTCTGGGTGATGTAAGTTGAATTTACATCAGGGAAGACACTCAAAAAGGGGTAAATAAAACAGAGACCACAAGTAAAAATTAAAGAGAAGACTGGTATAAGGAAAACCGGAAGAGTGGTGCATTTAAGAGTTTTAAAAATAACACAGGTACTGAAGGATAGCAAAAGTTATGGAAAGATTCAGTAGAAAAGAACAGTAGAAAATAATGGTAAATTTAAGTAGATTAAAAAAGACCATAAATTCTTTTTTTGCCCCATCTATTTAGAGATGGAATCAAATTCTCCTCCCCCTAATTTTGAATTGGCCTATGAGATTTACTTGGCAATTACACTACAGTGGAATGCCATTCCAGGACTTCTAGATGAGGCCATGAGGATATTTGTAGCCTTTGACACAGCTGCTAGAATTTTGAAAGTGCCAAGGGAGAAGTCCAGCTACCTTGCTGGAAGTGTTAAAATTACATGAAGGGAAAAACCTCTCTCAGTCTTCCAGTTTTTCTCAAGGCACCAGGCATGTGACCAAAGACATCTTCGAAACTACCCCCACTAAATTCCAGCTAAATTCCACTGAGTTACCCAAGTTGATACCAAGAGGTACGGAAGGTTTTTTTTTTTTTTTAAATTCACTAATTTGGGAAGACTTCTTAAATGTGACCATAAATAGTGTGAACATGTCT
Organism: Trachops cirrhosus; assembly: GCA_028533065.1. Taxonomy (NCBI): domain Eukaryota; kingdom Metazoa; phylum Chordata; class Mammalia; order Chiroptera; family Phyllostomidae; genus Trachops; species Trachops cirrhosus. The sequence continues at coordinate 12,506,007 of CM052548.1, read as the reverse complement.
TGGAAGTCAAGGGATGCCTTAATAAAAACCTCTAATATGTAGCATAGACTTTAGTACCTGAAGCCAGATGGAGAGGGTGAGGACATCGAGGAAACTCTTAGTGATCCTAGAGGAAATGCGTCCCTTACTATGCAGTGGCAGAAATACTAGTGAAACCACCACTGTCTGTAACATGGAGAATAGAAAGTATAGGTAATTAATAAGGAATTTAACAAGATGGAATTCTGAGGTAGATATTAAACGTAACAAAGAATTCCATTTTCTTGCTTGTGATAAGGTACAGATACAGAAAAATGAGCTAAGAAAAAAGTTCAGTATTCAAGCAGAATTTAGAGGGGATCTAAAGGAGTAAGAACATTCTTAGCTCAAAAATAAATTTGTTTCTCATTCTTAGTTACTTCAGGGAAAAATAAAACTTATCACTTAAGGAGTAGATTCAGGGCAAATGTTCACTATTCAGGGCACCACCAGCAAAACAGATAAGAGTATGATATCAGGCCCTGGCTGGTGTAGCTCAGTGGGTTGAGTGCCGCCCTGCATACTGAAAGGTTGCAGGTTCGATTCCCAGTCAGGGCACATGCCTGTGTTGTGGGCCAGGTCCCTGGTGGGGGTGGTGCACCAGAGGCAACCACACATTGATGTTTCTCTCATTTTCTTTCTCCTTCTCTTCTCCTCTCTCTAAAAATAAATAAATAAAATCTTAAAAATAAAAAGAGTATGATATCAGGACATGTGGCCATAAGATCTTTTCTTTTGTTTAAAACTTAGAACAAAATAATAGTAAGAGGGACATTAAATATATTAGGGCAGATATATCCTTTCACCTAGACAATTGACATCTATTGAATAATAATCTTAAAAATAAGGTCCTCAGCTCTCACACTCAAGTGCATGTTGAGGAGTTTCTGCCTTGCGAAGAAAGGAGAGTGAAACTTTGTCTAATAGAGGAGGTTATAATTTGATACATAGGAAGCTATTTAACCAGCATGGATTAAAATATAAGGTAAAACACTCTGGACTCCCATTATTCTATAGGCAGGGATCAGGCTGAAAATGTTAATAAGTTGCTAAGACTAGCCATTTAGTAGGTAAATTAAAAGTGAAATCAGACTGTGGAGACAAGAATGGTAGAGAATCATTTCCAGGGAGCAGGACTTGGCCTTTACCTAGAAACTGGTGATAAATATCGCTTTTATAGCTGCTTTTCATCAATCCAGCATACTATTTCCATTGCTACTCATTCTTTCATTGACTTCCAGAGCAACATATTCTCTAAATTTTTCTCTTAATGCCTTGACTGATTGCTCTCAGCTTTCTTTGCTCTAATAAAACTTTCATTTCTCCCAAAACTTGTAATGGTTTACTGCAGCAGGATTCATTTTGTCTACAGTTATGTTGTCAATAATCTCATCTGTTTTCCTGGCTCTACATATTGCCAGAATACTGATGAATAACAGGTTTAAAACTCAAAATTTCTCCTAAATTCTGTACTTATTAATCCAGTATGTATTACACATCTATCATTGAATATGTAGTAGATTCATAAATATGACATTTCCAAAATTTAACTCCTGTTCTCCCATCAAAACTCTTCCCACAAAATGTGTCAACTTATTTGATGGGAGCACCAATCTTCAATTGTTCAATCAATTTTTGTTGGATGTATCTTTTACTTACTTTCTTCTCTTGCTCCACAATCAATTTATCAAGAAATTCTATTGCCCCTATCTTTCAAATATGTCTATCACTTTCTACCCTGGTTTGTTCTGGTGTATACTAGGTTATACTCATAATTCATTTTTCAGATTCCTCTTCTTATCTTATAAGGAAGATTCTCATCTTACCTTATAAGATTCAGGTTTAATTTAGGCTTGAAGAGGTTTTTATGTTAAGTTTGGAGTCAAAAGTTCAGCTGTAGCCATTGTTCTCTGAGCACATAATAATTGATGGTAGTGACAGAGAAAGGCGTAGGAGCTGGAAGGTTCAAGTTTTCTTTGGTCTCTTTTTTTTCTTTTCTTAAGTTATTCTTAAAAATATTTCATTTATTTATTTTTAGAGAGGGAGGAAGAGAAAGAGAGGGAGACCAATATCAATGTGTGGTTGCCTCTTGCATGCCTCCCACCGGGGACCTGGACTGCAACCCAGGTGTGTGCCCTACTGGGAATCCAACAGACAACCCTTTGGTTCACAGTCCAGCACTCAATCCACTGAGCCACACCAGCCAGGGCTCCTTTGCTCTCTTCCATGCTGGGTCCACCACTTCCCATTGTTGACACTGTGTAGCCAAGCTCACCAGAAGACAGTTGGTCGTGGACCCCTGAGTATCTGCCATGGACCACATGCCAGTTATCACTGCAGGGCCCCACCAGAGCCTGATGTGCTGCTCAGATTGACCTGTTGGGAGCTCCTCCTGATTTCTCAAATCTCCCTAGAACTTTCCTTACCGATTTTCTTTAAAAATTATACAAAGTCTAATATATATTGTGGATATATACACATATAGCTACGTTTTTCTTGAGAATCCTGCCAAATATAAATTGGCACCAAGAGTAATTCAAGAGGAATGAAATGTTAAACAAACTTTATTCAGATATAATTGATTTAAAAATACTGCACATATTTAAAATATGAGATTTAATGAATTTTGATATATGCATACACATATGAAACTATTACCAAAAATCAAGATTAAAGATATCCACTACTTTGAAAAGACTCCTTGTGTAATGAAACTAAATTTTAAGGATGAATTTTCAAATTGGATATAGAGTTTCTGGAACTGGCTTTCTAATATGCTTATATTTGGCACAATAAGGATCCTATTTTCAGTAGTAAATAGACTACTGATAATTCATGCCAAGGTTCAGCAATAGAGATATGCCAAATAGTGTTATTGTAGTCTATCTATCCATCCATCCTGTTAATTCCGTATCCCTGGAAAAAACCAACTAATTTGTAATACATATGAAAATGTTTACTATAAGGAATTAATTCATGTGATTATGGAGGTTGACAAAACCCAAGAAATGCAGCCATAAAGCTAGAAAGGAAAAAAGAGCCAATGTGTATTTCCAATCTGAGTCCAAAGACCCAAGAACATATGGTGTAAATCCCATTCTGAAAGCCAGAAGGCTGGATGTTTAAGGGAGTCTGAAGGCTGGAAAAGACCAATGTCCCAGCCTATTAACTCAGGTAGGAGGAGTCCTCTCTTACTCAGCCTTTTTGGTGTATTCAGATCTTCAGTTGATTGGTTGAGGCACAGCCTCATTATGAGGACACTTTGTTTTAATCAATCTACTGATTCAAATGTTAATCTCATCCTGGAACACTTTCACAGATACACCCAGAATAATGACTTACTGAATGACTGGGTACCTCGTATTCCAGCCAAGTTGGCCCATAAAATTAACCATCACATATGGAAAGACAAAAGACCTAGAATTATCATTTGATAATAATAATAATAAAAAGAACAAAAGTAGAGGACTGTCAGTACTGACTTCAAGACTTGTAGAGAGCTATTATAATCAAGACAGTTTGCTACTGGTGAACAAATGTATGAATAGATCAAAGAAAGAGTACAGAGAGCCCAGAAATATACTCACACCGATATAGTCAAACTATTTTTCACAAGGGAACAAAGGGAATTCAACTGAGAAAGAGTAGTCTTTTCAACAAATAGAACTGGAAAAACTGGACCTCCATAAGAAAAAAAAATGAATCTAGATATTGATGTTACACTTTCCACAAAAATTAAGCCTAATGGACCATGGACTTTAAATGAAAAATCCGGAAGAATATAACATAGAAGGGAATTTAGGTGAACTTCGGCTTAGCAATGAGTTTTAGATATACCATCAAAAGCAAGATTTATGAAAGAAGAAAATGATAAGTTGGACTTCATTAAAATTAAGAACTGCTCTGTGAAAGGCAAAATGAATGAGAGGCAAGTCATAGATTGGGAGAAAATATTTGCAAAACGTATACCTGATACAGTACTTGTATCTTAAATATACAAAGAACTCTGAACATTCTACAATAAGAAAGCAAACAACCAATTTAAAAGTAGGAAAATATCTGAATAGACACTTCAGAGAGGACATACAGATGGTGTGTATGCACAAGAAAAGATTCTCAGCATCATGAGAGAGTTGCCGATTAGAACAACGAGATATGACTACATACCTATTAGAACGACTAAAATCCCAAATATTGGAAACATCAAATGTTGATCAAGATACGGGGCCACAGCAATTTCCATCCATTGCTTATGAAAATAGAAAATGGCATAAGCATTTTGGAAGAGTTTGGCAGTTCATTACAAAGTTTAACAGAGTCTCACCATACAATCCAGCAACCACACTTTCAGGTATTTCCCTAAATTACTTGAAAACTATTTCCACACCAAACCTGCAAACAAATGTTTATTCAGGTTTATACCAACTTTCTAAAAAATGGAAGCAACCAAGACTTTCTGCTGTGAATGAATGTATAAACATACTATGATACAGCTACATGATAAACCATTATTCATATATACAAATAAATTATCTGTCCAGTTATGAGAAGACACGAAGAAACTTCAAATGCATAGTCCTAAATGAAAATAGACAGTCTGAAAATGTTGTATATTATTGGATTCTAATTATACAACATTCTGGAAAAAGACAAAACAATTGATAATAAAAAGATCAATGGCTGTTTGAGAGGATAGTAAGAAGTTAAGAAAATTCCTGGGTGAGTGGAATGCAGAAGTTGAGGCAAAGGAATTAAACAAGGCCAAACAGTTTAAGCAACATACAGCCAGCTGGTGAATTGTAAAACCTTATCTGCCCTAACCAAGGACTTTTGGGAGTGAATGGTTCATACTCCTCCTCCCTAACCAGAAAATATGTAGCTGAAATCTCCCTGGTCTGGGAAAATAGAGAACAAAGACCCAGTTAATGTCATTTGTGCAGCTAAAACCAACAACAGATGAAGTCAGGGAGATGAATAACAAAAACCTCATTAAAAGTCAGACAGACTCAAGATAAAAATAAAATGGAATAACAGACAAAAAAAATTCCAAACCCTCCTATGTGCTCATTTTAATGCAGCAGCATATTAAGAATGCACCTGGGAAGCTAATGAATATTCTGCTGAAACCCTTCCCTAAGCTACTCACCTGCAGGAAAGACTTCATGCAAGCTCACTCTAGGGCACGCCCATGCCCCTTCTTGGGCATGGACTTTTTACTTTCTCCTAAAACTAAGGGTCCCCGTGAGACTTGCAACCAGGAGAGCAGTGGGCAGCGGCAAGCAGACCCAGGCTCACCCACTCATCCTGTCCCCAGGCCCCCTATCCTCTGACTTCCCAGTGCGCTGAAGGCAGCTCAGCCTTGGCTGACTTTGCCTATAACATTTCCAGGGAGCCAAAGCTGCCCTCCTAGGCTCTCTCCTGTTGCTTCTCCTATGTTAAGCCCTTTCTTTGTTTTACTGTCCTCAGCTTTAATAAACATACTCTCAAAATCACCAGGACTCGTGTTGTGAAATCATTTCTACATGAAGTCAAGAACCCACACACTACATGTCACCCTGAAGCAGACCCTCTCTGGTTAGGTCCCTGTCTGGTAACTGTTGGCTGGGGTTAGAAGGAGAAAGGGATTGATAGGTGGAGGGTGGATAAAATGGACACAGGAAATTATTAGAGAGGTGAAAGTACTCAGTATATTGTTATTGTTGTGATGAATACCTGCCATACATTTGTCAAAACAAAACTTCACAACCCAAAAAGTTAAACAGTGTAAACTACAGACTTCGGTTAATAATAGTGTATCAACTAAAACAAATGAACCACACTGATACGAGGTATTAATAATAGGATAAACTGAATGGAGGACATGAACCACATGTGTACAATCTGTATTGTTTGCTCAGTTTTCTTTATATAGCTCTTAAAGTTATTTTTATTTAACAATAAATTAATTTTAATTTTCAAAGAAACTCTGATGATTATTTTCTTGTCAAGTAGAAATATTTCTCTAAAAGTCCCAGAGAAAAAAATTACTGAGTGTTAAGAAAATTAGAGCAAAAAGCTCAATATACAGTCACACACACATGCCTGGGCACATACACAGATATTTATAAGCATAAATCTTTATTAAACAGTTATGTTTCATGTGCAACAGTATTTTTTATTGTTGACACTATTACAGGTGGCCCTGATTTCCCTCACTTTGGCCCCCTCCACCCAGCCCCCAGGCCACCCTTGGCCTTCACCACATTGCTGCCTGTGGCTGTGGGCTATGCACATATGCTTGTATGTTCATTGGCTAATCTCTTCCAGTCCCCACCCACCACCCCGCTCTCTCTGAGATCTGTGAGTTTGTTCTATGTATCCATGCTTCTGGTTTTATTTTGTATCTTAGTTTATTTTGTTCATTATATCCCACATGTGAGTGAAGTCATTTAGTATTCGTCTTTCTTTGGCTTACTTTGCTTAGCATCACATTGTCTAGGTCCATCCATGCTGCCACAAAGGGCAGCTGTATTTCAAAGTACAGTTAAGAGCAGTCTGATAAGCTTTAAGAATAGTTTGATTGGGAAGAAATTGGTGGATCATGTAAACTTTATTGATACTATAAGAGAAAAGAAAATAAAAATATTATTATTTATATCACAAATAAAGCTGTATGATAACTTATAGAAAATTAATACTACAAAACACTCTTGTGAATTTTTATTAAACTTGTGATCAGATGTGATTATATTCTTGCACTATTCATGGTCAAAGTACACATGAACTACATACTTTGCAACATTTTATGGTAATATACATCATAAGGCCAAGATATAATATTTTTATTAAATAGCATATAAAAATAACAGTTTTGAGTCCTACCAGAGAACATTCCTGTGGCTGCTTTTATCATATATGTGAGGATAATACCACCTTCGTTCTCTGATAAATAAAACTTTCATTTAAATCAACTACGGTAGCTTAAAAAATGCATGCCTTATATCCATTAATAAATATGCCTTCATAAGATTAATTTTCAGTCAGATCTATGTAAATAACAGAGTAAATAAAATATACATAAATGGTATTTATTTTTATCTATTTTTGTACATATTTCATCTTGAGGTAGGGAGATACAGATTTGTACTAAAATAGTATATTTTAATAAGTAGTTTTTTGAAAATTTAAGCATTAGTCCTATCTATTAATTTTTACTTAATTTTGGTGTAATGAGATAACAATTAATCTGAATAAATAAACAAATGAAGGTATGTAAGTTAAAATTTGAAGGAAAACTGGTAAAAGAATGGTAGGCTTTCTATACCATATAATAAACATGTATTTTAAACAATTTTGATGCTTATTTTGGGTTCAAATTGGAAAAAATAGTTAAAAATTAATATATATATACATTAGTTGAATAGTCTTTAATTATGAGCCAAAAAGTCATAGTGCTTACAGATCTTTATTACCTGTGAATTGTTTGTCCCTCATTAAAATTGATTCTTTTAAAATAGCCATTTGATTGACAAAACTTGTTTTATACATAGTCTGGTGGGAAAATTGTATAAACAATTTATTATTTCTACCTATACAAATTTTTAATTAAAATGAATGAAAAGATTTTTTAATTCAAATTATTAAGGATTCTGTGATATTTGAGGAAAGTGGCCATTTACTCATGAGGCTTTTGAAGAAAATATTTCCTCCAACATCTATTCTTAAAGATGAATATACATGGGACAGCTAGCTGATGTAATTAGCAGACAGTTGATGATAAGGCAATTAAATACAAGCTCATTTGCCTTATCTCTGAACAAAAAATTAGCATCCCTATTAGTCTATTAGGTGGAATAATTTGTTTTATAAATGTTTCTGTTCATGCTGAAAATCAGTACCTCTCATAATGAAATGCCCCGGTTGAACCTGCTGTACACAAAGTGTAACACCTAGTGCTATAGTTGCACTTTAAACTGATATGTTGTCACTTCAAATTACTTTGCATTGGCATCTGTGGTTATTTAGAATTACAAGTTAATTTGGATGACTTCCAGAACAAATAAACAAGTGTAAAACTGTCTCAACGCATTTATTGTGCTTGAGTGATTGAATGACTTTTTTTGTGGCTTTAATGTTCCAGAATAATTTTATCTAACAGCAGGAGGAGGCTACACTTCCAAACTGTCCTTTTATTGTAAATTAAATGAAATCTACATAAAAAGTATGTTTGATTTTAATTACAATAATGACAAATAGAAAATGACTAAAGCATCTTGCAAAAAATGCACGCATAACATAATGACAATAATAACTATAACAGTAAAACACAAATGACAATATTGATAGAAAAACAATGTAATAAATAACAAAAGTAAGGATTTTGAATTACTCATAATAAATAAAAGAAATCAGAGTTGAATGAAAAGGAGACTAAGCTATTCAAAAATACTGAACAAGAAAAAATATAATCCTAAAGCAATAATTTTGTTTTTGGAAGCTAAACAGTAATGTCGTCTGTGAGAATGTACCAATTTGATGCCATCTAAGTGACCACAGGCAAAATGAAGACATACCTATTATGTCTATGGGCATATCTATGTTCTTAGTCTTTCACTGTAATTTATTAATATAGCAGTCACCCCTACTTCCATATTTAAATCTTAAAGTTGTAACTGTAGCCAGATAACTCGGATGCTGCACTGTGGTGTTGGCTGGCCCCGGGTCACTTCCTTTCTCCATCATGTATTCACTTAGGGAAATCTCATCAATCTCATACTTTAATCTGCATGCTTGGATTTCTGGTTTTGCCCTCATTTCCCAAGACTTTAACACGTACAACCTCTTAGGTTCAAATACTGTGATGCTTAAATTTTATGTAAACTCAGCTAAGCTATTGTTCCCTGTTATCTGGTCAAACACCATTCTAGATAATGTTGTGAGATACTTTCTGGATGTTATTAAACTTAAATAAATAGATGTTGACTACAGAAGATTGCCCTCCATGATGGAGTTATGAGCCTCATCTGAGGAGTAAAAAGCCTTAGGAGAAAACACTGATTTTTTCCAAAGACAAAATCCTGTCTCAAGAATGTAATGGAGTGGCCCTAACTATTTCCAGTCTGTGGATTTCTGATTCAGGATTGCAGCATCAACTCTTCCCTGAATTTTCAGCCTGCTGACAAGGCTGTCTATATATATACACACATATATATATATATATACATGTTTATATATGTCTATATATAGACATGTCTATAGACATAGACATGTCTATATATAGACATATATATGTATGTGTGTATACACACACTCACACATTATATATATGCACACATATATATACATATACACACACACTTTAAGCATATATTATAAATAACTGTTTTTCAAAAAATGAATGAAATGAAAACATCCCTAGGAAATAATAGAAGTGGAAAAAAAGCAATGATTTAAATATTTAACAACCAACATTACAAGGTATCAATAAATCAGTTAGGACCTTGGTGGTTATAGAAAGATAAAGAAAGATACACTAATAGTAAAGTACACAAATTATTATCAGCTGTGCTTAAAGCATTAATGAAATAATGAAATTCATACTAGAAATAATTTCAGGGAAAGACCATCAGATTCTGAGATATTCACAGTTCTCACATATATTCATACAACACTCCAATTTAAATGTGAACAAGCTTCTGCCAAGTATAAAAAATGCATTTCTATTCCCCCCACAAGAAAAGGAAGGAAATTTATAGACTAGCCTCATTCATAAATTTGCAGGTAAATTCTTTTAAAAAGTTCACAAATAAATCTGGTAATGTTTTAAAAACTATAATACATGTTGGATAAGTGACATCATTCCAGGAATTCAAGAACCTTTTATATCAGAAAGTCAATTAATTTAACTAATTAAGGTAACAGGATTAAGTTAAAAAATCCAGAGGTTATGCTCTGTATCCTTTCAATGTGAGAAGGGGAAGAATCTGTGTCTTTATTCTGATTAAATGATATACCTCCATTTAGAAGTGTAATGGCTCATAGTAGGTTCTCAACATTTGCAAAATAAATAGCTACAGAAAGCACATACAAAACCACAACTTCCATTTATTATTAAAAAATAAATTAGTTAACTGTTATCAAGAAATAACAGAAAATTTCTTAGTGTATTGAAGAGTAATATTTAAAATTGAACACCTATAGACATATAGGCAATATTGTATTTAAGGTTGAAACATTGAAAACAAAATCTGTAAAACGGATGAATATAAAATTGACAGAAAATATTTTGTATTAATAGATGGGCAAACAACATGTTTATAAATATACTTTTTATAGTACCATAAAAATGCAAAGTATCAGTAATAAATGGCAAGTCTAAATTATCTGATATTCTATATATAAAATTATAGGACTTTATTGAAAGACATTAAATAATCCTTAGTATATGAAGGGTACCATTCTTTGATTGTAATAATTAATATCATGAAGTTTCCTATTTTCCAGGATTTTACTTACTTTTCTACTTAATGAAATGCCACTCAAAATCAACAGATCATTTCTTGAGAATTTTTATAAGTTGATTTTAAAACATATTCAAGGCAAACAGTCCCCAAATTTTAATATAGTTCTTAAGAAAAATAACCTGGGGAACATGCTTTCCAAAAATTATAAGGTCACAGGAATTAAAGTGATGCAGTATTTGATCAAGAACTTGCACATTTATGCCTAAAATAGGCCTGTGCCAATATTAAACTTTAATATCACAGAGGTACCCTGTAACATTAGTGGTAAAATAAAGGACGATTCAGCAATGTAAGTATAAAAATGATTATCACTTTGAAAAGAAGAAGAAGAAGGAGGAGGAGGAGGAGGAGGAGGAGGGGGAGGAGGAGGAGAAGAGGAAGAAGAAACAGAAGTTAGATCCCCAAGTTACCATAAATAAAACTTAACTCCAGATGAATACAAAACTAAATGTCTAAAATGTTCATATCAGCCTGGCTGGCTCAGTTGGTAGAGCATGAGAGTCTTAAAATTTTGAGCAAATCAATGAAGAAAAATAATCTACCTGATTGAAATAATGAATAAACAACATCAACAGACAATTCACACACACACACACACACACACAGGGATCACATATGGCCAGAAAATATACAGAGAGATGTTCAATATAATTAATGATTAGAGAGGTGCAAGTCAAAAGTGTAATGAATGTCACCTATGTACATTTAATTGGCAATCATTCTAAGACCTGCCAATGTCAAGTGTAGAGGAGAATGCAAATCTTTAGCATATCTTAGGCACTGCTTATGAGTTTAACTTGATAAAGGTGTATTGGAAGACATTTTTATATTTTTACATCAGAAAATACTTTTTTAATAACTATTATACTCTTCAAGTTTCTCAGGCTAAAGTTTTTGGAGTCCATGTGACACTTCTTTTGCTCTCAAGGCTATGATGACTAATCACTCGGTTTTCCTCACGACATTCTCAAGAAGCAATACTTTCTGCGTTATAGCCTGGAAAAAAAACCAAGGCAAATCAAGAGTTTGGTTACACTAACTCATACTCACAGCCAATTTATCAGCAAATCCAGTTTTCTTCAACTTCAAAATCTGCTCGGATCACCTAGGTGATGCTATCTCTACCACTACAGATCTGCTTCAGGTTCCTATTGTCTGCTGACTTTTTGAGGCAAGAAATTGGACTCTGAAGGCGAACATTGATTTGAAGTGCATTTTTACTCATTACTATTATATGTGCTGGTAATAGTTAAGTGCCAAGTGCAGACTCAAGAATTTATAGGTATTGATGCAACTCAGGGCCAGCCACCTCAAAACATGCCACTTTCTCATATTGATAATTTTGGATAAAAGTTACTTTAAGAAACTGACTCAACAACAACACTCTGACTGCTCTTTGTTTCCCCAAAAGCAGGAAGCAAAGCCCTTGTGATGAAAGGTCCCTTCCTACCCAGGGAGGTACACCGATACCCTCATCACCAGGGAGGGATAAGGAATTCAGGACAGAGTGGGCCATGTAAGCCAACACTGCTTAGATTCATCACTAATTAAGTATGCAATTCTAAGTTTCTGTCTTGCCATTTCCTCATGAATGTATGATTTCTTTGTCTAAAATGTACAAATGCTGCTGGCTTTCATCATAGCTTTAGGTCCCATATCTATAAGACCTCTATACATACTAAATTAAGCTTGCTTTTCTTTTGTTAGTCTGTCTCATGTCAATTTAATTCTTAGACTACCCAGACCCTAGAAAGGTAGAAAAAAAAATTCCCTTTGGCAGTGGGCTTAGTCAGAAAGAATGGCTTCTTTGAATCAGCATCATTTGCTCTAGGCTGCTACAGCTGGGAGATCCTGGGAACTGTAATTAGCACGGGCAGAAGGTAAGAACCCTGTTAGTCTTCCAGATCTCTGTCTTCAGGGTCCAATGCAAGTGAGAGTAGCGAGAGTCCTTTTCTCTCTTTCTAAATTTAGGTCAGCCAGAGAAAATGTTTGTGGAACTAGTCCTTGGGCTTAGTGACCATGGTAAAGTTGGTAAATGTTTTTATTGATCTTTCCCTCCCAATGATGGTGTTGAAGAAGAAATGTCTTAACTGGTAGAGAATTTTTATAATAATTTATTTGAGCCAAATTGACAATTGCCAGGAAGACAGATGTCAAATCTGCTGCTGAATGACAGTTTGCGGTTCCTTTTATACCATTAGAATGAAGGAGAGATGTAAGGAAGATTACATGGAGATGGGAGAAAGCAAGGTACAGGGTAATCAACAGACCATGTGCTTCCTTGAGGGTGTTTATTCCTTCCAGGGGTCTGGAAAAGAGTGTTTCTTCTGGCATCGCAAAAGTGGGTCCACATGCGTCTGCCCAAGAACAGTACACAGGGCTTGTTTAAACCTTTTAATCAAGAAGTTGTATGCCTGGGGTGTGATTACCAACCATGCCCTGCCCAGTTAGGAATTTATGATCAGATCACCCTGTGGGGTTGCTTTCCACAGAGCTCCTTTTTTGCCCGCTGTCGTCCCTGTTTTATTTTATTTTTTATCTCTTTCTGTTGCATAGTTTTTCCTGCTCTATGTCTTGAACTTGGCTTTGCGAACAGTTAGACTCTGATCTCTACCATCTGGAAGGTGCACTTGCTGGGGTGCATCTGCCTGTTAGTCAAACAGACTGGAGTCAATGTAGCTCCAAGGAGAATTTGTCATACGGAGTCCCAGTCCATTAGGGCACTTGGAAGTCTCCACTTTTCTCGCTTTGTTAGTGCAGGAAAAGTCCCATTCAGGAGTACGAGTTCATTGCCATAGATTAATGGGTCTATGAAGTTCTTGTGCAAAACCTGAGAAAAGAGTCTCCACACCAAACTGTTTTGTGTTCTCAGGCTAACATTGGGAGTTAGCTTTCTGGAAGGTTAGGAATGCGCATTTTCGAAGCTTCTGTGAGACATTTCTTGCATCATTGTTTAAGTCATAAAAAGGCTTATTAGTTTGACTCACTAACGAGATTTATAGCTCCTACACATCAGTGTCCAGGTGATGAAATTTTTAAATTGGAAAGATTTCCTAAAAAACTGTTTATTAGTACCTATGGAAAGATCAAATTTTTTTAAAAAGTAATATAAAGAGTATAGCAGCTAACCTTGTAAACTCCCTCACAAGATGAAACAAACAAAATTAAACTTAAGATGAAAATAGATCCTTTTTCTTAAAAACTATCCCCCAAATCTTCAGAAAATAATCAGGTAATGGAGCTGCTGGAGGCCCATGTTCAACAGTGAATAGAAGTAACTGTCTTAGTCTAAAAAAATCTCTCCAAACACAGAATACAACTCTAGTAGCAAATCAAAACTCACTTATTTTAACAATCTCCAAAGCTCACCTATTCCTCCTCTTAAATGCTTATGAGTATTATAAGAGATCAGGATATTAGAAACAATATTGTCCTATAATTAAGAAAAAGAAAGTTTTAAATAGTAAAATACACCCAATAATTCTGAGGAAAAAATGTGCATCGTATGTCCGTGGGAGATATACATTGTTGAAATGTAATTATACGCCATATTCACCTGAGACTGAAGCAAAAAGAATGGTGGTGAGGAAAAGGCCTTTTTTGCATTAAACTGCAAGAGGTTCTCTTGTCCAAACTCTAGACCACAGACTCCTTAAAATTATTTCCAGGGACAAATAAACCTTAAAAGTCTTCTCCACAAGTAGTAAAGAACTTTAGCCATCTCAGTAGGCAAACTTAACTTATTGTATGTACCAAAACAAAATTTGGTTCCAACTGATGTTTCATAAATTTGTGAGTTTTATACTATTGCATCCATCTCTCAACTAAAATTTTTCCAATTGAAAACTGAAAAGTCCCTGCATCTATGTGTGTGTGTGTATACACATATATGTTTGTGTTATAAATATATTTTCTACATGTAGGTGGTATTGCTAAAGGCAATTTATAAACAGAGACCTAAATTGGCTAAAACAAGCAAGCACTTATATACATTTGGTATTCATAAATTTTTTTCAAAAATATAATAGAAACGAACCCAAATGCTTCTTAGGTTCTTATAACCTGGGAAGATAGTATTCAAGCTAATTTAAGTTGCTGGTTTAATAAAAACACACATCTTCAGAGTTACCAGTTTTCAATGTCATGTAGATAAACAACGTTTATTCCATCTGGGATTGTTATTCAGATAAGTTCATTAGATCTGTTGCAAAATTTGTCAACCAGAAAACTGAAGAAATAACTCGAGATGATGACTGACATTGTCTAGTGAAGTTTTCATAGGTAATCTAAATGTGGTTGTTGGAAACAAGTAAATTTAATAGATGCAAATCAGCTAAAAAGTTTTTGGATGAACTTTTTAACAATAATTATATATTATGGTATGTGTATATAAAATAGTTTCCAAAATATGTTTGGCTACTAGACACCTTAAAGTCTTGCTAAGTTGATTTAAATAATAAGTTGAGTTAAACTCATTGACTACATAAATCATTTGCAAATAACATTAATTACTGAACATAGATGTATTCATTTTTGCTTCAGAGAAATTGAAGATATTTGTACCTATCAGTAAACATATTTTAAGTCATGCTTAGAAATATCTGATTCACATGCTCATGTTTCTAGCAATAATTTAAAAAAGTATAATTTCTAAGGGTAAAGAATTCTAATTGTTTATATATAATGAAAGCTACTAGAAATAATCACGGAAATATCTTATTTTTAAGAGTGAAAGGATGTGTGTTTTTGTTAAAAGAAGGTATAAAGAATGGAGATGCACTTTCATGGACGGAAAAAAATTGTATCAGGTTTGTGGAAAAAGATTCTTTGGAAAGGAATTTCATGTGTACTCAGAAAGGGCTAAGATTAAAATGAATTTACTGAAGTGAATCAGTTTTTAATGTCAAAAGTAAGTTGGTAAAAATTAAAATTTGTTTATTTGTCTCTTACAAAGTATAAATTACAAATTTGGGAGAAGGAAGGAATCTTAATTGTGTGGTCAATTTGGCTAAATTTGAATTATTGTAATA
>CM052548.1:12234122-12489957 GCA_028533065.1 Trachops cirrhosus | reverse complement strand
ATATTTACATAATTGCAATATTTGGTTTTCAGTAAATGAAATGTCAATAATAATATAAAACATATAGTAATGGATTTTTCTTATACACAAATATTTTAAATAACTCTCTAGGCTTTTATTTTAGAGGTGAACCATGATTTTAAAAGCATTTGAATTGTGAGATCCATAGAGTATTTTGAATATTATCACTATAATAAAGAATCTTACAAAGAAGCATTCCAATTCTTTATACTAATTGCTTTATTTTTTATTTGTTGACTTTAAATATTTCTTTCATTTTTCAATTAAAGTTGACATGCACTATTATATTAGCTGCATATGTACAACTCAGTGATTAGACATTGTATAACTTACTAAGATCACCCTGAAAAACCTACTCCCTGTCTGACACCATACATAGTTATTCCAACATTATCGACTATATCCCCTATGCTGTATTTTGTATCCCCATGATGATTCTGTAACTGTCACTTTACTACTTTTTTTTTAACCTATTACCCCAACCCCTCTTCTCTGGCAACTGTCAAAATGTTCTCTGTATCTAAAAGTTTGTTTTTGGTTAGCTTGTTTTGTTTTGCCTATTTTGTTTTTGTTTTTTTGTTTGTTTGTTTTTGTAGATTTCACATATAAGTGAAAACATATGGTGTTTGTCTTACTTTACCTGACTTATTTCACTCAGTACAATACTCTAGGTCCATCTACGTTCTTGCAGATGGCAAGATTTCATTCTTTCTTATGGCTGAGACATATAGTCTATTGTATATATGCCTGTTTCTTTATCCATTCATTTGTTGATGAATACTCAGGTTGCTTCCATACCTTGGCTATTGTCGATAATGCTGCAATGAACATATGTGTGTATTTGTCTTCTCGATTCAGTGGTTTGGATTTCTCCAGATAAGTATCCAGAAGTGGAATAGCCATGTCCTGATTTATCTCTTGTTATACAGCCTTTGTTTTAAAGTCTGTTTTGTCTAGTATACTTTTGCTTGTTTGTTTGTTTCCATTTTCATAAAGTATCTTTCTCCATCCCTTTACTTTCAGTCTGTGTCTTTCAATCTGACCTGAGTCATGAGTCCCTTATAGACAGCATATGTAAGTGTCTCGTTTTATTATCCATTCAACCTCCATATGTGTTTTGATTGGAACATTTAATACATTTATAGTAGTTTTGATAGATATGCATTTATTGCTATTTTATTTTTCACATTTTTTATCTGTTTTTCCCCTTTTTCTTCTTAAAGAAGACCTTTTAACATTTTTTATAATGCTGTTTTAGTGGTGATGAACTCCTTTAGCTTTTCTTGTCTGGAAGCCCTTCATCTGTTCTTCAGTTGTGAGTGATAATTTGGTTGGTAATCTTGGCTGTAAGTCTTTGCTTTTTGTCACTTTGAGTATTTCTTGCCAATCCCTTCTGGCCTACAAAGTTTCTGTTAAGATATCAGCTAAAAGTCTTATGGGAGCTCCCTTTTAGATAACTAACTGCTTTTCTCTTGATGTTTTAAAGACTCTCTTTTTTTCTTCAACCTTTGGCATTCTAATTATGATGTATCTTGTTGTCGGCCTCTTTGAGTTCATCTTGTTTGGGACGCTCTCCTTTTCCTGAATGTGTGTGTCAGTTTCCTTCACCAAGTTAAGGAATTTTTCTTTCATTGTTTTTTTACACAGGTTTTCAATTCCATCCTCTCTCTCTCTTTTCCTTCTGGCACCCCCATGATTTGAATGTTAGTATACTTGAGGTTGTCCCAGAGGCTCCTTCTATTGCCCTCATTTGTTTTTATCCTTTTTTTTCCCTGTTCTGGTTGGGTGTTTTCTGCTTCCTTATCTTCCAAATCTCTGAATTTATCTTCTACTTCATCTAGTCCACTGTTGATTTGCTGCAACGTATTCTTCATTTCAGTTAGGGTATTCTTCATTTCCGACTAGTCCTTTTTTATTTTCTAGTACCATTTTTATGTTTCCTCTGTGTTTATTGAATTTCTCACTAAATTTATTGAGCATACTTATATCCCTGCATCTATAATAGATTGCTTGTCTTCATTTTGTTTAGTTCTTTTTCTGGAGTTTTGTTCTGTGCTTTCATTTGAGACATGTTTCCATCTCCTCATTTTGGCAGCCTCCCTGTGTTTATTTCTATGTATTATGTAGAACTGCTTCATCTCCCAGGCTTGGTACAGTAGTCTTATGTAGTAGGTGTCTTGTGGAATCCAGTGGCACAGCCTACCTGGTCACACAAGCTGGGTACACCAGGTTTGGGCTATGTATACCTTCCTGTTGTAGTAGAGCCTTGATTGTTGTTATCAGGTCAATGAGGGTGATTTACTCCCAGGCTAATTAGCTGAGTAGACTGGCTGCAACCACTGGTGGAGGATCAGTTGTGCAGAGGCCAGCAACATGGAGCAGGACTTATTTCAGTGGGGTTTTGCTGCTACTGTGTCTGCCCCTTGAGTGTGTCCTTTGTGGAGGAATTTGGATGGTACTTTGAGGTGGTCTGAGGCAGTCCATCAGGCATTTACCTGACAGCTTTCTGGGGTGATGGCTCAGAAAAGAATAATGGTCTATGCCAGCACTGCTGTCCGGGAGAAAGCTGCCCCTCCAGCTCTCACCAGGTACCAGATAACTCAATTTCTTCGCTGGTACCCCAGGGCTACAACTCAGAGTGAGTGAGTCACAGTAATCCCATAGGTAGGCCCTTTAAGAAGAACACCCAGAATTCCAGAAGCCCTCCATCACACTCAGCTACAATTAGAGCTGGTTTTAACAGCCAGAAGTTAGGAGAACCTGTCTTCCTGACACTGAATTCCTGGTTTGGGACCCCTAGTTCCTTAGTATGGTCCTCTGCATCCAAAATATCCCTCTTGATTTTTACATGCCACCCATGGGTGTGGAACCAACTAGCTCCACATCCCTGCCCCTCCTATTAGTCTTAAGGTGGCTTCTTCTTTGTATCCTTAGTTGTAGGACTTCTGTTCAGCTAGATTTTATACAGCTCTGAATGGTGGTTGGTTTATAATTTAGTTGTAATTTTGATGTGATTGAGGGAGGATTTGAGTATGACATTTACCTATACAACATTTTCACTGGAACTCCTCTAACAATAGATTTATTTTTAAAGTCAGGGTTGCAGAATAAAACAATAAATAAATTAGGTGTGACATGGGAAAAAAAGGCCATGTATTAGAATACTAAAACTAATGTGAACATAAATTTGACAAATGGCTAGAAAAAGATATTAGTGACAATCACTTTAACTGGATGTCTTTTGAGAAAACAAATATGGAAATCTTTCATTATGCTAAGTTTATACTTTGTTTATTAATGAGTTGGAACATTTTGATTAACTATGCATACTTTATTTTTCTTTTTTCATGAACTAACTTCTCATACTTTTCACTTACTTTCCCGTTTAGAAGTTTTTGTTTTCTAATTGATTCAGAAGCTTTTATCAATAGCCAGAACATTTAACTTTAATTTTTATTACTCATATAAATGTTATATGTAATGTATATTATGTATGTATTATATATAACATATTTTTCCAACTCTATGTTTTTAAAAACATACATACTATATTGATATCTTAAACCAATTGTCACCTCACTTTAAAATGGAATTAACAGGATCCAAACAGTATATGCCTTCTTGAAAACTGTCATCCATTTTTGAAAAAAAATCATGAATAAACTGTTCTGTAACAAAAAAAATTAAATTTTTCTTGTATTCCTTGAATTTAATTTATTCAGTTTCCCCCACAGATCTTTATTCTTTATTACACTCTAATATGCTATTTTTATTAAAAGTCCATATTAACAATTCCTATCATTCTTCTTTCCCAGTGAAAACATACAGAAATTTATGTTGAAACTTTAAAAAATTCCAGGGACCTGCTTTAAGTGATTATTTGGCTCCCACTCATGGGTGCATTTACCATTATAATTGTTAATATTATACAATTGATAAAAATATATATGCTAAAATTTTAATTAACTAGAATGAAGCATAATAAGTTAAAATTGTATTGGTGTGAATGTAGACTGGTGCAGCCACTGTGGAAAGCACTATGGAGTGACCTCAAAAAATTAAAAATGGAATTGTCTATGACCCAACAATTCCACTTCTGGGAAATTATCCAAAGAAACCTGAAACACATAATTCGAAGGAATATATGCACTCCTATATTCTTTGCAGCATTATTTACAATAGCCACATTTTGGAGGCAGCCCAAGTGTCCATCAGTAGATGAGAGAATATAAAAGCTGTGGTGCATCTACACTATGGAACACTACTTGGCCACAAAACCAAAGGAAATCTTACCCTTTGTGACAGCATCAATGGACCAAGAGATAATTCCGTTAAGTGAAATAATCCAGTAAGAGAAGACAATATGATTTCACTGTTACGTGGAATCTAATGAACAAAATAAATTAACAAAATAAAAGCAGGCTCAGATAGAGAATGGATTGACAGCTATCTGAAGGGAGGAAGTCAGAGGGCTGGGTGAAAAAGATGAAGAGATTAAGAAAAATAATAATAATAAAAGAAAGCCTCATAGACACAGTAAAGAGTATGGTGATTTCTAGAGGGAAGGGGGGATAGGGGAAGGTAAAAGAGGGCATAGGCGACAAAAATGGTGATGAAAGGAGACTTAACTTGGCATGCACACACACTGCACAATATAGATGATGTATTGTAGCATTATACATCTAGAACTTATGTAATGATATTAACCAATATCATGCCAATAAATTCAATAAAAATAAAATTTGGGAAAGATGAATCTCAATAACTTACAAAGGGGTGATATTATTTCAATTAGATCATACACTCATGGATATATGTTACTTATTGCTAGAATGAGTTAGTCTTTAATATCTAATTTATTTCTATTTTGATTTAGTAGATATAACCTCTCTGAAAATGTTTCCACATAAAGAGAGATGGGAATCATTTTAGTAATGCCATTAGATGTTTAATTTCTTTCAAATTATATGTCAGTATCCAAATAATTAGGTATTGCTTAATTAATTATTTTTAAAGTAAAGAAACTAAAAAAAGAAAAAAAACTTACCCCAAGGAAAGGAAACAGCAACCAGTTTTTTGTCAACCACAGTAACACCAACACTAGGATATGGCATCATAGTGAGACTGATGGAGGTTAAGAGATGTGCATGTATCGTTAAGCCATTAGAAGAGATTTTGAAAGAGGAGATGAAAAAGGGGATATGAACAATTGAAATCTCCAAGCCAAGAAAGAGAATACCTGGAATTTAGTAAGTAAATTAATTACTTTATAAGTTTCTCTGACTTAGTTACTGGACTGTTGACTGGTGTTAACCCCCAGGGCTGTGCTTCTCCCAGATCAAAGACTAAGGGCTTCCTGTCCAGGAAGGAACAGTGTTTCACGTGAAGAGATATTGGCACTGATGTATGGATCTTTGTCCTTCATAGCTCTCGAAGGAAGTAACAGCTGAATTGATTTGCTCAAGTGCAGGACATCCAGTGATTGTGTTTTTCACATGGATGAATTACGTGAGTATTTAAAAATTCATGTATATTACCAAGTCATTCCATTGATAAATTAATTGTAGTTGGATTTCCTCATTTTAGACTTACTTTTCCTTCTTTTCTTATAAATTTGTAAGCTCTTTATTATTAAACTCATGAATAATGTGCTAGCTGTTAGATGCTAAAGACATATTAAACATGAGTTTCTCAATTTTTAATATTACTCATACTTCTTGTGTCTCTCCAAAAAATATTATCTCTTGTTACATCCAAAAGAAAGCTATATATTATTAAGCTTATTTATTGACCTTAATTCCAGCCTACTACAATCAAGACACGTCATGTCTTCTCAGCCCTTTAACTTATAGCTATAGGTACATCTCACAAGTACCTCAAATCAAAATGTCAAAAATAAAAGCCAATATTGTATTAACCCATCCCTTCTTCTTTGTAAATTATCATTTGTAAATGGTCAATTAAATGGGGTTTACTCATGTTTAAGTTAGCTCATTATTCACTTTTACCAAAAATTTGTTAAGCATTTCTGAGTATAATATTGCATGTTCAGAATGAACAATTAAATGATGTTATATATAACCCAGGTGTTTTCCTTGTGATAAGTGACATGGGGATGATTCCACACAAATCCCACCAATCTGTTCAAATGCAAAAGGAGACCAAAAGATTCTCTCATTAGAAAACACAACAAAGCAAAATTTGTCCTAGGAAACAACATGTTCATAAATGTATAATAATTGCTTCTAAACCTTTTCTTTATTTTCCTCATAACTGCCTTCTATGTGTGTCTGTTCTTCTCTGGTGCATCTCCAGCTTTTTATTCCTTTTGTACATTAAACAAATGTAAAACACTCTCACAACTGGTCTATTGCTCACTCATTTAAAATAGCATTTGGAGTACCATATTTAATGAAGTGCACAAACTAAATTGGCCATACCTTATATAATTATTACCACTTTGTTTTTTTTTATATCAGCCATCTTCATGGCATACCATGTACTCCATTTAGCACAAAAGTGTCTGACAAATTTAATTTTTAATTTTCTTAAATTGTTAAAAACACTTAAGAAAAATAATGCAATTCATTTTATCACTATATGAACAAGTGAATCTTAAAATTGCAACTTAAGTATGACAAGATGTGTTTATATTAGATTTAAGATAGTTATACACATTCTGGCTCGGCTTACTTCTTTACCATAACGGTTCTAGAAAGCCAATGCAGCCTGCCTTGTTTCACTGTCCCCAGCTCGAATAAACATACTCTCAATATAAAAAAAAAATAGATAATGATATAGTTTTCATTCCGATCATCAGTGTAGTAAACTTCGATTTAAAACATCTTGCCTCAATGAAACTTCTACTTTGCTTATTAGAATGTATTTTCACATTTATAAATTCATATCTTCTTTTTCTGGCTCAGCAATGTTCTGGTGGGAATGCACTTTGATTAAGTAAACTGTTGAATCTGCATTCTGCCATTCTGTCGTGTTCAGGTCCGTGTATAAATTAGAAGAATTTCTCTTGTTCTCTTTTCATCTGGAGATTTCCTGATGTCTTTGTCTTACTCAAACCCAGCCACCTGTGGTCTGACTGTTACTCACCAGCTCGGTCAGTTGGCTAATGATGTTTCACAAGCATGTCCGCTTGTGTCCCAGAGTCCAAGGTTGTACACTATGGTTTCAGCCAGCTTTCCTGCGGGTCATGTCCTGCTGTTTTCCAACCTTTTCATATACTCAGGCATGCAGAGCCTCATTGGAGCAAAACAATGCTGACAGACTGGCGGCGTCCCAAGTCCGGGGTGGTAAGAATTCTTGCCATTTGGTCTCTCTCTGAGGACTGACAGGAGCTTCAAATCATCCTGCATTCTTTGGCTCCAAACCACTCTCCTACTTCATAGAAATCTTCCTTGGAAAGTATTGCCATAAACAATAATAGGCAATGACTTGTCAGTTGAACACATAAGCATAGGTTTGAGATAATCTATTTTTATATTTTTATTTCAATAATTCCAAACTTATATAAAGCTGTAAGCACGGTATAAATATTTCCCACATAACCCTCAAAGAAATTGACCATATATTAACATTTTAACACATTTGTGTCATATCTGGGTGTGGATAGACACATATATAATACTATATAGAAATAGGAATTCAACTACTCAGCCTCTCAAAGTCTGAGGCTAAAACCATATTAAAAATACACATATATATAAAAACAAGTTTGTATTTGTTTATATTATATATATATACAGCCATACACACAGACATGTAATGATTTGTAAATCACTTGAGAATAAGCTTAAGAAATATTTCAGCATTTCTTAGAACAAAAATATCCACTTATATAACCAAATGCAATTATTAAATTCAGCAAAGTCTATATTTATTCAATGTTATTTATATGTCACTAATATTCTTCAATTTAATCAATTGCTTAGTGATGACTTTTAAAGAACTTGCTCCCCTCATCCCCTGTCTCAGTTCAAGAATATAGTCCATTGTGTTTCATTTTCATGTCTGCTCAGTCTCTTTTAATTTGGAATTGTTCTTTTGTGCACGTTTGTCGTACTGTATATGTTTAATATTCAGTTCTTTAATATTCAACTCTTACTGTATGCATTTCCCCTTTCTCCTTTATTGCTTATATTATTGGAACTTATGTCTATTTATAGTGCTCTTATAATGTTTAAACTGTTCTACTCTATAGTTATCTTCTATTTTCTATTATCTTATGTTTTTCTTTTCTCTTATTACTATTTTCTATATTCTATTATGTTTTATTTTGAAGAGCATAAATATATTAAATCAAATGTAAACATTTTATTAAATGGGAACAGAAACCCTCATCATTTTACACATTTGCTTATTAGTTGATAACAGTAAATCTCCTCTACCTCACTCATTATGTCCTTGTCTGCGAGGATAACTTTCTTACAACGTGTAAAGTTTGAAGTCCAGGCACTTGATGCTTTTTGTTCCTATATCAGATCCCTGGCATCTAACAAAATATTATATGTTGGCCAAGATGGGATTGTACGTTCTCTGACTACCTAAGCTGTGTAAACTCTAAATATATCATGGAAATGAAAAGCTACAATATAAAATCCATGCTGGGAATAGGATTCTTTGTGTCTCTATAAATGCTTTATGTAGTATTTATATATCTTGAAATAAAAATACGTGCTTCTATCACATAGCAATTTGTAATGCGTGGAAAATAAAAAAAGTAGTTGGAGAAACTTTCTGGATATGACAAAATGTAGAATTCAGGAAGAGAAAGAATGGCATAGCAATCATCGGTTCAGTATTGTCTTCATATCCCCGTTGATATAACAGAGACTAAGAATTCGTATTTGTTTCCTAGCCACCTGTACGGAGTGGCAGAGAAAACCAAGCATGTGCCAAACAGTCTAGGTGATCCTGGCTGGTAAGGAATACAATTTCTTCCAGATTCTGACAATAAGCTGATCGCCAGACTTAATTTTCAGTGCTGTTGTACAAGTTCACCGGTTTTCATCTTCACGTATATTTTTGTCACCATTTGAGACAGACTTTCATCAGTGCCCTAAAGCCAGGTGACATTTCAAAGCTGAATTCTCACTATTGAAACAAACAAACAAAAAATGAAACAAGTAAAACAAAGCAAAGCAAAGCAAAACTTTCTCGTCCATGTAATTCAGTTCAATTCAGTTCATGTTATCACAGATGATAGTCAGTCAATATCCACACAACTCACTGGTTTAACACCAGCTTGCACGTCAGAGACTTTTACTCATACATCCTAATAGGGTAAAAAATAATTTCATATTATCATCCACATATTATCTACTTTCAGGAAATTTCTTTCTATTTATTTTTATCTAGGAAAGTCCATTGTCATTTTACCTCCCCACAATGCCTCTTCTCAAAGATCTTTTTTATAATTTTGATGAGTAGCCCATGGGCAACTTGACACAATTGCCTAAAAAATACATTTAACTTAGGGAAGGATGTTTCACTCAAAGCATTCATAGCAGAAACCCTTGCTCTCAGAAGAAAGAATGCGAAGACAAAGTCTACTGTTAACCATGTGCACTTTCAAAGGTGATGCAGGAATGTGACCATGATAGAGCTAGGAAAGAGGCAAATCAATAAGGAAAAGCAGCGGGGACAAGTCAAGTGGCCTCAGAGAGAGACAGAAGTGAGAGGACCTTGTTTTCATTCCTGAAGTTTACCTGTTCCTTGGCTAACTATGTCACAAAACCAGGCTAAACTACTGCTCTTGATTTTCTGTGACACTTCGGTAATCATCTGATACATTTTCAATTTGTCTTAAGCTCATTGGAATGAATTTTGATTTTTGGTGAACCAAGAATGACACAGAAAGGCAGTAACCTACTCTTTATGTTGTCTCTATAATTATTATATGTTTATATTCTAAAAATTATATTGATTCCTCTGTATTGTTTATTGACTTCAATGATTATTATTATTCATTTCTCATAATCGTCCATGTTTCTCAAATTAGCGCTCCATTATGCAGCACTGTCTACTTCAAGATGTCTCATATAAATTTTGCTATAAAGAATATTCAATTTCCTAAATAATAATAGAAATGTAAAATGTATCCAAAAATAATTGCTGAAATGGATAAACTGAACCACAATTAAAAACCTGACCCATGAAAAATAAAAATTCTTTTTGTTTTAATATATTTTACTTGAATATGTATGATTTGTATTGAAATTAAAATTAACAATAAATAGTTACAACTTAAACTATCATATTGAAAAGAATCAACACAATTCTGTTCATAAGAATTTTAAGGCAGAAAAAAATATGAGATCAAATCACTCCCATCTTGGGATTGTGAAAAAGTTTGCTTATTTATTTATATTGGATAATACTAGAAGAAATAAGAGCAGACACAGTGATGGAGGGATGGGAAAAGAAGGGGAATAAAAGTTAAGGGTTGGTTATGGTTGCATTGCCTATACTTCATAAAATTATTATATAATATTACATTTTATCTCTAAAAATACCATGCATATTTATTTCTTTCAACCTTCTGGTATCATATTATACTGGAATAAACTGAGCTTTAGGGAATATGATTCACTTTATAGAGATCACAAAACTAGTTATTAACAGAACAT
The DNA here is from genome assembly GCA_028533065.1 of Trachops cirrhosus. Classification (NCBI taxonomy): domain Eukaryota; kingdom Metazoa; phylum Chordata; class Mammalia; order Chiroptera; family Phyllostomidae; genus Trachops; species Trachops cirrhosus. The sequence goes on along the minus strand of CM052548.1, from coordinate 12,479,293 downwards.
AGTCTCTTTATCTTTTTCCAGGTTTTTTCAACTTTATAATTTTATTGCAAGCTTAACAAAATATGTGAATTATAATTCTGCTTTTCACATTTTCTTATTATTAATCTTCCCAACTATTACTGATGTGAGGAACACATGACTACTTCTCATGTAGTAATAGGAAAAAAAACACAGTTCATGCAAATTATTCTACCACATTTGTATTGGTTGTTATTTTGTTACCACCACAATTTTTTTAATGTATCTACAGCATTACAATACTATTGAAAAGCCAAAAAACATCACAATAGAAAAGATAATTATGTATTCTTGTTATATGATACAGAATATCTATTTGGAATTACAAGGCACAGAGAATATATAAACATAAGTATCAAATTGCTCAGTTCCTATAAATCTACTGCATTTTTGCAAGCATCAAATCAATGTGATTCTTCTTTTAAATTTACTAATTTATGGTAATCTGTACTGCTAGCAGGCTTTCTGAATATCTTTGCATACTAAATGTAGTTGGATAATACCAGAGCAAAGTGTTTTTGTCATTAAAGGGAATTTTTCCTTAATAATAAAAATAAGATACTTTTCCCCTAGTAACTGCAGTTTAAATATTTCTTAAGGCCTCAGCCTTCAAGAGAGAAATAGCTTCAGCATTCTATTGAAAAGAAAACACATGCTGAAATTCAACTTCTCTAATTTTCATAATTCAAGATAGTTCATAGTATCCATGGAAAAAAGTATATCATTTCCTCATCTCACGTGTACTCTATTGTATTTAGTAGAGAAATTATGTAAATTCCCAAGGATTTTGAGTCTCTGTCAATAAAAGCCAAGGACTGGACCTTTACTATCCCCTACTGGTTGTAATGCATGTGATACTTCACTGTTCAGTGTCGCTCAGATTTTCTTTACTCCCAATATCTCAGCTTAGTTTGTTCTCAGCCAAATGTAAAATCCACAGCTTGGCATTTTCCAGGGGGAATTCTGATTGTAGAAAATAAGAAAGAATGTACTGGAATATTTTTTCTTTTATCCTGAAAATAAAATTTTCCCTTAACATGCAGATGATTGGTTGATTGACTGATATCAAGAAATAGACATACATTGATATGCTATAGATATAACTAAAACCAGGAGGTTTTCTAAAAAAAATTCAACTTAGAAAATGAACACTTATTAATCGACTCCAGAGATCCTTCCTAGATAAAAGGAGGTGCTTTTTAGAGCCAAACTACTTCATTTCCATCATCTCCAATATGGGTCTCCCCAAGTAAATAAGTTCTGTCCGTGATTACAACACAGTATAAAATCACAAAAGGATTTCTTTTGTCAGATTATCATATTCGAATGAATAGATGATTACTAAAATCCCACCGTGGTCCCCATACTACAGCAGGTACTATGGGAAGTCAAGAAATATGTGATTCAGTCACTGATATTCAGTAGGAATTATGTAGTTAAGTCCTAAAACGTAAAGAAAAAGAAATACCGTGCCGACCAGTCAGAAGTATTTCCTACTCTGCCCTCCCGTATAAATGAAGACCAAAGAACTGTACAGAAACTGTATTTACATACAAGTTCAGCTTCATTTTTTCACATGACCTCTTTCCGCAGATATGGGGGATGGAAATTGGTCACTGAGGAAAATTAAGTTATGATGATGATGATGAGAGTATTTAATGAATAAATGTTGTTATAACATAATAATTTTGTTTCAAAAGTTAATTTAAAAGGCTAAAAGAAAAACCACTCTTCTTATGCAGAGATTTTGTATTCAAAATCAGGAGAGGTTAGTTTTAGAACATGATGAGAAAGTTGCATTTAGATTTGACTATTACTGATAATTCTGATTTTTACATTTCTCAAGTAAACTGATTTATAGGGACATTCTTGTGCATTCTGGGTCCTCTTGCTCCCTTGTATTACTGGCTCATCACACTTTCCCTAAGGCTGTGCCCAGTTTACATAGCGCCCATACCTGTTCACGAGGAGAGTAACAGTGTTAGGCGAGATGTGAGGGTGAAAGCTGAGGCAGAGAGAGAGACGCGACAGGATCAGAATCTGTATTTCAGCAAAGGAAACCTGATTTGGAAGGCTTTGCATGGAAACTCCAAATCATTCACAGACTCCTCTCTAAAGAACTAGTATCTCTTGCCTTCTGCACAAAGAGAGACGGAAACCAATACAGAAAGAACAGAAAATGTATTAGGTAACCAATATAGGCTCTTGTCCTTTTTTTTTTTCACTTTTTTTTACCTAACTCCAATTAACTTAGGAAATGAAGGGGCAAGAGATGCATGTTCCAGAAATGCTCCCCCCTCAAAACTGAGAAAAGGAGAGAAAGAATAAAATAAAAGATTACTTTCCCATTTTACACCAATTCTCAGTGATGGGGAGAAGGATCGTATTTTAAAATGTATATGAGATTAGAGTTCATAACTAGAATTAACTGAAGTTTTTTATGTAAAAAAAACAACAAAGGAGGTAGAGATATGAGCATTTTCCTAAAGACAGATGATAATTTGCTACAGACAAAAATGAGTAAGCTAAAGCACTGCACGAACAAAAGTATGAATCCTGGAAGCAGGAGATATACTTTGTGAATATCTGTTTTTACAGTTTAATACCTTGGGCAACTCTGGTTTCGGCCATGATGGAAAAAAGTGGGTATCAGGACTTGCTTTACCATCGTAGACAAAGATCACATTAATCGCATTATACAAACAACATTCTTCAGGCCTCAATCACCATTCCAGGTCTGTGACCCATTTGAGAGAGCAAGCCCGTTACCTGACACTCACAGCCTGACTTTCTGTCTCGGGTCTTTTTTCATAAAACATCCCAGGGAAGTGAAATCCCAGCAGAGATCAGCAATCTCCCAGGGAGAAGAAACATGATAGCAAAGTTTGGGATTTGTGAGATGGCTGAAATCTGCAAATCAGGGTTCTCTCAAGAGAAGAGAGCAAACAAAATAGTACCAGAAATCGGCATAAAAGCCTCCTGAAGTGTTTGGCCGAGGGGATAGCCATGTAGACACAGAACGAGACACTGTTAGTCCTGGCAGCTACGGGAGGGCTGTGAGCCAACTGGATGGTCTGCAGCTCACACTGCTCTCTGAGAGGAAGGCAGTTCCCACCCTCCAGTGTTTAGAGAGCTCAGTAAAGGCTCACTGAAGCAGTTGAGATGACAGAAAAGTCTACATCACCGAAGTGAGCTAATTTGCCCAAGAATAAGAACTACATGTATACACGATGATTTCATTGCCAACTAATTAATTTTAACAAAATGATGATTTTTGACAAATATATTGAAAGTCGTCACTTTAAACTTTGCCAATGACTTGGATGTTGATTAATCTTCATCTTTGCTGAACTACCTTGAAGCTAGAATATGAACATTGGAAAATCCTCACTTTGTTTTAAATTCAGATATTTTTTATCAAAAATGGAACGTTGCTAAAATATTATTTCATCTTTCCCTTTAAACCTTTTCAGGCATCTATGTGTTACTGAAACTACAGCATTGTAGTCGTGAGGGTACTTTATTTTTCTGCATCTCTATTTACACTGAATTAGTGATTAGTTGACATTGATTGACTTTTGCTAAGATAAATAATTTATTTTGTTTTGTTGAGAAATGTCATTTTCTGGAGGTTTGGAATTTTTAAGCTTATTAGCTCACAAGGCTACCCAAGCTTTCCCCTGAAAAAACTAAGCAAAAGCTACTTGCAGAAGTTTTCTCTCTCTCTCTGTTTATACCAGACTGGTATCTTCTTAATGAGGTTACTGAACGCAGATTTTCATAGATAATTTCAGAGTCACTGTGACATTGATGTTTTGAAAGGAGAACTCCCGTGAGCTTAGAGCACAGGCAGACTATGTGTTTTGTTCATTCCTGTTTCCTCAGTGGAACACAGAATACGCAATCTGGGAAGGATCAATAAATATTAATTGCAACTGGAGATTTGCAGAATTGTCAGTTGTATGGCTTCATGCTCCAGACCTTTCTGTCACTTAAACCTAACCTTGAATCATGGTGAAATGCACATCTGCTTAGATCTTACAAATGAGGATGCCCTGTATATGGCTTAACAGCTTTGGTAAATCCACTTCCTTCACTGAATGGGGGCATATAGGTAACATACTTTTTGTATTTCTTCTGTGGACATATAAGCAACATATTTCATACACTTGCATTGGTTATATGAAACTATATAACTATATAAAATGGATGCTGAGTACTCAAAAAGAAAGAGGAGAAAAGTATTAAGCCACATTTTTTGGGAAAATATTGTTGTGAAAGTTCAGTATCTAGTACTTCAAATATTGCCTCTAAAAATTATATTACGTTTTACCTTTTTTCATTTTAAACCCATTAACCACCTCCACAAAAAAAAAGAACTGAAAATAAGGTGAATATTTTCTTGCTTATTTCATTTAAAAATTCAGCTGTGGGTTTTTATGGTCTCATTGCAGAAAGTATTTGGTTTTATATAAAAATCCTAAGTGGCATAGTGCACAGCTAATGTTTCTTTACAAATAGAGCCTATATTATTTACCTCTACTTTGCAACATAACTTTCAGAGATAAATATACTTAAGAATTTTGTAAATCTTATTTTGATAGTAGAGTAAATAACTTTGATTTACATGCAATGTACGTAGTCATTTTATACTTGCTTTAATATATTGTATTCAATATTTGAATATACTATGCACTTAGTATTAAACTTTTTACTTCCCCGTATTTTTGTAAATAACTCACCATAACTTTTATTAGTCTACAACTATAGACATTTTACTTCTCTCCCTTATTGCCAATAATACAAATTTGCAGAATCTCTACATACAGTGTACCAAACTATAGACTGAATCAACACTATGGTTTTACCTTTATTAGCCTCTGATCTGTTCTTAAAATGTAATACTTATTAGCAGCTTTCATATTAATCTTTGGGTTTGCAAAAGTGATTGTGTTCTCATTAACATAACCGGGCTTATACTAGTCTATAAAACTTGAACCATTAGCAGCATCACCCTTACCTTCCATTTGTTAACTACCCAAACATTCTCAGTAAGTGAATTTGGTACATTGCATCCTTCCACACTTTAATACTCTTCCCTAAATGTTTTCTGAGAAAAGAAATAGCATGCAAGTTAAGGAGTTGGGTCGGTTGTGTGTAGTGTTATGAAGCTGTGTGAGCATGCATTTAAAAATTCTCTCAACAGCAATTCCCTTTCTTGACTTCTCAAGCTGTGACCCATTTCACTTTATCTATGGGGACATAATTCAAATTAAGTAAAACCCTGCTTCTCTGTGATAAATATATGAATCTATTTTGATGATAAAATGAACACAATACTTCACGCCTATAATTTAACTTGAAAGTATAATACATGATTGCTTAGAATTGCATATGAATAAATTTGGAATAACATGTATCTTTGGAGAATAGTATGTTTTCTTCCAATATCAAATTTAAGTACCAAGAAGGGATAGAAAAATGTTGTAAAATTTGAATCTCTTTTATAACTTATTTTTCTCTACTAGAATATCAGCAATTATTTTAACTTGTCTCAGTATCATCAGAATTAAGCTCAGAATGTACACTTGAGCAAAATATAAAAGAGTGAATATTTGCTAGACATTGAATAGAGCAATTATTAAGGAGCTCTAGAAATAACTTTGTAGATGTAGGATGTAAAAAATTTGTTTTTGACAAATTTAATATCTGTAAAATGACAACAATAATATAACTTGTATCAAAGAGTTGAGAGAGAATATCAAGAAATAACTGAAATGAATTATTGAGCAAAGATTTTTGGTACATAGAAATTCTTGAAATTATACACCAATTACTCTGCACCTAATATAATACTTACAAACATTATATGTGTTATTTTATTTACTTCTTGCAAAAAATCTTTGCCAGGTAAATAAAGTAAATGTCTATATAATAAGACATAGGGTCAGAAATAAACTAGAAAAGGCTGACCCCAAAGCTTGCTCTATAATAACTATATTTATCCCTCTTTAATGTAACTAAAACATTAAATGATTAAATGCATACAGAGTTATAGGATTCCTTATGATGAAAAACAGAATGTATCTGTACCAATACCACACTCTTATTTAATAATAGTACATGGTAACTATAGGGCCAAAGGAGAAAAATGTGATTATTTTTTTCTGTGAAAGATGCCAAACCATAAAACATAAAATTGCTAAACAGTTCTTACTCTCTAGGGTTATGATTGAGAGAAGACATACAAAAGCCAAAAGAGTATTAACATATCAGCTTTATCAATGTGCATCAGATTTGAAGAATGAAATTGGAACTATTACCTTCCACTTCTAAAATAAAATTACATGCCAAGTTGTAGATGAATAAGTAAGATAATCGTGGATCCTCTCAAAGTATCCCCAGAAGAGTTTCCCTGGAGGGAGGGACAGGAAGGCCACAGCACTTCCTGTATGACATTTTAAAGGAAGTAGGAAAAACACTCTATGGGAAATATGGCCCTAAAAATGGTAAACTCCTATTTATTAAATTGTATGTTTCTCCTACCTTGGGGAAGTGAAAGTGGTACAAGCTTAGGGAAAACATCACACCCTAATGATTTTTAGTTATTTATTTATTTTAATCTTTACCTGAAGACATGCTCATTATTTTAGATAAAAGGGTAAGAAGGGAGGGAGAGAAGGAGAGAAACATCAGTGTAAGAGAGAAACATCAATTGGTTGCCTCTCCTACGTGCCCTGACCAGGATGAACCCACAACCTAGGGATGTGCCCTGACCAGAAATCATTTATAGGACAACCCTCCAACTCACTGAGCCCCACCAGCAGGGGAACTAATGACATTCTCAATAAAAAGAGAGGTGACATTTGAAGCCTTTCTTACAGAAACATGAAAAGGAGGAAATAACATGCATTCTCCAACATTCTGATAGGCTTTCAATTAGTAGTTCAGGGAGTGCTATTTTATAGGGTCAGGAGAAGAATAGATCTTGGTAGATTGTGATGATGCAAATTGGCTCTGTAGTATACACAAGAAATAAGCTCTGGATGAACTTTAGCATACTACGAAGAATGATTTTTTTCACTAATATTTGTCTTAAATTTTTATCACTTATTCATATTATCCTTCATTTTGCAAATGGTGATTTTGCTTTACTCTTCCTTCTGCATTTATTAGCTCTTAATATTCTGCAAAGAATGGCTTACTCATCCCTTTAAATATTATAAGCTACCTATAATAAGATACCCTTTAAATATCATAAGCAAAAATAAAACAAGTAAACAACTGCAAACATATTAAAGTACGTTTGATGGTAATAAACTTAAACATTTTAGATTAAAAAAAACCTATTTAGTGTTGCTAGAAATATTCCCAGATTCATTGTTTCAACTATGTAAACTTAGTGCACATCTTTGTATAATAGATTGTGTAGATTTGTAACAGCGTTCAGAGCATGAGTCCCCTGATAATAGGGAACACCCCCACAATTCAGCCTTCAGGGAGCTCAGGGAGCAGACCTCAGGGAACAAAAATTCAGAACAGGAAGTACAGAGTTTAGGCTCATTGCCTAACAAAAGCAGGTTAACAGCCTTGACTTCCTGAAAAGAAGATCTGCAGAAGCTGCAGAATTGTGTACATGGCTGTGAGAACATGCAATGACTCCTGACATAGCCAGGTGGTGGGGGGAACCTCATACAGTGCCTGTGTGAGCTACACCATGGGATGGATGCCCTCACCCGATGCCTGCATGTCATTGGAAACTCTTGCCCTGACTAAAAATGGCAGCCAAAAGAGGGTCAAAGACACTGGAGAGCTGACAAAAGTGGTGGACAGTAATGCACCATTGGAAAAGCCGGATGTTAGGTTACACAGGAAATTCTGAGCCCAGCATTTAAATTAAAGTGGCTATGAAGTGCACAAGGAGATCTTCAAGGAGGTCTGAAGGGGAGGCTGCTACAAGGTTGGGAAGTCTGCCTAGAAGTCAGCCTGGAAGTCTGTCCTGAGAAGAGAGCGGTAGAGCTGATGGAGCTGCAGGGACCTGCCTGGCCAAGCACAGACACATGGGAGATACTTGGAGCTGAACTGGGACTGGGATGCTGAGCTGCAGTTTTCTGCTTTTCTGAAAGGTGGTACCTCTGAGGGGCACATTCTGAAACTGGCCTGGTTTGGCAGAGGGAGACAAGACTATTGGTTTCGGTGTGTTTGTAAAGGGAGCAGGACTTAACAGCAGAAATCTGCTATTATTCTGAATCTGCATAACCTTCAGATGAAGAATCCCTTTCCCTTTTCACCAAACCTGGCCTTGTTGGCCATGGGCCATTGAACCCCATGGCTATTCCAGAACATCATTCGCTTGTTCTGTAACAGATTTACATGCAAAATCATAACAAATTCCAGTCTGAGTAATACCATTTTAAAGGATCTAAGTAACAATCTTAGTAATAATTTAAATAACACACTTTAAAGGATCAATCTTAAAATGCTTTATGTCTTCCAATCATTTCTTAAATCCCACTGTGATTAATTATCTCCAGGGCATATATTTATTATTGCAGAAGTGTATGCTGAAAAGAATTAGGAAGGAAAAATAACTTTCTGAAACCTGATTTTTATCAAAACCTTTTTGACAGATTCAGGCTATCTACAGACTCAATTAATCTGAAAGGCAATGAGATAACATTTATGTCAACTGTAATATAAGCAAATAATCAGCAGTGCATCTTGGAAGAATCACAAGAAACTAATTTTTGGTATATGATTTTATTATATCAAATAATGACAAACTTTTTTAATCTACAAAAAATGCAGGTGCTGTTGAAGTTTGACACTATTAAAGGCATATTTGTATAGTTAATGAGATATTACAGTTCTATTTCACTTCAAGTGTATAAGCTTCAGTAAGTTATGGTTATCAAAAAACCCTAGTTATCTTTTCAAGGCATATAATATGATCATATTTGCATTATATAAATTTAGCTCACTTGTAGAAAATTCACAAATAACATTACCTGATATTTCAACTTTAAATTAAGCATATTTTAAAAAATTATTCCACCATATATTTTTTAAATGAGCTACTATGTCACTTAAAGAAAATCTAATAAATGTTAATTAGATAGCTACTATCTAAAAACAAACAAACAAAAAAGAAAAACCAAGGTGCCATAGAATTGACAAAGGTAAATTAAACCATAGAAATAAAACTGTTCAGTCCATAAATAACATATCCACACATCTGCAATAAAATGAAATAGGTGAGTAATGCAAATTCTCATAATTAAAATATATGAGAGATAAATAATACTAATTACAGTCAGGTTTTTCATTGTTGGAGTGCAAGATTATAGATAAGCTTGGAAGAGGAAATGGTAATAGATTAGTGCTGGAGATATCAGTATCAGACTGTGTTAGTACACACGCACATGGATATCATAAAATGTTTGTAGGTATGTGCACATACACAGGTCAGTATGCACGTGTATATTCCCTAGTATAGGAAGTGGAGAAGCCATGACATCCCAGCAACAAGAAGCTCATGCAGTGAATGTATTTCTGTTTCTAATATCATTTCCTAGTGCAACAAACCAGGATTTCTAGAGAAGTGGCTGATTCTAAGACTGAGGCAGGGAATCTGCTGGATAAGTCTGGCATATATTTTAGTAACAGGAAGTAAGAAAATAATCACCAAAAATATCAAAGAGACAAAGAAACCAGTGAAAGAACTGTAAATGGCTAAAGGGGGAAATTTTATTATCAAAGTAGAGTGGTAATGGGTATGAGTTATAACTCAAGTGTAAAGTAAATATCTATAAACCTATACTGAAATATTTAAATAATTGACTAAATAAGCAAATATGGGAGGATACACAAATCTCTTGAGCGGAATAATTTCAAATAATTTATGGCAGGTGGCTTCTAGCATCCCACTCATTAAGGTTGGCTAAACGTAATGTCATCTTTCTGAAGTGCATTGTGTGAAAAGAGAGAAAACAGAGTAACTGTACAGAGGAAAAGCCTAATGAATTCAGTCAGGTAATCGAGATTAACATTGACAGTAATGTCATGTTGACTATGTGTACCACTCATATAATGCAATGAGAAAGGCACTTTACCTCTTTGGTCTTCGACTCAGTAACCCATAACCCCAGTTTAACCACGAGAAAAGCATCAGCATACCATAATCTCATTTCAGCTATACTCTACAAAATACCTGTGCAGTGCTCATCGAGATTTCAGGGTCAGCAAATACAAAGGAAGTCTTAGAAACTGTCCCAGCTCAGAGTAGTCTAAGAAGATGTGAAGCCTAAATGTAATTCAATACATTCTGGAATCCTGACACACAAAAAACACATTAAAAATATTGTAAAACATTTGCAAGATATAGAGTTTAGTTAATAATTGTCAAGAGGGGTACCATGCATCAGTTTTTGATCCCAAGGGAGGACTCCACATGGAGAATAGCAAAGATTATCATGATGCCAAACACCAGGAAATGAGGTCCAAACCTGTCTGCCCATCATGCCTTGGTGTCAGAGTCACCCAGAGAAGCACAACATAATAAAGCACTGGATGGAACAACACTTTCCTTACGCACTGAAGAGATAGGCCAAGATCAGTTTTAACAGAAGGCTTCGATTCCCCATGTCAGCAGGCCTTGCTCGGTGGCACAGGGCAGTTGGCCTACATCCAACCCTTTCCCGCTGCCATGGAAGGACCCCAACTCAGCCCTGCCTGAAATAGTGAAGGCTGGGGACGTGTCTGACACCCATTGGCATTCGTGCTTAAGCAGGACAAAGGAGGACTCATCTTGCCTGAAACAGAAAAGAGATTCTCACACAAGGTCCTAAGTCCAGCAAAGACTCTTGCAGCTCTTTAACTCTTGGTAGGAGAGTGCCCAAGCCCCAGGCCCATTCTTCTGTGGCTGAGTGGAGGCTGAAAAACTCATGGAGGAGACTGCCTCTCCTAATAATAATACTACAGGGTGGGGCAAAAGTAGGTTTACAGTTGTTTATATGGAAAATAATACAATAATTAATAAACAACATAAGAATAAACTGTTTCACATACTTACAACTGTAAACCTACTTTTGATTCACCTTGTACATCGATATTATGTTCATTAATTATGACAAATATATTAATATAAGTTGTTAAAATAAGGAAAATTTAGCATGGTTTATACAGGAGCTCTGTACTCTCTTACAACTTTTCTGTAAATCTAAAATTGTTCTAAAGTTAAAGGTTTACTTAAAAAGACACATGGGGCTAAATGAAATACAGAATCCTGGAACAAAACAACAGCATTTTGGATAAGAATATCCTATAGTTACTATATTTACTGGTTATATAGTCATTATATTTATGTTAGTTTTTGACAAATGTAATATAATCATAAAAGTTATTAACATTAGGGGAAATTGGAGGAAGGGTATATAGGAACTTTTTTGCACTACCTTTACAACTTTTATATTAGTTTATAATTATTTTTGAAAAAGTTTACTAAAAAAAGAGAAATGAATGCAAACATAAATGAGTTCTAGAAAAGCAACAAGCATATCTAAAAATGGTCGAATGCATGGGTAATAGAAGTTCTCTTTTTTTTAACCTTTGAAGCATTGCTTTTTATTACTTTTAGTTTAATACCTTTATTAATATTTAATATAAGTATATTAAACATAATTCAATGGTACAATCAATTTTTGTTCAACTTTAACTACTAACAATTTTAATATTACTCTGGAGAAATATTTTTTAGCATTAGGGCCTATTTAGATTCTTTTTTAATTCTTTAACTTATTGTTTAAAGTTCTTAAAGATGAAGACCAAAGCAAGGAGGACAACAAACATACTAACATTATAATTCAAGAAAAAATATAAATGTATCATGGAAGTGAAAAGAAATTAGATGATCAAAATTTTTTCAATATATCAAAAAATGTTTCAGTATGATGCTTTTGAATATGTAAAGCAGAAGACCAAGTAAAATATTTAAGGAATCAAAGAAAATAGTAAAGTTGCAGATTTTATATTTAGCTAAACTGTCAAAGGTAGTGTACACAGACAAATTGTTATCAACAGATATGTTATGAGAAAGATGTAAAAAGGTATCAAAGGATGACTGAAAAGGACAGGACAGTGATTGCTAATATAGAAAGGGAAGGACTTGACATTGGGACAGCATCCAGGTGGTTGGCAAAGCATTATTACTTGAACTGGTGTTGGTTAGGATAGTATCCACTTCACAAAAACCCATTAAACTGTACTTTATTCTGTATATTTTTTCCTGTGACTATTTGATTAGTAATAAAAAGGTGAATAACAAAATATATATTTCTATGCCACTGTTATATATAATAATCTCATTAATTAATTTAAAACTTACTTATCCAAAGAAGACGTTTTGTACCTTTATGTGACTTCAGTGTTAGAGCTATTTTATCACTCTAAGTTTTGTTAGGAACTGTTCCATTATTAAACATATTAAATAACTTCATTTTCATGAATAAAATTATAAAGCATACTTTTATTCTTAATTATTAATTTAACTTCTCTGTGACTTAGCATTATTTCTAGGCACTTTTTATGCATTGACTGAATATTAAGTTATTCAGCATAAATATCATTTCTATGACAGAATATTTTGGTTTGGTCCTACCTACGATCCTTCATTTGTTTGTGAATATGTCTCTTGTCTTCCTACTCTCGCAGTCTCTACGAACACAGAGGGTCTCTCTCCATGGCACCAGCTAAATGTGAGCCACCGAATCTTCTCCCCATCTACAGTGCTTTTCTTTCCTTTCTTTTCTTTTCTTTCTTTTTTGTTTTTAGCAGAATACCAGATGATGCAATCTTAGTAAACCTGAATAGAACTATCTCCTGGTCACCATGGTTGTTTCAGAAATAAACATTATTCACTTTTTAAGCAACGTAGATCACAAAAATTGTCTGTTGATATATTAAAATAGAAGCTTTCTTGCTTCGCTAGCTTGATCCTTAGGAAGATTTAGATTTAAGACAGGGCGACAATTTATTTGACGCTGGAGACTAGCCAACACGAACAGAAGCATGAGATAAAGAGACAAGACTCCATTTCTGATGACTGTGTTTGATACTGAATTAGAACAGAACTGAGAAGGGTGTGTTCTTACATTTACATTTAAATATGATAACTCCCCTTTTTGCTTCAATTACTTTAAGTTGTGTTTTGTGACAAAGGCACTATTATACTTGCCACATTCCATTCAAATAATAGCATGTCCAAATAACATAATTGCTTGTTATGGCACATCCTTGAATATGTTTGAATATATCAAGGAAAATTGATTAAAATTTTTACATAAAATATTTCATCAAACACAGGGGTTAATAAATAAAATTTGACAGGATTATTGTCACATTTAGAATCCTACATTTGTGTTCATTTGTTCAAAAAAGCTTATAACCTCTACTATGTAAAGTACGCAGTTTCAGGTGTGGTATATGGGACCATGTGGGACCAATCTAACCTGAAGGGATATAACAGGAAGAGATAAAAGTTGAAGATAAGATTCTCACTTTTAAGAAACACACACATCCTATGAACAAGTGGGTTTGTAATTGTTACTTGGCCTACCTCCTTCATTCAACTATCTCACGTCTTCCTTTTCTGCTACTTTACCCTGAACAAACCCTAAACTCCAATCTCTATGAACTGGTCAGGTAGGGAACCATATGTCTTTGGTTTGGTTATCTAGAAGCAGAGCCTGAAATGAAAACTCTTGTTCAAATGATTTGGAGGGACAGTCTCAGAAGAAGGGGAGTGAATGAAACAGGATACAGTAGGCGGAGAAAGCCAAGCAAGAATGATTTCTTAACTAGGGACTAAATAGCTTACACCACCTGAAAGTTATGGAGCACAATTTTACCAAGACTTACTTCCTCCTTGATCGCAAAGGGGAAACCTGTATACCTCATGTGTCACTAAGCCACAGGCCGAGGAGTTCTACCCACAGCAGTCTGGGTGAGCATAACTTCCAGCAGAAGCATTGGCAAGGAAGGCACAAGAACAATTCACTGGAGAAAAGAACATTTGCTAACATTTGTCAACATTTACAGCAAGTAGGGATGGATACCTTGACCAAGTGGATCTAGCAAGACACTGTCAGTGTCCCCTTCACTATGTCCACTCAGGTTCACGTGGTTGTAGGCGTACTCTTTCCCTCTGCCTAGGCTGCCTATCAAAGCCTGCTGTGCCTGAGAAAGCGGCACAGTGCTCATTTGTTGCTTATATGACATTTTAAGCCCCTCTGATCACTGCAGTGTAATATAATAACTTGCATACAAGTGTGTCTACCTCAGTCTGAGAATTCATTAAAGATAGTAATTAAGCCTGATTAATATTTATTTCCCCAGTGTCCAACAAAGTGATGCAATCATGTTATTATCAATCGCACATATGCTAATTTTTAATGTTTGACGGAGCTAACAAAATGACAAACACAAAGCTGAAATTTTGGGTACATAGAATGCTTTAATGCTAAATCTATCAGAGAAGTAAACCATTGAATGGAAGATGCCCTGAAAGTACTTTTAACTTTCTAATCCTCTGTTTCTGAATGTAAAAAATAAATAAATAAATAAATAAATAAATAAATATTGCCGTGGGCCTATTTCCAGGACTAACTGAGATAATGTATATAAAGGACTTAGCACAGTGACTAATAAATAGTAAGTGTTGATCATGTATTAAGTATTATTTAGCTTGTGTCACTAATGATTTCACTGGAAACCATGATTGCAAAAAAATGTAAATGCCAAAATCTCATACTGAAATTTAATGTTTAAGTATCTTTATAAAATGAGTCAACATAACAAGGGTAAAGTGTTAGACCTAAATTTGATATGTTTTGTGTCTGTGCCTTGCCTTATTAGATATTCAAATTAATGGTGAATATATATACAAAAGGATATATATGTATACAAAAGGATATATATACACACACAAAAAAATGGATATATGTATATGTATCATATATATGTGTGTATATATGTGTGTGTATGTATATGTATCATATATATATATAATTGTTTTGCTGAGGCTAGGATTATCCTGGCTGCAGACAGTGTATCATGTCAATGTCATCAGAGTATTGGTCCCCAAAGGGCACTTTCACATTTTAATTTCAAATAGCTCTATCATTTTACAAAAGGTATCTAAGAAGTGACAGAAAACATGAAAAAGGTAGCATGTTGCATACTAAAAACTTAACTTCTGCAGTTTTTTAATTAATGCAATTTCTCTAATCAACTGTGCCACAAGACTGTGCTCCCTATAGCAATGATTCACTCTGCACGGGATTTGCAAAGGCCATCAGATTGTTCCTGAGATGGTCTTTTATTGTTGTTATAACCTAAACATGTGATTTCAAAAAATAATATTCCCTGTCTTAAATTATTCCAAGAACATATTAATATATTAATTAGAACACTGTATTCTCTTTCTTCTGAAGTCTTTACTAAGAAACACCATTAGAAATTTAAATGTCTAATTATAGATAAAAAACTCAGTTACACTTTGTCTTTTATACCTGTTTTCATATACTCTAGTGTTTCTCTACAGCTTCTTATTAATCAAAATTTGGGAACATATGGATAAAAAGATTGATGGATACATGTAATTCAGAAAATATAAAAGACTGCCTAGTTTTCTATTTTTGTTAAAAGCTATAAATGAATTTAAAATAGAATGAAATGCAATGGATTAAACAACAGTTGTTTGGTCTAAAGCATGTATGTGTGTGTGTGTGTGTCCCTGATCAGATGGCAGGAAGCTAGAAAAATCATTGTCAATGGAGCTTGGAAACAGGCACATCTCTGTGTCCGGTCTATATATCTTACTCTCCCGTGATTACTGCTGTATGTCCAGTACACAGAGGAGAATTTGATACTTAGAATTTTTTTCCTGAATACCTCTTTACTGATTGACTCACACATTGATCTAATGCATGTGTTCCTGTAAACAAAAAATAAAAATGCCAACAAACCATTCACCATTTGTATTACTTAGTATACCTGCTAGTCCATTTAGATTTTTAAAATCCATTGTCTAAAACCTGTTTGTATCATGTCGATATTTGTCTTGGTCTTGTGTAAACTCTAATTTACCACAGCAAAAAAAAAAGTCCATTCACCCATTCATTCATTCATTCATTCATGTTGGTGAAAAGTACCTACTGAATACTTACTTGCCTCACACTATGCTAAGTGCCGAAGGAAAGATTACATACTTCTAAACATTTACAACAAAAAGATAGGAATATCAAACCATTAACTAGTAACATTTGCAATTTAAAAACTAATACAGATAATTCAGATTAACTGACAACTCTCATATGTGATCACATGTGCCACAGTATTAATATCATAAACCTACCTTCAAAATGCAAAAACAGAGCGGAATGGATGTGGCAGAACAGCTTGTGAGAGCTTATTTCCATGCTCTTATCTCACCTGCATGATTCAGTTATTGATATATTAAGCACTCTAGAACAACAGGTATTGAAAGATGTCTTTAAAGGATTAGCTTTTACAACTGGGCACAGTGAAAATACTAAAATCACAAATTTGGTCCCTTCTACAAATTCTACTCCAAATTCTCAGGGTTCATATTTTCTACCTATCCTTTCAAGTTGTTTTTAAATACTTTCTATTTCCCTAGCTCTGTCCTTGGAAAGATTTCTCAGATACATTGTGAACAAGATATGCAAAGTTTATGCTATCACTCACCTTATTATTTAATTAGAAAGACAAAATAAATTTAGAATGGGGGTTCAGGTTAAAATAAGTGCTGTGAAGGAAAATACAGTGAAAGTACCGTTTTATGGGGTGGTGGAAAGGCTACTTAGTCAACAACGGTAGCCTTGGTGAGGAACTAACCTTTGAGCAAAGGGCTGAATGATGTTAGTGGAGCCATTACTTGCTGGGAAAATAAACTGTATGGGCCCTAAGATGGAAATGAACTTGGAATAAAAGAAGTACAGGAGAAATGTCCCATGTGCAAGAGAAGAAAGTCTTAGGGAGAGCAGATTAGACACAAAGTTATTTTGGCTGTTGTTGACCTTCATGTATTCACTTTTTATTAACTAGGGAAGCATCAAATGCATTATACTATTCCCAGCATTTAGTTCCTTAAATATCCATCTCATTAATAAAGAGCCCTCTAATCTTTTGATATAAATTAAAGGCTTCTTTTTCACTGGTCCAATTAGCCCTAAGGCCAGTCAGAGAAATGAAAAATCTAAAACTATTCCTGGATCAAGAATCTCTATTTCTTAGACATTTAATTTGGTAATACAGAAATCTGTATTTCCCTGGCTGGATCATTCTAACCAATATAAGCTAAGCATACACAACTCACTTGAAAATAAAATGTCCTGCCTCTCTGATCCCTACCATAAGATAATATGGTTTTCATTTTCCTTTAGCAAGCTGGGCAAATCGTTAAATTTTCTATAGGGAAATTCTCTAAGCTTGTACTACCCTTCTTTTTCACCCTCCAAGTTAGATGATTACAATGGAACTTTACACATATTCTGGAGGGTCCAGAAGAACATTTCCATCCCTTTGAGCACTTTCCCATTAGACAGTTATTAGTTAATAATCAGAAACACAGTCTTTTTCATGAATATTCACAAACAAAAAAATCTCTGAGGCTCCTATCATTCAGCCTTTGCTCTTGAGTAAGTCATCCATGGCCTTGAGGTTGATACCGTAAGAGAAAATACAAACAGGAAAATACAATTCTCCCATTTAGAGATAAAGGAAGGGACCTCCCTCCACCCACTTTAGCCCTACCTCCCTTTTTTAATTTGCTTTAGGACACTTGCAAATATATTTTTCTCTGTGAAACATATGTACATTTTTTAAAGCTAGATAAGCTTCTGCTCAGTTTTATGACCCAGGAACGTCTCTGTGAAGGACCTATGAATCATCTCTTCCATGGAACATTTACACAATGAAATACTACTTGTCTGTAAAAAAGAAGAAAACTTTACCCTTTGCAACAGCATGGATGGACCTAGAGAGACTTATGCTAAGTGAAAAAAGCCAATCAGAGAAAGACAAATACCATGTGATTTCACTCCTATGTGGAATCTAATGAACAAACTGAACTGGCAGGCAAAATAGAGACAGACTAGTTTATAGAGAGCAGGCTGACAGCTAGTGGAGGGCAAAGGAGTTAGGGGTGGAGGGGTTGGGTATAAAGAAGAAAGACTCATGGACATGGATAACAGTATGGAAATTGCAAGGCGGGTGATATAAGAGGACTAAATGGTAATGGGGAAAGTACATAATAAGATTTATTTTTAAAAAGAAATGTGATCATTTAGACAGATAGCACACCATCCCTATCTCCCAGTTTCTGTGGGAAGGTAAGGAGGCTAACTTCAGTGGACACTTTGTTCCAAACTGCAAAACTACCTATTGTCACAAAGATGAGAATAGTATGTCCTTCCTCACCATCATTATCAGGTAATGTTAGGGTAACTATGTCTGACCAATGATGCCGTCAAGTCCTCTGACTCGAGGACCGATTATTATTTATATGGAGAACATGTATGCAATGGGTCATATCTGCTCAGCTGAATAAATGTGGGAGATTCTTGAGTTCTTTGCAGTCTCTTCCTGGACTACCTGTGATGTACATCATATGCTGATTTAATGCTTATTTATAACAAAACTGCTTTATTTCTGTTCCAAGTTGGTAAGGAGGTTTTCTGGGTTGGAAGATTTTGGCTTTAATTCTATTTCCCCAACAATCTGTAGACTGGATTTCTTGGCCAGGGCTGATATTGGGGAGTGGGGTAGTGTTTGGGACTGAGAAAATGAGAGCTGACAGACACTCCCAGAAACATAAATCACCAAGCTGAGGAACAGTATTATAAGAGTATGAATCTGAAGCTACAGATACCAGGTTCAGGAACTAAAAAATAAATCAGAAATAAACAACAGGTTCCAACTGTGGTTTGAAGATTGAACTTGGATTTCCTAAGGTGACCATGATTTCAACTGTGACTGAGAGTCTTAATATTGTCCAGACTAGGTTGAGGCTTTGCTGGAATCATGTACCTAAGTAAATTTGAAAGAGCAAAATCCTAATGATTATTTTTCCTCCTGGAATAAAGACAATGCATATTCAGTTTTCAGAGAATGTCAGGGAAGAAAACATCAAAATTCAAAAATCAATTTCAAATAACTCTGGATATGCCTGACTAGGAGAATCCAATAACTAAGTCTTTGAACTGGTGATTTTACATTCTTATTTAAATTTAGAAAAAAAAAATGTTTAAGATACATTCAACCAGGGAAAATATACTTGGTAGAAAAGAAAACATAGTTGTTTTTATCTTTCCTGACTTGATGCTAACAAAGGACACGTAAGAAATTATTCAGGCACTTGGAACATGTAATTGTATTTTTCTTGCCATTTCTCCTTTACTCTAAAGGGACTTAAATCCCTTTAATTAATGATCTTTATGAACTTTCACTAAGTTCATGTAAAGGTCAGCACATAATTTTGGAGGGGGCAGAAGTAAGCAGTACCTGATTTTATATCAGAAGAATAGACTTGCGCTCCAGATTTATATAGATGGGATTCTCCTTAGACCACGATGATTGGCTGTCTATCCTTATTGGTGAGAAGACTACAGAAACTCGCCCATTTGGGAAGGTCAGCAAAGACAGAATGATTGCGCCAATCGAAGAGTAAATAGGATCTGTGGTCTAAAAGTGGGGAGAATGTGTGCACCACGCTGGCTGAGGCTCCCTGATGTAGGAATGGGCACAGATCCCCAGGTGTGTGTTTGTGTGTTATTTTGTTTGTGTGTGCTTTTCTTTTCTCATCCAGTGAGAAGTTAACCAATAGTTGTCCGTATCCATTATAGTGCCAGAGGACTGGAATCTCTTGAGATTTGTAATCAAATGTGTGACAGGAAATATAATTGAATAGGAAAATGAATTTTATGTCCATGCATATGTACATATGCATATAGTATTTATTTTCTTATAAGTCAAAAATTCAGAGTTGCAATCATCCAGGCTCACTATAATTACTTATATGTATGCCTTGCGTGCTGAAAGAACATTTGAAATTTGCATTCTTGTATCTAACATCTCATGAAATAAAGAGAAATTCAGATTGCTCTAAATGACTTTGATATTTTTCATAATGTGAAGATCTTTGTATGCAAGTTCAATTACCTTATTTTGCATAAATATGACATAATTAGACTTTATCGCTTGCAATTTACATCATGGCATTAATAGCTGAAAGACCATGCTCGTGTTCCATACAGTGCCTTAAAATAAAATGCTGCTCCCAATGAATAATTGCGCTTGGGAGTGCTTTTATTCAAAACTACTTGTATGATTATTTTAGACAATGTCAGTAAGTGACATTTTAACAGATAAGTTACTTTATATAATAGCAAACCACTTACTTGGTGAAATAGAAAAGGTTTGGAAAAGTAAGTATCTCACAATAAGTAAAACTGTTGCATGTAAATTTGTACATTACTGAAAAAAAAACACACTGGCTCTGTTTTTCTTTTCAAATGTTAGACCCCATTAATTTTATACCCAAATATGTTTAAAGTGTGAAGCTGTTTATTAGCAAACAGATGCATTTCTAAATACTTAAATGATGTAAATAATGTAGATGAAGATGCCATTTCAATTAAGTATAAATTTGTCACTTGACAATTTATATTTTCAATGCAAATGATACTATAATAACACATCCAAAACTGTTTCATAAATTGAAACATATTTTTGTGTTATTCTGTGATATGACATGAAACTGTGGCACACTTAATTTTGAATAATACTCATAATGCCCATGAAAATGAGTATTCATAATACTCATGAAAACACAAACTAATCATCTTTTTTAAAAAAGTGTTGTGCGATTACAGTTGTCCCCATTCCACCCCCCCATTACTCTCCCCTACCCTACCCATCTCCACCTCTCACATTCAAATTCACTGTACTTTCTGCTGTGATCAAAGAGAGACAAATCTTAAGGCGTGGCCAACTCACTCTCTTTGCACCACTTCCTGTGCTGACCCTGCCGGTGGAAAGCAACGGGACTTCAGCCAGAAAGAGCACCGTCCTACCCCTCAATGGTAAGTTAAGGAGAGTTAACTAAGAAAAACAGAGACCGCACTGATTACTAAACAAAGGTACTTTAATACCGTATTGTCCTTGGATCGGTAATTGGTTAAACATGTCGGACGCCTGAAAGAAAAGAGGGCCCTGGAGTCTTTTCTGGAATCCCCAGGCCTGGGGAAACAAAGGGAGCACCCCAGATCTGGAACTAGGGAAGAAGGGCCTTGTGATCCTGTGTCTGGGAGCCGGACCTTAGGTGAGAGGCCGCTAGGTGGTGCTCGTGCGTCTAAAGGGAAGTGACGAGTACGGTTCTGGTAACAGAGGTAGGGCGTCAGTTAGCTGGAGCTTAAAACCAAATACCACTTAGAAGGTGGAAGATTATTGCTATGGCAACACTGATGGGAACACAAAACAAAGAGAGAGGTGGGCCTCCTTTTCACCTCATCTTCTCTTCTCATCACCTCGTATTGCTGCTACTTCAGACCCTGAAACAGAGCCACCAAACAAACCAAAACCGAACAAAAAACCTGTCTGCACGGGTCCAGCTGAGGATCACAAAGGAGCATTTAAAAGAGCGATTTAGAAGTAAAAGGAAATAGTTTAATGGTCTGCACATGCACCTTGCATGAGAATGCATCGCCAGAGGGAATTCCGTGATACAGTCTCAGTATTAGTTTTATAGAGCTGGAAAAGATTTTAAATTGGGCTGCTCTAGGCCAGCTCTCTGCCTTGGGCTGCGGCAGGTCATTTGGGTAACTGGGAATACCCAGGCTTAGATGCAGAAGAAGCTGTGTAGTTACCAAGACAGCCCTGGTGTCATTAGTGGATCTACCATGACACCGTGTCAACTCGGCTATCAAGAAAGCCAGGGGCAGGCTGACAGCCAGCAAAAACACGTGGACTAAATCCACCCCATAACCTGAAATCCTGGAAATGGATTCTTTTCCATAAAAGGAAGAATCCATAAAAAGGTAGCTTCAGCCCTCTTGACACTTTAATTTAGATCGTGTAACACCCAAAGCAGAGGAAGTAGGCCAACGACCCTGTGCCCAGAGTTCTGACTTACAAACGTGGTGAGAAGGTGAACGCATGTTGTTTTAAGCCACTAAGATGGTAGCGATTTCTTAGGGCAGCAATAGAAAGCTAATACAAAGGGCCACCAAGGGTGGTATGTTTGCTTAAATCTTCATCTCCTGTATTCTTTTTACCACTTGGGAAAAGTTCTAAATTCTAAAAAGGGAAAGAGAAACCTTTTTGAGAGCTAACAGCACAGTGGGCACCCTTGAAAAGCAATCTGGGATATCCCTTCTGAAGGAAAAGCTGAATGGGCCCCACGATGCCTTTGTTCTGGACATAGGACTTTCTCTCAAGGCAGTGAGTCCACTCAAGTAAAGTGAAGATTAGGGATCAAGGGTGTTTCCCTGTTACTCCGAATCAGACTGCCAACAATACCCTCCAAGTTATGTACACCAGAAAAAAACAACCAAACAAACAAGCAAAGACAGGGTTTGGGGGTTTGTCAGGCAATTCTGGGATTTCTAGTATGGAAGCTCAGGTATCTATTATTCCCAGGACTGGGTAGTACTTGATAAACTAATTCCCCTTTCAGCATTGTGAAATGGCATCATTTTGGGCCAAGAGAGTGGCTACAATTATGTGGGGGGTTCTGGATTCTTTGAATGGATTGTGACAGGTGACCATTTGATAAGCAGTATATATGATATAAACATTTTGGGGTATGTGGGCCCAGTGCAAGCTTGCTGACCTGACAGCTGGACACACTCCATTAACTCCTGCTGACGGGTTTCACAACTATATTGGCAGTACATGGCTGAGAACCTGCTATACTTACAAAGCTTATCAAGGTTATGCACTTCACAGAAGAGAAAAAAATGTGCTCGGTCTTCTCACAGAAGATTTAATGAAGTCAGGGATCCTGTGCGAAACTCTCGCACTAACCGTGGGCGTCTCTGATGCTCAGACCCCTCCTGTGGAACAGCACAGCTGGCACAGGAAGACAACCGCTGCTGTGCAGCCAAGGGCTGATGTCATCGCCAGGACCGAACAAGAGCCTGCCATTGTGGGGCCTGGTATGAAGCTTTAGAATTGCCAACATTTTTTTGTGTGTGTTCTTCCCAAAAAAGATCAGGATCAATGGCTTCCATGTGGCAAGGCCTGCAATATATCTGAGCACTCTTCACAAAGCTGTTTGAATTATTCTACAATATCTCATCAGTGGGTCAGATATGCTTTAACACAATATGAGCTATTGGTAGGTGCTGAAATGTTCCTTTGCATTGAGGACATTATGCTGGTGACTCCCACTGAGGAAATGGCTCACACAGCAGTGATTAATGATGGTTGGACCTTGAATGGGGTGGAAATTCAGATCCCTAATGCTTTAATATCCTCTATTGTGAAGTGAAAATGGCACATCCTACACAGGGCCTAATCAGGTTCCTAAGACCTTCAATTTCAGGAAGAGGTAGCACACTCCTCTAAGGTACATAACAAGTACAACTCACCTAATATCTAAACTACTGGCACCAAATCATCTCGCCTATGATACTTCTCACCTGGTAGGAAAGCATCATTCAATGAGAAAACCTACTTCCAATTTGGAATTCTAGTACAATAGAATGACCTAGCAATTTACCATTATTTCAATATCTGATTGCACATAGCACTGGGTATTCTTCATGATGGACTGATCTGACTGTTGGACATGCCTTCTTGAGACAGACTGAAATGCATCTTCACATAGATTTATGGATCATCACTAATAATGGCTTTAGCTCTATGATGAGGTCGCTGGCCCACCAAAATAGTGACACTGGTGACTAAATAGATAGTGATATGATATACATATAATTTACTCTCAGGCTCTAGCTCTCTCTATGTTTATCTTTATATCACCGGCACTCTCAAACAGAGAGCATCCTTATTTAAAGATCAGTGTCTGTAGTGAGCCTATGCCTTCACTCGTCATTTCTACCACTGGTTGGGGGCTTTGTGCTCAAAACCATTATAGGAATGGTATTAGCACAAAGAACTACAAAACTTGTCCTATTTGTCAGCTATGCCAACATGTATGAAGGAGATTTCGACAGGGCCTGTTTTCAGCAATTTGTAAGTTATACACAATCTTTCCAACTCTACCCAGGTGTCAGGAGTGCAGAATTGGAAGTTTTTGCATATTTATTTTTTTTATTTTTTATTTTTAGCAATGGTATGGCTTATTAAGCCGTGCTTTAGCATGGGCTCTGGGGCTTGCCTGTGGTGCTCTTGTTGTATAAAACCCAGATGTTCTGCCAGTTCTTTGTGAGCACGAACACCAGGAAATTGACAGCTATGCAGATGTTGTACATAAGCTTATCATCCGTCATCCTCACAGGGCCAACACCCACTGGCAGACACAGCACCTTCTTCATCTGGAACTTGACCACAGATTTTACTTCATCGACTTCGGCTGCCAAGTTCTCCTTGTGGGTGAGCAAGGAAGCGAGCTTGCCAAGCTGTATCAGGTTTGGGCCCAGGATTCATGGGATCTGCTTCAGCACTTGTTATTGTTTGTCTTGTTGATAATAGCCATTCTAACAGTCGTGAGGTGGTATCTTATTGTAGTTTTGATGTTCATTTTCCTAGTAGCCAGTGAAGTTGAGTATCTTTTCATATATCTGTTGGCCATTTGTATGTCTCCTTGGGAGAAGTGTCTGTTTAAATCCTCTGCCCACTTTTTAATTGGATTTTTGATTTGTTTGGTGTTGACTTGTATGAGTTCTTTGTATACTAACCCCTTGTCAGAGCTGTTGTTCACAAACATCTTCTCCCATTTGGTTGGTTGAATTTTTGTTTGGTTGACAGTTCCTTTTGTTGTGCAGAAGATTTTTAGCTCGACATAGTCCTGTTCATTATCTTTTCAATGAAAACAAGCAGAATAAAATACCTGGAAATAAACTTAATAAAGTATGTAAAGAACCTAAACACTAGAATCTACAAGGTTTTATTAAGAAAAATTGAAGAAGACACAAAGAACGGGAAAGATATTTTGTGTTCATAGATTGGAAGAATTAGCATAGGTAAAATAGCCATATTACCCAAAGCAATATACAGATTTAATGCAGTTCCCATAAAAAAATCCCTATGGCATTTAAAAAAAATAAAACAAAAATATCATCAGGTTTGTATGGAACCACAAAAAGACCCCGAATAACCAAAGCAACCCTGAGAAAAAAAAACAAAGCCAGAGGTATCACACTCCCTGACTTCAAGGTGTACTTGTCTTATATTTAATGCTCAGATTGTACTCAGCTTATTTTTAATAAGAATTTTGGAGTTGGCCACAGAGTGGAATAGAAGACCGTGGATAAAGGACTATGCCTGCCCCCTTCCTATGCCACGTGGCCTGGTGCAGAGCTGTTCGCCTACACTGGACTGGTCTTCAGAGCAGCAGCAGCCAAAGTTCTGGCTGACACCAGCAAGGCTTGTGTGGAATCTCTTGAGAAGAGTAATGGGTGGCTTTCCTAAGTCTGACTTATCTTGTTTCAGTTTGCAATGTAAAAAAGACCTCCAGAAGTTTTTTTCATCTATTTTGGGATCGTTTACACATTTAAGTTGCTTTGCCAAAGCAGGGTACCCTGTGCTGAAATGCTCTTCTCAACATGACTGGCACAAGCGCGACTCTCATGAAGTATTAAGCTCCAGGGATTCGGGTGGTTCGCTCCAACCTTGCTTCTCCATTGTCATGAATACATCTTTTAACACTTTGTCATAAGTAGCTCGGTCAACATGTACCTTAGATAACAATTATACAGAATCCCTGTGCTCGTGAAGATGGTTATGGCAGGATATTCTCACTTTCTATTTAGATTATGAATACTTTGAATACTAAAGTAGAATTTTATATCCCATATAACCTAGATATATCTATTTTAAACTATTCATAGGAGGTATTTCCATATGAAAATTCTGAATTTATGACTCATTTCCATTTTCAAAAAATACATCTTGTCTCTCCAACTGAACTGTATGTACTATTGATACAAAATATAATTTATATCTTTATGATGTCTTTGTATTGACTACCTCAACTTTTAAATATAATAAATAATAACTGTGTGTTGGTAGACAGGTTTACAGATTTATCTGTGTTTTGGCTGTATGCAGTATATTAATAGTAGAGTTTTATTAGTTTTGTTATTATGAGCAATATATTTATTTGTGGGTATATAACACATGTTCCTGATGCAAACAAATAAAATGTAAACTGAAAGTACAATGAAAGTTCTTTCATTCAATTCATCCAGAGTCCCTGCATCTCTCTCTATTATTATTCATCTGGCTCATAACCAGAGACTTTTCAAAATTAAATATTGTTCCCATAAATATACTTTTTTAACCAAATAGTAGCACATAGGAAAAATTTCCTTAACATTTCCCACTTGCTGGTATATTTCTTGCATTTAATATTGGCAGATATAGAGCTTAGAGTTGCTTTATTCTACTTTCACTAACTACATTGTATTTATTTTGTATTTTTGTGTGTTTGTGAATGTGTGTGTGTTTGTAGAAGTGAATTAATAAAAAAAAAACCTCTACCATGGAATTAGTAATTTAGTTAGGAGAGAGAATCGTCAAGTATACTATGTATACTATATGCACTATATACACTATATATATACTATATATAGTATATATACTATATATTATATATATATACTGTACTTGATGGTAATAAGTGCTATTCAAGAAAAAACAGAATAGTAAGAGGAGTGTTCTGAGATAGTTGCGAAAGTGGGTTTCTACCACAGAACTACTGATGGTTTCATGGAGAATGTGACATTTGGCAGACATCCAAAAGAAATCGGGATGTGAGCTGTGTAACCATCCTGGGCTTGCAGCCCCCAGATTAGAAAAGCAGGCACAAAGAACTACAAATCATCAAGCTGCAGTCAGGAGGGGAGAATGACCAGGGCATAAAGGAGAAGGAGAAGATTCTAAGAGATCAGGTATAAAAGTGCTAGTTCAGATCAGATGTTAAACTATTTTATAACAATAGCTTTCACAGAGAGGGGTAAGAGAAGCAATGGAGTCACAAGTAGGTTTACTAGAGGAATATCCTGATCTGACTTAGACGTTCTCAGGGAAACTATGTCCCGTGTTAGGAACAAACTCTACAAGGGTGAAGGCAGAAGCAAAGACAGTAGTGGAATGCAAGTTCAGAAATCCAGATGAGAAATGCTGGTGGCTTTGTGGGTGGTTTCCATATAGATAGGGAGAATTGGCCTTTATCTGTGTATGTTTTGAAATCAAAGCCAACAAGAAATAGTGATGAATGAGATGTGGCACCTGAGAAATAAGGGTCAAAGATGAACCCACAGTTTCTGTCGAGGGTAAGTGAAATGCTGGAGCTGTGAGGGAGATAAGAAACTGTGGGGTTTGGAAGGTTGGGGTGACTAATTAATAGCCTACACAATCCATATGAAATGGGATGGAGGTATGAGTGTGGGGAGAACAAAGTGAATAGAATGGGCATGAGCTGTGGTTTGAGGAATAGTTGAAAGAATGAGCTTAAAAATGTTGGAGACTGTTATGCTGAGTGAAATAAAGCCAGTCACAGAAAGACGAGTACCATATGATTTCACTTATATTTGGAATCTAGTGAACAAAATAAACTAGCAAACAAAATAGAAAAAGAATTTTAGATACAGACTGACAGCTATCAGAGCGGATGGGGGTTTGGAGCTGGGGGAAGAAGGTAATGTGATTAAGCAAAAACAAACAAACAAACAAACAAACTCATAGATAGACAAAGGAAAACACTGTAGTTTTAGAGAGGTAGTGTTTGCCAAAAATCAGCATAAAGAACAAGGATGGCTTACTTATTTTTTTACTTTTCCCCGTCATGATGTCATTTTCACATTTGGGCATTATTCAAGCACATACTTGTCATTTCTATCTGAAAAATAGAAGTTTGATTTACTTATATAATCCACTGTGGTCTTGTAGTTCCTGAGTTTTTAAAAAAAGATGATGGAAGACATTTGTTCCTATGCAGGCTTTTGTTTTATTGCTGTCCATCCATAACACAGCACCCCATCTTTCAAAATAACAACTCACCAAAGGTCAGTTTAATGATCTCCATATTTGTGTCCATGGTCTATATTATATTACTTATTATATATATGGTTTTTCCCTTTTCAAGTCTTCATGTTGTTAGTCTCTTCTCTGTGCTTGCACTGCTCTTCTTAGTAATTTTCATTGTGCCTTGTTAGTAAACTTTTGCTCTTCAAGATGTACAACAAAATCCAGCACCCACATTTGCCTATTGCCACCTTTATTTCAGGACAAACCATTTAATTCTCTTTTTGATGCAATTAGGAGAAGCTCTAATTTTTTAAAAAAATATTTTCAATGATTTTATTTATTTATTCTATACAGAGGAGAAGGGAGGGAGAAAGAGAAGCAGAGAAATATCAATGTGTGGTTACCTCTCACACACCCTCAACTGGGGACCTGGCCCATAACCCAGGCATGTGCCCTGACTGGAAATTAAACTTGGACCCTTTGGCTCTCTGGCTGGTGCTCAATCCACTGAGCCACATCAGCCAGGGCGGGAACAGCTCTAATTTTTCAATGCATTTAATATGCACACAACTAAGTCTTGGATCCCATAGACATACTTCACGTCAGTTGTTGTGATTACTTTGGGCAACATCTTTGCCTTTCATTTTTTTCTCATTTTGAAAATAAAGAAGTACGCGTGTGTTTAATTGTTTTCTGAAGTGTGGTTCACAGAAACCTTGTGAAACGTGGCACCAGAGGCGCAGGACCCAGGGGCCCAGGGCTGTAGACTGTGCGGCCCCAGAGAGCACATGAGACTTGAGGCATCAGCCGGTCCCTCCACACTGTGAATAAGGCCTCCCCCGGAGGTCACAGTGGGGACTACCGGGGAAGTGCACATAAAAACGACTTACACTCTAAACAGCACTAAGAGAAATTTTCATATATCTACTTTACCTCTTTACTAGAAATGTAAACTTATAAGTTTACTGAAACTTATTTGATATAGGTATTCTTAAGAATCTTCACTGGATTCATTAGAGAATGAACAAGTCAAAACCAATGTTTGCCCTCTATTTTCTCCTAATTTTGTGTTAAATAGTGTGTTACATATAGGTGATTGCATATTTTATCATTCATTCCAGGCCAAGTTTGCAAATAAAAGTGAGGATTATTAAACTAATGCCAAGAAAAGAGGTGTAAACCTCTTATTTAAGGCAATTAAATAAAAATAAAATAATGTAATATAATATCACTCATCCTATGAATATTTGATTTTCAGTGTACATTGATTCATCTTCCAAAAAATTAGCTACAGGTTTCTCTTGCAATGACTATACTTTGAGAAATTTTATGTTTGCTGTGATGTTTAATACACAATGTAACCTCAGTTCCAAATTACTCCTATGTGCTTTCTACCATATTCCTTATTCAATGTGATTCTCTGGTGTTCCTGTCACTTTTTTAAAAAAAGGTTTTACTTACTGATCTTTAGAGAGAGGGGAAGGGAGGCAGAAAGAGAGGGAAAGAAACATCAATGTGTAGTTGCCTCTCACATGGCCCCCACTGGGGACCTGGCCTGCAACCCAGGCACGTGCCCTGAGTGGGAATCGAACCTGCGACCCTTTGGTTCACAGGCCGGCATGCAATCCACTGAGCCACACCAGCCAGTGCTCTTGTCACTTTTTGATTTTGTGTGCCATTATATTCAAACCTTGAAATCTATTTTTATTCATAAGTGAATTGAATGGTAGTGTCTCCGTATCCCTGTGATATATATTAAATAACATATAAAGTTATTGATCTTATCCAGAATTTGAAAAAGGCTTTTTTGGTGTGGCATTATGTATTGTAATAATGGGAATATTTTGAGTATCGAATGTTTACCACTTCTTACACACATTACAAAAGCAGAATCAAAGGTGCTAACAGTGTCCCAGATCTAGGACATAATGCACAATTTTTGTCAGTAATTTTGTGACAACTGTCATGTGTGTGTCTGTGCCCTTGGCCCATCTTTGTATCAAGGTGGAGAAAATTTCTTAGTCTCAACAGAGTGCGAGTAATTTAATGAATAAAACATACTTTGAACAATTTAACACACAGGGAAAACTGATGTTGTTTCTTGGGCCCCTCCAAAGCCAAACTTGTATCAATTATTCTCTTCCCCTAGTTTGTGTATCTTGAATAAAAATATAATAAAAATTGAGTGTGCACAGAGAAGACAGGTTTTGTCAATTATAATTTAAAAGTTGTAGCTTTACAAGTTTGTGTCAATGTAAAGCTTTTCTTTGAAAATATGTTTAGCTGTTACGCACTAGCTGGACTTTTGAACAGATTTAACAAGCTTAAAAATATAGTGACCACTTGTCCTCTCATTTAAGACTAGGACAGGTATGTGCTGAGCTTCTTCCTAAGAGCCAGGGCTATGCTTCAGAACTTTTGTGTCCAATAAACAAGTACAATGCTTGACTTTGGAAGGTTTGTGCATAGTAAACAAATGAATGTTAACTGTCTTAATTGTTCTGCTTAAGAAAACCTTATGCTATGCTGTTTTGGAGAGAGTATAGCTAAGGGTCTTTTTATTTGGTCCACAGCTCCAGCAAAAACAGATTTCTGAATTGAATGGAAATGCTCTCTTGGAAAGATGTGAGAATGCAATCTGCTTAGGAGTTGAGATTCAAATCCGCATTTGATAAGGCAATTTGAAAATTTACATATAAATTCCTCCGATAAATCTACATTATTATTCTCAATATAGAATTCATTTGAAGAAACACATTTATTTCCATCATTTCTCTTACAAATTCAAAGATTGCAATTCTATGTAAAGATTTTTGTCTTTTTAAAGACTAGGAGACAAATGCATTTTTATAGAACTGCAAATCAACAAAACAGAGTGAGTTAAAGACTAAGTAACAGATTTAGTTGTCATTAAATTTAGTTATAGATGTTATTTAACACACTAGATCACCTTTTTTATTTAAAAAGCCTTAATTCTATTTTTAAGAGAGCCTACTAAATATTCTTTCCCTTATTTTTGTCATCATTTCTCCCTTAGCATTATATCTAACAATCTTCCCAACATACAGATTGGAAGGACACCTGTATTTTTTTTCTTTTGTTAGTTCCTTGTTACCTGTAATCTCCCCTGACGGGCATCTTTGAATTCTCTCTTTCTCTTACAGCAGCATCTGCCACGTATGGTTGGCTGTAACTCCAAATAAAACCAGATGCTACCAATTCTCATTACTGCCACTGCTAGTTCTATGGTTCAAGCCTCCAACATCACTCATCCACTCTACTGCCTAAGCCTTCTCCCTGGTCCTCCTCCTTTTAGCCTTCTCTGTACTATCAACACTCTATAATAAACAGCAGTGTAATTGTTTCACAAAACGACATTGTAAAATTTATCTGCCAAAATTATGCCATGACTCTCCTTCCCACTTAAAGTAGAACCAGGGTCCTTCCCATGACCCCAGAGTCATTTCATGACCTAGCCTCGCCCCGTGTCTCTGAATGCTCCTCATCGACCCAGATTTATGACACTAATCTGCAATCTGTACCTCCTGTCAGCAAAACTAAATAGGGTCTGATTCTGAAGTGTCTAGCACAGAGAAGCTTTTATTCAAGCATGAGAACCTTAGAAACTCCATAAAGTAGGAGAGGTGATTTGGATTACAAAATCTTCTTCACGGTGTGTCTTCTCCTGTGCAGCTGGGTGTGCCCCTCTA
The DNA here is from genome assembly GCA_028533065.1 of Trachops cirrhosus. Classification (NCBI taxonomy): domain Eukaryota; kingdom Metazoa; phylum Chordata; class Mammalia; order Chiroptera; family Phyllostomidae; genus Trachops; species Trachops cirrhosus. The sequence continues at coordinate 12,447,335 of CM052548.1, read as the reverse complement.
GCTAAGATCTCCAGGGAAGTGGGCTGCCTTCTGGCAGAGTCCCCAGAAGCCTCCCAGAAGAGGTCCGGGAACCCTTTGCTTTTCTTTTAGCTGGAATCAAAGAATAAGAAGGAGGATTGATCAGACGCTAAGAAATATCATGTAAGTATGAGACGACCTCTTGTGTTGAACCTTTGAAGGCTGGGGATCAATTTGTTACCACAAGTTGCCTATTCTTTGTTGTTGTTGTTGTTGTTGTTGTTCTTTCCCTGTCCTTATTTTTTAACATGAATTTGTTCATTTGCTTAAGTTTTCTTGTTAATCACATAGTGGCAGCCTTTTCTTTTTGAATCTACTCAGAGAATGCCTTTCAGAGGGAAGATGTGATTGATAATTTCTTCTTTTTATAAGAATCATTACAATCGATAATTCAAACATTTATATTTGATGTATACTGAATTTCTTATATATTCTTCTCCTTATTTACCTTTTTATTTATTTTGGTTTCTTCAATTTTTCATTCATTAAGGTTTTTTTTTCTAATGTGTAATGCCTATCTATTTTCCATAACACTCACGTTCACTCTCCTTTCTCTTGAAGGGTGGCGGAATATGCCACTCTAACATAGACATTTGGGACATGCCACCCCTAAATGTGCCACTGTGGTATATTGATTATTGTGAGCTACAGACACTTGAAAAACAACAATAACAACAACAACAAAAAAACAAACTGAAAGGCTTTCTGTGGGCTCCCCTATGTGCCTAAAAATGCAGCTTCCAAAAAAAATCAAATTGTCATCGTCCAGGGGAGAGGACAAGAGATCAGAAGTCCACACTGCAAATGAACAGACTTTGTCACAATCTATCATACCTGCCAAGGATTCTTCTAAGGACCCTTTAATCTTTCCTAAACAGGATTCACTCTCCCCTAAGAAGCCTACAGCCTCCCTCCCCTTCCCTGTTTAAGATGATATTTGAGCTGGAATTCTAAACCACTTCAGAGAGTTATGCATATTTTCACCATCCTCTCCCATGTATACATGGGAAATACTTGTTAATAAACTTTTGCTTTTCTTTTGTAACGTTGTCTTTTATGACAGAAGGTTCAATATCATATAGTGTTGATAACTAATTTCCTAACTATATGAAACAGAATACTATTTTTAAAGATATATTTTTTGCTTCTCTACAGGATTTTCTATCTCCTTTGACATAGGACCATTTAAAATGTGGTCTTTGAAATATATTTGTACTTCTCTGCTCTTTTTCTCTTCCAATCCATGAGACATTGAAATTATTTCATATATTATTCTCTGCCAAAAGTCTTAAGGTTTGCTGAAAATATTTAGTATTTTCAGGTGTGGACTATGTGTTTTTTTTTTTCTGTAAAGGACCAAATAATAAATTTTACAAGTTTTGGGAACATATTTTTTTTCTGTCAGTACTACTTATATCTGCTGCTATCATGCAAAAGCAGCCATAAATAATAATACATTACTGGACATACCTTTATTTATAAAAACAAGCACTGGGCAGGATTAATGTGCTAACCGGTGGTCCCTACTAGTAATAGAATTTTCCTGAAATTATCTCTCTTTATTTTCAAGACTTCTTATTTAGAATGCATGTCACACATTTGCAGCCTATTATCTTCATTTCAGATTTATTATAAAGTTCTTTCAAAATTGTTTCTGTGTAGCTTTCTTTAAGTTTCAATCCCAGAATTTTTATTTGGTTTAAATCATATCTAAAATATTTTCTTCACACAAGGTGAAGAAAGGTACAAAATATCACTGGTATTTGGACAATGAAAATATTCCTATATTTTCACCTGTCAATTAAATTATGAATAGGTATGGAATGATTGGTTTGCAATTCTTCCCTTTACACATGCCCTCACCCTCAACTTTAGCTTCAGTCATACCGCTGACATGTTCAATGACAATCTGAGTTTTTGTTTGTTTGTGTTTAGGTAACTTCTTTCTTCATTGTTGTTCAGAAATGTTGCTATTTAACCTTCAATATCTTTATCAGCATATGTCTTTTCTAATCAATCCTGCACAAAATGAGATAAATACTGTTGATACTTACGAGTGTTATCTCTTCTTTGTTGAATTCATTATTTTCCTTCATGAATAGGTGTATGTGCAGGCCTGTAGGTCTACAGATTCTGTCCACTAACTCTCCTGTCTTTATTAGGATCTGCAACTAAAAGAATTGACTCCGTGCTTCAAGATACTTTTCCCATTTGATTTTCACAACCATCAATATGATCGAGTCACTGTGTTCTTCAATTTATGTACTAACTAGAAAAATTAGTGTTTTAACTTTTTGTGTTAAAAAATTAACGTTTTACTATTTCTAGGAGGTTTTAGTGATTCACTTGAATTTTTTAATATATTTAGTATTAGTAATTTATTACTTCTTGTTCAAAATGTCATCAGTGTCTTACATGTAATTGGAAGCCAACGGTTTTCTAACCCCTGTTTGTTTTTCCACCCTGTTGCTGCTGAATGGCATGTTGCACGGCATTTTCATGTAAAGAAAGGGGCTCTCTCAGTTCTTCCAGGTCTGACTGTCAAGCTGAGTGAGGCTCATTTGACAGTGCACCTACTTTGCAAAAGCTCAGTGCAGGTTCCTCATGCACAAATACACCTCGGGGGGTGAGAGCAGTTTTCATTATCTTGATGGTAGAAATGGTTTCATGGATGTAAACGTACATCAAAAGTTATTAAGTTCTACACTTTAGATATATGTTATTATTGTATTACACCTGAATAAAGTTTTTTTTTTCAAAAAATATATAGTTACAGTGTCTTTGTACAAATGGGATATGGCAGGAGGCGGCAGTGTTAGCCTGGAGACCTGTCCTGATAGTATGGAGATACGGCTGAGATTTGGCAAGAAGTGCTGCTCAACAGCAGTGAAGTCAGTATTTAATCATTTATACTGGCCATTGATATTCAGAATATCAATGCCTGCGAGTTTTTTAGCAGGCCACGGGGTGATAATGTACGAAATGAAGTGTGCTTCTGTGAGAGAGAGAGTGTGTGTATGTTCGAGTTAGTGTTTAGCCTAGCTTATGTGAGAAGCATTTAAGAAGCCCCTTTGGGTCTTAGTCTATGAAAAAGGTCTCTGATTAAGAGCATTTACCTTTTTATCACCGAGAACAAAAGCATCTAGTCATATTCTCAGCATAGTCACACCCTGCCTGGTTATCCTTCCTAATATTTCCCCTCCACCTCTCCCTCATATTAATAAAGGTCTCACTTTTGAAAGATTTTCTTTGTAACATTTTGGTTGTATCACATTAAGGTTATATACATATGTATTAGCTGAATTGTGCTTTTAACAGTCATAACTGCAAGGCTTTTCACATACTAGTGCATAGCTGGTTTTATTTTAAAAATAAAAATGGTAATGCCTGCCTTATCAGTTTTCAAAGATCATTTATTGTTTAATCTCAAAACAAAAATGAGATTAAAAGAAGTGATTTTAAAATTGTAAAGTAAAATTTAAATGCAGGTAGGAATTTAAGTATACATATTGCAAAGCATTGGTATAATAGGCAATATGAGACCAGATTGTAAAACACAAGACATTTGCACATTGTTTATATTAATTTATCGGCATGAAATATACTTTCTTAAATTAAAGCAGACTTCTACATAGATTTTCTTGAACAACTGAAGATATTAAAATATTACTATGGAAATGCCATATAATACATGAACACTATTTTTTAAAAGATTTTCAAGATGCAGACACTAAAAATTACTTCTGGCCCTTGCTGGTGTGGCTCGGTGGTTTGAGCGCCAGGTATGAACTGGAGGGTTGCCGGGTGGTTTTCCAGTCAGGGCACATGCCTGCTTTGCAGGACAGATCCCTAGTTGGAGGCATGCAGGAGGCCACCAACGGATGTGTCTCTCACGCATTGGTGTTTCCCTCCCTCTCTTTCTCCCTTTCCCTCTCTCTCAAAATAAATAATTCAAATATTTTTAAAGTAATTACTTTTAGAGGGTCCAAAATACATGTTTTAAAAAACTTGAATCTTTTCAAGTTAGTAGAAAATCAGCACATATAGTTTCAAATTACATTCATTTTCCAGACACAGGTAATGCATTACCTATCGTCTTAACTCTCTCTTGCCTGTCAAGACATGTCACAATGCTTTGTAATACAAAAAAAAATATCTCAAGTATTCACAAAGGAAAAGGTATTGTTCTAAGAACTCACAAATTAATCCTGGATTGAATTGCCATTTCCTGAACTAATCCTGTGAAATTTTATGATTTTGAAAATGAAGTAGTTTCAATCACTAGAAAGAAAAGCATGTATCTTTTAAGGTGAACATATTTCATCTCTATAAAGATTTTTTTCCTTCCAAAACTTTTTTCATGTTAAGATTAAGAAAAGACAGTGATGGTATACCTGCAAGAGATCAGAGGCAAAAAAAAAAACAACTTATTTATATTTGCATTTCTGAGTTAAATAATATAGTTATAATTCAGTGTTTTCTTTCACATGATAAAAACAGAAAGTCATGTTACTCCTCCTCTTTTTCTATTATCCTTAAAATATTTAAATGAGCCAAAATATTAACCAGATTAAGAAAAATAAAATGAATGTTTTCATTTTATTTATTTAGGTTTCTATTCAGTTACCTAAACAAGACTGAAAGTGATAAAAATAAAAAAATGTTGATGTGAAAGAGAATATTAAAGAATTTAAAATGGAAACTCTCTTTAATGTTTTTATTGTGTAGAAACCTATTTCATTTTATGCAACAGTTCAATCAAACTGTAGTTTTAGAGAAATTATACCAATATCGATATTTATATCCTTATCTATTTTCTCTTCATAGCTAACAACAGGATACATTAATCATTATTTTTGTTTCCTTTTATTTTTATATGGATTCTTCTTTTGTTAGAGAAAACAGTTATGGTAGCTATACATCATACTTTGAAACCATTGCTTTTTTAATATTTTAAAGCTTTTAAACTATCTTTTATTATTTTGATTCCTACAAAACTGTTGGTATCCATCCCAGCTTTTCTCTAATTTCTTCAAATGTTTGACAAATTTGGACTACACAGTAAATCCTCAAGAATGGAACCATTTGAAAGAAGTGATATAATAAGCTCATAAAAGAACCTCCAGAAGATACTTGGAAATGGAATTAAGGTGAACCGTGTGTAAACTGTTATCACCAATTAACTTGCCTCCTGGCTCTGGATCTTCATTTCATGTACAGCATCTTCATATTGAACTTTTGACTCCACACTTCTTCACTCAAATTAATGTATGAAAATGACTAGGTGTATATGTGTGTATAGATGTGTATGTGTACGAACATATCATACACATGTGAGCATATAAATATTCATTATGCTTACAAAAAGCTATCCTGCATATTTAAAGATTTAAATAAAGTATTTTAAACATTTTATTTTGAATGTCTTCAGTGAACACACAAAGCATGTCAATAATTTTAGTCGGATTGTTGCAGAACAGTCTCCATAGTAGGGTGGGTTGGGATGGGTATCTCTCCTCACTCTACCCTAACACTATTTTAATATGTGCAATGAAAGCATTTATCTTTGCTATGGAGACCTGTTGCCTTCACTCCAAAATTGTCTACCTGTCATTGCTTTCAAGAGTTTCAACATTTTCTTACGACCACACACAGGAAAGGGAGAGCTGAAGAACCACCTTATTGTACCAAGATGTGTGACAGTGCACGCTTACAGACTTCATAGGCAATAGTGTGGCGAAGCAACCAAAATGTTATATGCGAGTTTTTACCTATGCTAAAACAAAAATTAACACCAAAATTAATTTGAAAAGAAATAAAGCAAAACTTCACATGTTGGAAATTGCCAACCCAGTACTTTAAGCAACTTGTGTAGATCTCAAAGTATATGGTAATGAGGTATATAAATAAATAGATTCAATTTCACCTGAGAAGTGTCTGGAGTCTTATTTAGCTCTAGTCACCACCATCTTTAAAGTTTGATGCCCCCCAATTGCAAGGGATAGCACTCTATGTTCTAATCTGATGCTCTTAATAATGTATCACATGAAGATTTTTTCTTTTTAAAATCATTTCTTGCTCACATGTTCTCTTGTTTGAAATTATTAAACTTCCATTTACAAACAAACACAAAGTCTTTGACAGGTATTTCAAGGGAATGGTAAAGCAGAACCATAATGAGGTTACTTGGAACTCGGTGTGCACGACCATCTGCCTTTGCTTTTTCCTCTTTCCTGGCACTCCCCATTGTGTGATTTGTTTTACTATGTTTTCATGTTTCTTCGCAGGTGTTATACTTATTGTCAGTGGACTTGAACATTGCATCCCATAGGTTTCTTTTAGCTCCTACTGATTAATTATTTGCAATTGTTTTTCATATAAACTGACAATGTGTTACTTAGCATGTTTTAAATGTTTATTCTTGCTTATACATAAATATTGGCCAAAACACCTTTAATGATCATTATGAATGTTAACCCATTAAATATGTATGTGGTTCATAAATAAAAAGCAGAATACAATTTGAACTTAAAAGGATCTTCAAAATCATCTAATACACTGTTTTACAAGTTCTGTTCCATGGTATTTGAGATGTAAGAGTTTGGATTAATGGAGCCATAGAAGCAAGACATATTGTATTTCTGTAGCTTAAAAAACTGGGTAGCAAACCCTTTGATATCTTCTGAATTTCTTAGTTTACTGTGGAGAAACTTGAAGCCTGTAGGGCAGTATAAATCATTGGCTGTTGTCTCATTCATAGCCACTTACTAGCAGAATTTTTGCCTCAGTGTGTGGCAACAAAAGTAAAAAAACAAGTATTAATATTCATATGTAGAGCAAATTGTGTACTGGCATATTGTCTGGCTCTTAGCATGCCAATATGTTTAATTTATTTGAAGAAATAATTTTATTTCATGTTTAATTTTGTATACAAAATCAAAGCATTTACGTACATAATTGTTACTAAAAACCAAAATATACAAGGTCTGTCTGGAAAAAGTCCAACAATTGTTAATATAATGAGAATGGTTTGTGCAACATCGATGTAACCTGGCAGCCAAGGAGAGTGGACTGGAATGTGCAGGTGTGAACAATGACAACTAACTGTACTAGCAGGTAGGCGGCAGCTAAGGACAACGTGTGAGTGGAAGTTCCATCATGACAATGTGCCTGTCATGCACCACATCTTGTGTAGAGGTTCCTGGAAAAATACCAAATCACCCAGGTGACTTGGCCCCTCTACAGTCCAGATTTGGCCCCCTGCGGCTTTTGGCTTTTTGCCAAACTAAAATCACCTTTGAAAGGGAAGAGATTTCAGACCATCAACGAGATTCAAGAAAATATTACGGGACAGCTGATGGTGATTGGGAGAACTGTGTGAGGTCCCAAGGTGCCTATTTTGAAGGAGACTGAGGCATCCTTGTTCTATGTACAATGTTTTTGTATCTTGTATCTTCTTCAATAATTGTCTTTATTTTTCATAGTACATGGCTGGATACCTTCTGGACAGACCTCATATATTTAGTGAAGCAAACCAATTTTTCACTTTTCCTACTTTGAATACAGTTGAAAATCTATTGGTGCAGCAGTCAAGTGAACATTATACATAGAGCAATGTTCAGAGATCAGCAAACAGAAATTAAGAGATTGCGCCTGAATATACGTACAATGTAAAATGTCAGTTTGCAGTAAAATAATGTTTACCTTGTGAATACGATGTAACGTCATGACCTGGTCATTAGCAGGCATTAGAACCAGAAGCTCCATTAACTGCACATCAATATATCTACACCTCGGTTTGTCTTAAAATTTTCAGACATAATTCATTTGAGTACTTTTATGTGTTGTGTGTCTGTGCCATAATTGCTACAAAGAAGCTACCAGGAATATTTAAATATATTGTATGCAGTTCTTTTAAACATAGTTCAGAAATATTTGGCTGTCACAACTGGTTATTGCAACACAAATCATGTGTTGGCCTATAGCTGTTTAAATCCCTAGCTGCTGTATGTCCTAGAAATTAAATTATATTTTTCTTTTTCTACACACTACAGAATTTGAGGCTGATCTCTGAGGTTAAATCACTTTTTTGACCTCAAAGATCTTTCAAGAAGTATTCATAAGAAGCTGTCTCTGGAGCATTCCACTTTAAGGTAAAGAATGATCAGAACTGTATGGGTACTGAAAAATAAAAAAGAAAGAAAAGGTTTAGCTAATAGAATCTTTGTGCACAAGAATAAGATTCCTTTTACCAACTGTCTTTTGTTCATTTTTTAAATTTATAATAATTTCTTAATGTCTTACCAAAATAAAATAATAGTAATAGCCCATAACACTTTAATACTCTGGAAAGATATATGATGGTGTTGGCATAGGTTTCTAGTTAGTATCAACAATGAGAGAAAATTTAATCAGACATTAAGCCTAATCTGCTAGGGAGCTGATACCGAAGGTAAACCACATTCACTAGGAAGCCACTGTATTCACAGGCTCCCCAGGGGGCTTTCGCAGCCTCCCTTAAGGGAAGAATCTGCTACCGTTCTTTGGCAGTGAGGACCAAGTGGGAGGGATAGAACAGCAGTAGCAACCCCTTTGCTAGGTGCCTGAGCAGTAGAAACCAAGATGGTGCAGGGGGTGGTAGGCACAAGTGCACCAGAAAACAGACGATGCTGCAGAACTCTGGGGCATGTGCAGTGGGAGCTGAGGTGGGGACATAAGGGGGCAGAGCCTAGTCTGGGTAAATCTGGTTAAAGGATCAGATTGGATGAGGGCGCAGAACCCCAGAAGGTCCAGAAAAGGGGTTGGTTAGGGGGAAAGCCCAGCAGAAGCCTGCAAAGAATTAGGAAGAAGGTTGGATTGTTTGCAAGACAGCCTGCTCATTCCTGAAAAACAAGGAAATAAAGGGAGGATTATCAGGAATCTCGGGGCACTTGCTGTTAGAGCCTGCCTGCCCTCTGCATCCCAGGGGGCATGCCGTTTCCCCTCACCCCAGTAAATCTCGCCACTAAGCTTAAACTCCTCCCACACGTGTGCCCTTTGAAATTCCTTTCTCGCAACACCGCAGAAACCAATTTTCACCAGAACAATTGTACTCAATGTATTAACTATAGTTTTTAGAAGAAATGTCTCTCTCCTACTTAACGATTTTCATGAAAAAAAGGTTTTGCTTAAATGCCCATGAGTCTGAGTCCCAGCATTCACTTCTCTGGGCAAAAATGATACGAGTCTTTTGTTAAGCAAACAACAGTGTTTATTTACATTTTTTAATTGGTTAGAATTAACTTATATCTTGAAAATAGGGTCAGTTTGTCTCTTTATCCTTTTATCCTCCTTACGTACATGTGGGAAGAGGGTTTTTGTTGTTGTTTTATACAAAACTATGAAAACATTTATTGGAGTTTATTTCTTCCTAAAATGCCCTTTTGTTTAACACAGATCTGTTATAATCAAAATCACTCATAATAGAAAAACACTCATGTAGCAAATGTCTGAGCTGCTTAATGATACAGGAAACAATGCCCTGTAACAACAAAAATAATATATCTAAATCTATGTAACCTGGTGTAATAAGGTGTTGAAATAAAAATCATTATTAAAACTCTTAAAGCCAGGCTAGGTTATAGTAACTGAATATAAAAGGTCACTGTTTCAACTTCCTTTGCTTTTAGTCATAGCTATATATGCAGGGTCTAATAAAAGGTATAAATGAAGGACAGGAATGGTGTAGGTCCTGGGAAGAGTCCTTAAATCAAGAGGACATGCTCTTTTCTTTCTTTTCTCCTTACTGCTGCACTTCCAGATGCTTACTGCCCAATGTGGCTAAAAAACCCAACTGTATTTCTGAGGTGTCTACAGGCAGTCATTTTCACATTCAGATGTCATTATGGAGCAAGCTAATGACATGTGGATGATGCGGTAGAGAGCTTGAAGAAACGCAGGGCTTTTTTGAATCATACAAATTGACTAGTGACCTTGTGACATTTTATAAGAGCCATACTGCAGTTTTAAACCATCATTTAATGCCTTGGGGCGTTGGAGCAGCCACTAGCCACTACATTTTCTCCCAGATAAGAGTCCTTGGTAAACTTTCCAATCAGCCATTCTCTCTCTCCCTCTCTCTCTCTCTCACCCCTCCTTCTTTGCCTCTTCTACCTCAGAGTTCTTTAATCATAACACATAGGGTTTTTTTGGTTGTTGTTGTTATGTCTTCTATATTTTCTGTAATCTCCCTTTAAAGATTTCAAGATTTCCTGGTTGAGTGAACAATCTGGATTTTTTTTAAAACAAATCTTGACAATTTTTTTTACCACTTTATATCCCTCAAAAGTGTTAACTCATGTCTTGGAAACTAATTTAAAGAGCTAATTTTAGTGAATTTATTATCAGCTGGAGATATAATATATATTTATTTATTTCCTAGATAACATTACAACATTTAAATGATCCTTCTGTTCATCAACATTAAAGGTCATGTTAAATAGTGTGGATGTTTCAGACAAAGTGGGTTCTATTAGTAGCAAACAGTTAAATACCTGTCAAAATTCAACATGAAGGTGGCTATCCCTTCTGCCATGTGCAAATTAATAACTTTTCAATGTTAAATGTCTTGTGAGAATACATTATCGTTTGACTTTTACCTCGGGAATGGATGCTATCACTCTGGAAATATTGTTCCACGCATGCACTGCTGACTGGCGCCCAGTGAGAAGTCCAGGAGAGCGGGTCCACACTGACGGCCTAGGTCACAGGAGGAGCAGTCAGTTTACTGTGACCAGGTAGACAGTTCCGACATAAATAGCTCCCAGCTATGCCTTGGACGGGATAGTTTCCTGACATGGCTCTGTAGGAACCTCTCTGACAAGGTCTTATGTCTTCTACAAATCTGCCAGCTACCTTCTGTGAGCTCCAGTTCTTCTTGATGACTATGATGAAGGAGAGTAGCAGCCAGGTGTGTACCTAGTGGTCCCCAAAGTGAGTGTCCTTATATCGATGATCTCATGAGATCTTTGGATGTTCTTTCCCTTCAGCTGGCTGCTTGCTGTCTTAAATCTTCTTTGCAAACCATCCCATATTCACTTTCATAAAAATACTCTGTGTGAAGTGTGTTTGACAGTTTGCATTATTAATTAAACTAGTAATTGCCAAAAGGTAATACCCACTCTCCAAAAAGAACTCAGAAATCAGTAAGGAAATTAAAGTTTTCAATATCTAAATAGTGCCATTGGATGGATGGTTTTACTCATGGTGCACTAAAATTATATGTTTTCAATGATTATTTTAAAATTTTCTAAGTATTAATCTGAGACTGTAATGATTTTTAAAATTCTAGTTAAAATTGCACTGTGTGTATAAAATGTCAACTCATATTTCAGATTGTTGGAGTAAATTTATAAATTTCTGCTTTCCTGTAATTCTACATCTACATTGATGGCATTACAGAATTTTATTTTTTCATAGACTTATTTACCAAACTAAACTTTGCCATTGAAAAGGTTGATAAGAAACAATGTCAAAAATTCATTAATGTGTTTCATAGACTCAATTAGGTCTAAATTCTGAAAATTGGTGTGGTTATTTTTAAAACTTGGCTTATATATTGTAATCAGAGAAATAAATTAATTTGCATATATTTTATGGACTTAATTTACTAATTTGTATTTCTTTTGTCTCTAGGAAAGTCAAAGCTAGCTACCCTACCTTCTTATATTTTGCTGACATTCAGAAATTCATGATGTATGTATTGAACTCTATCCTTATCCCTAATCAATTTTATATTTTGACTTTATATCCCTTCCATATTTTTATTTATACATTGTCTTCTTTATTACACTATAGCACACAAAGTAACATGTATTTTGATAAGACATTATAATTTTTTTCTTCCAAATCAGGTGTAAAGCAAATGAACATGCAATCAATCAATGAACCTTAGTCAAGACTTTTCTTTCCTTGACATCAGCACTGTGGTTTCTATTTCTCCCTACATGTGTTGGCGTTATTCATAAAGCAAACACTAAATGCAATAGTTGATGTAGAATTACCTCTTTGACACCCTCAATAACCCTCTTTGTTACTACCACCAGAGTCCCACAGGCTTTATTTTTTAACATCATCAAACTGTTTTTAAATGCCCATATATGGAGAAATTTTGCCTCCTTGTTTCCTTCTATACCTACAATGTTTCATCCACTTGTCTTTATCTTCCAGAGATAAGGCTCCTTTAAGGCTTATTGTAGACGTCACCTTTTTCACTAAAAATGTCCTTGACCTTCTCTTGAGTTAACTCTCTTGAGTACATTGAGAATTTTTCTGCAGTGATTTTACCCCTGTATCTTCTGAACTTCCACATTACCAGATATTTAAATATTGACTTCCCCTTGGTCTCATCACTATTACCTAAAATAATCAGGCTTTTTAAAAATGTCCCTGCCTTTTTCTACCTGCTGTTTTTATTTAGTAGGTGTTTCCATTCTCTGTGCTTTCCTCCCTCTCAATTATCATCTCACCTCCTCCAAGTTCCATTTTTCAAAGTCTGAGATTCTACTGACCCTTCGTTCCTCTGAACCACTTCAGTCATTACTGGTTATGCCACTCATCTGGTGTTTTGCATACACTGTGTGTTATTGTTGTTAAGTGTTGTTAATTGCTTTAAAAGCATGTTTTGCATCTTCAAGTAGTTTAAAACTTTAAAGTACTGGCAAGCACTGTCTCTTAATCAGAAACTTTAAAACACTGGCTTTTCATCAGGATTGATCTGTGGGTGTTCTGCAGATCTAAGAATCTTTTAAATTATACATAGAAAATGTCTATGTGTACATTTATATATGCACTTTCTTTTGCAAAGGAACATTGTTTAAAAAATCTTTGTCATCTTCACAAAGGCATCCATGTCTAACATCCATCCATCAAAAGGCTTAAGAATCATGGTTTGCTGTTTTCTACCTCCATCAGTCACCCAAATGTGATGCACTTACTAAATACCTGTGAATAATTCCCCAAGCCCCAGAGTCTCAGTTTGGACCCCTAGGGAACCACAAGCTAAGAGTGAAGAAAAACCAGAGACAGATCAAGACTAACCAAAATGCAGTAAAGCCAGGAATTATTTCAAATTCATGTTTGCCTTGTCTCCTATTGGACCGAATTAATTGTATTTTTATTTTTTATCACATGATATAAGGTACACTATATATGTAATATAGATTAAGATATAGAAACATTGCCTGTACCCGAAAAGTCCCTTAGAAGATGCTCTAGAAATGTCCTTTTTTTCTCCTAGAGCTAATATTTATTTTAAATCTAGACACATTAATGTAGAAATAAATAAAAATTGAGATATGCTATGATCATGGATAAGGAGATTTCTGTTGAGATGTAATTCTTCATTGATCTCTTATATTTCTGTGTGTTTTTCATGTGAAGTCCCACCTTTCTGAAATAGCTTTTCAAATATGTTTGTATCATGGACAGAGTTGGAAGACAGAGATCACCTCCCTCCCGAGCAAAGGGAAAGTTTGTTTACAGCCCATTGTAATATAGATAGCATCTCCCTCTTGAGCAAAGACTAGTTGGACTTATTGTTGTCTAAAACAAGTGTTTCGTACACAAGCATTTGTGGAATTGTAGCAGGCTAAATTGATAGTTTACTGTAAAATAAAATTTCATAACCATTGCAGTTCTCGACAATTCCACCTCATAAAGCTGTGAATTTTTCACAAATTTATATATATATATAATGTAATTCCAATCATATCATAAAATATGTTTGTTGAACAAATGTATTCATATATATTATAATATACCTATATAATTTACATATCTATTAAAAACAAGAGTAGGCAAGGTATTCCTGAATAAAACAGTTGAAGGCTATCATCCACAAATTATCGTAACTTTTACACAGTTGAAGAGATGAAAACAATGTGTAATTGTTACAGAAACTGGAAAACAGATATTGGAACACAAACGAGGACCCTCTGGAAATTCACACTTGTATGGACACTTGATACGTGAAAGATCTGTTGTGACAGATAAATGGGGAAAGAACAGACTTTTTAGAAAATTGGGATAATACAACTTCATATCAACATAAAGATAAAATTGATAGACATATAGTGATTTAAACCTCTTTATTTATACATACATATGTACATATATACAACCTCTCTATACATAAATGTGTGGGTGTAAGTATACATGAGATGCAATTCCAATTAGTAAGGACAAAGATGGAAAAATGGGAGAAAGCCTTCAATAGAAGGCTTTGGACCAGCTTATTTGCTGGTCAATGGCCAAAAATATATCAAACAGGATTCAATGCTAATATAATTTTTAAAAATCTGTGTAGAACAAACGTTGTGAGTTACAGCACATAGTGATGAAACTCTCCCACTTGACTGAACAGAGTATAAACTGGCTCAGTGACTTTGGAAAACAGTTTGGTAGTGTTGAAAAACCAATATGACATGACGCAGCAATTCCAGTTCAAGATAGTACCTTGAATAAACTCTAGCTGTGCTGCAGTTATGCACCCAGGTGTCAAAACTGTTTATAACAGCATTGCTTATAAAAGCCCCAACCTGAAAATAACTCAAATTTCCATCAACAGCAGCACTGAAAAATAAATTGGTATATATAAGGTAATACTTTAAACCAATGAAACTGAACGAAATACAACTACATACAATATGAAGGTATCTCACAAATATATGTTTGAGAGAATAAAGCAAGTGCGGAATACATAATAGCCAAGTTCACATACATAAAGCAGAAATAAGTCACAAGTAAATGCTGTTATTTTCCCATATGCTTATACATGTTTTACATAAGTTTATATACAGGTGTTTAAACATGATAAATATTTGAGACTCTGGTCAAAACCTCTAGAATAGAAATGCCATTGCCAAAGATAAATGTCACTGTTGGACATACTTGTTTTACTCCTGATCTCAAAGAAAAGGTTCATGTCACAATTAATATGATGTTTGTTAAAGGCTTTTGGAGATAACTCCTTCAGGTTGTGGAAGTTCACTTTTATTTCTAATTTGCTAGGAGTATTTTTATTCGTGAATATATATTGCAGTTAATCAAAAGCCCTTCTGCATTCCATGTGACAGATGTGATATTTTTCTCCAGCTATATCTGAGATGTATTACAATAATTGATTTTGTAATGTGAAAATCAATCCAATGTTACTGGAATTAAACCAACTAGCTATGATTTATTTTCTATAAGATTGGTAAAATTTTACTTAAGATTTCCATTTATATTCTTGAATTAGAATTGCCTATAATTTGCTGTCCTATATTGTCCTGCCAGTTATTGACATGATAGTTATATAAGCCTCATAAAATGATTAGTAATATATTTCTTATTTTCTATATTCTGCAAGTTTATATGCTAGGTATCTTGTTTTCTTTTATCAATTTTATAGCTTGCAAACACAATTTTGTGAGCCTAGAATTTTCTTTGTGGTAAAAACTTTTAATGTTGTTGTTCCTGTATTGAATTAAATGTTTATAATTGAATTATTTATTATTAAGTGTTTTATAGTTGAATAAACAGAATTTAATTATAGGTATAAGATTTTCAGGTTATTTCTTTAATCTTTTATTTTTGTCTATTTAATTTTTTTAAATTTTATTCCATGAATAAAGTAGGTTGCTAATATCCTTATGCTTTATGTTTTGCAGCATCTGTACCTAATGCCCTGTTTTTGACCTCGATATTGGTTTCATATAATATATGTATGTATAGATATATATGCACACATATGTGTGTATGATCAACCTTCTCACAAATTTATCAATTTTGTCAGTCATAAATAAAAATGTATTTAAAATATCTGTTTATATATGTTTGATTTTAGTTTTATTATTTTCGCTATATTACACATTAGTTTATTTTTACTATTTTTAATTCATTGCATTTTTTCAGACTCCTTAGTGACATTATTTTTAACAAGGATTTTAGTCTTCTTAATTCACTAGATACGTATATATGACAATATTTCTGTTACTGATTTAGCTGCACTTCAATGGTTTATCATTCATATCAAATTATTTTTCTATCTCCAATACAATTTCTTCTTGGACTCTTTTGCTGTTTGGAAGTATGTTTCTTAATCTCAGACCTCTGGAAATTTTCTCTAGATATCTGTGAGTATTATTTTTGGTTTATTACAAGTACTGCATATGATTTTATTTTGTACCAGATTGCTGAAATTTGCATTTATGAACCATTAAATAATTCATATTTGCAAATTTTGCATATCACTGTTGGGAAAAACAATTCATATATATAAATTCATATATAAATATAATGATATCTAGTGCTTATACTTATATAACACATATATAAAATAAATATATAGATGTTTTTAATGGGGTTTAGATCCTCTTTAAATACTTTTCCAGAATTTTTTTTTTAAGATTTTATTTATTTATTTTCAGAGGGGAAGGGAAGGAGAGAGGGAAAGAAATATCAATGTATGGTTGCTTCCTGTGCATTCCCTGCTGGGAGCTGGCCTGCAACCCAGGCATGTGCCCTGACTGGGAATCGAACCGTGATCTCTTGGTTCACAGGCCCGCGCTTAATGCACTAAGCTACACCAGTCAGGGCCTTTTCCAGAATTTTTATTTGATTGTTTTCCAGATTATAGGCATTGTTAAAATCTTCCATTCTGTATTTTATATACATCTTTCTAGTTTTTTCATTTTTGATATTTATATATTCAAACAGTATTAATACATTCATATTAATTTAGAATCACAATATATTTTATTACTAAAAAAGGGAACTTTTCTATGTCTAGTTGATATTGTTTAATGTAAAGTCTTGTTTGTCTTTTAATAATACAGATACAGCTCCTTACCCTTTCATGGTGCATATTTCAGATTGTATATATTAGTCATGACTTTTATAATAATAAAATAATTGTTTCATTTTAAATTGACTGACAATAGTTGTCGCTTAACTGGGAACTTTATTTATTTTTTAAAAAAAATTTATTTATTTTCAGAGGGGAAGGGAGGGAGAGAAACATCAATATGTGGTTGCCTCCCGCACGCTCCTTACTGGGGACCTGGCTCACGACCCAGGCATGTGCCCTGACTGAGAACCAAACTGGTGACCCTTTGGTTCACAGGCTGGCACTCAATCCACTGAGCCACACCAGCCAGAGCGGGAAACATTATTTCAATGCCTTTATTTTTAATGTATAGGTTTCAATCAAACCTATTACCACTTTGTACTCTCTGGTTGTCCTCTGTATGTTACAGGGTCCAGCACAAATAACGCTGGACCCTTTTTTTTATTACAAACCCTTTTGTTACAAAATCATAAGCATGCAATTCTGTGACATAACAATATCACACTCAAACACACCATATGCCATTCCAGGTGAAAAGTTCAAAGAAAACTACAAATTATTACACCCATGTTATTACCCTGCCAACCATGACTCAAGCAGGCCTTTCTTCTGCTGGACCCTGCATTTCTTTTCCTATATCTTTTATATCATTTTTATAATTCTATTTTATCATATTTCCCTTTTTATTGAATGTGTTGGGGTGACACTGGTTAACAAAGTTATACAGATTTCACTTGTACAATTGTTAATACATCTTCTGTACACTGTTTTGTGTGTTCACCGTCCCAAGGCAAGTCTTCATCCATCACCATTTATCCCCGCCCCATAGCCTCCTTCACAGCCCCCATGTCCTATCCTGCACCAATCACCAGCTATTGTCCATGTCTGCGAGTGCTTTTCCTTTTTTTTTGCTCTATCCCTCCACCCTATCCCACCTAGCCCCCAGTTTGAAATCTTATCCAATAAATTACAACAGTACAGCTGTTGTAATTGATAAGGGTCTTGTTTTAATGTTTATTATTCTCTTCCTGGGCAAAAAAAAAAAAAAAAAGAAGAAAAAGAAAGACTTCTGATTACTTTCACCCAGTATAATGCTTACCTCAAACAAACACATTTTATTTTAGATTATAGTTTTATTTGTTTATTACAACAGGACATTATTTTCTCATACCTAAATTATTAGTTAAAAATATTGTCCTTTTCTCCCCTTTTCCTCTTTCTCTTTTTCATTCATTATTTCTTTTTTTTTTGCTTTGAAGATTTTTATTTATGTTTTCCATCATATTGTCTCAGTATTTTAATAATCTAAAGTTCTGAATAAAAGATGTACAATATTCCATCCTTAGTATCTAACTTAAAGGGAAATTTAAAAAATATATATATTTTATTGATTCATTATTTCTTCTTAGCATTTTTTTCCTAAATCTCTGACCTTCTTTGTGGTAATACTTTCCTTCTGAGTGAGATACCTTTTGCATACCTTTACCTTCAGTTAAAATCTGATTTTGCCAAATTCATTTCGGCTTTTTAAAAAAATGAATGTTTACTTCAGTAATGTTAAAATTCATAAATAATTTATTTACTATTTTTAGAACTCTAGTTTGGTACTTATTTTCCTGCAGGATTTTGATGCTTATTTGTCTATATTCTAATGTCATTGCTTCTGAAAAGTCAGTTACCACTCCCTGTAAATTGTTGTCACTCCATTTAATTGTATATTTTTTCCTCTGAATTTATCTGGATCCCTTCATTGTCTATCTCTTCATTTTCACTCTTATCTCTGTTAGGATAGATGTTTAATTTACTATTCTTTGGGTTCATTGAATTTCTTGAATCTTCTGATTAGTATCTTCAGTCAATTTTGGAAAATTCTCCATTAGTAACTCTTCCAATATCACTGTCGCCCCATTTTTCTCTATTCTCTAACTGAAACAGGGTGCGGCCAAGAGGGGGACCCCAAAGATGGATTTGGAATGGAGTCCAGAACTCAAGGTGTCCAGGGAATATTAGGATGTCCTTGCCCCTTCCCCCCACAGGTGTGAGTTGGGGGAAGGGACACACAGGGCAGGGCCATTGAGAGCTGTTTTGCATAGCAACAGCTTTGCAGCTAATCTCTGGCATGGTCATTTAACATATCTATAACCTTTAACTGGTTTCATAGATATGTTAAATAGCTGTGGCCCTGCTTTGAGCCAGGGAGAAGGGAGACACTTCCACCCAAGAAGTAACTGGGAGGTAACTCCCCCTGGTTACAGCACCTGCATGAGAGCTTGGAGATGATTGGCTTCATGCCATGGGGCCACGCCTGCCCAGACTCACTGTGGCAGCCCAGTAAAGCTGGAAGGATACGGGAATGCTGGCACGTGTAGCTGATTGTGGAAGGAGTCAGAAATAGGGCTGTAGAGGAAGATTGGCATGGGGATTTAAACCCAGACTCGGCAGCCATTAAGGGGAGAATGACACGGCTTTCGCCAGAGTGGAGACCCCCTCGAAGCTTTGCCAAGGAGAACCACGAAGCTTGATCCTGGCCGACAACACAGCTGATGGTGTCGGGATCCTGAATCTACTTCTTTTCCTGAGATTCGGTACCCCAGTTTAGGGCGGAGGGAGAAGGAAGGACTGTGTGCGTCTGTGGGTGTCCTAAAGAACTTTGATATTTTAATGAAGACATTAGGTCACTACTTTAAGTCTGTATAGCTTTACATAAACATTTCCTTTCCTTTTCACAAATCTCTGGCATTGAGAGACATCTTTCCTCTGGCAGCGGACAAAGCGAACCTAGTGGAGGTCCTTTTGGTAATAGTATATCGTCGCCCCTTGGCCCTGTGTGTGTTTTGTAACATAACTATAGTTAAACTTATGTAATTCCTACTTTTTCTCCCTTTGCTCTGTTATTTATTTTTAAGGACTTGAGCTGTGAGACAGAAAGACATTTCCCATTATTCACATAACCTGAATAGTCCTGATATTTTAAACCTCACATAACTGTTTCTTATCGGTAAGAAATTAGAGGGGTGGAGGAGTGAGACAGTGTCTCCACAAAACTCAAGCCTAATGATGCATTGTTTGGGAAATGTTGACACAAATTGTGAGAGCGAGCAAACCGCAGCTGGTTTTGCAGCTGCAGTCCAGGTGGGACTTGGCAGATGGTTTTCAACTGTATGAGTTGTAGCTCTTATTATTTGGGCTGCAGCTGATAATATACTTTCAGCTAAAGTGGTAAATTGCTGGGAGGCATCATTAACTTGCAGTTAAGATTCACTTCCATACAGGTAGCTGTTCATCTAAAAAAATGTTTTTTTAAAAAAATATGGTTAGAGTCCACACGCTTTAAAATGTGCACTAACACATACCAGTTCACACTGGTATGTGTTATACCAGTGCACAATTCTTAGAGCTGTTGGTAATCAGATTTATGGGAACAACTCAGCAGAAATGAACCATCCACCTTCCCCTGGCCTTTGGAACATGCTAGCATTCCAAATTGTGAAAGTAAAATGGAGACACCCTGTCCCAAAAATGTTAAAACACTGGTCCTCTCCTGCACTTCATTCAAAGTAGAAGGCATGAGAAGGAGGCAAAAAAGAGAAGTTTTAAAGTTCAGAATCCTGACAAATACTGTCACAGCCCAGGGCTCAACAGTGGAAAGTCATGGTGATAGTAAATACCCCTCATATGATGTGGAAGAGAATGCCACTTCCCCTCTGTGACCAAAACTCATTTCCCCTTTACTCATGAAGTACACAGCTATGAATCCCTGCCTTAGGGACCTACTACAAAATACCTGACCGACACTCTTTAAAACTGACAGGTCTTCAAAACCCAGAGTCTGAGTAACTGTCACAGCCAAGAGGAACTCAAGGAAACAGGAGGACTCAATAGAATGTGATATCCTGGACAGGAAAAGAGTATCAGGGACAATCTAAAGAAATCTGCATTAAGTAAACTTTAGTTAACATTATGTCAACCTTAGTTTATTAATTGTGACAAAGCTACCATACAAAAGTAGGTTGTTAATAACATGGGAACCAGGTATAGGATATATGGGAATTCTCTTTACTATCTTCACAATTTTTCTATAATTCTAAAACTATTCTAAAAAACGACATAAAAAAACTATCGGTTACACAAACACGCGGCAGCTTCTGATTCAGTAGACACGTTGGAGCCTGAGATCTGCAATTCGAATAAGCTCCTGGCGCTGCTCCTGCTGCTGGTTCTGCTGGGCCTCAGGCTGTTGCTCTCAGAATGGGCCCCAGGCCAGCAGAATCAGCATCGCCTCGAATTTGTTAGAAATGCAAATTCTCCCATCACAGACCTACTGAATCAGGAAATCCAGGTTGGGGCGCAGCAATCTGCTTCAGAGCAGCAATCTGTTTTGAGCAAGCCCTCCTGGGATGCTGACCTCTGGTGGCCCAGCTTTTCTTCTTAACTAGGAGCCATCATGCGGGACTCCACACCCACCACCAGAGATAAAGCAGCAACCTCCTGTAGAGTCCTGCATCAGCACCACTTTTCTGTCCTTGGCTAACAGTATTTCTCCTGTCTCCTACCAGCTTCCTTTTTTGGCCTTTACTTCTTCACTTTCTGACAAAATAGGGAATGTCTTCAAAATAAATATCCTTTTGTCATATTATTCACATGGGTTTTGGCTCCCTAACATTCCCTAAATAAAACACTCAAGTGTCCTTTATTCTATAGATTAGTACTGTATAGAATAGCTATAATTGTATGAGATGAGGAACACATTTTTTTAATTTTTATAAAAATATAAATAATTGACCAACATCACTATTAAATAACTTATCTAGTGTAATATGCATGTGTCTGTCTTTGTTCTTCTATGTTGCTAATTTGCATCTGGAAATATTCTACACTGTCTAAACACATTTGGCAATTTGTAATTGTGATATATGTTGATATTTAGTAGGGTGTGTCATACAGACTTGTTTTTCAATAATGTTTTCTTTAATTTTGGTCTGTTGCAGTGCATATATGGTATATATTTTAGTTCACTTAGATATTTTACATGTTTGTATCAATATGATTAATTCACCTCTATGTAACACAAATGTGTTTTTATATTTTAAATGATCTATTTTTATCCTCATTTGTAGCTCTTGTATAGGAATCTTTACTGTGTCGATCTTTTTTGCTTTTTTGGTTTTGTTATTTAATATTTCTAAACATTAATTGTTGTTGACATACAATATAATGTTAGTTTCAGGTATGCACCATAGCAATTCAGTACTTACATACCTTAGGAAGTGATCAGCACTACAAATCTAGGAACCATCTCTTACTGTACATAGTTGTTATAATATTAATGACTACATTGCAAATGCTGTACATTACACCCCTGTGGGATTTATAACTGGAAGTTTGTTCTTCTTACTACTGTTTCCCTTTTCTGCCCATGCCCCCATTGTCCTCCTCTCTGTCAACAATCAGCTTTTTCCCTGTGTTTATGGGTTTCATTCTGTTTTGCTTTGTTTAGTTTGATTTTTTAGATTCTTCATGTAAGTGAAATTATATAGTATTTGTCTTCCTGTTTCCAATTTATCTCACTTAGTATAATACTCTACATATGTTCTATCCATGTTGCTGCTACTATGTTGATTTTATGCACCCCAAAACTTACTAAGTTATTGTTTCTGTATTTTTTATTAGATTTTATAGGCTTCACTAGTAAAAACCAGTGTAATCTGCAAATAATAAGAGTTTAATGTTTTTCCACTTTATATACTTTTCTCATTTTCTCTCTGTTTTTGTCATTCTTATTTTTCTGGCTAATGCCTTAGCGTGCATTAAACAGTCACGTATGGTAGGCATTGTTAGGCTATTCCTGGTTTTGAAGGAAATGCCTTTACTATAATGTTGGTAGAGGCACAGTTTACCACCTTAAGGATATTTATTTTACTACTAGCTTAACAAATTATCAGTAAGTGTTGACATTGGTCAAATACATGCTCTGTCTTTCTTAGTTTTATCAGCAGTCCAAAAGCAAGGATGGAGAAATGGTAAGATGTGATATGGAAAGATGCAATGTCCACGTGTATGCTCACAGAAGACTACCCTGAGGGGAGCAACCAATGATTTGATTAGATGTCTACCATTGTCTATTCTCTATGTCTCTTAAACTCTTTTCTTTTTTCTATTTTCTCTCTATGTGTCGTATTCCAGATGAGTCGTTAATATCTGTGTTCTACTTAACCAATTTTCCAGCTTTGATTAATCCGCTCTTCACTTAATTTATTGACTTATGATTTCCATGATCTTTTTTCTCATTTCTAGAAGACTAAAATTTTTATTTTTTGTATTTTCCTAATAATCTTGATTTCCATTACTTGCTCATAATGTGAACCCCTATATTTGTATAAGTATACATTTTATCTTACTTACTTTATTGTTCTAATACCTAAAGACCTTGGAATTGAATTCTGCTGTTTTGACCCTTAATCTTATTTATGGGAATTTTAATAGGTCTGTGTGAAGACCATGTTCATCCAGAGAGAGTTTGCCTTAGTTACTGCTAGATATCAGAGGGCTGTAACAATCTGGAATACTTTAAAATTTATCTATTTGAGTATTAACTGAATACGAGCAGTTACAATTTGGTTCATGGAGAACAGTAATGTCCCCACTTTCTCTACAGAGTTGACTTGATCCTTCAAGGTCATAGGAACTGGGGGTTAAGTGGGCTTTCTCTCCACCCAAGGGAATTGTTTAGAAAAGTTGTATCTGATAGTTAAACTCAGAATTTTCTTGGATGGGTTATCCAAGGCATTAAGCTGAGAGATTGATTATGAAGACAGGAATTCTAATTTAGTATTCACATTAAGCTATTTTCTGTTTAAATTATTATCCAGTTATAGAGTACCAGCTATACATCACCTGGCCTTGTTTTCTAGAATCTTAATTGGAGCAGAATTCAACCATGGTAAAGGAATCTTAAATAGTCACCTCCCCTTCACGTATCAATAATGAAAATAACAGATAAACATAAAGATGTGTCTTCACAATCATAGATGAGGACAAACCAAGTCCCTTCTGACTATCACTACCAAAGGCAAATAGGACCTTTATCAACATTCAGATAAAAGTTTCTTTTTTGTAGAGAAAAATTTATGGTTTTAGCCTTGGGGTAAATAACTATGCAGGCAATGTCTCTGAATAGGGGACAGTAGAGATGAGATGCATTGTGTGAAATGTGCCACAACTATTTTATATTTTTAAAATTATCCTTATGTTTCTCTGCATATACTGTCTCTACTTAGGCTTAAAGTATGACTCTTTCAGTAACTGTTACATCCAGGAAACTGATGCTGGAATATGCTGAGTTCCAGTTCATACTTCCTGTTATCCTTTAGCTGTGGACCGTGGTTATTAGCTATTACAGGTTTCCCCTGCTTTTTGAAAGACTGATTTCCGCTACATCACTTTTATAAAAGGCCTGTATTAGTACCTGTTTTTGCTAACCAAGGAAATCTGAAGAAGGTTTCTGCTTATACAAAAAGAAGTGAAAATAGCATTTAGCATTTGTTTGGCAGGGACCCATTGTAAAGGCAGGGTGCTCGCCAAGCAGGGAAGAGTGGCCTCACCAAGCTCCTTCCCTGGGCACTACACTGAGCATCTCAGCATGGAGTACCAGGACTTTGTGAGCTCTCTGTGAGTATCTGTGCTTTATCTCAATCTATTGTGCATATTCATTAGCAAGATACGGCCTGAGGTCATTGCTTTTTTGTTTTATGCCATTTTGGCTTACCCAAGATTCCACAGGAACTCCCTGCTTTGGAAAGTGTGTGCATGAGGAGGTGGGGCAAAACGTTTTGAAAGAGTGACATAGACCAGTACACTGATTAGGTTATTTAATTTCAAGTAAGACCCAGAAGTCTTTCTCTTGGACTGGGATTTTCACCGTGTCATAATGGCATCCTTTAAAGAACTTGAATCCTTTGTCTGTGTTGTTGGCATTTTTCAGTTACTGACTCTATGAGAGATGTGTCTGATATTTTTTCTCTGTACTAAAATTTCTCTTCCTTTCCTACTTAGGAACTTTGATTTCAGTAACTAAATGGATATTCAGGGAACAATGTCAATTTCTGCTGTGGGCTCTCAGCATGAAAACATCAATTTTCTGTCATTTGTATATTCATCAAAGTCTTTGGCCAGCTGATTATAGTCTTAGTGTTCAGGGCTTTTATGTACTTAGTCATTTCTCTATGTTTTTACTAGATTGAAATTTATTTTGAGTGGGAGAATAGTCGATAAATTTAATTTGTAAATGAAAAGCCCACAGTAAACTCACTTTGGTAGATTTCTCTGAATTACTTAATTTTCCAAGTTTTGTCTGTTCTTTGAATAGAGAAAGCTAGCACCTGTCTCAATAAATTTTCATTTGCTGTGTGGTATAACTAGTGTAATTTTTTCTAACATTTTTATGTTAATGGCTCCTTCTCTTCATGCAGGCTTTACCTTAAACAGCACTCTTTCTGCCTACCCTTCCATATTAATTCTCTCTACAAATGCAAACATTTATTAATTAGTCGGTGCACCTAACCATTGCCTAAAATTGTTTTTAACTATTGCATATCATTTCTTTTCTTCCCACGCCATTATGAAAACTCATGGGCACACTTAACTTGTCTGGCTTGTTCATCATTTTATCCCTAGAAGAGCTATTCAAAGCCCACAGTCAGGACTGAAATCATTATTGAGTGAACGAGTGACTGACTTTAATGTCACAGATTTGTTTCAGAAAAACGTATCAACTTAAGGTAACCAAAAACCCAGTTTATCTAGAATACTCTTATTTACACACACTGTCCCGGGTTTAATCATTTAATTACTATGAACAGCATGACTTTTTATTTTCTGAGTATGTCTATAGTCTAACTTATAGACTGGAGTTGATGAACTGGTGGCATTCTCTGTTTGCTGTCTTCCCTTCAGGAGAATATTAGGCTGTCCTAAGGGTCTAGATCACTGGTAATAAGAGAGGAGTATGACTTCTAATACTTGCATGTATACAAATGCTATGTTTTTGGACAATTATCATATATTATAAAAATGCTAAGAATTTTCTAAATTTTTCTATTGTTTTTTATTTTATAATCTTATTTTAATGGGTATTTATTTATTTTTATTGTACTTTTTCCATTACCATTTAGTCCCATTATACCCCACTCCCACCCTGTAATCACTACACTGTTGTCCATGTACATGAGTCCTTTTTCCTTTTTCCTCAATTCCTCCACCTTCCTGTTATCCTTTAGCTCTGACCCCCTTAATGGTCATCCTGCTCTCTATCTATGAGTCTGCCCCCATTTTGCTTCTTAGTTCAGTTTGTTCATTTGATTCCACATATGAGTGAAATCAAATGATATTTGTCTTTCCCTTACTGCCTTACTTCACTTAGCATAATGTTCTCCAGGACCATCTCAAACCATTTGAAAAAAATCAAGAAGAGGGTAGGATCCCTAGCTGATTTTACAAGGTCAGTATTATCCTAACTCCAAAACCAGATAAAGACACTACAAAAAAAGATATTATAGGTCAGTATCTCTGATGAACATAGACACTAAAAGCCTCAACAAAATATTAACAAACCGAATGCTGCAATGCATCAAAAAGATTATAGACCGTATGTCAAGTGGGATTTATTCTGGAAATGCAAGGCTGGTACAACAGTCACAAACCAATAAATGTGATTCACCATGTAAGTAAAATTAAGGATAAAAACCATATGACCAAGTTAATAAATGTAGAAAAAACATTTGTTAACATCCAGCACCCATTTATGATGAAAAACTCTCAGTCACATTGGAGTAGAGGGAACATACTTAAACAAAATAAAGGTCATATATTAGAAACCCACTGCCAGCCTTACACTCAATGGGCAAAACTACAAGAGTTGCCCTTAGGATCAGGAACAAGACAGGGATGTCCGTTTTCATCTCCTTATTCAACATAGTACTAGAAGTCCTAGCCATAACAATCAGACAGGAAGAAGAAATAAAAGGCATTGAAATTAGAAAGGAAAAAGTAAAACTGTTTATCTGCAGATGACGTGATATTGTGCATAGAGAATTCCAAAGATTTCACCAAGAAACTACTAGAACTGATAAACAAAGTTAGCAAAGTAGCAGGATACAAAATCAGTTGTATCAGTCCAGAAATCAGTTGCATTTTAATGCCAATAATAAACACATATAAAGGTAAATTAAGAAAACAATCCCATTCATAATTGCTTCAAAGAGAATAAAATACTTAGAAGTAAATATAACCAAGGGCGCAAAAAAAGCCTGTACTTGGAAAATTACAGGACACTGAAGAAACAAACTAAAGAAGACACAAATAAGTGGAAGCACATACCATGTTCATGGATAGGAAGTGTTAACATCATTAAAATGTCCATACTACCCAGTTTTTCTACTATTGTTAATGCAGTGATAGTATTTTCCTGATCGCAGTACAAAGTGCTGCAACAAATATCAAAAAATGGAAATGTAGTAATTCACATTTTGAATATAGTAAAGGGGCTATTTTCTTTCCATAAGAACTTAGCTTAAATGCAACTATAGCAGAAGCAACTCCAAATCACTCTGTCAAACAAAGATGAAAAATTAATGAGGGCAGATATTTGTACTTTAATTTTTATGGAATTTAACATGTAATGAAATTTAGCATATGTGTATGTTGCTTGCATTATTTCAGGATACTTTATGTGGTTCATACTGATCATTTTGCAATACCCTCTGATGTAGCTGTGGGTCCTTTGTATTAAGTATGTACTATTATGATCACTTGCAGATCATCCGAATGGCAGAATGAAGTAAGTCTACACAACCAGTGAACAGGTAATTTTTGGTCATAGGAAACTTTATGAAACTGAAGGCCAGGCTCCCTTTATACATTGCTTCCCCAAAAATGTCTGCTGGTTGAGAAATTGACTTGTACTTGGATGCAAGAAATGGTGCTTTTCAAAATAAGTTTAAACAAAATAAGAGCTTATTACTCTCTCGTGTAAAAGAAGAAAGGCAAAACAGCTCCCAACTCTGGAGAACACAGGCTGTTTCCAGATCACCACCCAGGCATCTCTGAGTGTGAGCTTTATTAATCATGGTCTGCAATGACAGCTAGGATTTTATTTCTTCATCTGTGTGCCAGGAAATAAAGTGGAAGAAGAAAAAGTATCAGTGGGCCGTGTGTGATACCAGCTGTTTTAATGAGGACACGATCTCGGCCATCAGGCCACACCTTCACAGAGAGGGGGCTGGGAAATCTTGTCTTCACAAGAAGTAGTCATTTCAAATGGGAGGTCTTAAGAAAAGAGGAAGAAGATAGCTTAAAGTTAGACAACTAGTAGTCTCCACCACAGTTTATAGACCATGTGGTTTCATAAAGCAATAGCTTGAAAAAAATGGCAGAAACTGTATTTTGGATATCTGGATATTCTTCATTAAACTGTAAAGTTAAAAACTTCTGGCTTCTTGAGGCAATGTGAGATAGGAGTGGGTAAAAACTTTTTTTGTCTTTCTTTTTAACTCCTTTCATTCCCTTTTGATGGAATAGTGAACTTAACTAATTTATATGTGATATTCTTTGTATCATGTTTTAATTATTGCATGTCAAATATTGTTGTTAAAGCAAAAAACAGACCCTACTTAACTTGCCTCATGAAGTACTAAGAGGAACATTGTCATTTTCTCTACTTTTTGTGCCTAAGTGATAAACACAATGGAGAAGACAGCCATTTGCAAACTTCAGATGCAACCCAAAAAATAGGAAAAGTAACTGGTATGAAAATTTTCCAAATTTAATTCTGGATTAATTTTAGTTTTATTAATGATTTGACATATTGAATGAATAAGAATTTTTAAACATATACAAAATGAATTATTGGTAAAATTCCAACAAAAAAAACTTAATTTTAAATGAATATAGAAAAGAAGCATAAGCAATTAAGAAAATCAAATCTCAATTCAATGAAAAAATCATATTTATATTAATTCTATGCTGTTAGTTATATTCCATAATAGTTATAGCATAGCCCTGGCTGGTGTGGCTCAATGGATTGAGTGTCAGCCTGCAAACCAAAGGGTTGTGGGTTTGATTCCCAGTCAGGGCACATGCCTGGGTTGTGGACTGGTTGCCCCGCAAGGGGTGTGCAAGAGGCAGCCACGCATTGATGTTTCTCTTCCTCTGTTTCTCCTTCCCTTCCCCTCTGCCTAAAAATAAATTTAAAAAAACTTTAATAGTCATGACATAACCACCACAACATTTATGACCAGTCTCCTAAACTGAAGATTATATCTTACAAATTACATTTCATGGAAAATGTTGTTTTAAATGCATAAATCTGAGACTATATTTACAAACGAATTTCTCAATACTGAATATGTGTGATGTTATGTGGCTTCTTGCTGACCATCCCTGCGGTAAAATGCACACTCTCCAGCTTCTACAGCACATCTGTGAAGTCAGTAGGGAGCCATTCAATCATTTGTGATTTTACACATCTGTCAGTTAAATTTAAACATCAAATGCAAAATTGTACACAGAGGGACCTTATGGAGATTTGTTATTCTCCCTGGAAGGTTTTGGATCTACATACCAACAAAAGATCCATAAATGAATCTCTCCATTCATAGGAGATACATATTCCTTTTCTACTAGTGCTTATGCTAGCTAAAACTTTTCAAAACAGAATGAGGTTCTGTAATCATGAATAAACAATGAAGAACAATCATGAATCTGACAATGGATTCTGCAGATTAATTTGGCATTGCCATTAAAAAAATATGAGGTTTCTGAGTGCAGTGTGGAATCACAATTGTTACCATTCTTTAACTGTAGAAGTTTTATGAGGCCAGAGGAAATAAAATATAGGTTAAACATTCTTCACATCCGTAGGAGTTGGCATAGAAGATTTCAAAATGAGCTGGACATGTTGGAGAATTGAGAGAATATAAAACAAACATACCTTGCTGATTATCCAAAATTACCTGTTGTTAGTATGATTCTTGTAGTGTCATCTCCACTTCAGAGAGAATAGTTACTTAGTTGTTGTTCTTATTTAAAATTTTCATTAAAATATACTATAAATTGTGTTTTTTGTATAATTATGAGAAATATAGATTATTTACCCATAATATAACAACACTTTCAGACTATAATCATTTTGTAACTTAAAAGATGCCTGGTTTTCAATATTAAAATTTGTTTTTAAATAGTTTTGATATATTGACTCTTCTTTTCTATTTGATTCACTGTGATATTTAATTTCTTAATATCACACAACAAAAACACTGTGTATCAGAAAACTTTGAACATTCTAGATTTCTGCAGAGTGAATTTGTTCTTAGATTAGTAGTTTACCTCTGAAAGTAAATTTTTTCACCTGAATTTCAAAAGTAGTAACAACAGCTCTTAGGATACTTGTGAACAGTACATGAGAAAACATATGTATATATGTTTACCCTACTGATAAGTAAACTGCTAGTCTCCTTCCTTTTTTTAGTAACTATTAGTGCAATTCATGTTAACATATTATACTCTTTTTCAGGATCAGACTCTATCTTGTACATAGGTATACATCAACTGTCCTTTACTTGAATGCTTGCATATAAAATAATTCATCTATAAGAATGCAAGAAATACATACATAACTAAATATACGTTACTTAGTAACGTATATTTAGTTATATATTATATGTATCACTAAAGAAAACACCAAATTAAAAAAATATGGCTGGTACTTAGTAGAGATCTTGGAACATAGAAATACTTCTAATAATGAAGAATTATGTTTTCCTGTTATCTATTAAAAATGTGAAGATTATTTTCAGCCCAACTCACTCCTATTACATCTACAAGCAAAATTGAATTTGGTTGTACAATTTTCTGGATATGTATACAAGCCCTTTGAATCTGTTGGTGTTGTGCCTGAACCTTTCCCCACTTTGCTGTTGCATCTCTGTTACTTGTGAGGTGAAACCAAAAGTAGGCTGAGTTTGACACGGAGTTCTGTGAATGGCATTTGACTGTTTGACCTTTGACCTTTACATTATTTTAGGTTAGCACTATGCCCAAGACTGCCTTTCAGACTTATGAAACATAATAGCTAAAGTACTGGGTGGGGGGGCGGTGGGGGGCCAGTGCAGGGCAAGTAAAAGGAAGGAATGCGAAGAATAAAAAGCAGATGCCCAGATGGCTGCCTTCTGGCCTTTGGTAGAAAGCAATACAGGCTTTGGGGCAAGTACTGGGGACAAATCATACCAATGGAACTTGGGGAAAATAGATCCACGGGAACCGGTAAGTGGATGGAGATGCAGGATGTGACAAAAGGGAGATGGGTGAAGAAACCCAGCGGTTGTTAGTACAGTTGGTAAAAACTGGCCCTTTAAGAATAGTCAAGAATAGTGGAAGAAAAGCAGTAAGACTGATTTTCCTGTGCCTTACTTAAAAACCTCTTTCTTGCATATCCACCTGAGCAGACATTATTGAATATATTTACTTAAAAAGTAACTACATTATGAGCACTGGTTATTTTTTTGAAGGATACAGGTAACCAAAGACTGAGGACCTGTGCTTATCAAAACTTAAAAGTATTCAGTTAAATGGCTAAGACACTTTCAAGAGGAGCACTTGCGGAAGCCTTGTCAGCAATTATTCACATGGAATTTTAGAATTAATGATCTGGGAATGTACTTACAAATCTAGATTCTGCTAGTAAGTTAGATAATCTTGTTTGGGACCTGACCTCCAAGTAGGTGAACATTTTTGTGACCAGATACTTTCCTGTGAAATGACAACTGATGGGCTATGCGGAGTGAATGCAGGGATTTTTCAGACTTACTTCAACAGAGGAAATATGTCTTCCAAAGAACAGATGACCCTAGACTGTCCCGATGGTGGCCACATGGATACCTAATTCAATGTAATTGAGGCAGACTGCAGAAAATGCTGTGATAAAAACTGCCCAGACTTAGAGGCATATGCATCTTTATTTATAGGAATGAAAGACAATTCTGCAAGTACTAACTAACCTGGTAGCTCAGGTACTACCATAATTTTCTGCCTGATTTAGAGAAACAGAAATCAAATTAAGAGGATCCCAATTTAGAATATAAATTCTTGAACAAAGGTTGATTTTTTTCTCCAAGTTAAAACCATAATACTTCGGACAGATTGACTCAGAGGTCAAAACATGTTCTTTGAATTTCTAATGGGAGCTCTTAGGCTGGATACAGAGTTGGGTCATTTAGTGTTAGAAAACTTGGGGCACAATTACTTAGGTTGAGAAAATGGATTAATAGGGTTACTGTAATAGAACATCACACCCATCAATAATGCCAGGAGTGTACTTAAAACCCTCTCCTAGGAAACACTATTGGTATTCTAAATAGCATGGAAAAAATGCCTTTGAAAGTCAGAATTTCTAAGTGGAGCAAGGGGGTCATTTATAGAAAAAGCCTCAGTTGGGGCAGGACACCTCTGGACAATAGAGACTTTATATTTATTCTCAAGTGGCTTGAGCAACACAGACCAAAAAGGAAATTTGACTTCTCTATGAAACAACTGGTTGAAATTGTGCAGATAAAGAAATGACATCATGTTACCATTGAGGTTGATAACTAGTGATAAATGTGCCACCTGCCTGGAATAAGTTTATGTTCACAAACTACTATTACAATTATTGACTAATGGCATCTAGACTCCTCCTGGTCACTCAGAATATGTAGTTAGTGGTCAAAGGTCATTATCTGTTGGGAAAGTATAAGAATAATATTGTAACTTTAATGTGTATGATGTGTGAAATAACACTTTCATCATTCTACTACATGTATGTATTAGAGGAGCAGTATTATAAGTTCATCGCCAGAATTAAATAAAAGTCAAACTTATATAGACAATAACCCAAAGGAGGAAAGAATATTCCTGGAGACTGACTTAAAGTCTCTAGTTAATGTAACACCTATGGAGAATTGTTGGACAGGAAAACATTTAAAATACCTTTAAAGACATTGCATACCCTATTATAATTTTACAAATGACTAAGGATGGCAAAATTTAAAAAAAAGGAAGATAAAGTGATTGAGCTTGAAATACACTGCTAAAAGGCCTCAGAAGGAATATAGTTGTTATCAACATGCTTAGCAGCAATAATTCATGGCAGCCTTTAGTGTTAAGAGGCTTATTCTTTTGAATAAAACACGGCAGAGACACTTTTAACACAAATTATAAAAAGACAACTGAGACATATGTGTCCAGGACATATTGACAGAATTCAGAGTGTATTGAGAATAAAATAATTACCCAGAGATCTACTGCTCATTCTAGTGAAATATATGTGTAAATATGCTAGTGACAGACATTTAACAAATGCACTGGTGGTATTTACTAACAGAATGTATCTGGTTGGCTAGGATTACCTAAGGCAAACAGACCTGTCATTGATAGAAGGGGGAGTGTATAGCTCTCTAGAATATGTCATGCAAGCTATTAATATATAAAATGGATATTTTTCATTATGAAAATACCTATTTTTATGTAAATCAATGATGGCATATATCACTTTGAAAACTGCTGTTTTAAACCTGAACCTCAGTATTTCCTAATGAGGACCGAAACAGGAAACTTAGGTCTGTTGTGAAGGCATATTACTTCTTCACTAATGCCCCATGACCACATCTGTCTTTGAAGTTACATAGTTGCACATTGCATGACTCGATGCTCTGAAGTTCCACGTAATCTCAGTGTACAATTTCTTGAAAGGCTCTATATACTCAACCTGATTAGCATAAACATTAAATAGAGAACTTTTGTCTTCTTCTTTGAGAAAAGAGAAATTGCTATTACTAAAGGAAAGCCTAAAAGAGACCATCTTCAGAATCTAAGTTCAAATTTTGACTTCTCTCATTGAAGTTCCATGACTTTTCTGTTTTCTCAGAAAGGGGAATAATGGAAATTAAGAGACTTCTTGTTAGAATCACTTCTGCATGCTTTGATTGTATGATGGGAGAGTAGGTAATTTCCTCAAATAATTAAAGAAAATATAAGAATCAACTTTATAAAACAAAAGAATTAGAACAAAAGAACGTTTGCCCAAAATTATAGATTTTTTATCTTAATTACAGCCATTTACCAACACCTGAGTCATTTTATGAGTTTTTTTAAAAATCTTGGATTCATAAAATTTCTCTGCATCATTCTACCTGCATGTCATCAACATCTATATAGACAAATTGTTCAACATTCTGGTCACTCAGTTTGTTTAGCTTAACAACTAAATTATAATTTATTGTCTACCTCTCCTCAGCCCTCGATCTTATGGTGCTATATTTAGACTGGTTATCAGAGTAACACCATTTGTGAAATATTCAGTTGAATTACTTCTCAGTTTGAAACCTGTCCTATATTTCTTGCTCATTTATGTTAAAGAAATTTCAAAATACTAAAATTATAAAATATAAAAGTATATTTTCATAAGTTTTGTGCTCAAATTCACTTTGTGGTACACACCTGACCTAAATGACATTATTCATCTCAGTTTACAGATTATTATTTCTCTTACTTTATGTGACTATGCCTATGTTTAGGTGCAGAAAAATAACTATCTTTGACTATCGAGCTCTTTTGCAATCACTGTTGAAGATGTTCCACTATAAAGGCCATGTAAACTCACTTAAATCTAAAGCACGCTGAATTACAAAAGACATTTGTTCCCCAGAGTGTCACATAAGGAATTGCATATCAAGAACCCAACATTTATTTGAACTGAACAAGAGAAAAACCTTGAATTCAGCCAATTTTTGTTTATTACCATTCACTATCTTTCTTCTATTTTTAACACACTATTTAGAATAGCAAGTCCATCACTACAATGAAAAAGTTGCAAATACAACATTTTTTCCACTCTTGTTAGCAAAGTGAAACAAACAACAATGCCTTTGCATTTTTCCTGCTTGTATGTGCACATATGAAATTACATTTGCTTTAAATTAATCATCCTCCTCCCCAACCCACAAAAAGGCATCACTCAACTCACTCCCTTGCAATGGTGAATTTCCTACACCAAGCATTTCCTAATCATTTTGTTCTCTTTCTAACTCACACACATTCTCCCCAGTGGAACTTAGGTAATTACCAGATGATTGTACATCCATCCAAAATTGAGGTAATTGAAGCATCCGGATAGGAAATCCCACATAGTGCCCCCTCCAAACCCTGCAGTTTGACTTTAGTTTCTCTACCTCATTCAATTTCAATTCCCTCATAATGTGTTTTAACCTGAAAATATTTCTTGTGCTTATTTGTTTACTTGGTTGTTGTCTATCTTTATTCCAGTCGAATTAGAAGCACCAGTGTAGGAAGAAATGGCTTCTATCTTTTCCCTCTGGTATCCCAGGTCTAAAATGGTGTCTGTCATGTAGTTGTATGTGATTAAACAAATCAATAACCCATTGAATAATTTATTATCGAAAATCTATTGTATTATAATTTACTAAAAATTGACTTCTAGTTACAGGTGAATGGGTCCAATTTAAAAGAATGAGAATGAATTTTTTCCTCCTCCAGCAATTTTAAAACAGATGCCTTTCATTTGCATATCATTAAAGCAAACATTGGAACCTGATAAAAGAAGTGATATTTACTATTCTTAGAAGAACTTCCATTTTGGATTTTATTAAATTACCTGAAGCAGCATTGCATTTTCAAAATGGAAAAATAAAAAATCCGGATACGTCTCTCACACTAGATTAAAAGTTTCCTCTTTATACATTTAACACTTTAAGAGCCTGGCAGATACAGAATTTGGTTCTTTCTGTCTGATGAGATATTTTATTACTGTTTATCTGAGAAACTTGATTAACTTATTTTTTTTTCCTTTTTCCAGGAAACATTTGTTTTGGATTAGACACTTCAAGCGTAATGACGAAGTCACTCAGGATTTTCAGGACAGTATGGCCCAGGTTCCCTGCAGAGCCCATTTCTGGGATTATGTTCATTAAAGAATGGGAAAAGGGAGGAGCCGAGTGGAAGAGAAAATGGGGGTGAAGGAAGAGGAGAAGGGATGATGCAGATGACAGG
Source organism: Trachops cirrhosus (assembly GCA_028533065.1). Lineage (NCBI taxonomy): Eukaryota > Metazoa > Chordata > Mammalia > Chiroptera > Phyllostomidae > Trachops > Trachops cirrhosus. The sequence continues at coordinate 12,411,355 of CM052548.1, read as the reverse complement.
CGAGCTCAGTGTGTGCAATCTTCAGCTTTAGCTCTGTGCTGTGAAACAGAATCATGAAGTTTTATCTCTCAGCTTCTCTGTATATGCTGTTTCTGGGAAATATGAGCCGTAAAGCACAGTTTAGGGGGTTTTATGATCTTCCCATTGACACTGGACTAAGGGCTAGCATAATTTCACACTGCAGAAAAGTGCCACCCAGGACTCCAGACTGTTTCCTTGGCGCCCTTTCCCCCAGCCCGTAGCTCACATTTTCTTCTCATAGCCTCAGTCCAGATTCCTTGGTTGTCCTTTTTAATGGTTTGCACTTCATGTTCAAAGTATGAATTTTCTGCCATTCTCTAAGAAGATTGTATTCTCTTGATATCTTTAAGCCTTACTCTAAGATAGCCCTTAGAGTAGCATTGTCTTAAATACTGTGCCCATGCTTAGGGAAATAGAAGAGAAAAAGGGAAATTCAAAAGCCTCCATTCACAGATATCCAGCATCTGGACCAGAGAAAAGCAAGGTTTGCAATTTATTTATTTATTTCTAAAAAGAAGCTGTTGTACAATAAGAGATCATGTAGCAAATATGCTGCCACCACACACAATTGTATGCTTATTTCTTGGAAAATTTCAGGAATACAAGAAGCTATACAATAGCACTGCAGATTTCCCTTATTAAATTCTAGCTGTCATCAACACAGAAGCAATTACAACACGATATAATGATGTCCTATAATTCACTCCATCCAGGAAGCCTGCTCTGGAAGCAATCACAGTTTCCTTAGAGCCCAGCCTGGGGCTTGGGTCTGCCAGGGCCTTTTCCATAGTTCACTACTCTGGATTATGTGGTGTGTGGGACACCCACCTGTGCCTTCCCGCTGTTGCATGTTCTTGGAGATCAGTGAACCTTTTGTCCCAAAGAGGGTCAACATTCTCAGGTTTGTTAAATAATCAAAACTTGTTCGTGTTTTTAATGATTAGCTGATTCGTCTCACAAATATTTTCCTAAGCAGAAGACCACCTGCCACAAGTCATCTTAGAGGTGTGTAGGGATTCCAAGAAGGCCTACACATGAGATAATAAAATCAGCCCATTGTAAATTAGTGAGTACAAATGTAACATAATGATCTCTGATGTGCCCAGTCCTTCCAACAAACTCATCAAATTGATTTAACTTTATAAAGTAGGCATTTTATTATTAGTAATGAATGAATTGACTCAAAGAGTTAAGGTCAAAATTGGAGTTCAAGTCTTAAGGTTGCTTCTGGGACTATTCAGTGGTGGTTGGAGGTAAAGTCTGAGAATACAATTTCTGACAGGTAATATATATTGAATAACTAAAGTTACTTCCCAGAAAATATAATCACCAAAACAGCCATTGAAATTTCTAAGATTGTGGGTTAAATTGTAAAAAATGTGCTTGGCAAAAACATTGTGGCAGCACCATTTTCTGCAGGATTACTCAAAATTGAACTGAAGTGAAGGTGTCCTATCATCTACAAACGGGGAAATAAATAGCTTGTGTCTACCAGGTGATAGCATTGGCCCCCAGATGCCCAAACGCAGTAGTTGATGGATGCTGAGTGAGTTGCCTGGGATTATATAGTGGCAGACTTACATGGAACTCTAAATTTTCTTGGAAACATTGAAAGCATATATTTTATCCTTTATTTATTAACACTTTAAACTCAATATAGTTAATCATTCACAAAAAAAATACTGTAGCAGGAAAGTTATGTGTGCAACTTGTAAACTTAAAGCACAAAATAGAAGCAATAGTAAGTCTGTCTAAAATGTCAAGGACCACACAGTTTCCTCTCTGTCTTCTTCAAATCTATGTCTTCTATCTGCACTGACAAGTGCTTTCATGGAAATTCTATACCAATCATTGCAAACCATGCATTCACAGTCTGTTCATAAAACAATTCTCCTCAACACTAGATGCCAATAAACAAGCCTCTGTAAATTGCACAGATCTTTTTTAAAAACTATTGTCTAAAAACATTTCAGGTTAAAATTCTATTAAAATTAGATAGATATGTAAATTTATTATGCCCAATTAGCTTTATGCAAATGTAGAGCATTGCAGACACAGAATTCAATTCAGATTGGATGCAAGATGAGTTGATTATCTTTATTGCTACTCTAGAGTGATACTGTGATAAGAGTGTTTTCAAAATGTGTCATTCATTAACTCTTTCTAACATATTTTTATATGTAATTCAGGAAGAAAATTACCCCACAAAAAATATTGAAAATGTATAGTCAGTGACCAAAAAAATCTATGTTTAAATAAATGTTGACACTATACAACTAAAATGTTCTCACTAGCAATAACCATAACATAAAATCAGGAGAGTGGACAATACTATAAATTAGTAAGAGATAGGAAAGAGTAATATTAAATATGGCATTGTTGGGTTATTGAATTGTGTGCAAAGAGGGCAGAGAAATATAGTGGAGAAATATACTACCAAATATAACCTTCCACATTCGATCCTCCCCCAACATTGTCTTCGTCTGTGGGTCCTCTACACATGTTCCTTGACTTGACCCCTCCCCTTACATGTCTGTTTGTGTGCTAGTACCACTTTGATTAGATTGTGATAGCTCTGTAGTGTGATGTCTCCAGCTTTTTTTTCCCCCCTCAAGATTACTTTGGTTACCTGTGGTGTTCTGTGATTGATGGCTAATTTTGGTGTCAAAAGGTCTGGACCACAAGATGTCCAGATATTTGCTCAAATATTATTATAGGTGTTTCTGTGAGGGTGTTTTTCTTTTCATGAGATTAATTTTAAATCAATAGATTGAATAAAGCATATCACCCTACCTAATGAGTTTGCCTCATTCAATCAGATGAAAGCTCAAGTATAACAAAAAAGCTGACCATCTCTAGAGTAATATGGAATTTTCCTGCCTGACTATATGCAAACCATAACATTATTTTTTCTTTCTTCAAACTCAAACTGAAATATTGGCTGTTTCCATTGGCCTTTTGACGGGAAAAACACCATTAGTTCTCTTGGGTCTCTAGCTTACTGACTCACCTTTAGCCTACTGACTCACCTCGTGACAAGGCACCCTCCGTGCCCTCATGAGTCAACCCCCTGTAATAAATGCTTCTACCTTTCAGGTAACTAATACATTATGCATACATAGTGTTTCCCACAAAGAACGAGAGTTTTAATGGATTAGGCCCATTAGGAATTACACTGTGATTCACTCTGGTTTGACTATGAATATACGTGTAGAATGAGTTGGTAATCTATTCAACGTAAACTTCCAATTCATCTTTTTTCTTTTGTTTTATGACCATTTTTTCAAGAACAGCATGACGAGGCTGTTTCCTGAAGGGAAAAGTAAACAGACAATGCTATATCTTTGTTTTTACTTTACAAAAAAAACAATAAATACTTTTATAAAATTCTCATTAGCCAGACAGAACTAATAATTTTTAAAATGTAGGAAATTTTATACACTTCATTTCTACAGTGTATTCTGTTAAAACAAATAAAATAATGTGTTAAAATTGTGTATTTGTTTTTATTTTTTAAGTTTTGATTTGAAATATTTTTTTATCTATCGTGTACATTGCAAGAAATGTACGCATTTACTTTGTGCTCATCACCCAGCTCCCTCCACTGTCAACATACTGCATAAATGTAATATAATATCACAACCAGGAAACTGAAATTGATGCAATCCACAGAATCTACTTGAATGCACCAGTTATAAAAGCACTCATCTCTGTGTGTGCATTTCCGTAGCTCTGTGCGGTTGTATTATATGTGCATAACATCGTGGTCACACGAACCATTCTCCTTGTATGAATAATGGCTAGGCTTTTCCAGGACAGAGCTCATGTACCTCCATCCAGCGACATCAAAATACATATTCTTTTCAAGTGCGTATGGACATTCTCTGGATTCTAGACCACAAAACAAGTCTTACTAAATTTTAAAAGACTTAAATCATTTCAATCACAATGGAATGAAACTACAAATCATTTACTGTATTATTCTGTTATTTAAATTTTTGAACATGCAAAACTACTCTTCAATGCTACAAATCAGAATTCTAAAAACCTTTGAAGATAATGACTTCACGGAGTCACAGGGAAGCTTCTGAGATGTTCACACTGTTCTATTTCTTGGTCCAACTTACATGAGTGTGTTCGCTTTGTGTAAATTCCCTGAGCTGTACAGTCATAATCTGTGAAAGTTTTGAATCTATTCTACCCTGGAATACTAGAGTTTAAAATAAAATGGAAATATCAGAAGCCATCACATATAAATACGGACAAAAACATTCTAAATGGCACATTAGCAAATAAAAAATATATATACTATGCAACAATTCCTTGATCAAATGTGTAGTCATATAAGTTTAACTCAAAGTTATGAATTGCAAATATAAGTCACCTATCAAACAAATTAAGCGGTTTTTAAATATGATTATTTGAAGAACCTATTAGGTACTATTGAATTCTGCCTCACATAAAAGCCAATAGTCAAAAACTCAGTTAAATTAAAACGTTAAAGTGACAGGTAAAGTTTAAAAAAATTCAGAAGAATGTTCAGGAAAACATAATACCTTTGGGAAATAATTATTTTTTATTTTTCAATTACAGTTGTCCCCACTTTTCCCCATTACTCTCTCCTGCCCTACCCACTCCCACCTCCCATATTCAACCCTCACCTCCCTGTTTTCTTAAACAAGACAAAATAGTATTTTTAAATGAAAAAGGTCTATAAATTCAACTACATTAAAATAAAAAATATCTATCAAATACATCATAAAGAAATTAAAGGGTAAGTTGCAATCTGGGAGAAAATATTTGCAACATAACTAATAAAAATATTTTCCAAAAAATATTTAAAAATAACAAAAAAGTGAAAAGGTGTGATTACTAAATAGGAAAAATGCATTAATAGTTCACAAAAGTGGAAATAATAAGTGAAAGTTTACAGGCCGATTTTTAAGAATGTAAACAGCATCATTTTCTGTAGGTGCACCAAAAGTCAAGCATATTTCTTTAAAAGAACAGGTCCCAAATCGAGTCGAATGCAGCAGCTATCCACGCTAATTGGTTGTGTGGGGGAAACACAACACTGCTCTGTTAGACATTTGGAGATAAAGTGGTTTAAATCTGAGCTGGTAATTGAGAAGCTGGTTTTTGCGTTGTAAAAAGAGATAGGGGTTACAAAATAAACTGGAGAGAAAGGGGGAAAAAGAAGAGAAAGTGGTAAGTAGAGTCACAACATTGACAATGGCTGAGACCAAAGCTGTAGTTGGTTCCAAGTGAGGAACTTCTGAGTTGTCACTACACGCAGGGCTGCAAGAAATCAAGTAAACTGCACGGGAGGACAGCCAGTAATTCACAAGATCAGGGATCTAAATCAAATCTGTCCAACAGTGGGCACCTTGCTATTTTGTATGAGATACCATCAGAGGACAGGGATCTGATAAAACATGACTTCACCTTAAAGACTCACATTTAGAAGGCTTCTTTTTTAAGATTTCCAGAAAAAGAATATTTGACAAGTTAGACAGCAAGCGTATATCTCATTAGCTCCTAGCAAATGTCAGATCCATTTACACATTCAGACAGATGATGAATTTCTGGATCTTTTCACATAAGTAACTGTTTTCTACCTAATTTTACAACACCTTGCAAGTTGTTGTTTTTTGAATTATTAAAATTCAACCTCCCAATAATTTCAGAAAATGTATACTCTCTGTGACTGTGTGGAAAATAATATATGAATATATGACATATTTGTGAATATATGGAGAGTGATATATAGTACTTTTTATACTACAGTCTATATACTTTTTACTATATGATTTATTTATAATCTATACTATATATATATACTTCATCCTATATTATATACTCTATATAATCTAAGTCATATTATATTTGTCTGACAGTTGGAGGAGATATCTGCAATAAGATATCATAACTACATAAACATGTATCTTCTTACAATTCTGATTAATGTCTCATTTGCTAAGCAGGTGAGAAATTATGTGACAAAAAGACAATGTTATAAACTGGTTATCTCCACACAATCCATCTGCCTCTCAGTTACTCTAAAGATAACTAAGTTGATTTTTTATCGTAACAACTCTGTTTACCTATTCAAGTTTAAAAAGTAGCAATCGACCCAGAGACATATATTCATCTGCTCACAAAAATCCAAGAAATCAGATTGGATTGAGGGTTATCTTATGCAACAGAACGACTCCAACACCCACAACGCCTAGGAGGTAAAGAGCTTTGTTCTGTGATATTTTCTTTCAGGAATGTTTCCCCATTGCATGCTCTGTCATCCCCACAGATGTCTTCTTCAGCACGACTGATGTCACACTTCCGCCACGTCAGCATTTCAGTCTGCAAATGGTAAAGCAGAGGAAGAACAGGATAAGAAGTCTTCTTTTAAACAAACACCTCGCCCCCATTTTCGTTCATATTTCATTGCTAAAAACGTATGCACAGAGTTGCACACAGTTGTAATCGCGAGGATGAGAAAATTAGTTCACAGCTGTGCAACCATGTGCCCAGAAAGAAGAAATTGCATTTTGAAGGAACACTAGCAGACTGCCAGAGTCCTTCCTTTGGAGGACCGGCGCATATCGAACACACTCTTCTTCCAACATACTGCACTCATTCTCTCCCCAAAGGGCAAAACCCAAGGTTCTCTCCTATGGCCACATCCAATTGCAAATCCAGAATCTGAGACTAATGGACAATCCAAACTGTATATCAATTTGTGACTCCTACAAGCCGGTTATTTACAAATGAATAAAAAATGATCGGCATTTTATGCTCAAGACTGCATTACTCGGATACATTTGGGTGTGCCCCAGCATTCATGAAGATGAAGCAAGAATAAAAATGGAGGCTTACATAACATTTACCTACCTAGATATTTATTAAAAATATAAACCAAGCACACGAATTATTAAATACAGTACTTTCTGCTTAGTTTGACAAATTTATTATCCTAAGAATAATGGAAACATAATTCCTTGTTTTCCATCTCAGAACATGGCAAGAACAAAGAGAAATATTCTCTTAATCCTTGTCCATGACTCTCTCTTCTCTTCAGCTCTTTGTCTTATGGTGCGATACTTCCAGCCTGCAAGTCCAAACTACATTCACACCTCCCCTGACCGGCTGCCCCTTAGCTAGCTCTTGGGCTTAAGCTAAGGCCACCGGTGGAAGCAGCCACACTCAGCAGGATAATGTTGGTAAAAAAATCTGTGAAAAAGTTGGAAGCCAAAGTGCTGTTTAGACAGGCATCCCAGAGTCCCAGTATCAGGAACATGGCCTAGAGTGGAGCAGGGGCCCCAGCTGGGCCTAGCTGTGCCCTGGTCTGTGTGCAGCCTCACCTTGACCACTGGGGCAAGGCTGCAGAGGGAAGGAGTTGGGGTTGCCAAAGTGTGCAGCCCAACGGAGCCGCCCTTTTGCTTTTGTCTCAGATTGTTACTGGGGTAATATATGATGGTGGAGACAGAATAAAATAACTCCAATTTTAAAATTCATTCATAAAATACAAACTAGTCAGCCCATTAAAAGGTTGAAATCCCGGGCATAAATGATAAAACCGAGCTTTGCTGAAAGTTGAAGGGATTCATTAGTTAGACTCATTCTGATTTGTGAGAAACCTCTAGTCTCATCTTCTGTGGCACTTGGCTTTGCCTTCTGGAATGTTCTGATTGTGTCTATAATCTTCTGAGGCCGCCTCTGAAGAAAAAGTGTACCTTCTCCTTCGAGATTGCATAGTTCCACAAATTACTTCTTGCAGTTGCAGTTCTAGGAGCTTGGAAGTTGTTTTGGAGACAAACACTCATATTTTGTAGGCGAGTTTTATGATTTCTTTGTAATTATCCTTTCAAAAACTCATTAGACTTTTGGTCTCTTTTCTTCCCCTCTGTACCAATGTGCAAAGAATAAATCACAGTAATCTTTTATGACTATAGTTCTTAAATATGACTTAAGATTTTCCTCTGTGTGCCCATCTCTCCCTAACTCATTTTAACGGAGATTACTTGAAGCTATCTGGATGGAAAGACAACACTCATAATCTTATGATTGCCCCAAATCAAGGTACCTTTTTGTAGCTGAAGAATCATAATCAGGAGCCTTGATGAATGTTCCGGGTGACATTTTTATCTTCCTGTTTTGGAAGAATACAAAATAAGGTGGATTTTCCAGCCCTGCAAAGCCCCATATTTCTGGACTTTCACTTTCATCTTGTTTTGAAAGTCATTCAGAACTTGCCTGAGGTTTTCTCTTTATTGTAATAATTTGCATAAAGCAGCAAAAATCAGGCAATGTGCATTCACATTACAGCTCTTTACCGCCATTTCCACAGAGTTACAGCTCAGTAGCCACATGGCCTGCTGCAGAGATTAGCAAAGACAACAGTGTAGGAGCTCTGATGACACAAGGAGGGTCCCCAGCTTTCTGGAGTTTATGGGGCCATACTGCCAGATCGCTAATCCAATGCCTCATATTTATGTTTCAGTTACGGCAACCCACTTGAGATATTAATGTCTGGGGTTTTTTACTGAAGTTTAGTTTGCAGTAGCAGATCCCCAGATATAATAGCATAAATAAAAGAACTACAATTTCTAGTCTCGCCAACAGCTAGCGGCAGCAATATTCCCAGGAAGATACCCCCAGTGCATTTGGGATAACAACTGGCATAGCAACTGTAACTTTAAAAACTGAAATGCCACTATTCCTCCAAATAGTACTCTGTATTTGTTGATATTGGTCATCTAATGAGTAAATCAATAATATTCTTTTCCCTGAATATGTTCCCCTAAGCTCCTTTCATGCTCTTTCATTCCTCATTCTTACAACACCTCAGCATTTGGCAATAACCCTCAAATTTTGAATGCCTTGCGTCTTTTAACTCATCATATATTCAATTATTTAACTCCTTCTCTTTTCTTCACATGTTTTACCTTCATTTTTATAAGCTCTCGATTTCCTTGGCTGTCTAACTTATATTATGCTCTATGCTCAATCCTTAATTTAAAAAAAAAAATTTATTCATTTATTTTTAGAAAGAGGGGAGGTAGGTAGAAAGAAAGGGAGAGAAAACTTGTTCAGTTGCCCCTTGTGGATGTCCTGACTGGGGACCAAACCCACAATCCAGGTATGTGCCCTGATGAGGAATCTAACCAGGGACTTTGGTTTTGCAGGAGATGCCCAGACAACTGAGCCACACCCAGTCAGGGCTGGTTAATCTTTAATTTCTGTCTCTACTTCCCAGATTTCTCTTCAAAGCTCTACTCCCCATTTCTGTGTCTAAATGATGTTTCCACGATACATCCCATTTTTGTAGTTTAACTTCCCACTTTTCTTCCAGTACTAAGTGGAGAACACCACCCACTCTTTCTAGTCCAGACTCTGTGCCATTGTTCATCGTATCTTGATTTTACATAAAATCTTATCCGTTTTACTATCTCTTTTTGTCAACGTAAGCACATTCCTTAACATTTATGTGATATACTAAAAATGAAATGTCCATAGGAACTCGGTGTCATGTAAAGATTCTATCCATACAATTCTATATCTTCTTATGGGACTCTTACTTGAATAAGGCCATCCTCCCATAGCATGTGCTGTGGGATGCTAGGATTTGTCAGACCTCACTCCAGGCACCTGCTCGTTTGAGTTACATGCTTCCAGCTTCTGTCTCTGTCGTTGGTGCATCCATTCCGAGCAGACACTTCCAGTGCCCTCTCAGTGTGACACTGATATCTCTGAAAAGTCACCAGTAGAGACTTCAAGGTGCTTAGGCCAATTTTCTTTATGACCCAATAATCTCAGTGTCCACAGTAGCAATACACATGTTTGTCAGATGTCCAGGTTTTGAAGTGATGGGCATAATTCAGAAAAAATAAATCATAAGAGAAAAACATTTTAGAGCTAATCTAAATTGCCTTCATAGACCGTGGATATTACATACAAGTAGATTAAAACATTCAATATAACTGCCTATGTTGTCAAGTCTTAGTTTCAAGACTTACTTTTATTTCTTCAGTTTATCCATCTTAATTCCAATTCATTCATTTTTTCTCCTAGTTGATGTTTCATCATTAGTTTGATTTGTTTATTTGTTAGCTCTTTTGTTTAATCTAAAGACTATATTTTCTCTACAGATATATTTTTTCCTTTTAGAGTTTTTATACATCTAATCTGTTATATGGCATCCTTATTTTCCTCACAGTTCCTAGTCCATTTTTCACTTTGAACATCTTAAACATGCTTATTTTAAAATCTCTTTCATAGTATCCTATTATCTCTAGATCTTAATCAATTATTAATGCATACCATAGAAGTTGTTTTCGGTTATCTCTGAGAGCCGTAGAATGAAGAAACTCCCTGTAATGTATTTTATTTATGCTTTGTAGTCCATATGGGTTGCTTAAATCCAGACCACTTTTTAAAAATAATTTTTGATCTGAAATTTCTACAATTTACCTGTTTTTTATATTCACCCTGCTTCCTTACTATATATCTGAGACATTGGGGTAAAACACCTGTAGTCTCGTTTCAAAGATGAGCCAGCATTTCCTCAATGACAACCGAATGCAAGATGCACAGTTTTGGTTCCAGTAGCTTCCTGACTGAGACTCACCTGTTTGTGGCCTTTTGATACCCCCTGAAGTGTTTAGCCTTAACTCCCACTCACAGTTCTGCTTTGTCCTCTTCTTACTTCTAACTTGGAATTACAACACAGGTGTGTGGTCTGCATGTCTTTTAGATATGCAATCCCTTTTGGTATGTTTGGAGAAGAGACAGAAGTTTTAAACATACTCTCACAGTACCATATGGACTTCAAGCCCTGAGCTCTATAAATATTTTATTTGATTTAATACATGTAGTAACTTCTTGGTCAACTATTATTAAATTCTCTTTTATAGGTGAAAAATATAGCTTAGATTCATGAAATATGTCCAATTTCATACAGAGCAGGATTTTAAACTGAGGTTATATTAAAAAAATGACAGAAATACTAAGTAGTAAGATTTTATGATCATTTTCACTAATAGTAACATGATAATTTATTTCACAAACATATGAACACCTACCATATGCAAACATTGTTTGAGATGTGGGGTTTTTAAGAGAAAAAATAAGCACTAAAATTTAAACATATCAATAGTGCTTTAGTAAATATTGTAGTGAGTTGTAAATCAATGCCATTAAGGAGAAAATCAGTTGAGATGGAAAAATGCCCAGAAAACTCTATTTAGGTCGGGAGGTCAAAAAAATCTTCAAAGAACAGAATAAACAAACAGACAAAAGAAAAACAGACTCATAGGTACAGAAAGAGAGCAGACTGATGATTGCCACGTGGGAGGGGGTTGGGGAACTGGGTGAAAAGGGTGAAGGGATTAAGAAGTACAAATTAGTAGTTAAAAATAGGCAAGGGGATGTAAAGTACACATAGGGAATAAAGTCAGTAATATAATGTGTACATATGTTGCCAGGTAGGTCCTATACTTATTGGAGGGGTCGCTTTGTAAATTATATAAATGTCTACCTACTATGCTATACACCTGAATCTAAAATAACGTTAAATGTCAACTGTAATTAAAAAAGAAAAAAATCTCAGAAGAAGAGAAGTAGATACGATGACGTGGCTATCTGAAGAGGTTGAGGGAAGGGGAAGGTCTTGCTTTCTCTGTGTGGAGAGAGAGAGAGATCATCCTGTTGTTTCACCCATTTATGCATTCATGGATGATTCTTGCACATGCCCTGGACAGGATCAATCTGCAATATTGGCACATTCGGACAATGCTCTAACCGACTGAGCTATGTGGCCAGGTAAGAAAATCATTCTTGGTTACTTTCACATCTTAGAAAACTCATTTTGAATATTAAGATAAAAGTTCAGCTAAAGTTAATCTCAAATTTATGACAGTTATCCAATTTAAGCATGTCCCCTTCTCTGGCTTGAGTCTGTCTGTCCTGAGAATTCGGCAGAGCAGCAGAAAAATAGTGCGCTATCACTTCTGTCCATTCACTGCTTCTCCCCACTGTACTGTGCTGCCTCCAGCTCTCCTGGGCAGGAAGTGGGGAGGGAGGTGAGACAGAGGGGCAAAGAAAGTATGCCCTGACTGGTGTCCCCTAGCATTGATGTCCTCCACATGGGGAATATACTCAAATGTTACTTCTATTCTTTTATGGGGAACATTGTGGCTTTTTGAAGGTCAAAGTTCCATTACAGAGACCTCCAGCACTGCCATTTCTTTGCAAATGTGTTGCCTTTTCAAGTTAACTACTGGAGACATAGCTTTTGTTTCCTCTCTAGAGCACAGACACCCAGTATGGCATCTTCCCGGTATGGCAATGTGGTCCCTTTGCTCTGCCGCCACAGGTGAGTTCAGCGAGGCTGGTCTAGCACCTTGAGGCTTTTCCAGACAAAAGAAGAAACAAGCCAACGCTGTGTTTGCTGTGATCAAACTGTCTGGAGTGACAGGCTGTAGCTCAGAAAACCCCTTGCAGCATACTTCTTTGTAACAGAAACCCAGACAAACCGAGATGTATCAGTTTAGGAAGCATCCGACTAGAGATGAGACGTCAGTTTTGTTTCCTGCTATCCAGTCCCTTCCTGTCTCATCCACTGTTTTGAAACTCTCTGAGCTAGTCTTAAATTTAGGGAAAATCCTCCATCATCATAGAAAACAAAGGGGCGTAAAATGAATAAGATATAGATATATAGGCATATATATATCTAATATGCAAATGCATCTTTTCACTTTTTTATAACAATGTTCATCTCTTAAACCTATCTTCTCAATAAAAAGATCAGAAATAGTCAAAAATTCATTTCATACATTTAATATTAACATTTAATCATCAAACTGACTCTATAATTTAGGTTCATGTTTCATATTTTTCAAAAGGGAAAAATGGCCTACAGGATGCATGAGTTACTTGTGCACATTTACATACCTAATATGCAGTAAACAAGAAACCAAGGACAGAATGAGAGTACTCAGTTTTTCTGACAAGAAGATGATAACTCAGAATTCTACAGACTTGAAATATCACTGGGACTCTAGACTATGAAGAAGTTTATTTGAAACAAACGTTTTATTTGCTTAAAAGTCACAGGTCTTAAAGGTAATTCTTGTTCTATTATGCATGCTGCTCCTACACAAGTAAAAACTGAACCTATGTGGGGTATTTGGCTTGTATATTGAACTAGTTTTCGGCAAAGATGAACTATTCCCAACTTCAGAGATATCCTGTTTCATAATCTCATGTGTTTTCCTCTAAGCAGAACCCAAGAGAAACAATATTTTCTTAGGCCTTGACAACTGTATTTAATAATAACCCAAACCATAATTTAATTTTATCTGATCCTCAGAAAAAAAAAGAAAACACAATTTAATACTTATCTGATTAAACATTTTGTAGTTCTCCCCAAAAAGCTCAAGAGTTAAAAAAAATGATATTTTATAGAGGTTATCTGTAGTCCAGGTTCATCTAGTATTGCTTTTTCTTTTCTTCTTCTTCTTTTCTTTTTAAGAGGGACAGGAATTTAATTCTGAAAGGCTGTATGATGGCCAGTCTAAGGGGAAAAAATGAAGAAAGTGAATCCAGCCATTACACGTTCTTTCTCTGTGCACAAGAGCACAACGTTCTGATCTGAGACCCTCACCGCCCACTGTCGCATGTCACTAGAAAGAAAACGTGTGCTGTGCCGCTGGAGACATCCTTGTTCTGCTAACCAACAATCATTCTCTTCAGAAGCCCTAGACAAAGGAAGATAGAAGTTATACCCTATTTGGCCACGGGTGTTTTATTTTCTTTCAATCACTCTCTTATTTTAAAAGGTAAATTAGAACAAAGTATCTGTGCTTTGCATTTCCCAAATGATGCACTAAAAGCTGAAGTTTAATATTTCATAGTAAAGTGTCTCTCCCTCAGAAGAGGATTTAAATATCCTCATACACACAGAACTAGAGGAAGCTGTATTATGGAAGCCAGCCGAGACTTACTGTCAGTAGGTTTGTGTGAAATTTCCAGCCCTGCTACTTAACAATCAATGTGTTAATAACAGAAAATCTTTTTGAGCTGCAATATCTTCATTTGTAATATGAAGACAGCACTAGGTATCTCTTGGGTGTATTATGAGTACAAAATAATGACATTTTCATATCGCTTCACAAACTATAAGGAATTTAGTGTTATTAAAATATTTAAATAAAGAAAATTGCATTTTTTAATTTTTTTAACTATTTCTGGATACTAAGGTATCATACAGTGTCCTAAACCAGCAGGGTATGGAATGGTACTTTAATGTTCTATTTCCAGGGAATTACTTCACATGGGTATTATCCAGTTGCATATAATGAAATGTGATATATAATCAAGCATTACACATTTAACTTATCATCTGGGAAATTGGAACTGTCAGTCCCTGAGAAAATAATTAAAACCCATACTTCCACACAAGTATATCGAAATTCATTTCTTGGGTAAAAGATACATGCGGGAGTACAAAAAGTTAAAATTGGTTTCTCTTTCCTTCATGTTCAAGAATAAAATGTAATTCCTGGAAGAATGCAGTGTAATGTGTAACAAACAACAAAATTGTTGATGCTGTGCTTGAAAATGTTATTTCAGCTGCAATTTGAAAATAGGAGAACATTTTGAAAAACGCTCTAAAAACTAAGTTCTCAAAACGACAACAAAAAAGGTACTTGAAGAATGATATTTAGTGAATTACTCATCCAAAGGACCCTCAGCCATTTAAGGTTCCACTACTTTGGAGAGTTCCAGGAAAATTGAGTTCTCTCAATAACTAAAAATGCTTATATTCTTTCATTACTCTCAGAATGAGTTGCCTTTCTCCCAGAACCATGGACAACACAAGAGCAAGGGTTGTGGTGAATTACACCATGTCTGGTGTTCTCTCCATTTATGCTACTTCGAGATAGGCATGGCTTTAAAAAAAAGAAAGAAAAGTGTGCTGGACTGTCTCTTGAACTTCATTCAGGATTTTACTGTAATTTATAGTACTAAAATGTAAAGGAATTAACATATAACATAACCAAATTTATTTTTATTTACATCAGTAATTGACTTGATAACTAAGTTGATTGTGCAAAGAAGCAGTTTTCATATTCTTGGGTGTTTTAAACATAGCTTCTAGTTTAGTTTAATCAAACTATTAGGTTTTCTTTACTTACTAGTTTGTTGTTAATATACATTTTGTGTTTCAAACCAAGTAACTTTCACTCAGATGGTTTATCAAATAATCCAGGAAAACAAATTTATACTAAAAAGTTTAGACCACTTATTCAAGAAATTAAGGATTTCCTATAGATAGCAACTTGCCATCCATACACCAAGATTTTAAGACTGCATAATGATTACAAGTAGCCATTGAACAATAAAGATCAAACAGATATGCAATTTATAATGTAAGTGGACCTTATTGCATAAGCCTTCAGTTTAACCTATCCTATTTAGTTACCGGATCTTTGTAAATGCTCTCAATTAGAAAGGAAAGGAAATCAACTATTACAGCTTTACTCAAAGCAGTAATTATTTTACTCTCGTCTCCTATATTGAAACACACATTGCAAACTTCGCTCCAAAGGGCATCAAGCTACTATTTCAATTCTCTTCACCGTCGTCATTTTAAGCAGCTTCCTTTTGCACGTCCGCACCATCAACAGAAATTTTGATTTTTTGCATTGCTGATGTCACATTTTCTACTTATTAAAGCTTATCAACATCTAAAGAACAAATTAAGTTCTCTGTCCTCATTCTTTCACTCTCTGTATATTTTTTTGTAAAATTTCTCTCTAATTAGACTTCTTCTATGACAAAATCCCTTCTTGATTTCCAATATACTTTTTAACGACATTTTGTAAAAATTTTATGGAATGTATGGGGTGACATGGGTCATTAAAATGATATAGGTTTCAGGTATACAATTCTATAAAAATCATCTGTGTATTGCACTGTGTTTACCACCCAATGCCAGGTCTTCTCCCATCACTATTTAATACCACTTTCCTCTCTTTCCCCTCAGCCCCCTTTCCCTCTGGCAATCACCAGACTGGTGTCTGCGTCTATGAGCTTTTGTTTTTTTATTTTGCTTAGCCCTTTACTTTTTCACCCAGACCCCAATACCCCCTGAAACCTGTCAGTCTGCTCTCTGCATACGTGAGTCCATTTCTACTTTGTTTGTTAGTTTGTTTTGGTCATTAGATTTCAGATATAAGTGAAATCATATGGTCCTTGTGTAGCACAGGAGTCCCAAACTCGGGAGCTGCTTAAGTGTTCATGATATTCTGGAAAAAAAAAAAACCCAGAGGACTAGCTGATGCTGACACGCTGTGTATTACTCACATTACAGGGAGTGCACCCCCGGCTGCGGGTCGGTGTGAGAGAGACCGCGACTCCTGCAGTCTGAGGCTCATTTTAAGGGGTCCCACAAAGGCAGCAGGGTCCAGATTGCACAAACCTGTGTGTGGCCCAGAGCTACATTACATCAGTGTGTATGTGCAGAAGGAAAAGGTGAAAAGCAGCCACAGGACAAAAAACTGCTCCCAAAGGGAGATAAGGAGGGAATTCCAATCCGTTCCCAAAACTACGCACATCCCTTCTGAACAGGGGACCCCTGGCCAGCCCTCATCACAAGTGTTGGGAGGGCCATGTATTGACCCCACAATTTGTTTCTCTGTTACTGGCTTATTTCTCTTAACATAATAATCTCCGAGTATACTATCCATGCTGTCACAAAAGGTAAGATTTCTTTCTTTTATATGTCTGAGCAGTATTCCACTGTGTAAATGCAACACTCTTTTTTATCTACTAGTTTACAGATGGGCGCTTGGGCTGCTGCCAAATTGGGGTTATTTAAAATAATGAGACAATGAACATGGGGCTACATATATTCTTTTGTATTAGTGGTTTGAGTTTCTTCAGCTATATTCCCAGAAGTGGAATCACTAGGTCATAAAGCAGTTACATTTTTAATTTTTTGAGAAAACTCCATACTGTTTTCCACAGTAACTATATCAATTTGCACTCCCACTAACACTGTGCAAGGGTTCCCTTTTCTCTACATTCTCACCGACACTTGCTGTTTGTTGATTTATTGATGACAGCCATTCTGACGGGTACAAGGTGATATACCCTTGTGGTGTTGGTTTGCATTTCTCCGATGATGAGTGAGGCTGAGGATCTCTTCCTGTCCATTGGCCCTCTGCATGTCCTCTTTGGAGAAGTGTCTGTTCAGGTTCTTTGCCCATTTATAATTGGACATTTTTGGTTTTTCAATGTTGAGTTGTATAAATTCTTTATAAAGTTTGAATACTAATCCTTTAGCAGATATATCATTGGTGAATATGTTATCCCATTCAGTGGGTAACCTTTTCATTTTGTTGCTGGTTTCCTTTGCTGTGCAAAAACTTCTGAGTTTGATGAAGTCTCATTTATTTATTTTTTCTTTTGTTCCTCTTGCTCAAGGAGACATATTAAAAAATGTTGCTACAAGAAATGTCTGAGATTTTACTTCCTATGTTTTTCCTAAGATTTTTATGGTTTCAAGTCTTATATTTAAGTCTTTGACTTTATTTTTATTGTAGTTTTAGCTTAATAGCAAAATTAAGAGGAAGTTTCAGAGATACTCCATGTGCCTTATCTCCACACATACATAACATCCTCCATTTTCAACATTCCCCAGTAGAGTGCTATGCTTGTTACAACTGATGAACCCACACTGATACATCATCATGACCTTAAGTCCATAGTTTGCCCTAGGGTTCACTCTTGGTATTATAGAGTCTGGAGCTTGGACAAATGTACAATGACATGCATTTGCCATTAAGAGTATAGGGAGAGTAGTGTCACTGCCTTAAGGGTCCTCTGTGTTCTGTCTATACTTCCCTCCCTTCCCCCAATTCCTGGACCATTAATCTTTTTTACTGTCTTGATAGCTTTGCCTTTTCCAGAATGTCATGTAGTTGAAATTATACATTATATGCCATTTCCAGAGTGGTTTCTTTCACTTAGCAACATGAAAATTTGTCCATGTCTTTTTGTAGCTTGCTAGATCATTTCTTTTTCAGTCCTCTACACTATGTTTACATTTATTTACCCATTCACCTACTGAAGGACATCTTTCTTGCTTCCAGGTTTGGATAATTATGAATAAAGATGCTTAATGATTTATGGGCAGATTATTGTCTGGGCATTTGTTTTCAATTACTTTGGATAAAAACCAAAAATGTGCTAAAAATATGTTTAGTTTCATGAGAACAATCTACTCTTCTGAATTCTATTTCACCATGTCAATTTTTTTCTTGATTTTTCTTCCATTATCTGAATAAGTAATATAATAATTTGTAACAGTAGTTTTCTTCATTTCATCAATCTAGTATGAAGATATGGGCAAAAATAAAAAATATATGATTGTCTAACCATTACGCTGTACACCTGAAAGAAATGCAACATAATAAGAGTGTAAACTGTAATTGAAATGTACAATTTATTAAAAAGTCTTCTAAATACTCAGGCTAATTGCGAAGGCATGAGATCTCTGGAACATTAGTTTTTCCAAGTTTATGAATTCTTTCAAGATCCTGTGAGGAAAGAATCTCCTTCTCCTTCCTTAAAGTCCTTAGACAACTTCCTGTAAATGTCTGAGCTGTTTTTCTCAAATACAAAAACATGTTTTCTGCACTCTTCCCTCTAAGCAAACTGAGTCATGTGGATATTACTCTGTCTTATCCTAGATTCCTTTTTTAAAATATTTTATTTATTTCTAGAGAGAGGGGAAAGGAGGGAGAAAGAGAAAGAGAAAAGCATCAATGTGTGGTTGCTTCTTGCACACCCACAACCGGGGACCTGGCCTGTACTTTCTCAGGCATGTGCCCTGACTGGGAATCGAACTTGTGATCTTTTGGTTCGTAGGCCTGCACTCAACCCACTGAGCCACACAAGCTGGGGCAATTATCTTAGTTTCTAATATTTCTGATCATACCAATACCAAAGATCTGCTTGTGGATTTTTTTCCTATAATTTCATATGATTAGATGACTTGGTGCCCCTAAGAGCATGTACACTGTCTAGGTTGCAATATGGGCTCCACCACTTGCCCATATGCATTGCCACAGGAGCACCAAATGTCCTCACTCACAACCTGATAAAGCAGAGCTGCCCCTCTCTCAGGGCTAGTTCTTTCCACTAACAGCAATGGTTTTCCACTAGGGCTCTGAAAGGAGAGCGCGTGCTGTTCTTAACCTTCACAAAAGTAAAGGTCTGGTTCCCTGGAGGAGTGAAGATGGTAGTGAGGAGTTTCACCAGTGGATTCTCTTCCCCTCCTCCCATCAGCATCATAAGACAAATGCTCCCAGATTCCCTCTGATATTCCTTGTGACCCTGGCAAGCGAGTGTCATTCCCCTCTATCTGGCCCTAAGTGGTTTCTCATTGTTATGCTGGCCAACCTTCAGCAATTTAATATTGTTAACCTACATCATTTTATTCTTAGATGGTCTTGGGAAATAAGCCACATTTAAGCCACATGATTTTAGTTTTCTAACATTCTCAGGAAAAATAGTTAATTTTCAGTTTGTGCAGCTTTTTATTAATTGTCAGAGTATAAACTCTCTAGCTCCATATTTCTCTGAGCTGAAACCTAGAGCTTATCTGAATTGATTTTAAAACATTAAAATTAGTTTCTTTAAAAAGAGAGCGGCTGACAGCTCTGGGTTGGGTATCAAGCAAAAAAGAAAAATAACTCATGTACATGGACAACAGTGTCGAGATTGTTGGCGGAGTGGATGTGAAGGTGGGTATAAGGGGGATAAATAATAATGAAAATACAATACAAATAAAATTAAAAAAATAATAAATAAATGAAAAAAATCTGTTTCTTTGCATACATCATCCCATCCAAAATTACCAACATCATAAATGGTTCTTTTACTCCTCTTCTAATGCCTGTGCCATAGCATAATCAGTAACTATCCCTCTTACTTTTTGATGACATTTAAATACCCCAAGAGTTCCTGAGACATTATATTTGGGGGAAAACCAGTATTCTCCATTTACCCAGAAACCTCAGAGAGGGTTTGTTGTGCTGTTTGGTTTTGTTTTAATTATGTCAATGTCAATAATTTGGGGGATAAGTTTGAATATTAAGGGAGAAATTTACTTCTTTATACTTCAAGACTATATATTATCATATTTT
Source organism: Trachops cirrhosus (assembly GCA_028533065.1). Classification (NCBI taxonomy): domain Eukaryota; kingdom Metazoa; phylum Chordata; class Mammalia; order Chiroptera; family Phyllostomidae; genus Trachops; species Trachops cirrhosus. Next base: position 12,391,118 of record CM052548.1, on the reverse strand, counting down.
TCTCTCTTCTAGATTTAAAATCCTTTGAGAAAGCACATTATCTCATTTTTAGCTCCTTATCATGAGGTATCTTCCACATATTAGGTAGTGAATAGTTATTGAATTTGTTTAGTTTGAGTGCTTATCAATTTTTATCAAGACACAAGGTCCCAATAACAGCTTCTAATAAGAGTATTTTAATTTAATTTATTGAGCTGGTTAATAAAATTACACAGATTTGAGTGGCACAACTCCCCAACATATCATCTGTCCACTGAATTGTACGTTTCCACCCCAAGGCAAGTCTCTGTCTCCATCCTAACTCCACTTAAGTTGCCTACCTTCCTTTTTCCTTTGTCTGAACACCTACCAGATGGGTAAGTAAGCATTTCATAGAACTTAAGTCATTTATACAGTAAGCATGATAGATCACATTGCAACTGTGAAAAATCCAATATTCAATATTACGTATGGCATTAAAATGAGGTTATCATCACACGGACACTTAATGCAAGGTACACATTAAGAAAATAAATACATTTATCTCATCTACTTTTATTTTTTAACATATCCTGTTAAGAAACCATCAAATTTAGCTAGACAGAGATGACCAGACAAAATTTTGGACACAGGTCACTTTGGAGTCAACATTACTAGCAGAACAACAAGGTCAGCCAAAATGTATTTTAAGGTCAGTTGTTAATTAGAGAGCAAAAAAGTTAATAATAAATAAGAAAAAGGTCTAAAAAGACAGATGAAGTAATAATAGCAGCAAATTTTACTTGATTTCTATCATAGTTAGCTTCATCCCTATTTAAACAATTGAAAGAATGAAAATTTCATTACATTGTGATATTCTTCTAGTGTTCTCTTTCTTTTCTTTCCCAAACTGTAATAATAAAACAGTTTTGGAAAATATCATAAACTGATTTTATGGTTTCAGGCATTCTGTGATGATGTAACATCCAGTAATCAAAGTGGGAGGGGCAAAAGATGATTCCAGAAAGAGGTGAACATATAGTACCAAATGCAAAAATGATGTTGCCCTATTGAGCCAACATTCATGGCATTCTATGATCAGCTTTGTTTCTCCAATATTGATTCTCAGTTATTCTTAATACTTCCTTTCTTCCCAATTTATTTTTTGCATGGAAGAGAGCAAGACAAATAACTTGCATTCACTGAAATTAAGGAAATAAGTCTTCCTAGTTTTGAGGATTTCCAAGCAATGTTCCTTGCTCACTGCTCTATTTTTTTAATGGTATGTTGTCTAGAATTTGTATTTTTATATATATTAAGGAAAATTTTTCTTAAAATCTGTATGGTTTTGTGAACAAATGTCACGCCAATAAATTCAATAAAAAAAGAAAGAAATTTTCTTAGGCAATTTAAAGCACCACATATGCTTCAGAGCTCTATGGCTTCAAATTATTTACATGGTTAAATATCAGTTTTCTTTGTTAGTGGCCAAGAGAAAGTTAGAAACAATAAAATCCCTAGATTAAACAAAAATATGGTCATTAGAAAATAGATAGTACTACGTTGGAAAGAAAATGATACCTAGAGTGTAACTGAGAAACTTTTCTTTGGAAACTTTCAAAGTGAGATCAAAGAGGGTCTAGGGGAGAAGTATCAACTTAAATGAAAAGAATATAATTCTGTGTGTGAAAAGATGAAAGAGTATGGCACACAAGGAAAGCATAAAGGTGAATTTATTTGTTTTCAACATGAGAACTGAAAAATATATATATATATATTTCTATACATTTATTTTTTCTTCTTGGACATGCCCATATTTTAATTCTTCCTTCTGACACTAAAGTTCTGTGCTGATGGCTATCCTGATGCTGTCATCTGACTTTTTTGGTCACAGAGCAGCTGAACTCCTGGTCTTACCTAGGTTATTTTGCTGAAATTCTTGAAAATAGTTTTACAGTTCAAAAATCTGCAAATATGTAGTCATCCATATGGGTATAGCCATTTTCCAGTTAGATCTGGTACATTCTCAATATATATATGAATGCTAGCTATAAAAATACATTTTACTGGATTAAAAAAGGGCCTCCTTATACAATTCTATCAATTAAAGCAGAATGCAATGCAACTAATAGATCTATTTTTTAACTTTACTACTCCCTCGGTACTCATGCTTAGGTATTGGCTCTGGTCAAGCCCTTTCACGGTTTAGCCTTCCAACCTCTCTAGGTGTATTTAAACTCACTGTACCTTTTCTACGCAACAATTTACATCTTTAATAAGGCTTTCCATCTTCCTCTAGTGCTCTTTCTAATTGCTCATCGTATACCAAAGCATCTTATTTCTTTTTATTTTTTTCAGCCCATATCTTTACCCTAAGTAAGCTCCTATATTAAATAATGTTGGCATAACAAAGTTTTGCCTTCCAAATCATTTTACTGAGTGCAAGTAAAGAGATTGCCATCAGTTTGTTTTTATTTAGCTGATAAGGAAAATAGAAACCAGGAATAATAAATGCCATTTCTTCAGCAAATATTCAATCATTCAAATTAAATTCCAATACATTTTGTTGATGTCTATGTGACAAGTATTTTATGTCTCTTGCTTTAGTTTTTTCATGTGCAATCATATAATATTCTCAGCTAGGAACTTATCAGGTACTGGAAGCCAGGATCAAACTTAGCAAGTCCTGGAAACCAGGGTCTGGATTTGTATTTGCTTTCCACACTGGCACATAAAAATTGTGTATGTTCTTATGTCCTTATTGTGTATGTTCATCCTCTGATGGGGTGAAGAGTAATTTTAATACAATATGGCACATATAATTTAGAGTCATTAAGTGTTTTTGCTTATTTCCCCCAAGTTTGAATAAAAATCATGTCACTCTACTTATTTATTACATACACACAAAGTGCTTTTTACATGCCAGGCAATGGACCAAGTGCAGGGAATATGCATCTGGATAAGATCATGACTCCTGCTTTCAAGGATTTTCTCAGTCTAGTGAGAGAAAGAGCATGAATACAAATATTAATAAGTGCCGATTAGAAATATTTGTAAAGTAATTGTCAATCAGTGCTGCTGAAGGCTCATGGGAGGCAATGGAGGAGATACTTGTTCCTGATGGGGTCACAGCCTTCTAACAGGAAAAGGCCCACAGACAAGCCATTCTGTGAAAATAAATCAGAACTTCATATTTCTGAATGTTTGCATGACACCAAAAAGCTGGATTTATATTTTTACTCCCTGAGATTTCCCCCCATGGCTAACAGGTTACTTGGACCATATTAGTTTCAAAGTAAATAAATATTCAGGGAATATAGGCTTACACTACTTTATTCACAATAACAAAATATAAAAAAAGATCTAACATTCCAGTATGTTGAAAATCTTGGGCTTATTTGCGAACAGAATACAAACTGGCATAATGTGCTTTAGAATTGTGATTTCTCTCTCTCACTGTAATTGGTATACTTTCTGGGCATTTGGGTACCTTGGGATCTCCTTGGTGTGCTACATGATATTTAGTATCTATAGTGCAGTAACATTTTACATCGTATTTATAAACATAAAATAAATATGAGTAATTTAAATAAATAATAAAATATATAAAATTTATAAATAATATAAACTATATTATACATTTATGAAATATTAAAGTATATATACACACACATAAACTATATATTGCACTTCAAAATCCACGTGGCCTTAAGGGACTCAAAAGATAAAAATTGGTGTTCTTTGCCTATGAAGGAATCATGAATTACAACCTGCCCAATAGATCTTTCTTTGAATTTCCTTCAGGCATGGCAACCCTTGGCACATCATTTTTCTGCTGGTTCACAGCTGTCAGTTTCAAATGCAGGATCAATTGCAAGATGCCCCAGAAAGCATAGAACACTCCAAGCAGGACTGTTAGAGGAGGCAAAGCTGCAGATATTTTAAAAATTGACTTGTAAGCCAGCTGTGGGCCCCTTTAGTGGTGCACAAACTGAAATTGATGGTGCAGTGCCTCCTCTTTACTTAAGAAACACAGAGACTGTCAGGGAAAAGTATTTTACTTCTGTTCATTGGAGTTCAGCCTAAAGCTGGTGGGTGAATTAAAAAGGTGACATTTTCCAGAGAGGCACTGTTTTTCCTGATTATCATACTGAGCATGGTCACATTTTCATTGTGGTGGTATTATTCTAGATAACCAAATGCATCAACTTTTCCTTTGACAGTTTATGCATTTTATTTTAATAATTTATCTAACTAAAGTATTCCATATTTTTAAAAAAATGTTCAGATTAAACTATTATTCTACTAGCAAACATTAATTAATATCACAGCATTTCTTTCATGAAATATGTCTTTTGAACTGGATTCATAATGTCCCTATTCTGCAATTGCATTAATCTAGAAAACATTTGTACTCCCTTTACTGTCCTCATCAGTGACAAATTTTAGAAAACTAACTCTAATGGACCTTCTCTGCATATAAACTGTCTACATCAGATACTGTTTTTATCCCCCTTATGTGATGGAATTTCAAGACTTCGTTTTCTTTTAGCAAGTTACAACCATAACTTTTGTTTAAAAAATAAGAGAAAACTGAAGCACTCCATGGGCTCTTTAAAGAATTAATCTTAAGAATTCAATTTCTTTCACTTCTTAATGTCTTAAGTTTCAATCATGTCTTTCATTTTTTTACAGGACAAGAACAGCAGTTTTTCTTAAATTGATAAGTTCTACCTAGTTCAGTACATTTTCTACCTTAGGCTTTTCTTGAGCATTCTATGATTACCACATTGTAAAAAAGAATAAAATGAGACTTTTACTTCTTTGCCAGATGAAAACAATAACTCATCATTCTCCAGCTTACTGTCAACATTCAAAAAAGAGGTACAAACAGCAGTTGTCTCTCTTTTTTAAACTTCATTTATTTATTTTACTTAGAGAGAGGGAAAGGGCGGTAGAAGGAGAGGGAGAGAAACATCAACCCATTGCCTTTGGTACTTGTGATGACCAGGGACCAAACCCACAACCCAAGCACATGCCCTGACTGGGAATTGAACCAGCGACCTTTCAGTTTTCAGAACAATGCCCAACCAGCTGAGCTACACCAGCCAGAGCCAGCAACTCTCTCTAGTGATCCAAACTGACCCCTTCCCCAAATTTCCAGGGTCAACTAGAACAGCACATCATTCCCTATTCAAACTTCATCATACCTAGGCCTGACATCTTACTTAAATTTGATCTAAATAATTCCAACCAAATACATGAAACCCAGAAAAACCTGCCAGAGCTTTTGTATATTTATTTTTATTTTGGAGTGATAGATTGTTTGCTTGTTTTTTCAGGTTTACTTTTTAGTAGATGATTATGTTGCAAAATATGAATTTGAAGATAGAATTTAAACGCTTATTGACAATTATATATATGAAAGCATATTAAAAAAACAAAATCATGTATTATCGACCAATAATGTGTCACTATTTTAATGCTATTGCAGCTGAAGTAACTACAACATAGAATGAAAGAGAGGCAATATAATGTGAGAAACAAATCGATTAGGCATGATAGTCTCACATTTAGGAAACAGAAGTTAGTTTCAGTGTAACATATTAAGAAACAATGCTGTGATATCCCTTCAGATCATGTATCATGCCCTATAACTGTGTGAACTTACGTGATTATTTCTAATTGTCTACCAACCACACCGTGAACTTCACCAGAGCAAAAAGCTCATTTGAGCGGCCAGCACTGCAGCAGCACAACTTCGGACCATGCAGCGTACACACACAATACAAATTTCTTCCATGAATAAAGCAATCCGGGGGAATGTGATCAGATTTTTAAAGAATGCATAAACTTTGCTATATCAGGAAACAGAGAAATTGAGTAATTTGTTTTGAAAAAAAACAAGGAAGAAGTAGGAAAGAATCTATCGCAGCTGGCAGATGTTTGAAGTTGTTTCATATGAAAGATTAAACAAACTTGTAGTCTCTTCTGTTGGGCAGAACTGTGATAAAGGACTCGATGTTTCAGAAAGCTCAGCATTAGGTAAACATGAAGAAAGACTTTTCTAAAAAGTAGAAGCATTTACAATATAGTGAGCTGACAAGAGATTTATATCCAGCTTTGTAACAGAACTTAAAGTAGAGGAAGAAGAGTCACCAGCTCATGCCTTAGAAATCTTCCAGGATTGCTGGCAAATTCAGATTAAATCATTTCTAAGATAAATTAATTGTATTGAGAATTAATAACTTGTCAATACCATTATCTAATACCAAACCATAAAAGTGGAATTATTGTAATTCACTAAACTTTTTAAATCAACAAACTGGCATAAATAAACTGAATATTTTGTAGATTATATACCATACTTTAAAATATTTTCATCATTTGCTTAAAATAATTATCTAGAGTTGAAAATCCATTAGCAAATCCAACTGTAATTACGTGTTTAGTTAAAATAAGAAATTTCATCTTGATAGTGTTCAAATCCAGGAGCAAAGCACAAACCTTCGGGTCTCACGTCACTTCTCTCTCCTGCATTTCAGACAAGGGACCTGAACTCAGCCAACATTTTCTCCCACAATGGCGCCCTGTCTAATGTGTTTGCCAGTTGGTTCTTTTCATCTTTTATTTTAAGCTGGTGACATTCACACACTATATTAATGCCTCTTGTATTTGAATAAAAACAATTGACAATAATGCTAGTGCATGCAACTTTTCTGAAGAAGCTGCAGTAACCTCCTTGTCATCATTCTTATCTGTCCATCTGGAACTCATATCACCAAGATATATTTTGTCCTGACTCTGTCCCTCCGACTTGTCATCTGACAGAGCCTTGTTTCAAACTGACAACCTAATTTCAGAGAGATGATGGTAGATTATGTGTTTCATACATCCACGTAAACTGAATTTTCTTTATCAAAGTGCATACGGAAGTTTCAGGTGCTGGGTACGGTAAATAGTACTGCTATTGGCCAAATAGGTTGATACTCTTATCTCAGTAAATCTGCATGAAATATATTCTTATGCTACAAAATTCAAGCACTGATATGTGATTTAATTTCAGTAATGTTTGAACAGATGTGACCTTTGCCCGCCAAGACACGGTTCCTATGGCCCTCCACCACAAATTCGCAAGGTTCCAACCAGGACTACTCTTGTCAGCTTCGGATCTAAAGTAAAGGCAATATGCAACTCCTACTCAGACAGTTTCAGCGTGAGTGAGAGTGGCACTTAGGGAAAATTGTCCTTTGTTGTCATGCGCCACTGACATTCAAAGTTTGTTTGTTAACAATATATTCTAATCTATGCCGATCGACGCAGAGGTATAAAGCTGGAGACTTTTTCATCCCAGAAACATGGTAAAAATTACAAACAAATTGTGTCTGCCATTGAAAAGAATGTGGAGAAGAAAGTGAGTAGAAAGAAACTGTATTTGGATAATCTTAATGGGAGATCCCAGGGTGAATCTGAGGAATTCAACGTCGGTAGTGTCCAAAGTGATTTTCAAGCAGATTAACATAAAAACTGTAATCACCTTGAATGCAAAACTGGAACTTCATTTGCTAGCTTATGTGCTTTAATCACAGAATAAATTGTGAGGAGAAGAAGAGAACATGCTGCTATAGATAAAAATGTGAAAATGTGTTTTTTGGCTTTAGGAGCAGAAAGGAAGTGACAGCTTTTCAGAACAGGAACAGGAAGAAATCACAGAATTTTGCAATGTTTGGTATGAACAGCCTGAATGTGGGAGAGGAAAAAAGAGTCAAGTTTGTAAGTGATGCCAAGGTAAACCGATTGAAAAATGAACATGCCACCAAATGCCGAGAGGGGAAAAAAGAACACAGATAAGGAAACACACAGATGAACACAAGGAGAGAGGAAGGCAGATAATTTTTGGTGGTGCGAAAGCACTTGACATAATGAATTTATTACAGGACTAAATATGTCATTCCTAAGTGTCCTTTTTCTCTGTGTATAGAAAAGAAGGAAAGGTCAGTACTTGGTATAACTTGAAAACATTTATTTTGTTAATTGTGCAGTCAAAATAGCATAGCACTTGTAAGAATTTTATGCGCATATATAAAAATTAGTTTATGAATAATTGGAAATATTGTTAAATGAATGAAATATTGGGAAAATATCAAACTTCATTATTTCTTAAGGCACCATTTCTAAAACATTAGTAGGAATGAGGTAAATTAAAGGTGATTAGACTATAGATGTGAATTAATCTGCATTGTTGCTTATGTGAATATGATCATCTCTATCAGTGGTCTCCAACCTTTTTGGCACCAGGGACTGGTTTTGTGGAAGATAATTTTTCCACAGACGGGGGGTGGAGGGATGGTTTGGGGATGATTCGAGTGCATTGCATTCAAATTCCCTTCTGCTGTGCGGCCCGGTTCTTAACAGGCCCCAACTGGTACCATTTGTGGCTCGGCGGTTGGGAACCCCTGGTCTATATTTCTATTTGAAGTTAAACTTTGCTTCAACAGACAGAGTAATAACCAGAGGAGTAAAATGCTAGTTAGAGTGGGAAAAAGAGAAAGGCTAGAATATCTCTTTTATAACTATGATTTGATGACTATAATGCATAAAATATAATACAATACTACAATACAATTAATACAAAGTAGATAAATGGATGCATAAAAAGCTGATGACTCTCTATAAATATGGTTTTAATAAAGTTGTGATAAAGTTTTAATTTGAAATATATTTAAGGGGGACTTAAAAATTATACAGCTATCCTTGCAGTTGGTATTGAACAGTAGCCTAGATTATTAGTGGAGATATCTGGTTTTATCATAACTCTGGATTTAAAGCAGACACACCATGAAATTATAGAAAGCTTGTTTGCTCTGCTAAATTCTTAGGTATTATTTATGTCAGGCATAATCAAAAGTGTATACATATTGCACTCTTCTTGTTCTCTTTTTAAAAACTATTCAACTGTGATATACATTTTTGTCATTTTGGACTTATTTACACAGGTATTGATTGAAAACAAACTCTAATCATTTTTCAATATTCTCTACCTCCATCTTGACTTCATGAGATTATTAAACAGTGTTAATACATGTTTTTCTTTATTTCTGAAAATTAAAATTTTAGAGGATCACTAAGTCATTAATGTTAATACCAGTAATACACTTCTATGGCAATCTTTTGGGTTATTTAACAAATTAGTATCTTCGTGTGTGTGTGTGTGTGTGTGTGTGTATAGTTACAGTTTGATACATGCCAAAGCAAAATGCCTCCTATAGTTGCTAAACTTTATTGTAAAAATTGATAAATCATGCTTCTACATAATTTTAAATCAATTTTTAATAATTAATAAATCATGGCTAAACATTTGAGTTAAACATACTAATATGTTGTTTAATAACCTATTAGTAACTTATAATTGGCTAATTTAGTTGTCTGTATTCCAAAAGATAATATACAGAGACCATTATGAGTTAGTAGAATACAAACTAAATTTAAAAATCCATACTGTAATTAATAGCAATAAGGAAGCATATCGTAAAGACAAGAGCCATATTCCATTTTTGTAGTATATCTAATCAATCATATGCTGTTTCTTTTTGCATGACTATAATCACGTGACTTGTTAAATACATGGATAAATTTTAGCAAAATTATATTAAGTTTCTACTGTGGATATATAACAGATGTTTAAGAAGGCCTTGATAATGAATGCAAACTTATATCTAACAAATGTTCAACACTTTTTTGAATTGAATAAAAAAGAAGCCTGGGGGATCATAACAGTTTCTTTAATTTAATTGTGGATTAAACAAAATTATGATTAAGGATTAAATAAAATGCAATTCACTATATAACATCATATATACATCTATATGGTGTGCATTCATTTTATATGACTCTATATGTTAAAATTTATAAATCAACAATGATCTTATAAAGTTGTGTTAGTACTAAAGTGTTCTTAACAATTATTTTGCAACTGGGAGACTATGAAATATTTCAGACATTTTTAATATCCTCTTATGAAAATCCAGTAAACAATTTGACAAAAATATCTTCCAATATTTTTGTTGTAGTAATCAATCATTTAAATTAAAGAGCAGGTATTACTTCAGGCACTGTTTAATTAGCAAACCAACAGATCATTTAATCAAATATAAAAAAGTCAAGAAAGCATACTTGAAATGAGAGTATAAAAAAAGAACAAGGCTATTATCATGCAATCATTTAACTGGAATCACTATAAATGAAAAAAAAGTCAATACTTTAACAGTTATGTCAATTCATTATTCCCACTTCATTAATTACTCAATTCTCCAATTCCCTCCTCAGTGTGGCCAAAGTGGATCTGGAAAAAGAAGTGTTTCCTGAAATGTAGAGTCCAAGGCTGGATAATATTCAACTGGGGATCCACTTCTCACCATGAAAAAAGAAGCAAAAACTAGTATATTATATAAAAACACCATGAAAGGACCTGGCGACATTTCCACAACAAATGATTTCTATGAGTCTCAAATTCTCTCCACTTTCAAATGTTGCAATTCCACCATTTATTCCAACCCTCCTTTTCTTACCATTATGTTTAATAGGTGTCCCGACTAAAAAGAGCCAAATACACACTTTAATTGTAATTCCAGTTCACTGCTATAAATGGTGTTTAGTGTGCCATGGGGAAGATGTGTAGGTATTTTGCATACAAATGAAAATGGATTTGTGAAAAAAAGGTTAAACTGTAATAGCTCGAATTATACTTCACTATAATAGCCACTCCACTCCCTCTTCAAGAAAAGTCTGTTATCCTGAAAGTATTTTGCATTTAACCAGTTAATTTGATTTGTCAATGATTTATGGAAGGACATGAGCAGAAATATTAAATAAAGTTGGCAGTTTGGCCTGCTGTCTTGTGCTCCACTAGTCTGCCATCAAAAGAGCATGTTTCTTGAAGGCTTGACCCCTGAAGCCTAAAAACAATGGAAACAGACTTGACTGGATACATCGAACTCAGGTAACTGGAACCTGGTCCTGTGGAGCCCAGCCAAGTCTGGCTCAATTGCCGCCTGAAGCACAGACAGCTTGTCCAAGGGAAATGCGCGCAGCGGGGGGAAAACATCTCAATGTTCTCAACACCAACTCCTGGGGCTTCGGTAGTTTGTCACATAGCATTATTGTGTAAATAGCTGATTTCACCTAAGGAAAAAAAGTGTTTCCTCCTAGAAGGGTGATGAATTTAGTGGTAAAGCTAAGGTAATGCCTGGATTAAACTTTGTGTTAAAGGTTTCTTTTGTTAAATTCTACCATCTTCAGTTAGTAATAAACAGAGTCATTTTGGGGAGAACAACATTTCCCTTAAAGAATATACTGTGATGGAAAATGTATTATTTTTGTAATTTCAATAGATTAATTTACTTGTCATTCAAAACAACTTTTTGTTGATGTTGTCTAAAGAAGTAATAGCTTCGTTATGATTATATAAACGATGATAGTTGGTGAAACACAATAAAGGTAAATTAGAATATGTACCTACTGTAGTTCATTTATGATACAAATGTACGGACCCTATAATTTAACAGGTCATTGTCACAGATGGAGACTTTATCACCACTATTTTTGGAATTGGCTTATAATGTTCATTTTTTTAATATTAAATATTATGATGACTTCTACCTGTAAAAACACTTTTTATCTAAATAGGAATTATTTGTTTTATTCCTTACAGAAATAAGTCCTAATTGACTTCGTGCAAAATAGTCCACCAACACAATATCCTCATTTATGTCTCACCTAAAATTTGCACTGGCTGCATTTAGGTCATGTATCTATAATATATTAAAATGTCTCAAGTAAATAAGCTTTCTTCTTAATGTATTAAAGGAAGGTTCATCAGATGTTAGCACTGAATTGAGACTACCTCGTTCAGTTAGTGTTGACTGAGGACCTTGAAACTTATCTCTGATAGAGAAGTTCTATAGCTTCTATATTAGAAGTTCTATATTCGTGTAAAGATTGGAGACTAGATGACAATGGAAATAGAAATAGTGACTAACATTACATTCTACTGTAGTTGGAGTTAAACTGCACATAGGAAGAATTAAATACTGTTATGCAGCTAGATTTCACAGGGCCTACAGGTCCATGTACAAGAGAAACTGAAGAAATTTTAGTGGGATTGGTAGTGCAAAAGAGGAACAATGTAAATTATGTTATTTGATTGAGACAACAGAATTGGTCAAGAGGAGAGAAGAGAAATAATTTTGGATGAATTAAGATCCCAGGTGACAATTCACCAAGGGAGGACAAAACTTTGGGATATGGAAGCAAAAGCATATAGTTGAATAATTATTTTGTTTGTATATATTTTCAAACATTTCTAATATGAGGAAATTATATGGTCAAAAATGATGCAAGCTTTAAAAGCATCTCATTGAAGTTTTCATGCATCCAAAAGCTTCAATTCGTCCAACCATTCTATAAATGTGGATTTTTCTCAAGTGTAATTTAACGCAGTTATAATAAGATGTAGCGTTCACGCACAATGGTCTTAAACAATATTTAAATTTATATGGACAAAAATAACTGTTATAACTCTAATTTCATATCAGTCCTATACAAATTCTCCAAATGAAATAATTGAGTATTAAAAACTTTTTATTTTTTATAGTATTTTTCCATTACCATTTATCTTCCTATACCCTCTTCTAGCTCCAACCAGCCTCCTCCCCCCTGCAATCACCACACTGTTATCTTTGTCCATGAGTTCTTTCCCTTTTTCCCTCAATCTTATAAATTATGCTTTAGATAGAATCTACTAATATTATATTTCAACTTGATTAATGTTCATATTCTTGGACAAAATCCTTTTCAAGGACCAATATCTGTGTGTCAAGGCCTTGGGAAAGCCTGATGGACGTACCTGTAATGGTGACCTAACAGTGACAGCATGTACGACACTACTCTCAGAACATTGCATAACTCATTTAGTTCTCATACGCATCTGATACAGAAGTGCCAATCATTGCTCAACTACATGGACAAGGACACTGAAGTGCAGATAGCTTATATAACTTGCTTGACTAACACTGGGGATCCAGATTTGTAATTATCTAGAGTGTCAGTGCTATATTCCCTCTCATATAAGAGTACACATTCTTACTTAGCAAATGAATATCCATATCTTTCAGTTATAGTGAATCCATTACAGTCAGTGTGTTACTATTATAATAGTAAGTTTAAAATAATTCTGTGTAGAAATATCAGAATACTTGCTCTCATATATACTGGCACCAAATAAATTTCCTGTTTTTGTTTATACATTCATTTTTTAGCTGAATTCAATCATTTTGGTAGTAGAATTTAATCATATTTAAGTAATCCTTTCCTGTGACTAACTGCTCTTCTTGTTGATTGATTTCCAAAAAGTCTATATTTGCAGATGGCTAAACTGTACATGTTTATTTTCCAAATAGTCTTCCATTTCAAATACAAAAAAAATATGCAAACATCTTCCATCCTTGACACACACTTTGATTAATTACAACTCTCAACAAGTTTTTTTTAATTACAAACATATCACTTTTAATGTTTTTTCCTGATATTTATCTCTTGTATTTTATATCTGGACAACTTCCTCATCTCTTCTCCCCTTTCTTCCCCTCTCCTCCCCTCCCTTCCCCTTCTCTCTACTCTGTTCTCTTCTCTTCTCTCTCTCTTAGTATTAATAGTATTGAATTTCCTTCCATTCCTTTCCACTAACTAAAGAAAAGTGGGTCAGATATCAACCATCAGATATTACTAACATGAAAATTGCCTTGATCAGTGACAAAAATGAGTAAATAATCTCTTCCCTTGTCAGAAAACAATCCCTGCATTGTCACTGTTGTCTTGGCTACTCAAGGACTTGATTCTGAAAATTCCATCTTTCCCTCATTAGCAAATTTTCCTTCTTAATTCTGCCATTTCCATTAGTATTTAAAAGTAATTCAGTTTTTCCTAAATTAAGAGAACTATTTCTTCCCTGGCTGGTGTGGTGGAGTTGGTTGGTCATCATCCCACAAACCAAAAGGTTGCTGGATCAATTCCCAGTCAGGGCACATGCTTGGGTTGCAGGTTCGGCCCCCATTTGGGGCACGTACAGAAGGCAGCCAATTGATGTTCTCACATCATTGCTTCTCTTCCTCTCCTACCTCCCTTCCCCTCCCTAAAATAAAAAATAAATAAATAAAATAAAGAAAACTATTTCTTTTCTGAACACCTTTCATTTACCACTCAAGATCTATCATACAATCTATTTAATTCTCCATTCTTCTCTGGGAGCCTGAGAAGTATGCCCTAAATCAATGGATACTCTTACTTCCTGTTTTCCTCAGAGGATCCCAGCAGGAGAAGGGAGAAAAGGATAAATGTGAACTTGAGATCTTTATTCCACTGGTTTTCTTCTTGAGAAATTGTCCTTTAAATCTTATGGAATTACCTTAATTTGAGAGTATGATCTGCTCCATGATTGGTCGTTGACTGCTGTAATAATAGGTAGTTCAAAAGTTTTGGAAATAGATCACAAATTGGAAATCTGTGATTGGATTGCTTACCTATTTAGAATCACTGTAATAACTTCCTTGACACACAAATGTGGGAAATGAGTTATCCATAGTGTTTGGTGGCATCACAGTTGATAAAATTATCACTATGTTGGCATAGAAAGTGGCAAAGATATAAGAAAAGACATTAGGAAAGAAAATGTCTATGCCGCTTAGTTGTCAGGACAACTTCTAATTACCTTCAGGCAAGTGGATCAGGCAAATCGGTGGGTCAACAAAATCTTGAATCTGTAAATCTGTGTTCCTTGAATCTGTGAAAAACCTCAGGCCTGGATTATGTTTCAGGAGTCAGCTTCTTATGACCTTTTCCACTAAACTTTACTACATGATTCAGTGTACCAGTCACAAATATGGCACACTATTTCTAAACCCCCTGAAATTTTAAGCTTTTGGAAATATACCAATATATATAAGACTTCATCCAGATTCTTCTGGCATCCCTAGAAATTATAGATTAAAAGGAAGTAGATTTAAAGTTTTGAATAGGATGGGTTCACACCCAAGTAGGAGAGTAGATAAAGCCATGCCATCAGTTCCATTGTACCAGAACAAAGGCACATGAATTGTGTGCATCATAGTTTTAATGACAGGGGAGAACCGTGGAAGCAAAGATGACTAGATAAACTAACACTCCATAGAATGGCGAACCCTTCCTCTTTAAGCTGAATCTTCATGCACTCATTAACCAACTTCAGAATACAAATTCATGAAGAATTCTTTTATTTCTCACTTAGCTTCTCCCCATAATATAAAAATATCAGGCACTGTACCTTTTTATTTCAATATGCATAACTAAAAGTTAAAGGTTGTTATTGAAAATGTAACTGCAAAACCTCTATCACATATTTTAAAAATTCCTTCTTTTAATATCATCAAATATCCAGTCAGTGTTAAAAATTCCAATAGTCTCATAAGATTTAGTTTGTTTACTTCATTGGCTTCTTTCAATGAAATAAGGTCTACAAATTGTACTGGAATAATATGAGTCGTTGCTTCTCATTGATATGTTTTTGTCCCCTCTCCCTTTTTAGTATAAATCTCATTACATCCATGATCTATTTTAAAGCCTCCAAAGTCTGTCATTTTAATTGGAATACAATCCAAATTTCCACTGATGGTGTGTGAGAAAACAATCTTTTGATCTAGCTGCAGAAAATTTTGAAAACCAGAATTTTCTTTCTTCCTTCCTTCCCTTCTCTCTCTCTCTCTCTCTCTCTTTCTCTCTCTCTCTCTCTCTCTCTCTCTCTCTCTCAAAAACACAACTTTATTCTCTTAGAATCCTGGACGTTAGAAATCTGAAATCAGTTTCACTAGCCTCAAAGCAAGTTGTCAGCAGGGCTGTTTCCACGCAGAGGCTGTGAGAACATAATCCATTTCCTTCCATTTTTCAGCCTCTCTTGGCTGCCTGTGTTGCTTGGCTGTGACCCCTTCCTCCTTCTTCAAAATGCATCTCTCCAGTGTCTGCTGCTCTCATCTCATTGCCTTCACATCTGCAGGCCAGTCTCCCTCTGCATTCTTTGGAGAAGGACACTTGTGATTATATTTAGGGTTTTTTCCCCCTTGAATGTGTCACACTGTGTCCTGAGCTTCATATCTATTTTATCTAGAGTGTTCTCCCTCCCAGGTAAATAGGGTACAGGTATGGCTCTTTTTCATTACTCAGGTCTCAGTCTAAAATTCACTTCATTGGAGAAATTACTTGTATCTATTATCATTGTGTGGAATTTTTAGCCTATGTATGAGTACACATGAATTAATTTTCTTTTCTCTCTAGTCCAATGAAAAGATAAACATACACAATAGGCACCTTCTTTGCCTAATTCTCCACTGTTCTGACAGCTTTTAGAGCAGGGCCTGGAACCCAGTAACCTCTTGATAAATATTAGTTTAATGAATAAATGAATGAATGCATGGGAACAAGTCTCCTTGGTCTCTATTGAGAACATAAACACTGTTTACAACATGGCTTCAATGGGGCAAGGAGGCATGTCTTCCAATTTAACAAGTTATTAAAAGGAATGGAGATTCACATCCTCGAAATATACAGTATAGTGCTGTGCATTTTTTAGTTAAAGTTCTATTTTTATGATAAACAATGTATGTATCAAAAATATCAATATAAAAACATGTTTTGGATACAAAATTAAATTTTAAAGAATGAAACAATGAACTGAAGCAATTTTAGCTTTTTTATAAATTAATCCTATATAATGTTACTACAAATATCTTCTATTTCACTATTACAATTAGAATCCAACATATATTAAAATTAGTTTTAAAAATCTCTAAAATATTTGCAAATTAGCTTCAGCAATAGAATGATTGCAATAGAAAACCCAACCATCATTTTCAAATTCCTTATGAAGAAATTAATTTCTATTGAGTAAGCGATGAAAAGACTTACTAAAATGTTTGTGCCCTGACTGGTGTGGCTCAGTGGATTGTGTCAGCTAGCGAACTAAAGGGTCACCGGTTCAATTCCCAGTCAGGACACATGCCTCGGCTGCGGGCCAGGTCCCCAGATGGAAGCACGTGAGAGGCAATCACACATTGCTGTTTCTGTCCCTCTCCCCCTCCCTTCTCCTCTCTCTAAAAATAAATAAATCAAATCTTTTTTAAAAGTATCATAGTCATTTGTTAAGGACTCATTATCTGGAAAACACTTGTAAGAGGAAAAGTGGAATGTGCTGTCTGTTCTTCATTATCTAGTGCAGAGTACAGCTTTTCAGAGAGGAAAATAACTTCAGAAATTTCACTTAGGATAAACTGGTAATCAAAAAGAGCACTTATAATTAGGGGATTTTAAAAATCTGTATTTTTAATTGTACATATATGGAATTATATTACTTTTTCAATTTAAAATAACATCTTGAAAGTGCAGTATAGAATAGTGAGTAGAGAATAAAATTTTATACCTAGGGAACAGTTAAGGGCTAAATATAGCCTATAACTTGTACTAGTGTGTGAATTTGGGAACAATCTTGCATAGACTTTCTGCCCTCCAGTCTCCCCCTTGTAAAATGGGAATAATTATGTTTTGTACATCTTAGGATTATTTTGATTAAACAAGTTATTATATATAATACTCTAAGTACATTAAAAATCTAAAATTGTGTATCTTTAAGCTATTGGATTTTATTACATTTGTTTTCTCAGATCTATAAGTTTGTAAATAAACTGAATTGTTCCTTTTTACTCCAAGTGTGAAGAATGAATGTTGATGTTCTCAAGCATAAAATTATTTTGATTGCCATTGTCATCATAAATATGGAGGGGGTGGGAGAAATTTTTTAGATGGGGTTACTGAGATCATAGAGGTCACATACAAACTACTTGTAAGACATTATCATTATTAAAGTATTATGTCTATGCTTACAGCACTGAAAATTAGATGAAATGTGATATATGAAATCAACATTTTGCACAAGTATTTTACACTGTTATTTAAACATGAACTAGTAACTTAAGAATTTATATTATTTTGAAAAAAATTAGTAATAGAAGTTACATTCAGATAAAGCAATGAAAATAGTTCAACACATTCTAGAATATTGTCTAATTCAACTGTTTGATCAAACTAATAAAATAGTGGAATTTATTCATATTGCCATACTATTGAGCAGAAGTATCCTGCTAACATGAAAATAAAATTGTATGAGTCCAATAGGACACTCAAAATAGACATAAAAGCATAAAAATATTCAAGAAAACCAATTATAATCATATTCCATTATGGACTATTAGGTCTTCAGAGTTCCATTAGAATTGTACTTATTCTACTTGCTAATTTTATTTTTGAGCTTCTAAAATCTCATTTTGAACTTAAATATCACATTAAGCAGACATCTCCGTATATGTTAATATGTTACTCTTTCCCCAGTGGGTAGAATTTGGAAGAGTGAGAAGATTAAAATGAAGAAGACAAAAGAAAGAAAGAGACCCCTGATTTTACTACACCCCAATTTGATAATATTCTTGAATATATGAGAACTTTTAAATATAATTAGAATCATGAACTCATTTATGTTCATCAATCTTTTGTCTATATTTCTCCCATTGTAACATACTATCAACATCTTTTTCAATTGTTTTTTTTTAAAGAATTTATTTATTTATTTTCCGACAGAAGGGAAGGGAGGGAGAAAGCGAGGGAGACAAACATCACTGTGTGGTTGCCTCTCACATGCCCACAACTGGGGACCTGGCCCGCAACCCAGGCGTGTGCCCTGACTGGAAATCCTAAGTGGAATTGTTAAATCAAATATGAATTAAATTACCCTCATGATAATCCACAATTTCCATTCTACTTTATACCTACAATTTAGAATTTTTTAAAGATTTTATTTATTTAGTTTCAGAGAGAGGGGAAAGAGGGAGAAAGAGAAGTAGAGAAACATCAGTTGCCTCTCGAATGTCCCCAAGTGGGGACCTGGCCTGCAACACTGGCATGTGCCCTGGCGGAGAAGCAAACTGTGACCTCTCGGTTCACAGGCTGGCACTCAATCAACAGAACCACATCTGTCAGGGCTGATTTTTAAAGACATTTAATGCTTTATTTAATCAGTTAATTATTAATTTATTTACTAAAACAATTAATTTGTTCATTCATTAGAAATCACTTAGCTCTATTTATGCATTATTTTATCTGCTAGACTTTGGCACATTCACATATATATATATTTATATGAATTTGGGAAGACATTCCTCACTGCAATAACTACAGGGTCCAGCACAAGTAAGGCCTGCTTGAGTGTGGTTGGTAAGGTAATAATATGGATGTAATAATTTATAGTTTTAACTCGAACATTTCACCTAAAATGTCATATGATATGCTTGAGTGTAATATTGTTATGTTATAGAATGACATGCCTATGATTTTGTAATAAAAAAGGGACATTATTTGTGTCGGGCCCTGTATTTAATGAGGCAGGACAGTGAATTCTAGGTCCCTGCTGTTTTTACTTTGTTCTTTGAACACCTACCATTGAGCTCAGTGACAGTTTAACTGTGTCCTTCTGATTCTGCAGAGATGGTGAGAAACGCATTCACAGAGGAAAATGTCCCAGCTGGGAATCAGCGCTTCAGCCAGGTGATGACTGCAGTTTGCATGTGCGCCGAGGCCTGACCAGGGGTGGGGGGATGTGAGCTGGGGAAGAACCCGTGGCCCAACACCTGCCCTCTTAATGCGGTTTTATATGCCACAGACACTTTGCTGTACAGTTATTTCATATTTTATCACAGTTTGGAAATTCCAAGATTCCGCACTGTCACTAGTCAAGCCATGTAAGAATCTTGGAGTACGTTATAAACTAGTTGAATAGAAATGCTTTTTGGCTAAATACCAGTGTATAATTTGATACAGCTAGAAAAGGCTAGCCATGCGTAGCTGAATAATAAATCAGGCCTATCATGATAGATAATCTGTCAGTAATTATTTTTAGTCTGAACCCATTTTGTTGCTTAGGAAACCCGGCTAGTTTAAGAACGGTGGTTAAGTAAGTGATATTCTTCATATAATCAGGCACTAGAAGACAAGGAGTGAAAAAAAAGGGAACAATAGGTCTCAACAAATAAGTCACATTTAATTATATATATAGCAAAATTGAAAAGCAAGGAACCACCTAATATTAAAAATAGGCACTAGAAAATACATTTAAAATTATCAAAGGATAGAAAAATTTCTAATTAGTACACAATTTAGTTTTTTTTTAAATTCACTCCTAAAACTCATGTATTTTGATAGCACTGCTGATTGATAAGCATAAGATACAGCAAAAACATTATATTTGATATTTCATCTCATTCTTAAGCAGGAAATGTGACGTTATAGGATTTTTATGCACATTACACTCAAATTTTCTCCTGAAAGAGCTAATAAAAATGTTACAGGCTGCAGAAATTAATTTACGGATGATTCTGAAGGCAGAAAAGCTCTAAATTAACCTTGCTTGAAGGAGAACTGTGTTCTTATTCATCAAGGCCTCCAGCTGTGCTCAAGTACACTGTGGTAGATGTTCTTATTTCAGAGGAGGACTCAGGGCAAGCCTCTTTTTAAGGTTCTTTTATTTATTTATTATCCTATTTCTCAAAGGAAAAGAGGAAATGTGCACCTAATATCAAGTATTTTGCTCTCAATAATATCTAACTGATGATACTCAGAAATGTCCAGCAGTAAGCTTCAATGGTACCACCTTTCTTCCAAACATACAGGAAAATTTAGCACCAGTGAAATCAAGGCAGCAGCCTAATATATAATATTTAGGTTTTTCTTGTTTTTTTTTTAACCTTTTTAATTTAAAATTTCTCCTTGGTTGATTAGGCTAACAACCTATGCCACCAAGGCGTGTGTTCGCCGAATGAAGGGCACCATCAACTTCTGTTCTATAGAACACTGGTTTTTGATGGTGTCCCTTTTTTGACAAATGTACCTTAATGCACAGAAAAGCATAAGAGAAATTCTCCTCGACTATAGTTATTAAAGTGGTGGGAATTTACAAAAGTTTTCCTATGAAGAAAGAGGAGCCTTCATCTTACTTCCCTCTCTATTAATTGATTCAAACTATACAAGGGGAGCAAAGGTGGGTTCATAGTTGTTCACATGGGGAAATACAATAATTAATACTGAATGATGCAAAACTCTGTGTTTTGCATGCTCTTAACTGTGAAGCTACTTTTGCTCCACCCCATATTTATGTATAAGTTAGAACTCCATGTGCCAAATGTTGTCTTACACTGAATATAAAGAAGTCAACAGTACATGCATGATCCTTAGCATTCAAAACAGATACTGTAATCAGTATGCTGCTGTCAGGCACAATTTAAAGTTTGTCTCCTTTATGGAATACAATTTAAAAATATATATATTGACTTGCAAGTCTAAATAAAGAACAGTTGCAAAAGAGATGGGGGGAGGTTAGGCATAGTACAGGAAATGGAGAAGCCAATGAACTCACATGTACAACCTGTGGACATGAACTAAGGGATGGGGGAATGCTAGACGCAGATAAAGGGGAGAAAAATATCAGGATAAGTGTAATAGCAAAATCAATAAAATACACTTAAAAAAGTGATCCATGTGATTGCAATGAAAAAAATAAGCAAGCAAATATTTAATTGCAATTGAGATATGAAATATGAGCAAAATTGAAAAGGGAAAGAGATAGAGAAAAATGTCACATGAAAAATTAAGACAGAGATGAGCTAAAGTGTTTCTGAGGTGTTACTTTAAAGCGATCCTTTAATCTTAGTAACTAACTGCATTGAGATATAATTGATATGCAATAAATTATACATATTAACTATATACAATTTTATGAGTTTGGACATATGCATGCACAAGGGTAGAACCAGGGAAGAACCACCTAATGTGTGAAGGCCTTAAGACAGGAGGGCGGTGGCTATGTTTGAGGAAACGGATGGTGGCCAGGCCGCCTAGAACCGTTTGGACAAGGCGAATGGTGAAATTGCAGGTTTAGTAGACAGTTAGGAGCCCCAACAGAAATAGTCTTTTAAATGAGTTTAATTTTTAACCAAATACACTGGAAAATCATTGAAAAATTTTAAATGGATTGATATGACACTATTTTTAAAAGATAAATCTGTGTATCATGTAGAGAATGCATTGCAGGAGTACATGCAAAAAAGGTTGACAAGTTAGTGGGAAAATGTAGTAATCAAAACAATAGTGACTGATTTAAACAAGGTTCATGGCAGTAGATACTAGAAAAGTCAATAGACACAATGATGACTGCATATAGTATCTCTAGAGATTGTATATAGATAGAGTAATGAGAACAAAGAGCCAAGCATAATCTCAATATTTTGTTTTTGACAGCTGGCGGGTTTGGTACCATTTACAGGGATTGGGATAATTTAGTGTTAAAGATGATGTTAAATGGTAGAGAAGAATACCAAACGTTGGTTTTGGTGATGCACATGTACTTGCTTGATGTTTTTAACCAGTGCAGTTTCTGTGGAGGATTTTTGGAAAGGTTGAGGGGCAGAGGAGAATCAGAGGTGGGAAGTTCTTAAACTGATCAAGAGAAACAGCAAAATGTAGTAGTTAGAGGAGAATTTGGATCTCAGGTAAATGTTTTAATTTGTTTTTTTCCCTACTTAAGTTATATATGATGATGGTGGTTTGATAGTGATGATGATTATAATGATGGTGATGGTGATGTGATGACTATGATTATGTAATTGTTCACATATTGAAATGGCAGTTTTTCTTGTTTAAATTAAAAACCAACATATAATTTAAATCAAACCCTCATTTTCTCCCTCTTGAGAGAATCTTGTCCTTTTTATCTTTTACTGCCACTAAATAATTATCAGCATTGTTCAAAAATTCAAGAGAATTGTATTTTAAAATATTTTAGAGCTATTTAGGAAGTTAATGAGTACAGCTTTTATATAGCTCTGTAGTCTCATTTCATAGTTTAATTGCAAGTCTGCAATTCAGCAATAATCATTTACAATTTGAAATATCAATATCACTGGCATTAAAATAGGTTTTATTCATGGAATAGAATTTAAAATATATTTTAACTTCCCAAACTAGAAATGAAAATGTGATCCACAGGAAATTGCCAGTTGCTAATAGGTAATGTCACCATAATTACAACTTTTTTTTTTTAAAAAGTATCTAATGCCATACTTACTGGGAAAAGTAGTTGGCAGAATATGTATCTTCTATAAAGCAGCAAAAATAATCTTTTGTTTTGAAGTACAGTTTCTCTAAATGAGAGACCATCTGTTCATATTCAATGAAATGTAATGTGGCAAATAGGGGCAGCCTTTGAATCATTATATTTTGCATTATCATAGCAATAGGTTTAAGTTCCAGTTCAGTATCCAGAAACTGTGTGTACAATTTTCATTATAATTATGAGACATTGGTCAGTGCTCAATGTTTATCTATCTTGGTCTTTTGTGATGCACTTTCATTATCTGTGAATCTTGTTAAACATTAAATAGCAAGACTAAGTTAGCAACACAGTCACATATTGGAACTTTCTTCTCACATGTTTGGCTCCATCTATATTGTGGAGATTTTCATTGTTGTTAGTAGCTTTTGTTGTTTCATTTTGTGTTTTGTTTTCTAGTCTTAAAATGACCAAAAATATGTGTTTGGAAGAATATTGACAAGACTACCTTACTGTTCCTCCTCAGTTTAATTCTATTTTAGTCAGATTTTTCTTGATGAGAGGCCCCTGACATCCTTTTTCCTAGAGAATTTAATTTAGAAAAGTTCCTATTATAATACTTTACCTGTCCCTTTGAGATATAAATCTTTCCCTAGCTTCTTGCTAATTTTGTAACCCCCAAAATATATTTAGCTATGTTTTAATATAACCCTAAAGAAACACAGCACCCATATCTCCTAATCTCTGTGTGAGCACAAGGCTGCTTTCCATTCAGATCTTATTAGGGAACATAGATGGCCTAATCACACTGACCAATGTTGTTGAGTATTTTCCACTGACTCACAGTATTTAAAAACTCTCCTTCCTTTTGCTTCAGTAGCGTTAAATTTATTCTCTTTTCCATAATGCAGTAGTCTCATCCCCTATTGCAACAGTCTTGAATAAAGTCTTCAATGTCTATTTACCTCTGCCACAAATTTACTCTGACGATATAAATAACTTGTGTTCTCTGAAGAACACAAGTTATTAGTTTAGGAAACCCACTGTTGGGGACAACAAACTTTCCTTCCATACCCCAGGACACTTAAGATCTTTCTCTCTCTCTTTAAATTTAGATTTTCTTATTTGGGCTTAAGGCAAAAAAAAAATACTATCCTTCAAGGCATATAGTGTATTTATATTTTAATTTTATGAAAATAGTATTTATCTATACCTGGTAAATTTAATAATTCCATTTAAATGCATAAAGTAATGAATAAATAATCAAGCATTAAATCAATACATAAATGAATATAATTAAGTGGCATTTATGGTTCTTAACCAACTTAATATAATGTTTTTGGGTACTCTCATTTTTTTCTCTCCCTTCTTCTTTCTACTAGAATGTAAACAGTACCAGACTTTAATGTCCTTGAAAATGAAGATTATATGTTACATTTTTTATACCTCTTCTGGAATAGAGTAAATATTTAAGAGTTTCATGGTTGTTTAAATAAACTGTTAGCTGCTGAAATCAAAGATGTTTATCTCTCTTGCCAGCATTATATTTTATCATAAACAAAGCATTTTATATTAACCAATATGGAATCATAACAATTATCAATAAAACTTGGTATTAACTCTTGAAATTCTGAAGTAACAAGTCATATTAGAAGACAGAGTTTAAGAATATTTGTAATAATAATAATAACTAACCTTAATGTGGTATATAATCCCTGCCAAGCACTCTTCTAATTGTTTTATATGCATTAATCGAATATTTATTCTCCACAACAAACCTAAGAAATCAATATTTCTAGTTTACAGATGAAGAAACTAAAGCCCAGAGTCCAATACACTTTGTCTAATTCCATGTAGTTAGAAAGTTGACAGAACCAGAACTCAAAATCTTTTGTTTCAAAGTCTGTGATTTTTATCGTATTTAATGTTGGATTATACTACTGAGTAGTTGGCTTTTAAATTCCATGCACTCAAGGTAATTAAACAACTTACCCTGAACCTAAAGCCATTGAAATAAACAAATGAAACCTTTCTTTAAATGAAATAATGAGGAGCTGTGCCAGCACAACCAATAATACAGCAAATCATTGATCCTCCAGGTGAAGGAAAGCATACGAGGGCCACCCAGCACTGCTTTTGTTGAGAAAATTACAGCAGCTGCAGAGAAAATACAGAGTGGATGCATTGTCCAAAGGGCACGGATGCCCCTGATGTTGTTGATGAGAGTGTCAGTGTAGGGGGACAAGTGTGAATACACAACACAAAATCTCTTTCGTTGTTGTAGGTCAATATTTGATTGGCTGGGTAGAAAGGAGGAGCACAATCCCAGTTGTGTAACTAACTTTTCTTTTATATTGTGGTCGACAATCCTAAAACATAGGCCAGGGCCAGCTGGGAGGCGGTTCACACTAGAAGGTTAGAGATAGAATATTGGTTTCAGAACAGAAGCTTCACCAAAAGCCAGGGTGGGGAGAGGGAAATCTGCACAAAAATGGATATTTTTTTTCTGCTGGAAAACATCAGATCCCTAATCAATGGACTTTTGAAGACATTTACATCATATTGCAGCATATTATATCTCAGAGGTTGATTGTAAAACAAGCTGATGGATGATGATGACATTGAGGCAGGAAAATAAGAAGCTAGGAAAATTCCTTGGCAAGTGAAATAGAGAAACTGAGAAAGATAACTGAACAAACTGGCTGAGCAATTCTCTGCCAGGTCATAAATCACGAGGTCTTATCTTACACATTCCACACTGTGCTGGGGCAGGCCTGCCTGGGTCCAAGTTCCTATACAGTGAGGTTCCTTTAAGGTGAAACTGACCAGAGAATGGCCTATAAGGTCATACTGATGCATCAGAACATTAAAGGACGTGCCTGGACAGTTGGAGAATATTCCACTGAGATCCTGCCCTGAGACTGCCCCTAATAACCTCCCTTTAAAAAGCAGATGCAAATCTTTAAGACAGAAAACTCAGTGCTCTCCTTCTCCCTCCCCCTCCCTCTCTCCCTCTTCCTCTCTCTCACCTGTGCCTTCCTCCTTCATGCATGTATCTTTGCTTTCTTTCTTCTAAGGTCTAAGTGTCCCCACAGACTGGCAACCAGGGAAACAGGAAGCAGCAACAGCTCAACCTTGGCTAAGCCCCTGAACTTGTGTCCAAAAGCCCTTTTGCCTCTGTGACGTGTGTCCTGTGTCCATGCAGCCCAGCAGGCTCACTTCTTCTGCCTCTGTGGCTTTCTAAAAGGCCAAGGCAGCTCTCTGTGCAGCCTGCTGGAATCTTCTCTTTGAGGGGATTTTCACTGTGCTTGCTACATAAACTTCCTCTTGCACTAGAATCCTCGACTCTGAATTCTTTCTTGGCTGAACTCAAGAACCAAGAGCTGACATTGCTGGTAATAAAATGGGTGCTGAAACTACCTTAAGGGGAAAATGCTGGTCTCTTGTCCATGTGGAATAAACAGAAAGTTAAAGCAATAAATGGCACATGAGATGGAAATCACATGATAGACCAAATGGTCATATATTTTAGGGCTTTACATTTGTGCTTTAATTTCGAATGCATAACTTTAGAAAGATATCAGAATTCTACCCCTCAGTATGCTACATAAAACAGATGCATTCACAACCAGTTTCCATGTGCTGTTAGAGAAAACCAAAGGTTCACAACGGTGTCATTTGGTATCGGGTACTGCCCCCAGTACCAAAACCGAGATTTATACCTGACCTAAGTGCTGGTTCATTCTCTCCCAGAAATATAATCTCTAACAGCCTGTATGGAATTTCCTGTTCAACACCAAAAAGCCATCTCTCCTGGATGGGGTATTTCCATCTTCCATAGTAAGAAGAGGCATCTTCCTGATAAAAAACCCTGAAGTCCCCTTCACCCTGAAAGAAAATGTCCTGGTCTAAAAATAATCTATTCTTTTCAGTGTTAGTTCCCTTGCACTGCCCTCCTTCCTATAAAAACGTTCACATTTTGCACAACCCCTCTGAGCTCCCTTCTAGGTGGCAAAAGGGATGCTGCCTCACTCATGAATCCCTTAACAAAGTCAATTCAATCTTCAAATTTAACTTCTTGAATTTTGTATTTTAACGATGTTCTCCTTTAAACATAACTTTCAACAGATAAGAATGTTGGATAGTGAATCTATTCCCTGTGTGTGTTGTGCTTATGTTTGGCTAAAAACTGACATGTTGACTTATTTTGTAAAAAGCTTCTTTAAATGGCATATTTATGACAGCTGTGTGGTCATATCAGAGTATACCAGCTTCTGTAAATAAAGTGTCTTGCTGACTAGGCTACATTTTCATCAACAGGATTGTCATGATAAGGTTCTTAGAGAAACCATGTGAGTAAAATCACTTACTGCATCCTCACTTTTCCTTGGGCATGTATGTCATCGTAATAACCTGAATTGCTTTGGTTTTAGATTTATAACCATCCCAATACTATCTGGAAAGCAAACTCGTCATTCTCAATACCACAGTGCCTTAAGCAATTTAAGTTTCTACCCTGTTTTCTTATTACTGGCTGGAGTAGTGTAATATAAAGTTTCACACCACTTACTACATTTTTATTTTGCATGCATTGAATATTGGTGAACAAGGTTAAAATATTATAATAATTTTGACTTTCAAAACTAATTTTGTACAAAGGAATACAAAAGCAATTCCAAATATATTTGTGTTCATTATAATTTTACATGACTTTTAAATAAAAATTATTATTTTATTTTAATGTATACTTTTTATTGAAATATAGCAAAGGAAATGAGTATAAATTATGTATACAATTTGATGAATTTTCATAAAGCTATTACAACTGTATAACTAATATCCATGTTAGAAATAGAACATTATTAACATCACAAAATTACTTCTTGGGCCCCATTACAGTTATAAAACCCCCACCTTGAACCTGAACACTTTGGATCAATTTGTCCTTTATTTGAACCTAATGTAAATGGAATCTAAAGTATATACTCCTTAGTATCTGGGTTACTTTGCTCAACATCACTTTTGAGATATTCTTCCATGTTGATTTGCACAGTCTTTATTTACTTAACTTTATTTCTTCTTAGTATACAATTATAATACACTATGCTAATTCTATAGTAAATAGGCATCTTGTGATGTTTTGAATTTGGGATATTATAAATAGAGCTGTTTTGATTGTAAACATCTTTTGTTGAATATATGTTAGGCAGATATCAAGGGGTGGAATTTCTGGATTTAAGTGAATCTCTATATCCTGCTTTATAGGGTACTGCCAAATAGCTTCTTTAAAGTGAAAATATACAAATTTATATAAAATTAGAACATTTGCTATTTTCTGACTTTTTCTTCATATTCATTACAGTGAGTATGTAGTGATAGCATCTCTTTGTAGTTTTAATTTGCATTTTCCTGAAGGGAAGGATGTTTACAGGTTTCCATGTTTATTGACGGTTTTTAAAGCCCTCTTTCATGAAGCTCCTGTTCAAGGTTTTGGTCTATTCTTCTGTTAGCTTATTTGCCTCCTTTTAACTGACTCTTTTTTAAAGATGCCAGTGTTCTGGTGAAATTTCCTGCTTCTCCCTTTATTTTCTTTAGCATCTTCATTAAAAGTACTTTAAAGCCCTTGCCAGCTATTTCCAATATGTGAATCACTGCAGATCTGAGTTTGCTGTGGTTTTCTATGATTTTTGGTTATGCTTTTTTATTGTGTTTAGTAATTTTGTTTTAAAAATAGACACTGTGTTTTTTTAAATCTCCAGGTAATATTAGCTTTCTTGAGAGAGGATTAATTCTCAGTCTTGGGCAAAGTGCAGGCTGATCATCTCAACCTAAATAGAGACAATGCTAAATCCACACGGGCTGCAGACCCAGCAAAGGTGTGAACAATTGATTTGTGCCTGGCCGCCCAGGGTTTTTAAACTCTGCGTCTCATGTCCCTCACGGCCCCTCCCCTGGTTGATACGCAACCCCCAAATTTTCTCACAATATTGAGAGAACTCTGCCTGGTTTTAGAATTTAGGATTTTAGAATATTAGGTTCCTTCCTTGTAAAAGCCTTGACTGGTGCTTGCCCTGCATCCTTGAGTCCAAGTTCGCACCAAAGCTCCATGTCCGCTGCCAATAGTTCTCTGCCAATACAAAGGTCTAGTACTAGGATACGTGCTCGGAAGTAGCAAAGTCCTCCAGAATAACAGTGTTCACGATGCCAGCTGAACTCTCTGAAGTTCTTTCCTCTCATCAGCCCCTCCGGATCCCATTGACACTGCAGATATCTGATACCTTCAAAGAGGCGATTTCTCCAGTTAATCTGGCTTGTCTAGTTTTCTGTGGTTGGAATACTGCCCTGATGCAAACTACTGCATCCCACTGAGAAGCAGAAGCTCAATCACAATGCATTTAAAAATATGCTGTATACATTTATATATGTATGTATTCATGTATATATATAAAATAAATACAACTATATTGAACTAGCATTACATTTAAGCCTACTATTTAGGTTCTGAGACATTAACAATAAAAAGGGACTGACATATGTGTCACACAGAGGCTATAGTTAGAGTTTTTCCATGTGCAAGTTTGAAATACTACGTAATCTACTTTAAATGGATGTCTGCTATATGGCATGCACTCATATAGAAGCTACTTCACTTTTGCAATAGGGTAATGAATATTCTGTCTATGATATGATTTTGATAATCTCACTAAGCAATTCCTATTTGTGGGAACTCACCTAAAACTGGTGGTAAAAAGAAGAAAATTATTTTATTTATCTTAGTGAAGAAAAACAGAAGTAAGGAGCTAGAATAAAAGTTAAATCTTAAATGCAGACTTAAATAGGAATGTACGCAGGTGAAGTAGAAGGATGAGAAAACAGTAAGTGAACCTGCAGAACGAGAAAGTAGATTTAGCTTAGAAAAGGAAGAAAGGAAGAAACCACACTTACATCTGTACATATGATGCTTAATGAAAGTTTTCACAAACAATTCTAATTTCCACCCCCAAAGCAAAACAAAGAATTTCAAAAATACTAAGACAAAAGCTATTGGGTATGCCTTTTTATTTTTTAATTGGCTCTTGAAATGCAGTACCTTTAGTTTATCACTTAAAGTGGAAAATCCCTGATTGTTGTTGCAAAGCTGTCCTGCTGGGTATTTGTCATAGGACTACCAACCCAATCTCGACCATTTAACAACAGCAGCGTCTAACTAGTTTGTGACCATTCCAGTGTGTTCAGTCGAATGGCATCTGCCCTCCCCTCCAAAAACTGTGTCCATGAAGAACATAAACTAAGGATTGTTTTTAGAAATAGGATGTTTGCATATATAGTTAAGAATCTTAAAATTAAATAATTTGAAATTTAGGGAGAGCCTTAAATCCAACGACTGGTTTCCTTATAAAAAGGGGGAGCACAGAGATACAAAAAGAAAGAAGGTTACATGAAAAATGGAGACAGAAATTGAAGTTATGCCGTAACCAACCAAGGGATGCCTGCGGCCAACAGAACCTGGAAGAGGCAGGAGATTCTCTGATGAGCCTTCGGAAGGGGAAATGCGGCTAACATCTCGGTTTCAGGATTCTAGCCTGCAGACATGTGAGAACGTTCATTTTTGTGGCTTTAAACATCCAGTTTGTGATACTTTGTTATGGCAGCCCTAGGAAACTGAAGCACCTGGTAGGGATTGATGTGAAGAGTAGCCTCACAAGAGACACTCTGGAGACTTGTTTTATTCATGTTACTCTAGAAACTTAGCTAGCCTGTGGATGATAAGGAGAGATTCATGGACATGCAAGGAGAAAACAAGCCTGCCAGGAGTTATTAGAGCTAATTACAGACAGAAAAGCAAAGTATGGAATTATGTAATTTAGTATTCAAGAATTAATATTTGTAAAATAAATATTTCTAAGAACCTAATATATGCCAGACAATGTGCTTGGCACTAAGGATAGAACAGACTGAATCAATAAATAAGTAAATAAACAAATAACCAAAAACTAGTGTCTGTTCTTAAGGGGCCTTCATTCTATCCTCCAAAAAGGAGAAAAATAATATAGTTCATGCACATTACTAACTGCTATAAAAAGAGTAAGTATTAGTTTTATTCAAATATGCTGAAGTCTACAGTGCCATATAGAAAATGTTTCGCAACCTTAGTTAACATTGGTATCACCTATGAAACTTTACAGAAAAATATAAGCTACACTTTTTTAGAAATGCTGATTTAAGTGGTCTGTTTGTGTTTACCACTTGCTTTTCTTTTGTTTTTCGGTGTCCCACCTTGTTTTAAATGGCAGAACTGGGAAATTCAGAGGTCTAGCTTTCAGGCCCGGTACTGTTTTCACCTCGTGGTGGTAAGGGGAGCCCTGGGTGCCGTTTGCCCACAGTACAGAATGCAGTGTGCCTGGGTGCACTGTACACTGGCCAGCAGCTGCTCCCGCAGCCGGGTTGGCATGGGCTGGTCGGGCAGCGTGGCGTGGCTGCACCCACGGAGAACTCAGTTACAAGATCTGGACCAGCAACCTGTCCTCTCCCATTCAAATGAAACTGACTCCTATCCCACCCAATCTGCTTATAGTGGAAATTCCACGTCTCCCAGTTTTATTCAGTATCTGGAAGTGATCTGTCTTTTCATTACTCACACCTGGGGCAAGGCTCTTGACTTCAGTTCTCTTTATTAATGTTCTCACCACACTTGGCTAGATTAAGTTATCATAGATTTGCAATACACGCCCTTTTCCGTAATCAATCCACAGAAGAGTTTTGTGGAGGTAAGACTTTATGAACTGTATTGTGCTCCCCACTCTGTATCTCTTTCTTTCTTTCACATTCACACCTGCAGATACACATACCCAACACACATACTAGTTACAAAGTTTTATCAAAAGTAAATTTAAAAGGAAATATTAAATGGTATGTGCCAACTTTTGGGGGGTAATCAGCACAAAAATACTAGATATCACAGATACATTTATTTCACAGCTCATTGAGATTTTTTATTTGTCTTTTTTTAATATTTAAATCCTGATTATCCTTTTTATTAAGTCCATTAGCTCTTTGAAATGTATCTGCTTCTATTTTTAACATTTAATGACTTCTCTAAATCTAACTGAAAGAACTGACCTTGGGATTAACCTTATGGGCCTACCTTATCTTCAACACTAGCTCAGACTCACACTACAAGCGTGTGAATACTGTTTCAGTCTACAGCTTTGAAGGTTCGAAGGCCTAGCAGGAGAAATAGTGCCTGCAGTTCTTGTGTGTCTGTCTCCAGCTCACCCTTCCGCAATGCCGGAGGCAGAACAAACGGACAACTTGTGCTAGGATTTGCCATCTGAGCTCACTTTTCAGAATAGCTTTCCTACTTTCTCTTAAACACGCCATGTCTCCACGTCAACTACAATGACTTCTCTATGAATTGACTACACTGTGTACAAATACTATTTTTAAAGTCTCTTTCTAATGATCCTTTTTCATGTCTCAGATGACCAGCATGTAATTGGCATTTGAAAAACATTAGTTCCTGCTCCTTTTCTTTGAACAAATCAGAAAATTCTGGGGATTGAAAAAATAAATTTTGAGAAGTAAATTGATATCAAATTCTTTATGAATTTAGAATGAGAGACATTTAGACTTGATGCTGTAGGGGAAAAATTTACCATGGGGTTTCTCAATGCAATATGTAGGTAGGAAGTATAAAACACCATACATAAAATTGTCTTGAAACCAATACATTATCAGTAATATTAGGGTAGTATATTAGGTATGAGCTAATGATTCTATGTCCAGGTGGTTGGAAATAGAAATAAAGAAAAATGGTTGACTCAGAGTAGTTTGGAAGTAAAAATAAACAATTATTGATCAACCTATTTGAATGAAAGGCAATTCCAAATTTTATAGTCAGGAACAACTGGAAGATGAGTAATGTCAAAGTTAAACACCAGAAATAGGAAGAATAAACAACCTTAAAATTCTCTATAAAATTAAAGTTTAAAATTCTAATGTCATAGGAAAACATTTCAGTAGATATCTCTTAAGTGTAACGGTGGGCTAAACTTTGTTGTTACAGGTGTTGTGATTAAAATTACATAAATGTAGCACACTTTTCTTCAGGGGGAAATCTAGTGCTCAGCTACCTGGAACACCCAAGTTTAAATGGCTACTACCAAGATAGAAAGCAGAGACAGAGACAGAGAGAGAGAAAGAGAGAATCTAAGGACAAAACAATTTAAATTTCTCTATCAAATGTTCCCAATTCCATAGGGGAAAGGAAAAGATAAGGGCTGGACAGTCATTCACCAAAAGGGTTGTTCTTCAAATAGCAATCAAACATTTACAATAGAATCAGGGGATAAAAGGAGTGAGTAGGATGAAAATGGGCACTGCTGTATAACTTCATTGAAGATAACCGATAATTAAACAAAAAATCTCACATTAAAGAAAATAGCAGAATGAAGTATGTGCATGTTCAATGTAGCTTGACACTGGAATTCTTGAAAATTTCTTGAGTTGAAAATTGTATAGAGTGTTATTAGTAAGTCCATGATTACTAGCTACATTACTGACAAGCAGGTATGTTTTCATTAAAACTTGTAAGTTGGGGGAATAAAATCCTGCATTGTTCTCTCCATTAAGCACCGGCTGAATCAAAGAGAAATTGTAGTCTGAATTGTTTTAGTACATGTATCCTCTGCCTGCTCTATGTCTCCTCAAGAACCAGAGGCTCAAGAGGTATCTTGAACAAAATATATCATCAGTTTCTTCTTAGTTTACTCAGTTTCCTACTAAGGAATCCCCCTGCTTCTCTGCCCATCAACAATTTAGTCTCAACAGAGTAGCCAGAGTGACCTTTTAAAAACATATACTTTGGAGTATGTCATTCATCAGCTCTAAAACTTTCAAAGCCTTCATATTTCACTCAGAATAAAATGTCGAAGTCAGCACAGGCTGGTGTGGCTCAGTGGATTGAGCACCAGACTGCAAAGCAAATGCAAAGGGTCACCAGTTCAATTCCCAGTTAGGGCACATGCCTGGGTTGTGGGTCAGGTCCCCAGTAGGGGATGCACTAGAGGCAACCACACAGTGATGTTTCTCTCCCTCTCTTTCTCCCTCCCTTCTCCTCTCTCTAAAAATAAATAAATAAAATCTTAAAAAGAAAAGTCAAAGTCAAAATGATTTAAAATGCCTTACCTCATCTCTACCCTAGCTTTATGCTATTCCTCTGACATTTCAGAGAAGTTGCTATCTTAGGCCTGGGAGGATTGCTACCCTCCTAGATATCAACTCCATGCAAGGCCTGCTCCTGCTCTAGTACCAATTTCTCAGTCAATGCTTTCCTGGCACCATATTTAAAGTGCCAACACCCCTACATGCCAAATCCCTGCACCACCAAACACTTTGCTTCTACTCTACCTTTTGTTTTTATTTTTGCAAGGTATTCATCACCTTCTAAATATCATATAATACACTTACTTTTATGTGCATTATTTATATTCTGATTTTCTTAACTGATTTCTTTATCTCCATGAGAGCAGGAATGTTTGCTTCTTTTTTCACCGATGTGCCTATAGCACAGTACCTGGCTCATTGCTGGTGTTTCTTAAATGCTGGCTGCACGTAGTCTTCGCACTGCTAGTGGACAGCAGTGTGTTCCATTTGTGGAGGGTCCTTATCCCAACTGCTCCCCCACCACTCTCCACTGTGGTAGTATTGGAAACAGCTGGCTGAGCTAAAGAAAATCAGGAAGTCACTCCTCCTTGATTAATAATTAATACGGTGGAATTGGTCACATTTGTAGATGTTATTTCCAGTATCCATCTGTTAATGAATCATAAAGATAAGCCTTGATTCAGAAGACAAATGTATGTCCCCACTATATAAAAAGTCCTTTCCGGAAAATGAAGACAACGCAAAGATATGAGCAGGTTTGGGGCCTGAGGGACGGCAAGCTGGATACAGATCCCTAATAATATATTTTTAATGACTGAGTGGAGCTTGGCCACAGTCTAATTCCACCTCTTTACAAATCACTTATGGGAACCTATACATGAACTCACATTTTTTACTCATAACAATTTAATTCAGTTTTCTGGAAATTACACACAGTTAATCTTTGGTAACTTTGCAGAGAGTTTTATGGCTTATCATAGTAGCTCTAACAATCAGTCATAATGTGTCTAGAAAGTTTATTTTTCTGAAAGTATAAATGGATTGTGATAAATCATGTCCAATTGAATGTATATTCCCTGTAAATTTTAGGGTGATCCAAAGAGCTCATTAAAATAATTTCATATACTGTTTAGATACTTCAAAATCAATTTTTTCTTGATCTGGTTCATTGTCAAACTGAGGTTTTTAATCTTATTCACATCCTTTTGATCATCCATCAACTTTTCTTCATCAGTTTCATTTACAAAATTCAGATCCTCTCTACTTACTTCCCATCTGTAAACACACTCATGGCTCCCTTGTTCCAACACGCTGAAAGATATTCTTTCCCCTCAAATACGGTTCCTTTAAATTCACACTTTGTTTGCTCTGAAGTAATATGAACAGATCTCATCTTCTCATTTTCTAAATTGGGCAGGAGCTTTTTGTACAAACTCATATTACACTAAATCTCATGCTTGCCTTCTCATTTATCTTAGATTTCCTTTTAGCTCCTAGTCCATTTCATGATCCATTTTTAAATGCCTGTC
Source organism: Trachops cirrhosus (assembly GCA_028533065.1). NCBI lineage: Eukaryota > Metazoa > Chordata > Mammalia > Chiroptera > Phyllostomidae > Trachops > Trachops cirrhosus. The sequence goes on along the minus strand of CM052548.1, from coordinate 12,355,235 downwards.
TCTCTGAAACTGAGAGAAAGACCTGCAATCTCATTTCATTTCACTCCCTATTCATCTGCCCCTTTGCACAATGTTACAACTATTGCTTGTACGAGAACAATTTTCTGCCACATCTAATGATTACTTTCTGTGGCTTTCTGTTTAATCAGCATTCTGTGACGCTTAAACTCAGTGTAAAATGGTTTTGTAATGTATTTCCTCAAAAATTTTACTCTGTACAATTTATTGATGATATGCTTTATAAATTTAAAACTCCATATAAAGTGCAAACATTTTATAGTATGCACAATTGTTGTAATATTAACTATTTGTTATTATACTTGACTTTAAATGAAAACTTAATTCCTTTCATGGTTCTCTACATTAGCAACAGAGAAAACATTGACATTAACAAAAAATAAAACTTTCACATCTTAGTCAATGTTATCAATGTTATATGTGCTTTTGTCTTAGTGTCTTTGATCAGAGTGATTGCATCAATTCACAAGAAAATCAGCATGTCTCTAAATTGGCATTACCTTCTGTCAGAGCTTTACAAACAGATTGCCTTTTGTGTATTCATTTTCTATAAAATATGTTCAGATTTATAAGATTGCTCTAAAGTAAAAAAAGAGAAAACTAAGTAGCATCATTGTGATATTGTTACAAACATAAAAACACATGCATGCTTATACATGGATTTCTGTTAAACAGACATAAATATTTTATTAAATGTCAACCATAAGAGAACCTATTATCTGTTACTACTCAGAGTACAGATTCCCTGTTGGGAGGTCTAGTTCTAGTAAGGAGTGTGATGCATCCTAACCTCACCCCATGGTGAGGGATGCCACTAAAACAAGGATAGGGATAAGTCCACACTCCCACTGTCTAACTCGATGCTATTTGAAAGAGTAAAATGGATCATTTTGATTTTGAAAGACTCCTGGAATAATTGAATGTGTAGGTCCCATTACAAAGTGGAAAAAAATGAATGCTGAATGCTTAAACCTGACACTCTTATTATCTCTCTGTTCCTTCAGAATGCTGGAAGTTATACTTAACTCTCTGAATAAGAGTAGGGAATACATTTCTATTCAAAAATGAATCAGTCAAACAGAAAAACCTAACTATGCAAGAACAAGAAGTTACCCACTGAACATTCCACTTAGATCAGCTTCAGGGTACTCTAATTTTATCATGCTTCACTCAGTGTTCAGAATTTGATGTCTGGTTTTTAAAAATATTTTTACTTCTAAATATAAGCTAACCATCAGCAGTTATCAGACATCTGAGGAGAGACTCTAACTCAACAGAAAGAGAACAAAATATACAGAAAAGAAGCCAATAGATGGAAATAGAAACTATGTAGTGATTAAAAGTGATTGTCAATATCTTCATAATTTTTTTAAAATAGTGAATCCTAATGTCACAATATAAAGACTATCTCAAAAATTAAAATGAACTCTGGATTTAAAATAGGATAATAGAAACAAAAAATAAAAGCAATACTAAATTTTAAATATTAAAGAAAACTGAGAGAAAGAGATTAAGATATGACATTAAAATTAACTATATCAGAGGATCAGATGAGAAAATTGCATTCATGATTTCATAATTCCAAAAAGAGATAACAGAGACAATGGAGAAAATCATAAACAATTTTTTAGAATGGAAGAATTTACTTTATCAGATTTAAAGTTATCACAAAATGATCACCACAATTGAAGAAAATAAACAGAAAATAAATTTCTGTTGCAAAATACACAAGATGGTGTAATATCAGGGTGCTATGCACAGTGAGAAGATTTAAGAAGATTCTAGGGAAAAAATTACAGGTTACATAGAAAGATCAGATCATAATGACTTGAAATTTCTCAACAATGGCTCTGGAAACAAGAATGGAGCAATATCTAACATATTATGATGGAAAATGATTTTCAGTGAAAAATTGTGTACTCATTATTAGGTATGGGGGTAGAATAAGAATATTTTCAGACATTGAAGATCTCGGTAAATTTTTCTCCCAAGGAGCAATTATAAATAAGTAAGTTATTGAAAAGTAAGTTCTTCAAGTAAGAGAGTAAACCAAGAAAGATAAATGGCAGAAAGACGATAGATCAAGAATAACAGATTCGTGGATGAAATTGACAGGACAGTAAATTGAGAGTGCCACTTCATGGAAAACAACCAGTTCAGAAGGGAAGCATGTGACCCAGAAGACAGGTAATATGAAGGCGGTGTACGATCTACAGAGCTCAACCGTATTTCCATCCGGGGGACGAACTCAGGTGCGTCAAGCAGCATTCTTTCCTTGCTTGTGTTCACTATGCGTGAATAAAGTTTCAATCTCTTCCTTCTTACTACTGCTTATATTCCTAGAGGTCATTTATTTTATCCCACAGAAGTGGCTGTTTTTTCCTTCTCATGAGAGTGGAAGGGAGGCCACGATCAAAAATGCAGTGGAATTTGTTTTCACTGACCATGTGTTTCCATTCATGAAGGGCATAAAAAAATGGCTCGAACTATAAATCTTCGTAATGTTATCACTATGGTAAAGGTTTTTTCTAAAAAACAGAAAGAACAATATCTTAACAACTGCAAGCCTCCATTGATATAATTTTAGGAAAATTAAATTTTCTAAGCTCATATGTTTTCATTTCTAGAATGAGAATAATTTCAGCTCATAAGGATAAGATTTTATTTTATTAAGATGAAATGAGACTACAGTTGGCCACAGAACAAAGCAAGTTTGAACTGCACAGACGCACTTACACATGATTTTTTTCAATAAATACACAGTCGTCCCACCATATACCTGGGAATTTCATTAATTCTATCAACCATGGATTGAAAACAGTGTTTTCAGCCCACAGTTGGCAATCTGCAGGTGTGCAAGGTCAACAATATACACTGATCTGCATGTGTGTGTATATATATGCATATATATGTGACTTGAGCATCTGTAAATTTGGGTATCCATGGGGACCTTGGAACAAATCCCCCATGGATACCAAAGGAGGACTGTAGTTCTTTAGGGGAGTCAAAAGTTGTATGTGGGTATTCTGTTGCACAAGGGGACTAATCCCCATGTTGCCCAAGGATCAACTATACACACATACACACACACACACACACACTACACATCTAATACAATACCTTGCCAGTACACAATACCACTAGGTATTACATTATCATTATATATAAAACAAATAATCTTAACATATTTCTCCTTAAAATACTTCAAAGCCTCATCTAAAACTACTTGTGCTTCCACCGCATTATACACAAGCTCTCAGGATATGCAAAAAGCTCCGTACTGTGGACTGTAATATTTCCCCAAAGTCTTCTCTTAGGACATCAAGGCTGCTCCCTGATCATATATGACTCACAGTAAAGCCCACATTGACTTTCCTGGAATGTCATTACTTTCCTTTCCATCCCCTTAAGCGGCAATTGTGCCTTTCCAACGCAAGTGAAATGTTGGTATTTACAAGAGTCCCTCCTGTACTCATGTGCCCACAAGTCAGATGAGGTGCCCATAAGACTTTCATATGCCCTGTGCTAACGCCTACTCCGCACTAATGGCACCTGTGGTAATTGTTTGTTTTTGACTCCAAACAGAGCTTTGTAAACCTTGGAAAAATGCCTTGTTCTTTGTAATTTTCTCTATTTTTACTTTTTAGATGATTTCAACCTATATTAGTTTGGTGTCTCCTGTGTTCCAGGCTCTCTTCCAGATATTAATTTTAAAAAAAGTGTTTCATTTGTTTGTTGAAAAAGGGTTGAAATTATATTGAAGAATTTTTATAATACAAGCAGTACTTTTCCTCTACTTATTATCTAATTGGTTGCAATTCAAAACCTTCTTCTCATATCTGGAGCTCAATGTCAATTGATGTATTCAGCTTCCAACGGCAAACACTTGCCCATAAATCCCTTTGTGCCCCTTTATGTAACATCTGAATGTGCTCAGATAAAATAGATGCGAATCTTTAAATCCAAGAGTGCACCACTTGCTTTTGGCTCCAAAGCTGTACATCTGGATTTGCTAGTGGACTCCAAAGGTGTTATTTTTACTTTCTGATCTTCTTTGACCAGGGTTTTCCTGGATTTACAATCTCTGCATAAATGTATTGCCATTCCTTATATATTGATAAGTAGGTCTAAAACAGGCTGAAGTTCTTAATTCCTGATGAGCTCCAGGTGACACTCACACGGAGAGTCTGAGGATGGGAGCTTAAAGAGTGAGGGTCTACCAGGGAGATCGGGGATTTAAGGCACAGTAGCAGTGGTGGCAATGAGGCTAGAATGGTAATCCAGATGCCTTTAATGGCAAATTTTTATCATTGGGTCTACAGAACTCCAATATTCTATTGCTGAAAATACAGATTTTTTTTAACTAATAGGGACACCATTAAAGAAAGGATTTTATGACAATATTTCTAATCAAACTAAAATGTCCTATTTTATAATATGAGCATCATTATTATTAACCCACTTTTACTTTACTGAGCACTTGTCTTATGCACTGTATTTTAAGTACTTTATACATATTTCTGATTTCATTGTTTTAATATCCTTATTTTACACATGAGGAAACTGAGCCAGGAAAATGTTAGGCAATTTGCCTTACTTTAACATCAATACGATAATAAGCAGTGATCCTCTGATTTAAATCTAGTAAGTCTGACTACTGTGCCAACACTTTTCACAGATTTCCAGAGATTATAGAATTTAAAGTCAAAGTATAGATGGGGAGGGCTCTGAGAAAAGAGAAACTTGACCCAACCATACAAGCCAAATAATTATTACAAATTTAACTAATTCTAACAATTAAAAAATTCCAACTAATTCTAACGGTTTTATTGATTTTATCTCTGTTTTTGAAGGTCTTTACCATTTTTAATAGAAAGTTCAAGCTGGTTATTTCAGAGATGCCAGTCTCAGAAGTCTTATGAATTATTTGGAAATTTCTTTTGATCTCAGTCATGAAAACAGTGCTATCTCATTCTGTGAGATAAATCCCTCTGGATTTATTTGGGATTGTAACTTACTTAGAAAAACTGCTTGTTTCCTTGGTTCCTATATGTCAGTTCTATTTATTTTTTTCTTTATTGATTGATTTTATACAGAGAGAGGAATGGGAGGGAGAGGCAGGGAGGAAGGGAGGGGAACAGGGAAGAGAGAGAGAGAGAGAGATCAATTTGTTGTTCTACTTATCTATGCATTCATTGGCTGATTCTCGTACCTACCCTGAAGAGCCATGGAATCCACAACGGTGGTGTACGGGGCTGACACTCTGGCCAAGTGAACGACCTGGCCAGTACACTAAATATCCATTGTAAAAGGCCCTAAAATTCTCGATACTTTTCACATAACAAAATAAAGGCCTCGCATTTTTACCTTGGCTAAAAATTATATAATTAAAAATGGAAGTATACATTTGATTTTTTCTGTGAAATGGTTCCTCAGAATGGCAAAATATTTTATTTTGCATTAATAAAAATAAAGAATCCTAACAAGGAAAGTGTCCTATCATATCTTCAGCTGCTGAGACATGACCTAAAGTATTATGTTCTACTGGGAGGACACACTTAGAAGAAGTCATTTGAAAATTGAAAACTTCCAAAACAATTGTCAAAGATGACCAGAAGTTTAGATACTGTCATATTAAAAGTATTCAAAAGCATACACAGCAGTAAAATCAAGATATAAATGAGACAAAAAGTCATTTTCAAATTTTGAAGAACATTCTAACATGTGGAAGAATTAATTTTTTTCTGTGTGGCCTCAGATAACAGAACAGACATGAAGGCCTGAAAGCCAAAGGGTGTTTGATGTATGACTATTTGAGAAAGACAGATGCCCCCAAATTAAACCTGCCAAAAACATTCACATATGAATCAATTTAGCCATGCAATGATTCATTTAGTCCTCCATGAAACTTTTTCTGAAGCTTTATTGGTGGCGAGTATTTCAGTGTCCACTACAAGAAAATTCAAATGGAAATTTAAGATCCATGCACCAGATTGTACTTTCAAGATGACAGCAAACAGACCTTCTGTCCTACATGGGTCTACAATCTAACACTGACACTTCTCTTTGAGATACAGGCTCTACATGTCCTTCTCTGGAACCTCTGGACCACAGTGGAAGTGGCATCATTGACTTCCAAAGTTAGGTCCTGTATAGAATGCACTTTCTGGCTGGTCTTCTTTAGATGCTTCTTCCTGAAACTCAGCCACCATAGTGTGAGGAAGCCCAAGTCATGTGGATACACGTGAGAGTTGAAGCCTTTGAGAAGAACATTTCAAACCCAGCCACCATGTGACTAGCAGCACAAGCAAGACCCTGAGCAAGAACCACCCAACTCAGACCAATCAGCGCCCAAGACCACGAGAGAGAAAAGTAAAGTGATTATTGTTGTTTTAATCCATTAACTTTGCGGCAATCATTTTTAATGGAAAACTAAATAACTGGCCTAGTTCATGCTAATTTCTTATAAAGTAAGTAATACCTCATTAGCAGTATCTAATTTAGCCCTGTGAATATGTGTTTTAGGAGCTAGGCACATTATTTTTCTCTTTTGGTGGTCTGAAGACAAATAACCCCAAAATTTATTTTCTAAAATGCTTCAGAGAGTTTTATGATTTTCAAGTGTGTTTCTTTTGTCCATCATCTTCTCTTAAACGTCATCATTATTGTTTGGGATTTCCTTTGTCTTTTGTTTAAAGCAATTTTGCAATGGACGTTCACTGTGCCTTTTCAGTCTCACTCTGTAAGTCAAGTGGATTTTCCCGCCATCATTGGCAATTGTGTACCCAGTCCACTGCTATTGATTACTTTATCCTGCTTTCTGTACTGTGTTTTTTTTCATTGATTCTCACCTTTTTTATTGCTAATATGCTTTGATATGATTTAGACTACTTCATTTCTTTCTTACTCCATACTCTAAATTGCCATGTTATATATTAATACCCAAAGTTTCAAATCATAAATGTGAAGAAAGTGATAGCATAAATGGACTGTTTCTAATTCACTAAGTGTAAATAATGTTTTATATTCAACGAATTTGAAAACTAATTTAAAAAGCAACAAATATAACTCAAAGCCAAATAACAGATGTTTGCTTTATGGTGAAAATATGAGTCTCCTACAGCAGTGATTTTCAACTGGTGTGCCACAAGAATTTTTATAGCATGCAATTTTTTAGCATGTAAATTACTATTTAGTCAGGGGCACTGACCTCTTCTCCCTTCGACTATCAAATTGAGTAGTGACAGCAGTCAATACAACAATAGCTGTGCAGTGTGAATCAAAAGCACATCTATTTTTTGTCAGATTGGCAAAATTATATATTTTGATGTGCCACAGAATTTTAATAATTAGTTCATGTATGGCATGAGATGAAAAGGTTGAAAACCACTGTCTTATAAAGTGATCACAATATTTAAGGTCAAAAATATCGAATGCCTTATGCTTTCTTAGAAATAATGTTGGAATTTATTGGCTATATATTTTTTAAACTGCAAATATGGAACACTGAGAACATGTTTTGTTTTCTATTTCTCCCAGAAAACATAGTAGTTAATCATAATACATCTGTGACTCAAGAAATATTCTCTCTTCCATATAATAATATACCAGAGAAAGATAGGGCAATAATAATCATACAAAGAGATTTATAGCCTGTTCTTTACAGAATCACTGTAAGGAAATAAAATTTAGAATCCTGATAAAGGCCTAAGACTAGACTAAAGTCCTTCTAAACTTAAAAAAAATAGCTACTACTTCCTTAACTAGAAGATTAAAATTCAGACACGGCTGAAGAAATAGACTTAAGGTTAGGGATAAAAAAATAAATATTGAGTCTACTTAAAATATTCAAATAAAGAGTATACAATATATTCTGTCATATTCTATTGCTCTACAGCAATAATTCTCAACCTTTTCTTATGATGCCTGAGTCAAATGAAGGGAATTTTTCAGTCTTGATGCCTGGATCTCACCCTAAAGATTCTGTTTCATTTGGTGTAGGTCGAGTCTGGTCATCAGTATTTTTTTAAAAACAGTCGATGTGGTTTTAAAATGTAGCCAGACCTGAGAATTACATTTTTACATTATACTTGTTTCCCAAATTATGGTCCACAAAAAATGAGATTCTAAATTTGTTCAGAGGGGAAAAAGGGGAGTGAAAGCCATTTATAAATTAAGAAAACTCTGCTTACCAAGGTTGCAAGCCTTCCTTCCATTCTCTCCTTTGCCAAGACTTCGCTATGGATAAAGAGTATTTCCTCATAGCATTGATTTCGAGCTCTAATTCATGAGCCCAACATACACTACATTCAAGCAGAGATCTTTCACGAGGTTCAGCATGGCCTCTTGTCTCCTGTAATTCATCAAGAGAAGAGCCTGTCCTAGGGGAGATTCTGCCCCGTTACCCAGGTCCCAGAGAGAGAGATGCCTGAAGTGTCAGACCTACATCCCTCTGACCCTCAGATCTGTGAGTGAGAAATAACAGGGTTATTATGGCAAACCACCACAAAGTTTCCTTTTTAAAAAATAGAGCATTATTATAGTAATAGCCAACCAACACAAACTTAAACAATCTCTAACTCAAACCTCCTAAAACCATGTAATAGCTAGCTTTTATTATGAATCTTTCAAGAGAGATCAATATCATGCAGTTTTGTAAACTTCTATTTCATTTCAGAATTTTTGTTGTTGTTGTTTCAGGAATCATTTCAAATAACTGCTCTCAGCAGAAAATGCAATATGCATAAGGAAAGATTAACAAATATTATGTAGAACTACATGAAAATTATGGGTATCCTTGATATAAAACAAAAATTTACCAATTGGTAATAAGGCATTTATATTATAAGTGAAGAAGTAATAAATAGAAAAGACTTGGTCTAAAAGCTGAATACCCGGTAGAGCTGAAGGCATCAATAATTTGTGAAGCCAGACCTTGGGTTAGTAGTTAAAATTACAAAAATGAATAGAGATGTAATCTAATTTTTTAATTATTTTATTGTTGTTCAATTACAGCTGTCTGCATTTATCCCTCACCACTCCCCCCACCCCCGCCAACCCCCCTCCTTCCCTTGCTTCCACCCCCTCTTGGTTTTGTCCACATATAATCTAAATTTTTAAAAATAACTCTATTGAGGAATATTTTACATATTATATAATTCATCTATTTCAAGTGTATTGATCAATATATTATTAGTAAGTTTACCAAGTTATGCAATTATCTCCAGCTTAGAATATTTTCATCACCCCAATAGTCCCTTAGCTTATTTACTGCTGATTTCCCTCTGGCCCATTCCATCTGATCACCAATATACTTCGAGGTCTAAAGTTGACTTTTCAGTGCATTTTAAATAAATAGATTAATACAGTATGTGATTAATTATATCTGGCTTCTTTCTCTGCATATAATGGTTTTGAGGTTCATCCAAAACCATTAGCATAGCCTGTATCCAGAGTTTGTTCTTTTGTAGTGGACTACTCTATTGTGGGTTTATAGCATATAAGTGCAAGAGATTTGTTTTCAGTTTCAGACCCAACCAGCACTCATTAAATGCTTGATGAGGTACCTTCTCCCTAGCTCACGTCTGCCCCAGGTATGGAAACTAAGGCTCATTTTGGATAGCTAACATCACCCATCACTTCTCCTTACCCAAGACTGAGATCTCCCTGTTCCAGAACACCTGGTGATAGCATCTGTCCTCCAAGGAAGCTCCTACGACAGGTGTGCTGATCAGGCATGACAGCGACTTTTCCAAGTGACCTGCTAGGGAGAAGACTGCGAACTCCTCAACTCATACTCCATCACTAAAAACCTCATTGAAGCTTTTCCTTCATGTCTAGTAACAGCTGAGCATTTGCTGTGAAGGATGGAGACTAGACAAGAAAGAGAAGGAGACAACTTTTGAAGCTATTTGCTTTTGATATCCTATGTAGTGAGCACATAAAAAGGAGAGAGTGTGGAAAGGGGCTTCCAGCCACATTTGTAAATGTAGCAACACAGATCCCTGCATATCCTCTTAACTGCCACTTAGCATTAATACCTCACCCCATTCTTCACGAAAAAGGAAAAATATGGGATTTTTCTTTTTTGGCTAGGAAAATGACTTTCTTTTTTTCATCCTACCTCATCATGTTTTACAACCAGATGACACCAATTCCTATGGACACAGTCCCTCACATTTCTCACATTTTTATCACATACTCATTCCAATTTCTGTACATTAAGTTCAGACTTTCGGTCACTTAGGTTGTTGTAAAGGTTGTCCCCAGAAATGTTCCTTCCTCACTGCTTTTCAACCGTCCTTCCCAAGGCAACCATGATTTTGATCAAAGCAAAATCTAAAGCACATTGTTTGTGCTTTATCTTTCCTAAATCCTTGTTGGGTGTTTACTACAAATTCAATATAGAAACTATTAAAATAAACATTTCAAATGCATTGTTTCATCTGCAATGCAATGAAAAACATGTAGCAAAATATATGAAACAGCTTTATAAGAAAATTTATAAAAAGCACTCAGAGCTATTAAATAAAACTTAAATAAATGAAAAAGAATGTATGTTTAAGGGTTGTAAAAATCAATAGTATAAAGATGGAATGTGTCTTTTGAAGGTCATGTATATACCTTGTGAACAATTATGAATATATGAAGAACTTCTACAATGCAATGAGAAATAGAAAACATGTATAGAAATTTATGCAAGATGCCTGAATAGGCCTGTTGTAATAAAGTTACCCCAAGCTTAACAATGTAAGAAAAAAGTGAAGAAATCATTAGTAATTATGGAAATATGAATTAAAACTATGATAATGTACAGTATACACTTACTAGAATTGCTAATATTTAGAAGGCTGGTGAAGGGTATGGGGAAACAGAGGCTCTCATATACTTCTTGGGAGAACTTAACAATGACACTTTGTAAAAACAATGTAGGGCATCTACCAAAGGTAAGCAAATGCATAATTTTAGACCTGACAATTCTACTCGTGGGTATGTGTGATTGTGTATCAAAGACATGTATGAAATTATTCACAGCTATGTTATGGATGATAGCAAATTTAAATGACTCAAATGTTTATTTGTAATACATTTTGTTACCTTCATACAATGTAACACTACTATATAGCAAAGAAAATTAATGAACTACAGCTATGGACTTCAATATAACAGTCCAGTGAAAGAAGCCAGACACAAAAGATTACTTACTGTATGATTGTAATAGTTTAAAATTCAAAGAACAGACAAAAATGGACTACAAAGTTCAAGGTCAAAACAAAGAAGTCTTATAGGCAGAGGAAGGAAGCAGATAGCAATTGGGAAACGCATGAAGCTTCTAGGGTTTTGGCAATATTCTACTTCTTTGTGGGCTACACAGGTGATTTCTTTGCTTTACACAGTTACACAGGTGATTTCTTTGCTTTAGTGTATTGAAATACATATATATACACACACATAAGTATGCATTTATATACATATATACATATGTATATATACATATATTCACTTTCCCCACATTTTTACTTATATGTTATACTTGGAATAAAAAGAAAACAAATGAAAATGTAGTTAAACAATAGACAATAATAGGTACATATTTCCACCAGTGTGAGTTTGAGTTTTAAGATTTATCTGTGCCACAGATATTTATGACTGCAATAATTTATCTTCTCTCAATGTTATACCCCCAGTTAAAAACCTAATAACAGTCATATTAGGTAATACTTGTGGAGTACTCACTATGAGCTAAAGCACTACTCTAAGAACTTTACAAATATGCATGCATTTTAAGCTCACAAAGACCTGAGGGGTTGGAGGTATTATCCCCTTTGTAGATGAAGAAACCCAGGTGTGGTGACATCGTGTAACCTAGGGAGAGAAGCCTAGTGAGCAGCGCAGTCAGAGCTGGGGTCCTGGCGGTGTGCCCCAGGCTAGCTCTCCTTAACCCGGCATCGCTGTCTCACACACATCTCCCAATCATCTCTCTACAAGCGGGAAAGAAAAAAAGTGAACACTTTAAAAAATTCTCACAGTTGAATTTGAATTCAGAGGGAAGCTAACTAGTTGGGGGTGAGTAGCATAAAACATGGGAACTGTCTCTTTGGTCTAGAAAATCCGTTCCAACCACAGGGAGTGAAGGTGGCAGGAACTCACTATTTCCTCTGACTGGGAAGTCAGACATGCAGAGGACTCAGAAAATGACCCAATTGTCTGGAACAGCACTCAAAAAAAAGGCCAGGAAACTATTTTTGCTGAAGCTGACAAGAACACATCATGAAAAATACCTGAATTTCACCCCAGAACATGGTGTTGAGGGTATTATTTTTTTTTGCTACAAAACTACTGTAATAGATCATTCTTATGTTTTCAAAAGTATAATTGTACATAGAAAATACTGAGAAACTTGCAAACTTATTTTATGGGCCTAGCAGAGAATTAAGAATAGAAAATCCAAAATAAAACAAAAGGAGAGTTCACAGTAGCCCCACAGTCACATGTGAAAGGAAAATTCTTTATGATAAATGATAAGCAATACCTTAAACAAGCTAAATTAACACAGAGTTGGTGAATGTATTACAGTAAATAAAATAAAGAATTATGGATTAAATATAAAGACCAACTGGAAACAATTTTAAACACTATTGAAATGAAGCAAAGATACCAGAGGCATGTGAAAACGTAAATAAAAATCAAATATGTGAAAAGATGTTCAATATCAGTAGGAAGCAGGGTAATCAAAATTCTAATGATAATGACCATATTCATAAAAACTTTAAAGATTTTTAATATCCATATTATCAAGAGTGTGGAAATTGGAACTCTGATAAGATGGTAAACAGAGTGTAAGCTTTTGTAGCCTCCAGAGGACAATTCGGTAATACTATGTAAATTAGAAACTTGTAAATCCTTAGACATAGCATTCACGTTTTTTAGAAATATATCCCACAGAATCACCCTTGTGAGCACTAAGATCTACAGAACACACCAGGGCATGTATCACATCATGCTTGGCAGACTGGTGAGTGCCGTGACACCTTGCATAGGGCTGAGTTTCTAAGAGGAGCACAGAAATGAATACTGGGTAATAAGAGTATTATTTGTGAAAAATGTCAAGGAAGATGGTTTCCCGTAAAGTCTTACAAAGCATTTCTCAACCAGTCCAGCAGAAACTGAACTTTCCTTGGACTTTTAAAAAACAGTCTTACATTCAATTGGCCACCAAAGAAAGTAGTGCTCTTGAATTTAGAAGCCTGGTGATAGTTAAACCTCTTATCTATAGACTCCAGAATCCCACACATCATGATGGTAAGGTTTGTTTAATATTAAAGATTCAATGAAGGGCTAAAGAAACCATGTGCAAACTTATATTTACATCAAAATATATGCAAATAAATAAGAATGTAGATGACATTACTTGTAACATTTATATTAAATTTTAATTAACGTATTTTATGTTCAAGAGCTCTCACCTTGTGTATAATTAAATATTAAATTTTAAATTACCAGTATAAAACATGAGTAAATAAACTACTTCAGTTTATTTTTTATTATTACATCAAATCACTAAAAAATGATGAAGCAGTTAAAAGTCATCCTGTGGAACTGGAAACCCTGAAGAAACAGGTTTTCCTCACTTCATCACTTACGAATCTGCTTTTCAATATAGAGAGTATGATCCCACTGATGGAAACACAAGCCCCAAAGCTCCAAATCAAATAGCCAGTGGAAGAGCTTAGCAAACCGTCTGGAATGGTTAGCTCTCTGGGAGCAACCCAGATGGGACAAGTTCACCGTTAGATTTTCTTCCCCGTATATCTACACCTCACTGTTCTACACACACCCATTCCTTTGGTGATCGCATCTCATCACATTAGTTTAACTATTAACTGTTGACATTTCCAAATTTAAATCTCTAATACAGTCCTCTACCTTCACCATATCTAAAAGTCTGTTAGAGATCTTCTAACTGGCTGATTAGGAAGTCCATCAAACATGCCAAGTTTAAAAACAAGCTCAGGGTCTTCCCTCAAAACTCCACCACCTGTAGTCTTCCCCAAGCCAGTAAATTGTAACTCCCTCTTTCAGTTTTGAAGGAGAAACATTTTTGAAATATCCTTGCTTTACCTCATTCTTATTCTCCATCTACTTTTAGCTTGACTTTAAAAGAACGGCAGATTCTTTGGCTTTCCTGCTGTTTGGGGGTATGCCACCCTTCTTCCTGCTCTACATACCATGTACTTGTTTCAGTTCTTGAAAGCTGCTTATCTTCCTTACTATTAGGAGCCCCAACTAATTATTCTTTTTGATTTTAACATCCACCCTTATACCAATATTGATTGCATATCCATTCTCATAGTGATCTACATTTCACACAAAGTAAATTTCTACTTCAGTGATTTGTTTAATATCTATATTATTTTCTCCACTATAATTTTAACAGAGTGCAGATCACATAGGTTCTATCCATCATCATTTCTAGCATATGTAGTCAGCTTTCAATAGTTTCCTAAAATAATAATAATTTAAGAAATCTATCACAAATATATAAACATATATAGTATGAGATGACTTCTAACCTACTATATAATTTACCTATCTTACTTATTTAAAAAATCAATGATTCCTCTCCCTCCAGTAGAATGACAGATCCACAGAGACAGTGAGTTTTGAGTGTTTTGATCATGGACAAATAAATTCAAACAGCCAAAATAAGAACATATTCACAAAATTAAAATTTATTGAATTCCCAAGAGTCCACATAAATTGCATTATGTTAACTTTAGAGACTTTCCTGCCCTCTCTTCATCTAAGTAAAATTTAATGTTACATTAGCTAGCCTCTCTCCCTTTCATATCCTAGTTTGATTCTCAAGCTCTCTTACACATAGTCTTTCTTCTCTACCTAGTAATTAATTGGCAAAAAGACTTGTCTTCTTCCTTTTTTTCAGAAACACTAAAAGTTTTCCCTAATAAAGATTAAATTGTTTAAAAAACAAAGAAAAACCAAATATCTAAATTCCTTAGAATTCTCCAACCTTGTATCCATCTGTTTTGGAAGGATACTGATGATGACTCAAGGTATTATCCTGCCTGTTCAGACTCATCTAAGATCTGTTTTGCAGCACTTTTGATCATTCACTCCACCTCCTAATCTCTCCACAAAGGAAAGTGAGTATGCCTAAGCCTTCTCATTACCAGTCCAGAATGTTAAAATATACTATACAATCATTACTACTTACAATGAGAACAAACTGTATTGAGAAAAACACAGAATTACTTTAAAGTTTGTATAGTATGTAACTATATTCATTTTATATTGAATTAAATTTTTAATACACAGAATCAATGTTTAGTATATTCTGCAATAAACTTCATATTAAATAACTTGGATATAGTAGTAGATATTTTTCATTAATATTTTTGAGAATAGTAGAAAATGTCATAATTTATGTTCATTTTTCCTATTGCAACATTTGTTATTAGACAAAAATTTTTTTAGCAATGTCTGCATTACATGATAATAGATCTATGGACTCTAAGTAAATATTGTAGTGACAATGTATAACACTAGAATTATTGGCTTTAGAGGTTCCTTCTAAGAGGTGTTAGCAGTTGTATAGCTTCTAGAGGTAAGACTTGAGGGAGAGCAACTCAGGCTTTGTGCCTGTTGCCCTAGGGCCACTTGTTGAAGAAAACTCTAGTTTTCTAGAGTTTTCTCTAGAAAACACAAACCCAAGGCTTTGTTTTTCTGTATAACTTTTCTATAGAATTTATTATAAAGAATTTATTATAGAATTTATTATGCTACTAAGTCCTTATTATAAAATTACATGTTATTTCTACATTATACATTATACTTATTTACATTTCAAATTGAGGAAATTCACAAAAAAATATAGTCTGAAAAGTGTCAATGTAAGTATTTAATTATATTTTTAAAGTTTTCAAAGACAAGCCTATTTAGCTCATTCTGAAAACAGTAAACTTGTCTATGTGGTACGGTAATGCTATTTTTCAGAGAAACCAACTAAAACTGTCATGTAGGAATTTTATATGACCTGTCACATGTATGATAACACTAGCTATAATGGCACTTTTACTTTTGATCAAAATTCCTAGAGCATGATGGCCACTAATATTAAAGTCACTGAAGAAAAGGTTTATATAATTTTGGAATAGATTTTTAATGCATCAGTCGGCATTTTTCATATTTTTTCTATAAGTCTAACATGATTTGAAGGATTTAGTTATTTGGACTCCTCAAGCTAGAGAACTTTTCCATATATCTGCTCTTTAACAATGTGTCATTTCCCATGTAAATTTAGCATTGCATTCCATGTGAAATGACACATTCTCTCCCTCCCCACCCAAATACACTACTGACATAGTTTCAGTTAGTTGTGTGAAGAGTGAATAACACACAATTGGATTCTTTCTCCAGGGAGTTTAGAATGGAGACAAAGCAATGCCCAGTCAGTGAGCTATGCATGATCAACCTATAAAGCTGTATCCACCCTCTCTCACTCTGAGATTCCCATGTGGGGATGCTTTGATCTGCTTTATGCTAATTTTAGGCAGCCATGTACAGAAATGAAATGGGAACATAGGCACACCGGGAAAGATAAAAATTTAATAGCTTAACAAAGACAGAAGTGGTTTTCCAGCCATTGAGACACTTAAATGTACATTATAAAGTGAAATTCCATTTTATTTCCCTCCACACTTATAATAAATCTGTTACTTTGTTTCTTTCAGCTAGTACTTAAGCATGTCTAATTAAAAACTCATATTGTGAAAATAAATTTCAACTTTTAAAGGAAGAAAATAATTTCTCTTTCATAAGATGTGATCACAAGCCCTGAACTTGGGCTGCAAAACAAATGGGGTTATTAACCAGAAAGGAGTTAGAATGTTCTAAAAAGGGGAAATATTTTCCAATGGTAAAATATGAAGCCCTTCACTTCAGGACAAAAGTTTATTTTCTAATTGTGACTTCAAATGAAACTATAAACCTGTGTGAATTTCTGCTCTGGGTTTAACTACCCATGTAAAAATGAGGTAAATTAATCAGTCTCTACAAATCAACAATCTATAGATAAATTTAAGTGTAAATTGTGTGCATATCATGGTGTTACAAACACTAAAAAATAAAAGAAACAGAATTATTTCTATGTTTATGCAGTTTCTACTTTAAATCAATTGCCACCACACACGTATCAAACAGCATTCTGAGAAATAAAAAGAAAGACACGAATATGTACAGCAGTGGTCCTCACACAGAAACTCTTACACTAGGAGGACCCGAAGGCCTTTTGTTCATGTGCGCTATATTTCTTGATATCGTAGTGCTAGAAATCAAAACTGAGAAATCAATCACTTTTATATTTTCCTTTTCTTTTTTTGAGATGTTTATTGATTTTAGAGAGAGAAACATCAGTGTGAGAGAGACACATTGTTTGGTTGCCTTCCATATGCATCCTGACCGCAGATGGAACCCGCAACCCAACTATGTTCCCTGAGCTGGAATGGAACCCACAGCCTTTTGGAGTATGGGACAATGCTCCAACCAGCAGAATTTTCCATTGTTGTTGCCCTCAATTGATTTGTCGGGATATGTTGTTTCAATTGAAGTGTATGGAGAAGACCCAGACAGGTACAAATGCATCTTTGAAAAAAGAGAGGACCTCCTAGACCTGCTAAAATAGCTTCAGTGTCCTCCGTGGTGCCCAGATCACATTTTTTTTTTTGGTTTGGAATGGGGGTGAGTAGTTATCCACACTAGCCTTTTCATTCAGACAAATATTACCCTTAGTTTAAAAAGGAAGAAAGTGAGGTCTATGCACCCAGACCAAGTATTATGGCAATTGAGAGACAGGAACTTGGCCCAGCTGTTTTTTGCTTGTTTGTTTTCTTAGGGTATGTGGTGGTGGAAGGAGATTGAACTGTTTAAGCCTGGGTTTCAATCCATGTCAACACTAATTGTATGATCCTGGCCACTTTAGTTAGCATTGTTTAAGCTCAGTGTGCTAATAAGCAAGGAGGGAAATTTCAGCGGTTCTAAAAAATTTATACTACTTGTTGAGAGTTTGGAAATTATATGTGATATATCCTTGATACCTGGTCTGGTACATGGTGAATGCTCAATAAATGGTGGCTGTTATTTTATAGGATATTACAGGAGCATTTAAGTGCTTTTCACTATATAACACTGACTGGAAAGATGACTGGGATTTAAAAAATAGAAAGAACTATCTCTGTACTTTATATTTATGGATAACATTTCTGAATATTTATTTGGAGGAAACAAAAACACTAACCTGAAAAGACATATGCACCCCATGTTCATTGTCACACTGTTTACTATAGCCAAGACTTAGAAGCAACCTAAGGATCCTCTGATGGAAGAGTGGATAGAGAAAATGTTGTATAGACATACAATAGGATACTATTCAGCCATAGGAAAAAAAATCTTGCTATTTGAAAGAGTGATGGATCTTGAGGGAATTATACTAAATTAAATAAGTCATATAGAGAAAGACAAATAACTTAGCATTTCACTTATACATGGGGTCTAAAAACACAATAAATAATACCAACTCATGGATATAAAGAAGAGATTGGGTAGTAGCCAGAGGCAGGTTTGGGGGCTGGAAGTGTGCAGGGTAGTGAAAAGGGTGAAGGTTGTCAAAAGGTACAAAATTCCAGTTATAAAATAAATAAGTCCTAGGATGTAATGTACAGCATGATGACTATAGTTAATAATACTTTACTGCATATTTAAAAGTTGCTAAGAGCATAGATCTTGAAAGTTCTCATCACAAGAAAGTATTTTTAACTATGTGCTGGCTGTGATGGCTGTTAAGTAGATTTATCATGGTGATCATTTCACAATATACATAAATACTGAATCATTATGTTCGCACCTGAAACTAACATCATGTTACATGTCAATTATATCTCAATAATTTTTTTGAATTCCTAATCTTGTTCATCTTAGTCAACATTATAATCTAACTCCTGAGAGTTGGAGTTAATTAAGACCTTACAAAAAATGACTTCACAAACTTAAATTTTTCAATATTGTGGTTTTTGATTTTGATCAATGTTCAGATCTACTTGAGAACAAAACAGCATAAAGGCAGCCTTTTACATCACTTGAATATTTTATCTGCATATCTACCACCACAGAGTGATTACAACTCTAAGTAGATATTGCATTTACAGAAAGAAATATATTTTCATGGATAAGAATAATACATTCTGTGCATATGGTAAATATGTTGAATTCCATATTTTTCTGTTCTAACACTAAACTCCAAAGAAAAGAATGTCACATTTTACATGGTGCTAAGCCTTTAAATATCACAATTTTCAGGAAGCACTATTCCACTAAACCATGCATTTCAATTTAAAAAATTATCTTAACTATCAAAGAAAATGTTTTGATATTAAGTTTATTTATTAAATCTTATACTACCCTATTCAATAAATTTCATCGTATATACACTTAATAAACATAGATACGTAAGTAAAAACAAGTCAACTGAAAGGAAAATAGACATCTTAAACTAAGTTGAAAGCAGGAAAGAGCATATTTTTAAATGACTACATTTAACTCAAGAAGTATTAAATTTTGTACTTAAAATTCAACCCAGAGATCCTCAATAGGTAAATCAGAGCAAAACAGTTATAAATATGTAACAATATATATGATTTGAAAGTCTTCTGAGAAACTCAAAATTTTAATACTAGTTGTCAATAATTCTAGAGATTAAGCCTGCATATTATAGTTTTCATTATATTACTTATTCTCACCAAAAACATGTAATAAAACATAGAAAGCAATCTTTATGAGAAGTTAATTGAAGAATGATAATTTAACCAATAATATTATCCAACCATTACCCAACATAAAACTCCAACATCAAGAAGATTGGGACCTTTATATCATCTCAGGAAGGAAAATCACATTGGATGATTTCATAAATGAGATGCCAACTGTCTGACCAAGGAAAGACTGACCCAAGATATTCCACAAGAAATATCGATTATTTTCAACAAAAATCATCTAAGAAGCAGCAAGAACAGGAACAAAATCTTTGACTCTCCTCTGTCCCCCTAAAAGCAGGAAATACGAGGTCTGTCCAGAATGTATCTAGTCATGTACTATGAATGATAGATACATTTATTGAAGAAGATACAAGCTACAACATTGTACATAGGACCATGATGCCTCAGTCCCCTTCAAAGTAGGCACCTTGGGACCTCACACAGTTCTCCCAGCATCTCCTCCACTGTTCAAAACACTCTGCAAAATTCTTTATTGCAATCACCATCAGTGCCCTATTGTATGTTCCTGAATCTCATCCACAGACTAAAATCTCTTCTCTCTCAAAGGTGATTTGAGTTTTGGGAAAAGCCAGAAGTTGCAGGGCACCCCCAAAATTTGGGCTGTGGTTGGACTGAATTCAACATTCTCAGGTGTTCGGCTTGTTGCAGGCCTTCCAGAACACGTACCACTTTCAACAGATTCTTGATCATCTTTGAAGTGTTTGTGCCACACTTTTATTTGTGCTGCACTCATTGCATCATCCCCGATAGCCTTCTGAATCACTGGAATAGTTCCTGTGGAGGAATATTCAAGTGTAATGCAAAATTTGATGCAGTTTGCTGCTCCACTTACTCAGTCATTTTGAATGTGACCGCCACACGTTACACAAACTCTCAAATTCTTGTGCTTTGCCCTATGAACAATTAGCTCAGGAAACAGGCACTTTTTCCTGGCTGATGGCATTAGGCTACTACATAGTAGTATCATTCAAAAAGTATTCCTTGGGAAAAGAATCAGATGTTTGGAACTGCATTCAAGTTTTGTATGAATGTATCTGCTGTGTTCCTCAGCATTTATTGAAATATTGTTCTTAAAATGAGGGAACATCAATAAAATTAGGAAATTGTAGTGCTTAAAAGTTCTATATTCAAATAGCTATCTTGAGTAAGTGGAATTCTAAAATTAAAGGAAAATATTTAAAAGAACAAGAGAGACAATGGTCTTTCTGTCTTTTTCATTGCCATAGCTACAATTTGTCCAAAGGATGAGACACATTCAATATGCAATATACATTTACTGAATAAATTATGGAAGTTGCTATGTAAAATAATGTGCCTTAGAAAAGAAAAGGACATCAATTCATCAATTCTAAGTTACAAATGGGAACATGTAATACACCCAATGTTATACTTTCTACAGTATAAAAGGAAAGAGGGGACAAGGGAGAAAGCGAGAGAGACAGAGAGAGAGAAAGAGAGAGAGAGAGAGAGAGAGAGAGAGACTACAACTGTTCTAGATTTAAAGGTTTAAAAGCCAAAACAACCAAATGGAATACTGTGTGGTCTTTGACTCCAGGTCTGAAGAAATCAGCTATAAAAGTTACTTTGGAATATGTAAATATTTTCAAATACAGAATTAATATTAACTAATACAGGTGATCTAACTCAATGTATTAGCTATGATATGGTATTATGCTGAAATAGGTGAATTTTTTTTCCAGGAGAGTTACAGGCTTGACACATTTAGGAAAGAAGTGTCATCAAGGTATGTGTAATTTTTCAATATTTTAAAATATAAAAAATAGTGTAGGCAGCAAAGTAGATATAGAAAATAACAAAACTTACTAAAATCAGATTTTGGACATTCACTTTCTCACTGTACTATTTTCATACATTTCTAAATGTATAAAACTATTCATGGTTATAGTGAAAGAGAAGGGGAAGAAGAGAAAATATTTAGCTACAAAAGATAAAAATAAAGGGAGTTATACTTCTGCCTCAAGCTTATTTTGGAAAGAAATCTAAAAAGTTTCCTCAATAAATTGAAGTGTCTGAGAGGAAGAGAGACACGGGTGCCTTCTCTAAACTGAAATGTCAGGGAGACAGTTCTGCAGTTAGTTGCCTGCTCCACGGAAGGGAAGTGGGCGGTGTAGCTGGCCTGGGGTCCCAGCCCGCATGCTTGCATTGTCGGCACTCTGCTTGCCCCTGAACTCATTATTCCAAAACATTTTCAAAAAATCAGAAGTATTCACTATACCTAGACTGGTAAATATTTTCATAAACTCAGTATATACTTATCAAAAATTAGATATTATACTTGTATACATGTGGTAATTTAATGTTTCCTATAATAAGTTACTATAAATAGAAATATTAGACCAAAGATCTGAACATAGTAAAGGTTCTTAATTATGATCACTAAGCTTCTTTCTAGAAAATATGAGTATAAACATAATTATAAACTATAATAATTTTGCTGGTAAACATTTATGCAATTTCTTATATGGACTGCAACAAAGAACATTAGATACCTGATTTTCTTACTCTGTGTAATAGTTTCATTAAGTGGATATTATTGCCCCAAAGTAACAAACTGATAAAGTGAAGTTTAAATAGATTAGGTTGTCTGCAAGTACATAGAGGAAGAAAATTATAAGAAGTCATCTGTATTAATTCTTTCCTCCAAAGTATTCCTACCAATAGTGCTTGGAATATCATGCACCTTTCCAACAATGGATCTTATCTATGAAGTTTGTCTGAAAGGTATCCAGCCATGCAGTGTGAAAAAGAGACATTTATTGAAGAATATACAAGACCCATTGTACATAGGACATCTCAGTCCCCTTCAGAGTAGAAACCTTAGGACCTCCCACAGTTCTCCCAATCGCCATTAGCTGCCCTGTCATATTTTCTGGAATCTCATCAACACTCTGAAATTTCTTCCCTTTCAAAGTTGATTTTAGTTTTGGGAAAAGCCAGAACTCTCAGGGCACCAAATCTGGGCTGTAGGGGGGTTGACACACCTGGGTATTTGATGTTTTGCCAAAAAACTGCATGAGATGTGATGCATGAGCAGGCATGTTGTCGTGGTGAAGCTGCCAATCAATCACCAGTTGCCCATAGCTGCGGCCTTCCGAGTCATTGGAATAGTATTCATGGAGGAATGTTCCAGCTTAATGCAAAGGTTGATGGTGATGTGTTGCTTTTCTCTCAGTCATTTGGAATGTGATGGCCACACAGTACACGTGCTCACTCAACAGCATATCCCACCCCCACTGACTAGTATAGTGAACTTCTAATTGTTCCCATATGTGTATTCCAGTCCACTCTCCTTGGCTGCCAGGTTACATCAATGTTGCACAAACCATTCTCATTATATTAGCAATGGTTGGACTTTTTCTGGACAGATGTTGCATACTTAAGGCTAATACTGTAGGTGAAAATGATATCTCATTTTTTTATTGTTAACCATTTTATTGGCTATTTGTGTTTTTTTCTTAATTGTTTTTCCTGTCTTAAACACATCCTCTACTTGAATTTCAACCCAGTTTTTTATGAATTCATAATTGTTATGTGTAAATTAATATTACTAAACATATTTGACTATGGGTTAAATGTATTTATTTGTCTCTGCTATAAATTGAGTAAGAATGTGCATCTTTTAAATAAATAGAAGCTGTTGATCTAAATCAAAATTTAAATAGAAAAACATACAGAAAATTAACTGAATAATTCATCTGAAAAGAAAATGTAGAAAAAGACTCATTTGATAACTGAAAATCAAATTCAAGTTAAATTACTGGGGTTTTAGTCCAAAAAGAGTATTATCATCATCCATCGCACACATTTGTGTAGATTTTGAAAACTTATTTTAAACCAAGTTCACAAATATATTCAAGTTGGCTTACTTTCCCAATCTTTTTCTATTTGTTTCATGGTTTTATATCTCTGCACAAAGTGGAAAAGGTACAGATGAACAAATGGCTAATGCATTTGGTCACTGCAACTACCTAAAAAACTTGATTGGAAACCAGACTTTTTTTTTCAAACTAAGTGAGTTTTCGGAGTGCTGCTAACTATACAGGATGTGTAGGTCAAGGTTAACATCCGTTTTTGCATACTGTATCCAAGAGAATTTAGTTTACTGTTATTTAACGTTTTAGCTTTAAAGAATTATATATGTACATTTTAACAATAAAAGTTCACTCAACCAACCAGTTAATTTTATTGCACAACATAGATATGATGTTTTTAAGCATTTCAACCATGTTTAAATGAGTGCAACCATAACTTTAAAAATTACTTGTATAGATGCAGCATGAAATATCTATGCAACTTAAACGCATCTGTGTTTGATAGATATCCCTTCATTGGCTTTCACAGTATATCTAATGCTGACCATATATATTTTTTTCACATATGCAGTATAATGTCTACCAGTATGTGGACAAAATTAAGTGAAAAAGTGGAAGTAAGGATTGATTGAGTTAAATTAGGGACTGCTCCTACTTCTAGGGTAAATATTTCAAAGGTTTGAATCATGAAGCTTTGCTCTTTTCTTTGAGAGGTGCCAACAGTGAATAAATATTCATCTAAGCCACACTTATTATGAAACTATATCTAAAGATTTATAGTATTGTCAAAGGGCTTTCTGGAAATAGTTCTTATTAAAAAGCATTTCTAATAAGGAACTAAAACAGCATAACCAAATGAATATCATCTTTAGTGGAACACCATTCTTGGGGGATATTTAGCTAGACTCTACTCATAAATTCTCCAAGACTATGAAATAGATCACATAAAAGATAAATGATAATTCAAATAAGTTAATCTTATTTGTATTATATTCCAAATTTAACAGGAACTATTTTTTGCAACCTGATACCTCTGATTCGTTGACCTATCCTTCGAAAAAGGTTCAGGTGCAGTCAAGCAGTAATAAATGTTCTTAAGGTATTTTAGGTATTTTACATCTTAGTCCTGAAAGCTGCTTTCCACTAGACTAGTCATTCACTTGGGTAATAAATTATTTTAGGGGCATTCATAAGAAGGAGAATCAGGATGAGGCTTATTTTTTTTCTTTAATAGTATTCACATTTTGTAAACGTGAACTTTTGGCTTTTTTTCTGGTCAATTTCATTACACGTTAGGCAGCTGGCAGTGAATCCCTTGCTTCATACACTCGATCTGTGAAGAAAGATACAGAGTTCACTTCAGGAGAGAAAAGCACATAAATCTTGATGAAATCTGAAAATGGAAGAATTTGCTCAAAAAAGTTAAATCTGTTAGATTCCAGTCTTATTTGCTGTTATTATAGTCTTATGATATGCTGCTATGTGTTTTTTTAACTTGTAATAAATAAATGTAAGATTATCCTAAAATAGAATTTCAAAACAACATTTATTATAAGCAACTACTCCCTCAGAGAAAGAATGAAAATAGAGTTACAACAATCCTGCCAGTCTTAAGTCACGCCAATCTATGAAACAAGTTGAGTTCATGTTGCTTATTAATTACTACAACTCATACTTTTTGCAACAACATTATGAAAACATGAAGGAAAGATGCATTATCCAGAGAAATTTAGTGCACATGGTTACTGCATGTATGAACAGTCTCAATCTATTATCCAACAACTTATTCTGTGATTATAGTAGCAGGTAGGAAGCAGTTGTAAACTGTTAGGAAACTGGGAGGAAACCACTTGGTACTGTAGGACTAGTTGCTCTTTTACATCTCCAGCACCTTGAAAATTCATCATTTTCTCCTGCTTTGATCTAAATCCAACCGGTCACAAATATATATCTCTCATATCTGTGATTCTTCAAGACACAGTCTCTTCTCTCAAATTCATTTAAATTATGAAAAATGTGGAATAAAAGTGGAAGCTCGCTTCTGTGGATGCTGGTATTCCACGAAAGCAAATTAATATCATATGGAGAACACATATTTTTATATTCCAAAATAACTGGAATCCTAGTTACTCTTCTTCTTCTTCTTAGTCTAGGATGTTACCTATGTCACTAAAGTGATATTAGACTCTTTTAAGATACCTAGATGTTGTGGTTAATGATCCTTATTCTTCAGTTGTGCTGAAATGTTTGCATTTGTATGTTATTTAACCATTGAAACTGTATTTGGCTTCAACTTAGAATGTTTGAATCTTCAAACACCCATTTTTTAGAACCCCAGAATGAAAGAGGAGATTACCAGAAGATACAGGCAGGTAATGTACAGATTGTATTGCTAGCTACAGCTTTGGTCCAAGACCCAACAGCTTCCTGAGTTAGGTTAGTCTGCATAAAAGAACTCATTTTGCCCAGACCACTGGCAAACCAAGAACAATACTAAAAGCAGGACCAATGAGTTTCCTGGTCCTTTTTCCAGAGTCCTTTTACTCTAATCATGGTTCTTTGATTATTATGACTCTATTAGTGCAGGGACAGCTAAGAGAACTATTCCTAAGGAAGAACCCTCCAAAGACAAAAGGGAAAACAATATGTCCCTAAGGCCAAGAGCCTGAGACGGAGTCACATGTTCTCAGTCTTCTTAAGCAGGGCCTCTTCCTTGTTGTGTTATACAGCCAGCAGTGTGTTCTCGTGGGGAAGTTCACTAAGAGGAAACCCCCGTAAAAACCACACACTCAATGGGCCTGAATCAAAGTTTTGAAGAATTTGACTTTCTTGCTCAGAAACCTTGCTATGATTTTTGAGATGTAACAAATTGAAAAAATGTGAGTAAACACATGATATTGATAAATAAAAATATGCCACTAATGCCAGTTACTTGCTATGGTGATTGCACAGTTTTTGTGGCAATAATATATATTCAAATTTTGAAAAAAGTTGGCTTAACTCATTTTTTCCACATTTTTTTGTTGTTCAAGTACAGTTGTCTCTATTTCTCCCCACCGCTCCCTCCCGCCCCAGCCATCCCCACTTCCCACCCTTGATCCTGTCCCTCTTTCAATTTAAAAAATTATATATTCAGTATAAACCTCCACAATTATAAATTCTAGTTAATCTAAATTTTTCAGAAACATTGTGTTATGTCATTCTTTAACTTCTGCACTAATATTATTTCTCATAGTAATGGTAATATCTGATGATATTCATGTTGAAAAATGTATTATGGGCCCACTTATTTAAATTCATAAGTCAAGCATGGCTTATGTTGCAACAGTCTCATGGATTGCACCTGCTTGTCTAAAATAACAATTATGATAGAAGATGTTTATAATTTATATGGAACTTATCATGAAAGCAAAATTAGTCACTTTTTTCCTCTCATAATTTACATGTATTTCTTATGCAATTGGAAACCTCAAGAGTTTTCAAAGAAGTATTTGTGTTCACTCAGAAATACAATATTAATAATTAGACCTGTACGTTATTGACATACTGTGAGCTAGGAATTTTTCATTAAAACACTGGAATAAATTGAGAACCAAGGTGCTTATAAATTTATACAATATTACATAAATTTCAAATCCAAGAAAACCTTAAATTAGCCCCAACTTAAATTAGAGACCACATATCAGGCACTGAGAATTGCTTCAAAAGTATTAGTGTCTATTATTTAAAAGATTCAAATCTATCTGTCAGTGCATTCTAATATCTGATTTTTAGGTTGAAAGATATTCTAAAATAAGCCTTACATGATAGAATCCACTGAAACTAACCTCCAAACATCCGCCCATTTAAGACTGTTGTACAACATCCAAGGTCACCGCTGCTGCTATTGTGGGCTAATTATCCAACAGTCCCATACAACTCAATTTGCCAAAACATTAATTCTCAAAATGGTTTCTCTTCTGTCACGATTTGTTCCTAAGCCAGGGTCTGGTGTGTGATCATTTGGCGTCACCCAATTAGTCAAGAAGAAAACAGAACATTAGGTTGAACAATGGAGAGAACTCTGGAGCCACAATACAAAGCAGGTACGTTGCAGTCCTGGCACCATTATCAGAAACCTCACTCAACCTCCTGAGTCTCCAGTTTTCTCTTTTGTGAAATGGAGATACACGTATCAAACATTCATAGCTTGTTCTCTGATTTATTGAATTTTCATCCAACACATAATTATTGTTCCTTTATTGTAAGCTGCTTATATGTAATTTTTGTCTTTAGAGACAAATTTTTCATTAA
The DNA here is from genome assembly GCA_028533065.1 of Trachops cirrhosus. Classification (NCBI taxonomy): domain Eukaryota; kingdom Metazoa; phylum Chordata; class Mammalia; order Chiroptera; family Phyllostomidae; genus Trachops; species Trachops cirrhosus. Next base: position 12,327,244 of record CM052548.1, on the reverse strand, counting down.
ATTCTAAAGTGAAAGAACTTATGTTAGAATAAAGCACTAAGACAAATAAACCATGATGTCATTTGGCAAATAAACCAATTTGCTATGGGTGTGGCAAATGCAATCACAAAGTGTGCACTTTTTCCGAAGCAAAGATAGATGTAGATTTTATGGGAGGGTCGGAGAGAGTCTTCTCGGGATCATTGATCATGGCAAGATCTAAAGGACATTTGAGCAGAAAACTTAGCTTGATAAAGGTGGGAATGGGCGCAAAGCTGAAAGTATACAAACAGACATGAAAAACGTTCCTTCAGAGCCTGAGTATTAATTTCCAGCATAGATTCAACTTAGTTATATATTTTTATCAATTCTAACATGACTGTTTTTTACATTTACAGCATGGAAAATAAGGTATATTTTACAGTAAGTAGCATCTTACAGTCACTGTTGTTTAAATGACAATTTTAAAAAGTTGTGTAAAGACTTCCACTGATGCCTTCCATTAAGATTGAGCAAGAGCCAAGATCAATACATTTTAGGTTTGGTGATATACAAATAGAGACAGAAATGGACAAAGGAAGAAAGAGGAAAAAACAGAAGGAGATGGAGATGAAGAAGGAGAGAGAGGCAAGGGGGAAGAGGGAGACAAGTATCATCAGACCCTAAGAAAGTTTCTGTATAATTTACCCTTAAAAGCAAATGTAAATGAGGTTAGATCAAGGATAAAATATGAGGGTTTGAGAATAAGCCTACAAACTTCATAATAAAATCAGACAAGGCAAAGAGTAAAATTTCCCCAGGACATCCTGTTCTAAGGTAGACAGTATGTACTCAGCACTTTAGGAATAAAGATTATAAGGTTAGAAAGGTTAGAGAGATTAAATATTTATCATCCTCAGGACAACAAAATTTTGAGCATACCTTGAATTTGACCTGTGAATTTACCCCAAATTACCGGTACTTTTTCTAATCATTTTTGTTCTTAAACTGCATTACTTTTGCTAATACAAGTTCTTGTTTTGTGTCACACAATGAAAAGAGTTTTAAAACCAACAAATGAACCCGAACCCATTTCAGTGTTTTATTTTGTACCAACATTCATCAGTCTCCACTAACAATTCATACTGGAATCTCATGCGCTCCGGAGGGCAGAGCACCTTAGAATCACCCACTGCCATTGGCCACAAAGAAGAGTTTCTAAAAGTAATTGCTCAAACAGTTGCTAGAAGTTTCTTAGCCCTTTAAGCTAGCATAGAGCTTCTTTAATGGTCAGCTACAACCTGCTTAGTCAACCAATCAGGATTTAATGGCCATGTATTTCAGAAGGGTTTCTTCCCAAAGCAGCCTTCCAGATGACTGGAGGCAAAAGCTCCAGCCACTGTGGCCCCAGGCTCCTCCTCCTCAGTTGCTCAAACTCTACACCCTGGATTATTCAGCATTCTGCAAAAAGATGGCTGGATGTATAAGGAATACAGTTTTAAACAGTAAAAGAAAAAGACACACTTCAAGTGTTAGAAATTATGCTAAGTGGATTAAGCCAGTAGGTGAAAGAAAAATGCCACATGATCTCATTTGTATGTGGAAACTGAGGAACACAATAAACTAAGGAACAAAATAGTACCAGAAGCTTAGACACATAGAACAGATTGACAGCTGCCCAAAAGGAAGGGGGAGCTGGATGAAAGATGGGGGAGGGATAAAGCAAAGACCATTTATGCACAACTCATGGACATGCACAACAATGTGGGGATTGGCTTGGGGCGGAGAGAGGGTGAGGGTGGGTGAAGGAGGGGAAAGGTAGAAAAGTGGGAACAACTGTAACAGTTCACATAATAACAAGAAGAAAAGAAAAAGAAAATAGCAAAGAATAGATAAAACAGGCTTAGAAACTAGGCCTAAACATGCCATCAAAATATTGCCCCAACATAGGACCTTGGTATACATAATCAAAGCCACGTACATTTTTTGGTGAACATCTAACCGCCCACCCAAAGAAGTAAAATATTAATCACTGCATTTTCTCCCAGCAAAAAGGTATCTATTAATTAACATCTGGATATAGGAAAAATTATTTGAAATGATGGGGCACATAGGTCATATCTTCATGTGAAAATCAACAAGTAGCCAAGTTGCTGACATATGTAAGTATTACTACAGTACAGTTGCTACCTGCTTCAAGAAAATTTCAGATTCGTGAGAAGAGTTTATTTGAATACATGAGGTCTTTTGAAATTGACGGGAAAAAAGAATCACTGTTTTCAGAATGACGTTCATGGTGAGTGCATTTTATTATGTCCTGAGATTTGAAAATTGGACACTCCACACATGGTACATTCATTTGTCATTTTCACTCTCTGCTAGTATGTGTGTATGTGTGTGCATAAATTTCATCTCCTTCACTTAAGTGCAAAGTTGTACAGCTTGCTTTCATGTGAAAAGTAGTATTTGTGAAGTCAAATGCACCAAAATCAACCTTTGGGGAATTTTTCTTCAAAAAGGGACACATTCTTTTTTCTTATATGTGACTTCGAAGGTCATAATCTTCAGTCTCAAAACTGTGCTTAACCAAAGTACTTCTTTAGTAAGGGTATTTTAAAATAAACATATTAAATAATGGAATTAAAAGTTAGAAAATGTATGTTTAAAATATAAACTGAGGGATGGAAAAATCATTCAAAATATACAAACAAATATATACATATAGATAGCAATGAAACTAACATTTCTGAAATATATTTGCACACAACTGACAAAAATTAAAAGATAGTACAGCAGAGTAATAATCTGAGTTAATGGTATGCATATATAATGTTCTATATGCATGGTAAGCTAAAGAATTTAAAGTATAATATTTCTAATAACTTCAGTTGGCTGGTTTGTATGTTTTTATAAAACTAAACTTCACTTTTATATCCAAATATTAACTATGTATTAGAAACTTATTTTAAGTATATATAAATTATATATTCATCAAGAAGACAGTTATAAGAATTGCCTTACAATTTGTTTAGTGTATCGAAGTACATTGCACTTTCAAACCAGACTTTCCATACAATTTCATTACAATTTTTCCTTATTTATGATGTTGTAAACTCAAGATACAAAACTTTAGTTTCTCCTCTGTTGCGTCCTCCAGGCCTTTTGGAACAATTGACATGCATGAGTTTCATAAAATTCATCATAGGAAGTGCGGTTTGGCAAGCAGTCCCATGTTCATATTCCAGTAGCCAGAAAGGGCTGGTGAAACCTGCAAGCCAGCAACCACTTAATCTATGGCAGACTCTTGGTGCTATAAATCTGGAACTGATCAGGATCAGCTGATAATGAATGCAGCTTGTCCCATTTTTTTTCCCCAGAATATATACATTCTGGGGAAAAAATGCAGCAGTCCTGTGTGGCCTTTTCCAGCTTTTGACTTTATGGCATAGACTCAAACTAAGTTGGTGGTCACAACAAATAACAATATGACAACAAAATAATAATAGTGAACACAAGCGCTTACAAAGTGCTGAGAAGTGTGCTAAACCTTTTCTATAAATTATCTCATTTAATTCTCACGGCAAATGGAGTATTATCTGATAGTAAAAAATTAACCAATATTTTAAGTAGTCACCAAAAGGCAGAGATGACTTGGAGTCCCAGGGAATGTTTATACAAACCTCTATTTTAATCATTGCACTATTTGTAAGTAGGTCCATTATACACAAGAAAGAATAATAGTATCACCTAAAAGGAACCTTACCTCTGTGTTTGAAAATATTAAATGACTACATTTTAATTTAAAAATTATTGGATAAAATGTAATAAAAATGTGTCTTACTTTAAATCTACATTTTCCTTAACAATAATTGGAAAATAAAAACATATACACTTCCTATTTTTGTTCAATATTTTTAGAGTACCTATCCTGAATGCCATTTGGAAAATACTCTACATTTTAATTGTCTTCTGTTAAAGGGTTATCAAATTCACCAAAAGAAAATCTGAAATATAAAGTTCTTATAGCACATTAGTTGATACCAGAAATGTATATATATGAGTCTCTAATATGAATAAGGGCACCCTAAGCATGATCTAACCAGTGTGCATAAATTACTGTACATGCAACCTGGAGTGTAGGACAATTTTCATCACAACACAACTTTGTTTATTCCCATAAAGTTGACCAACCTTTTGGCTTGATGTTTACTGTCAGTGAACACACCTGGTAAGATCACAACTTAGTAACTTACCTACTCCTTATCCATGTAACAAAGTTCTTCAATAAACCAAGCTGCCTTTTTATAATAATCTATTTGTACATGCAGTTCTTATGAAAACAACCTTAAATGATGCCAAGTGGGCATGGAAGGAGTGGAATCTGCAGTTGTTAGTGTGCTTTTATTTTGTACTTTTCACTATGAGTTATTTATCAAGTTAACTCACACTTTTGTTCAGTCTGATGTACACGCAGTAAGGTGTCATAACACTGCGAGACCTATCTAATTCTCTGATAACCAGAAGTGCACTTGGTTAAAACATGTATACTGTCTGGGTTCTTAACTTGAGGGTAGCACTCCATGATCCCTATAGGACCCCCTGCCACATTTAAAATTTAATGCAACTCAGCTTTCCATTTTGCTCATTTTCTCATACCCAGAATTCCAGAAACATACTCAAAAACTGACATGATTAAAATGTTTTTCCCTTTAAGTAAATCTGCAATAATTCCCTAGATTTGGGGAACTATGTCTTAATGTTTAGGAACTATTGATCTGCTAAATGACAACAATTAAACCCTGACACATTTTCAAATGGACTTCTCCACCCAGCCATAAGATTGAATAGCTACCCAAAGATGAACTAATCCACTTAACTCCATTTGGACCACACACAATCTATCATAGAAACAAAGATTTATAACCTTAGAATTTTTTCAGATATTTTCTAAAAGTACCTTAAACATTTTTTAAAAGTGATTCAAAGTCTGCATGACTTATCTCCATATAGACATTGAGGGCATATGGCTAAACATGTTCAATATAGTAATCACTTGTCCTGAAAAGACCTGATAATAAAGCGGGATAGAGCTTCCAAAACGGAAAACCTTATTTGCAAATGTGGCTTGCTTTTCTATTATTCTGCTCAGCTACACTACACATTTCAGGGAAAAAAATCAATCTGTTCATTTTATCAAGTATAAATGGAAACACGAAATTCCTGTTCAAGCGTGCATTTCCTCAGCCATGCATATTCTTGCACACTCACTTAAACCCAGTACTGCTTTGCAGCCTTTGGTTTATGCTGGAATCTCTGTGGTCCTAAATCTTATGCATGCTGCCAGCAGGTGTCTGCAGGTGTTTGCCTACAAGAAGTTCATTGACAGTTTGTTGCAGCAAGAGTACTTTCCCTGGTAGTGAAAATTAGCTGCAAAAGCCCTGCAGGCTAAGTAATGCAGGGCAATGATGCTTCATCTGCTGTGGATGCATAATTACTTATTATCAGTCAGCCAAGGATTAATCAGTCTTCTGTGATATTTTTCCATGGAAGAACTAGTTATCAAATTATAGTTTCCACAGATGTTGCCAGTGTACTGGAAGGACTGCAGCTGTACTATGAGTCTCATGGACATTTAACTTCTGACAGCTGTGAATGCTTCTTTGTGAATGTAGACATGGCTCTTTGACACAGTTCCTGGAAGGACTCCAAGATGCATTCTCAAGTGCTGCTGCAGGCTCTCCGAGTGCATATTAGAAGATGGTCAGAAATGTCCTGAATTGCTGAATTGGACAGATACTTGTATTCTTCTACACACAGACTGATTTCAGCATACACCTAAATAGATTAAGTGATGGTCAATGATGTATCTAATATTTACAGAATTAGAATATTTGGAGATTCATAATTATGTCAAATCATTCCATGTATCATTTCACTTACACAAGGAAATGAATAGTGGCATATCCAAAGACATATATTTTCTTTGAGTTATTTATGGAGATACACATGTTGCATTCATAATGAAATTGCACTCTTGGACAGGGATGATCGATGAGGGTAAAGTCAGATATTGAAACATAATAAAATAGAATTTAGCTATTTGGAGTGGACATGTGTTATTTGTGAGTAATATTTTCACCAACTGGCTTATTAATTATTAAAATTTTAATTTAGTCATGGTATCTCATTGTATGTGTTCTTTTGAAAAAACTTAGAACATGTCATGCCATTTTCAATATTAAATTATTTAAATAACAATTTGATGTCATGGAGAGCTATGGGATGTACCCCATCGACTTACACATGAAAAGACTGATGTGAATTCTCCTCAAAGGAGCCATTTGAGTATTTTAATATTGAGCTTTTATGAGGCACATAAAGCTTGTTTTGACTACTGGGCTATCAAATATGAAATAATAATTAGTTGAAAATTCAGAAATAGAAATAAACTATTCTTACCAGCATTTTCTATTTTAGGAAAATGCATGCTGTATACATTCAAAAGGTGTTCCTTTATAAACTTTATGTTTCTGTGTTACTGTGTCAATAATTTGTGGTTGGTAATAATGCTTTGAAACCCTTAAGGTAGATCACTATAGAGAAAGTTTATTTATATTTCATAACCAGTTTAAGATACATATTATTACTATAATATTTAAGAGTAACATTATGTAATATGAGCAATTTGTAATGGATTTCTACTGTTGACTGTTTCAAAATACATTTATTTACATCATAGAAATGATGACTCACCTGGAAAGTATCTTCACTGAAGCTAATAATTAATATATATTATACACTTTTCTTTAAACTGAAGTAGAAGGTCAAAGGTGTGCATTTGAATTAGCATAGTTAGGTCAAAAAAAGGTACTAAGAGTCCTTGTAATTCATATCATAGTCTGGATCTGCTATAAAATATACAATATCCCTAACTACCTTAAAACTCAGTTTACCCAACTGTAAGAAAAAACAACACCTAATAAAGTTGTAATAATTATATGAAAGAAGTGTGAATCTAATGAAATTAGTTTGCAAATAGTAGATGATTATGTGTATGTTGTATGTGCACATAGATTATTTACCTTTGATTTTGAATTATAAGTGAGTGTGTATATATATATATATATATATATACAGAAAAAAAAATATATATACAGATGTTTGTGTTGACTGACCTGGTAAATCAAAATGAAAATGAAAAAGCTCATCAAAAAGTCTCCTATTCTTCAGAAAAATCAATTTACATTTCCCTCACTATCTATTCTATATTACTTCTAATACTAACATTACAATACTCTAGTAAAATATTTTTAAATATAAAAGTACCTGGAAATCAGTTCATGAGTATCTTCATAACAGTAAGTGGCAGTATAATCATAGATCAAACTCTATCTGCATAAAAGTCACTACTTACATAATATTCAATTAAATATGTAAATTTATTGTAAAATGAGTCATGCATCTCATACTGGTGACTCAAATTCAAATTGGTTATTTGTACATTAGGATATGTGAAATCAATGAAAATTTCAGCATCGATTATAATGTGTCAGATGACAATAACTACAAATATAGTATCACTCTAGAAGCTTTATTAGATTGATGGAATGTTTTTGATCACAAGATAAAAAATCCATCATAAAAGTTAAACAGAAACTGAAATGTCAGATACTTGTTTTTCACAGAAGGTATACCTTTCACAAATAACGATTGGATTACCAATAGCTGTTTAAATGAAGATAACTTTACAGTCAGGATTCGATGAATAATTTAAGTCTAGATTTTAAGAATAATAATTATTTGTATGTTTCTTTTAAGAGATTATCTTTTATTACTTATAATGAGATTAAACAGTGTGATAGTCATATAATCCATTGAAAAAAGTACAATAGCTTCTTTTTTATTGGATTTATTGGGATGACATTGATTAATAAAATTATATAGATTTTAGATGCACATTCTACAATATATCACCTGCATATTGTATTGTGTGCTCACCTCCCAAAGTCCAGTCTCCTTCCGTCACTGTTTATCCCCAGCATACCTTCTTCTACATCCCTCTACCCCTTGTTCCCTCCGCAATCAGCATACTGTTCTGTGTCTACAAGCTCTCTTTCCTTCCTCCTTTCCTCCCTCCCTCCCTTCCTTCCTCTTCTTAATCCATTTACCATTTTCACCCAGTGTGCACAGCCCTCCCCTCTGATAGCTTTCAAATTTATTCTCTATCTATGAGGGCTTTTTTCTATTTTATTTGCTAGTTTATTATGTTTATTAAATTCTACATGAGTGAAATCATATGTCTTTCTCTGACTGGCTTGTCACAAAGGGTAAGATGACTTTCTTTTTATGGCCAAGTAGTATTCCATTGTGTAACTTCTTTATATATAAAACATGCCATCTACCAAGAGAGATTTCTTATATATATCCTATATATATATGAGAGAGGTAGAGAAACATCAATGTGTTGTTGCCTCTCACATGTCCCCCACCAGGGGCTTGGCCTGCAACCCAGGCATGTGTCCTGAAACTGGCCACGCTTTGGCTCCCAGGCCAGCACTCAGTCCACTGAGCCACACCAGCCAAGGTGAGAGGTTTCCTCATAAATGAGAGTGCACGAGTGATGCATGCAAAGCATTAAGAATGGAGTTGAGATCTTTGAGAGCCACTCTACATCTCTCGATCAAGAGGCTTTCTACTTAATTTTGACTTAAACCCTTAAGCAATTAATAATCCTTTTGAAGCTATATTGATTTTTGCCCATGAAAGAAGTATAATAGTGAAAATATAGGTCAACTTTATTACCAATATTTAAGATACATTGATTTAAAACAAATAAAATTTAATCTCAAGTATTATAATAATTTATTGTAAGTGGGACTACTTATCAAACTATTACATCTTTGTTCTAAATACATAAAAATACTTTCATTTAAACTGAAATTTATTCAGATCGTCATGGAAATTAGAGGCTATATTTGCATTCTATAAATTTATCAATTATAATTTTCTGTCTAAACTGCCCACTCTAACTGTACAAAATAATCCTAAACTTCCACATAGAGCTTTTGTATTCAAATAGATGGAATGCAAGAGTTCAAGTGCAGTTTTATTACTGACTGACAGACTTCTCTGCACAAAAAGGCTATTCTAAATAATTCTTGAAGCAAAGTACCCATTTAGGACTTTCTTTTCCAGTTTTACTAATATACCACTGTGTGATCTGGAGAAAAGTACTTTAGAAAGCACTTCATCATGCATAAAAAGGCACTTGTCTTCTAATAAAAGTCTATTGATAATAAAATAATCTACCTTTCCTGCTTGACAGGGGTGTAATGAGAATGCAATAAGAAATTCTGAAGTGACTGTGAAATGCCTTGAAATCTTTAAAAGAATGGTAGAGGCCCTCAACCAAATGCAATTTAAAAAAAAAAAGACTAGAGCCCTTCAACAGAATGTAAATCCGGCCCCTTGCCAATATGAGTCATAATTGCCTTATTTATTGAGGGTATCATAATCACCACCATTACTTATGAGTGCAGCTGTTCGTTTTGATTGAATTTCCAGGATATCCCATAAATTGCACAAGAAACACAGTTTCAGCCTCGTAGGGATTTACCTTCTAGATCTGCACTATTCAATATGGTAGCCACTAGCCACATGTGGCAATTTTAATTTAAATAAATTAAAATTTTAAATTGCATTTCTTGTGTCATACCAGCCATGTTTTAAATGTTCAATAGTCATATGTGGTTAATGGTTACCAATTTTGAAAACACAGATATAGATTAATTCCATCATCACAGAGAGTTCTATTAGAGAGCACTCATCTAGACACTTGACAAACATATGCTACAAAAAATATTAGTCAAGTATACAATTTATGCAATAACATTTTTATATTTTATAGTCCGTTTTGAACTAGAGAACACAGGTGATTCAGTAGAAAGTCGAAATATCTCTGAAATCATCCAGCTACCATGACATGAATCAACTTAGTATTTTATCTCAAACATAACAGGGTTTAATACAATACAGACACTAAATAAATATTTGTTGAAAAAATAAATTCATAATGGACAAGTATTTCTTCTGTATGTAGATTTTGAAGCTTGTTTTTCTCACTGTTACGGGGTAACAAACACGACGTGCCAGAAGGCTATGACAACTTCAACCAGGAAATAGGACTCTGTTAGATCAAGTGGTAGATAACACAAGAGAATGTTTAAGATGAGCAAGTTCAATATTGGTTAGAGTGAACAGGGAAGATTTTTTTATTGAAGAAAGGATTTATGGTAAATTCTCTAGAACAATAGATAAAGTAAAAGTGAAAAGCCAGTTAGATGAAAGGTCAATATAAACCAAAGTTTTGAAGTAAAGAGAATGGCTGATCTATTTTGAGGGGATAGAGAGCTTATGTGAATCTCCTGTTGAATGAAGGATTCCAGTTGATAAAAGCTGAGTGGAGTGACATCTTCTGGACCGGAAATAAAAATCTACTCTTTTCATGGGGGGAAAAGCTGACTACAGTATGGTCAATTTAGTTATTGCCATTTAAGTAGGGGTTCTTTTGAAAATTTTGTGATAAAATTGTGTTTTAGGATAATTCATTGTTTTTCTTTGAAAAACCAGATAATCCTATCAGAAAATATAGGTATGACATGATGTCTGTTTGGACTTGTTTTCTAAAACTGACTATAAAGATATGAAAGAACCAAGAACCAGTAGATCCCAGGGCATAAATCATAGATCTAACAGAAAAACACATAGAAAATTTAATCTAGCTATATAATGAAACTGCCATTTTCCAGTAGAATCTGCACATTTCAATGTACATATAAGCCAAATACAGCAGATAAAGCAGCCTTTATTTTAACAGGGGCTGATGGTAATTTTTTATATTTAAAATGTCACAATTACACACTCACTCATCTTCCTAAAGGTAGCTGTGAAGACCTGCTGTTGATATTTTCCAATATAAGCACTTATCTTCTCTACAGAACCATTTTGATCTTTCTCTTCACCAACCAGAGTATCAAACAAAATTAATGTTTTCACTACCCAGCATGATCTTGTATAGTGAAGATAATAGAAGCCCGCTTCTCTTCATTACTATTCCATTAACCAGTATAGGCAGCTAGAATTAAATGCCACATGTAAGAGTTATAAAGAGAAATCATTTTAACAAATTAATGCTCATGTATTTAAAAACATATTCAGTATCTCCACTGATAGAAATGTGTCACAAAAATGCAGTAGTTTTGAGAACTATGGGATAGAGATTAATTTGGTAAACTTGTCTCCAGCTCTTCATTATCTTTCATATCACTCTTTCAAATACTATCTTTAAGTACATATATTTCTGGTTAACACTTTACTGAAATGTGTATGTAAATTGAAATTTTCAAATAGTAAAAAGCAGAATATATGGTGAAAAATAAATCTCCATTCTGCTCAATACTCCCCAGTCTTCTCCTAAGAGGTAACCACTATTACTGAATTTGGGTATCTTTCCACAAGGTCCTCTCCTCTTCCCCTCCCTTTCTCTCTCTCTCTCTCTCTCTCTCTCTCTGTCTCTCTCCGTCTCTTCTCTCTCTCTCTCTCTCTCTCTCTCTATATATATATATATATATATATATAGTTTATATATAGTTTTTATATGATGCTATGTACACTATTAATCATTACAGAACCCTATTTTATATGTACTGTTATTAAAGGCCCAAGAGTATTCCAATTATAGATGTTGTCCTTAGTCACTTACAAATGAAAACCATTGTTAGAATTAATATCTTCTTACATATTGTTTGTGCATTTTATGTTTTATACCTTCTGAAAATTTAATTGTTACAAAGATAAGTGAATTTTAAATTTTGGTAAATATTTCCAATAGGCTTTGCAAAGGGATGTTTTAACACATAATTCTGGTGGAAGAATATCAGAGAGTATTTACAAGGAACTGTATGAGGCCATGAAGAAAATTATCTGTTTTACACACATCTTTCTTTTATGCCTCTGAGAACATATTCTAAGCCTGTAAATAACTAATTAAGACTATAAGAGTCATTTTTGATTTAATAAACATCACTGCATTATATATTTGATTGTAGTAATTCCAAATGTATCAGACTGATCAAAAACATATGTTATATGGTCATTTAATTTAGCAATTGCAAGGAGAAACAATCATAAATGATGACGTGTTTTACCCTCCAGAAGAAACTTTTCTCCATTTAGGTATATGTGGTATATGTAATTTAAATTTCAAAGACATTAAAATAAAATTTAGTTATGAAAAATGTGTCATTTAACAAATATCAATGTATAACTTTCTTAGCTATTAGTATTGTGAAAGTAAGCTAACAGAGCTAATTTTAGAGGAATATGGAATCTAGCACTGAAATTCTATAATCTCCACTCACCAGTTAGGGTTGCTAAAAGAAATACAAGATCTACTGGCTTTAGATTTCAATGATGTTGATTAGTTCTTATGAAATTTCAAAATTATTACCAAGTAATGTCCTACTATATAATTTGTTAGGTTGCTTCATAAGAAACTTTAATTCTTGACTAAGCATTTTCATATTCTAAAGAAACAACACATTGTTACACAAATGTAATATGATGAGACATTTTAAGAAATGCATTTAACTTAGGAATTCCTCCAAAGAACCCATAAAAAACTAAAAGAGAGATTACAGGTAATAATAAATATGAATTCACATATTTCAAGAGGCAAGTATGCTAACTGTGGTCTGAATTTAAATTTTAATATGCAGATATCAAACTATGTCCATATTTTGCATAATGCCAAACATATTACCACATATGAAATACATTTACAGTGACACTACACTATGAGCTAATTAAAACATGCATAAATATATGCACAAGTATTGGGACAAAGCTTTTCCCCAACTCAATCAAGTAACATTTAATCTATAGTATTAATAACTTTAATTTTGGGGAGATCTATTTGATCAATCATTTCACTTTCTAGTTTCCAACGATGTTTACGTAATCATGTGCTGCACTGGAGTTTTGGATGAAGGCAAGTAGGCATACCACGTGACTGTATATCGTTCAGTATGATCTGCAGCATAGATAACATTGGTCCTTGTGGTTAAAGCCTGGGCTCAAATTTGATCTGTTATGTGATTCGTGTATTTCATTTCTAGGCAGTAGTCAACGTTCAAAGAAAATAGGAGTCTACAGAATAGTGACTGAGGCTTTTTCTTATTGCTGTGATGTTTTCCCTCCCAGTTCTTCTATGGTCTCTTCATGTCACAATATTTCCTCAAAATTCACTTTCCTGCAGAGCAGCTTGTAGAGACACCTAGTGGAAAATCATAATGGTGGTTTCTCAGGCCATCCTTAATTCCGAGTTAATGGTACAAAGTTATTATTTATAAATTTGAACCACAAGAAGTGAACTAGGATATTTTAGTGTCAGTGTCTCCAACAAAACTATAACCTAAATTAATCACAAACATGTTCAATACTTCTTAGCACAACAAAATTTATTTTAACTGGAAAAGCAAACATTTAAAATAAAAATAATACAAAATGATAAATTGATGTCACTATAATTTAATATTGAATTGCAATTGTGAAGATTTTGATAAGTAATAAAATGATGAAATAAAGGTAAGTCCAATAATTAAGGCATTTTTACCCTTTCAGAAATTCTACAGTTCATCAACATTGGAAATTATGTCTTCGATAGATCTTAATATTTATATGCCAAAAATTTCTAACTGCAATCAACATGTAATGTTAAAATTATGACACTTTAGTACTTTCCTTTTGAAAATATAAGTGATTTTATGCTTTAAAAATAATTGTTTTAAATATCTCAATCAGGTTAGTAGATAATGTAAAAATTACAGTAATAAGCCATTAGTGAACACTATTGAAGTTGTCTGTTTATACAGTGTATCTGTAGTAAGTGGCAATCATTCCTAAGTCAAATATTTATAAATTTAACAGGAAGTTCTACTGCAAGGTTTTTATTTTCATTATCAGATATAGATTACTTCTTTTCTCTCCCTTGTACAGGTCCCGAATTTAAACAATATAAACAAAATTGTTTCTAGCAAATTACATATGGCTTAACTAAAAAAAAATTTGCAAAATAGAGTCAGAAGAAATTTCAAGAAATACTGCAAAACCTCAGGAGACGGCAATGTTCACCGCCTATAGAAAAAAGTCTAATTCAATATACACAGAGGATGTGGGAAGATATGTTTGTGGCTATATATATCAGAATCTAGATTAATCCTACATTTAATCAGGAAACCACAAATTAACCACATTGATTCCCCAAAATGTAACCAAAGAGACTATATCGATCATGTTTAAGATGATTCCAAAACATAGTACATAACTCCAAATTAAAATTCATTTAAAAATATTTCAGTGGTAAAACTACCCAGTCACGAAGAGGGACAGGCACATGTGCACCCAGCCTGCACTGGGCCAATTCTGATCAACTTTTTTCCTCCTTATACCTGGGGTGTACGGCAGGTTTAATATTACAAACATTGGAAATACACGTCTTATGGACTTAAAAGACCCCCCTTTTGGGGAGGGCGGTGTTTGGTTTCATGGAAAGAGCCAGGAATACTTACTGTAGAGATGACTCCAGTGGAGTTTAGCAGTTGACTCTTCAAGAAACTCGTTTTCTATCGATACTGCATTTATTTAGGGTTTTCCAGCTTTTGGGCACACACCCAGTGTATTCAGATATATTCTCTCTGAAAGTCATTCACATTCCCTTGTATCGCCCAGATATACCTATCAAACGTAATTCTTAAAAAAAAAAAAAAAAAAAGCACCCTGGTTTGCCGCTACAATGAACCACTCCCACAGGAGACAGCAGCAGGGGCTCTATTACTCTAAATAGCCGGGAACCGTAGGCGTTCAGCACGGGGCTGCAACCAACCTGCCTGACCGCCACCAAGCCTGGCACTGTCGGGGTAATTTCCACTCCTCCCTTGTTCCATCTGAGGATTGCACGGTACCACGTTCGTGTTACGCACATGGTCCAAGACTCCTCGGTCTCCCGCGATCGTGACATCCAAGGGGGGATTCGGCTGCGCCGCCCGAGCGCCCCCGCCCTCGGCTGCCATCTATCGGCAGCGCAGCGGCCGCTCCATCCCGGCCCATCATGTCTGCTGCAGCTTGGCTGGCACCAGCGGCGCGACAATAAACAAGTGCACTGGACGCGGCCCTGCGCCCGCCCGGGAGCAGACGTCTTAGAGACCCCTGCGATGCTTACCGCGTTGCCACCTCCTCCGCGCCCGGGAGGGAAGACGCGACTTTCGCTGAGTTTTTTAGAGTCGCCGAGCTGCCGGGACACGCCGCAGGCGTAGAACAACGCAGTTCCTGTCCCCCAAGACCCCCTAAAGGATGTCGGAGATAGAGAGTTCCAAATAATGACGATTGTGGGCTGCATCTGGGAAAGGGATACAGAAAAACCCCTGCACACAGCAGGAGCGCAGAAACCGCCGAGAAGATGCGGGAGCCGTGCAAATACTAAGTAGGGGCCGCGGCGGCGGGCTTGGCCAGGGGGAAGCGGCGGCAGGATCCCAGCGCGGTGGTCGCCGCTGCTCGAGGGGCGGAGGACGGTGCAGGATCGGGAGTTGCTGCCACCGCGGGAGCAGCCGAAGGGCCGGTGCCACCTTCGCTCGCCCCCTCACTACCATGTACAGTGTGCGCTGCAAGAAGAAGGCGGGCGATGCATGCACAGCCCCGCGCCCCGCTCTCTCTGGCTCGTCCCCGGGAGTGCGCCAGTGACCAGGGGGGAATGTGGTGAAGACACTCAGGAGGAGACCCGAGGGGGGAGGGGAGGGCCGGCCGGCAGGAACCCAGGCCGAAGGGTGTGAGGAGCCAAAGACGGCTGGCGGGGGCGGTGGCTGCTGCTAGCTTGGAGAAAGTTGCCCCCTATGCAGATGGCAACTGTAAGTATCCACCTGGGGTGTGCGGTGAAGGGTGCCGGGGACCCCGCGATCGCGCGTTGGCGCGGGTGGGAGCGTGTGTACGAGTGAGTGTGAGCGGGTGCGAGCACTCCGCGGGGCTGGCCGTCACGTTGGCGGTGCCAGCGGTACCAGGCAGTCTGCTCCGCGCCCCCTCCTCCAACGGCTTCCTCCCACCCCGCCGGGCCCCGTTTCTCTGCCCTCTCCGCGAGGCGCCTCTACAGCGGGTCTTCCGCCGCCTCCTCCCCCTCCTTTCTCAGCCTGCAGCTCGCGGTCGCCCCCCTTTACCCCCTACCCCCCTGCCCACTTCGACTACTGCGGAGATCGCCGGGGAGAGCTGTTTGGGGAGCCCCAGAACCCGCGGTCGCCACCGCGGTGGCGGCCCTAGGCTGGAGACGTCCGGGCGCCTTTTCTCCAGCCGCGCGGACTGCACTGCTCGCCACCTCCTCGCCCTTCTTGGGCTGGAGAAACCCAGAGCATACCCCAAAGAGGTATTTTTGTATGGGTGGCTACCATGAGTGGGCCCTGGGGATGTGAGACCGGGTAAGTCAGCCGTTTACTTTGCAAAAGAGGCTCGTGTGTGTGTGTGTGTGTGTGTGTGTGTGTGTGTGTGTGGCAGCGGAATGGGTGGCTTTCTTCCCCTCTCCTCCCTCCCCTTCCCTTTCCTTAGCTTTGGGGCGGGGTGGGGGAGGGGAGCCTCGCGTCTTGGAACTCCGGGTGCTTCTGCCTGGGCCGCTGTGGGAGCAGCTGTGCCCTCAGTCGCGGGTCCGGCCTGGGTGCTGGGCTCCAGCCCTCTCGTCCCCAAGTTGCTTAATGGGTATGTGCAGGACGATGATCCAGAGTCTAAATTCTTTGGGGGAAAGCAAATACAGGCCCCCTGCCCTAAATATATATATATATATATATATATATATATATATATATATATATAATCATAATCTGAGAATGTGCAGCGCACCCGTGGATTTACATGGAAGGTGCGTTTCCGAGTCAGAATGTCAGCATTCCCCGTTCATTCAACTTTATTTGCTCAAATTTTTTAGGCTCCTTTGCTGGCAAGGAGGAGGGGAAAGGGAGTAGGGTGAGAAAAAGCTCTTGGTCCCTGGCTAACCAGTACTGAATTAAAGTTGTAGACGCTCGAGTTTAATACCGTCTGGACACAATTTGCAATGGGCTGTTAGGGGTGGGAGGTGATTGGGGGCGGGGAAGCACCGGGGGGAGGGGGAGGGGACTCAACCGGGGCTGAATGGATGGGCAGATTTGATCCAGCTGAGAACCGAAATGTCAAGGTAAACATTTTGCTTTCGTAGTGGGTCTTTTGCCGCTTTTCAGCCTGAAGGTGTTTGCCGTTGCGCCGGGAGGTCGGGGACATTCAAGGTTTATACACTGTGATTCCGATTCATCTTGACACGTCTGGTGGCCACACGTGTGATTCGCAGGCACACTTGCACATGTGCGTGGAATGCCGGGGCTCTTAAATACACGGGATGAATTCCACTCGGAGATCCAGAGCTAGGTCTTCTCGCTTGAACCCACCCGTGACTCGGAAACGTCTTGGCTTTACTTTTGGGTTGCTCTTCGACACTGGACTTCGGTGGTGGTGTGGCAAACGCCAGGTTGACCGGAGGAAAGGCATTGGCTCCCGGAGCGGAGCATTTCCACCGAATGTTCCCTCCCTCCAGCCGACAACACGCACTCACACACATTCACACACTCGCTACATTCACGCCCTTTCTTTTATGAGTGCTGCTCTCGAGTCGAAGTAGGAAGTCGAAGGAAGCCTTTAAAAGGACAAAAAGAAAGCAAGAAAGAAAAGGGGGAGGGTATCAGATTGATTGATTCCTCGGAGTGATGAGATTCAGATATTAAAGCACTAACCTATGTCACTCCCTCACTTCCACCTTTTTGCTTCTTTATCCGCCCAAGTGCCCTTTCCCCAAGGGGGAAAAGGCCCGGGGCGGGGGGCGGGGGGCGGGTAGTACAAAGCATTGGCAATTAAATGTAATAAGCAACTCCAAAGATGGGGATGCTGATGCGGTGGCAGTTCGGTCCAAACCCTGCTAATTCAATAGGGTCAGTTTTGCATACCGTGGCAAAGAGACTTGTAGCCTGAGGAAAGGGGGCCTTTGGCGCTGGTCCTTGGTTTACTTTTAGCTGATGCCCGGTAAGCAGTTGGACCGTCCTCTTTAAACTCTGGGCGTCCAAAGGTGTTCCGGAATTGCGGATGCCTTCACAGAGCTCTTTGTAATCCATCGTGCAGAACTATTTCAGTGGCTTAAAGATGCGGTTTGGTAGCGTCGCTGACATGATCAAAGAGGAGAAGTGGACGCAGGGCGCACTCTTACTGTTAAGTGGCTCCGTGCATGCAATTAGGATGCTGATGTGCTTAATAGCGTGGTAGTGAAGTCTACCATCAAAGCGAGCACGGTCTCCTATTTCTCCAAAGCTCCTGAAGACAGTTGGTGATTTAAGAGTTTCTTCTGGGTCCTTTTGGTGCAATATCTTACATCTTTTTGCCTCTGAAAAGTATTCTTTAGGTCCCACCTTGGCATTTGGAGCGATGGTTTAAAATAGCCAAAGTATTGTGGCTCCTTGCCTTCCTGAGAAAATGGGAGACTTTCACCACGAACTGAAGAGCTGCTGGAAGAAAGGCAGAGGGGCTGGGTGTAGGTGAGGTGGGGAATCTTGTAAAATGGTGCTTCTTTTCTCTTAAATTAGAACCATGAAACTGAACTGACAGCCATTTTATGTATATTTATGGATTGGTTTTGAAAAGGGGGGGGATGGAAAGAACACTAAAATAGGACTTTATCCAACCTGCCCTTATCTTGTAAAGAGCAGTTTTTCCTGTTGTAATCATTAGGAAAGGAAATCAACCTTTAAATAAATTTTTTTTAAAAAACAGCTGTTAATAGAATCTGGAGAATGTCCATGTTGGGGAGGGGTGTCATTCTTAGCCCCTCCTACTGACTTTCAGAGAAATAGTATTAGGGAAAAGAGACTTCCTGACTGACCCCTTAAATTTTTGTCATATTCTGTTGTTTCCTTTCTTTCCTTTCTCCCTTGCAGGAGGTAAAATGCACACTTGCTGCCCCCCAGTAACTTTGGAACAGGACCTTCACAGAAAAATGCATAGCTGGATGCTGCAGACTCTAGCATTTGCTCTAACATCTCTCGTCCTTTCGTGTGCAGAAACCATCGATTATTATGGGGAAATCTGTGACAATGCATGTCCTTGTGAGGAGAAGGACGGCATTTTAACTGTGAGCTGTGAAAACCGAGGGATCATCAGTCTCTCTGAAATTAGCCCTCCCCGGTTCCCAGTCTACCACCTCTTGTTGTCTGGAAACCTTTTGAACCGTCTCTATCCCAATGAGTTTGTCAATTACACTGGGGCTTCAATTTTGCATCTGGGTAGCAATGTTATCCAGGACATTGAGACAGGGGCTTTCCATGGGCTGCGGGGTTTAAGGAGACTGCATTTGAACAATAATAAACTGGAACTTTTGCGTGATGATATATTCCTTGGCTTGGAGAGCCTGGAGTACCTACAGGTCGATTACAATTACATCAGTGTCATTGAACCCAATGCTTTTGGAAAACTGCATTTGTTGCAGGTGCTTATCCTAAATGACAATCTCTTGTCCAGTTTACCCAACAACCTTTTCCGTTTTGTGCCCTTAACGCACTTGGACCTTCGGGGAAACAGGCTGAAACTTCTGCCCTATGTGGGGCTGTTGCAGCACATGGATAAAGTTGTGGAGTTACAGCTGGAGGAAAACCCCTGGAATTGCTCCTGTGAGCTCATCTCTCTGAAGGATTGGTTGGACAGCATCTCCTACTCGGCCCTGGTGGGGGATGTCGTTTGTGAGACGCCCTTCCGCTTACATGGCCGAGACTTGGACGAAGTGTCCAAGCAGGAACTTTGCCCGAGGAAACTTATTTCCGACTATGAGATGAGGCCTCAGACGCCTTTGAGCACCACGGGGTATTTACACACCACCCCAGCTTCGGTGAATTCCGTGGCCACCTCTTCCTCCGCTGTTTACAAACCCCCCTTGAAAACCCCTAAAGGGACCCGCCAACCCAATAAGCCCAGGGTGCGCCCCACCTCTAGGCAGCCCTTCAAGGACTTGAGCTACAGCAATTCTGGACCCAGCATCGCCTACCAGACCAAATCTCCTGTGCCTTTGGAGTGTCCCACCCAGTGCTACTGCAATCTGCAAATCTCCGATCTGGGCCTCAACGTCAACTGCCAGGAGCGGAAGATTGAGAGCATAGCAGAGCTGCAGCCCAAGCCCTACAACCCCAAGAAAATGTATCTGACGGAAAACTACATCGCTGTGGTGCGTAGGAGCGACTTCCTGGAGGCCACGGGGCTGGACCTCCTACACCTGGGCAACAACCGCATCTCCATGATCCAAGACCATGCCTTTGGGGATCTCACCAACCTGAGGCGCCTCTACCTAAATGGCAACAGGATTGAGAGGCTGAGCCCAGAGTTGTTTTATGGGCTCCAGAGCCTGCAGTATCTCTTCCTCCAATACAATCTCATTCGCGAAATTCAGTCTGGAACTTTTGATCCGGTCCCAAACCTCCAGCTGCTATTCTTGAATAACAACCTCCTGCAGACCATGCCCTCTGGCGTCTTCTCCAGCTTGACCCTCCTCAGGCTGAACCTAAGGAGTAACCACTTCACCTCCTTGCCGGTGAGTGGAGTTCTGGACCAGTTGAAGTCACTCATCCAAATCGATCTGCACGACAACCCTTGGGATTGTACCTGCGATGTGGTGGGCATGAAGTTGTGGGTGGAGCAGCTCAAAGTGGGTGTCTTGGTGGATGAGGTCATCTGCAAGGCGCCCAAGAAGTTCGCTGAGACAGATATGCGCTCCATTAAGTCGGAGCTGCTGTGCCCCGACTACTCCGACGTGGTGGTGTCCACGCCCACGCCCTCCTCCATCCAGTTCCCCTCGAGGACCAGCGCGGTGACCCCTACCGTGCGGTTGAATGGCACAGGGGCCCCAGCGGGTTTGGGCGCCGGCGGAGGTGCGTCCTCCGTGCCCTTGTCGGTGTTGATACTCAGTCTGCTGCTGGTTTTCATCATGTCCGTCTTTGTGGCCGCGGGGCTCTTCGTGCTGGTTATGAAGCGCAGGAAGAAGAACCAGAGCGACCACACCAGCACAAATAATTCCGACGTGAGCTCCTTCAACATGCAGTACAGCGTGTACAGCGCCGGCGCGGGTGCAGGAGGCCACCCGCACGCGCACGTGCACCACCGCGGGCCCTCGCTGCCCAAGGTGAAGACGCCCGCGGGCCACGTGTATGAGTACATCCCCCATCCCCTGGGCCATATGTGCAAAAACCCCATTTACCGCTCCCGAGAGGGCAACTCCGTGGAGGATTACAAAGACCTGCATGAGCTCAAGGTCACCTACAGCAGCAACCACCACCTGCAGCAGCAGCAGCAGCAACCGCCGCCGCCGCCCCAGCAGTCCCAGCAGCAGCCCCCGCCGCAGCTGCAGCTGCAGCCGGCGGAGGAGGACCGGCGGGAAAGCCACCACTTGCGGAGCCCCGCCTATAGCGTCAGCACCATCGAGCCCCGGGAGGACCTGTTGTCGCCGGTGCAGGATGCCGACCGCTTTTACAGGGGCATTTTAGAACCAGACAAACACTGCTCCACCACCCCCGCCGGCAATAGCCTCCCGGAATATCCCAAATTCCCCTGCGGCCCTGCTGCCTACACTTTCTCCCCTAACTATGACCTGAGACGCCCCCATCAGTATTTGCACCCGGGGGCAGGGGACAGCAGGCTACGGGAACCGGTGCTTTACAGCCCCCCCAGTGCTGTCTTTGTAGAACCCAACCGGAACGAATATCTGGAGTTAAAAGCAAAACTAAACGTTGAGCCGGACTACCTCGAAGTGCTGGAAAAACAGACCACATTCAGCCAGTTCTGAAAGTAAAGAGACTCCCTTGGAGCTTTTGCATTTAAAGCAAACAAGCAAGCCGATATACACACGTGAACACATTTGATTAATTGTGTTGTTTCAACGTTTAGAGTGAAGTGCCTTGGCACGAGATTCTCAGCTTCAGCGGAAGATACTGAAAGGGTGTGCAATTTCCTTTTAATTTTACACGTGGGGGGAACATTTGTGTAAACTGGGCACATCACTTTCTCATGCGTGTGGGGGAAGAGAGAAAGGCTTTTTGGAAGGCAGTTTGCTGCGCGGGTGATTTGTGATAGGTCTCAGTCACTTTTGTGGTAGGAAGTGCTAAGAGTGGTGGAAGATGGCGGAGTATAGATTCTGCTCCTTCTCTTTTGCTCTCCTCCCCCCTCCCCTTTCTCCCCGTTTAAGCCATGGGTGGGTCTAAATGGCTTTTGTGGAGAGATTAGCACACCCCAACTTTAATAGCAAGTTCTTCTCTTCCTTCTCCCCTTTCTCCTACCCCCTTCCTCTCTCTGTTTCCTTGCCTCCCTCCTCTCTCATTTCTTTTCTTTCTTTTAAAAGGATGTGTTTGTATGCATTCTGGACATTTGAATTAAAAACAAAAGTATTGTGATCTCAAAAGGATCACCATAGATGTGGACAAATCATTAAAATTACAGAGCTATATGATCCATAATTGATTAGTCAAAATAACTTATTGATGAAATATACAAATATTTTATTGTAGCACCTATTTTTATATGCACATTTAGCATTTCTCTTTCCTTCACTATTTAGCCTATGATTTTCACAGAGGTGTCGCACTATATTAGGAGCTGCATTTCCAAAACTGAAGTGCTATCAGGAAGGCATTTTAAACCATTAAAAATATGGAGAACACGAGGACAAAATTTTAAAGCCGATGCAACCCACCCAATTGGATCTGTAATTTTAAAAAAACTGATTGTATCCCAATATAGTAAAAAAAAAAAAATAGGGCAATTAATCGGGCCATTCAGGGGAGAATCAGGTGCAAGTTTCTGGTTTTATTAGAGAAGATTTCAAAGTATTTTTCTTAGTCAACCAAAATGATGTATTGATTTGACTACTATTGTAGCCGATTGTTGATTGTTTAACCAAACCCCATTGCATTTGTGCAGATCCACGTGTACTAGCACCTCAGAAGACCAA
Source organism: Trachops cirrhosus (assembly GCA_028533065.1). Lineage (NCBI taxonomy): Eukaryota > Metazoa > Chordata > Mammalia > Chiroptera > Phyllostomidae > Trachops > Trachops cirrhosus. The sequence goes on along the minus strand of CM052548.1, from coordinate 12,304,194 downwards.
ATGATGGACTGTACAAATCCCTATACAATGTCTTGATCCCTCTGGGCAGCAAGCAATGATGATAACCACAAACAGGATCTCTGTAAGATGGGGCTACTCTTGTTACATTCTTATATGTATCCCAGCACATGTAATTTTTTAAATAGTTTCTGAATAAACACTTGATAACTATGTCAAATGTGAGGGATTGAAGTAATGATTACTCAAAGTGCAAAAGAATTAGCTGTGTGTGATTGACTGTATCTTCAAATATTAACAACTTAGGACATTATACCTAACTTATTCCTTATAGAACAAAAATTACCTTAATTATCAAATTAAAAAATATGTAGATGTGATTAGGTCATGGTGGTTTACAGAATTTTGCTTTTCTACATATGTCACTTAATGTGTTTACTAATGAAATTTTAATTGTATACTTCTTTTCCTTACTGAAGTTTTCATCTAAAACATGGAGCATGGTAAGTAATATATTGCATATCCATTTTCTTCCAATATTATGTATTTCTTTCATGTCAATAGTATTTATTCACTTTACAAATTTCTACAGTTCTATATTTCTACTTCTGTAAAATTATCCTCAAAAATTGTGATGGATGCTTTATCTCAAGTTGATCTATATCCTAAATGTTCAAAATATAAGTGGGCATAAGCAATTTACCTCTGAATAAGGTTTGTCAGTGAATTGAGATTAGTGTTTAAGGGTAAGAAAGGTTTGGATTAATCTGAAACTTAAAGAGCCATGTGTTTCATTGCTATTGGTGGGTCTTCCGATAATCTCAACTGAAATGTATACAATATTAAGGGCTGTTCATGAACTTTATGTTTAGAAAGTACTTTCCATGGCCAACTGCCACAAAGAGGCAGCATTCACCCATGAGTAAATTGACAATAACTGCTTGAATTCAGGTTGAACAGGTGGTGAGAGTTTCCCTGAGGAATATATATGTGTATATATATAAATGCTACATCAGCCAAGTGAAGTAAACTATCCCCATTCTGTGCAGTGTTTTTCTTCCAGTTGTTTTCAAAGGGTAAGGAACAAGGTTAATACTGTCATGTGATACCATGAAAAATTAAAAATATATCTCTTACTTTTCATCTACCTCCTCCATGTTAAATCAAGGATTAGAAAAGAAAATTAAATGGTAGTGTTTGCTTTCACAATTGAGGTTTTAATTCTCTTCATCATGGAAGTTGTTTTTCTTTTCAAATGTCAAAATAACTTTCTTAGTATTGTTATCTGTAGATATGGCGGTGTTGTATAAAACGCAAAGTGGAATCTTCCATTAACTAGGTTTATTTCCCTTAATTGATTCATAAAAAGTAGGAGATGAGAAATATATGAAATTAAGGACATAGCTTCCAAACACAGTTTGTCGATGTATTTCAAAATTTTACAAAGTAATATTTCATACTAGCACTGTAACCCATAATTTGTCACATACACTCTCTTTAGCTGATTTATTTACACTTCTTTTCTGATGGTGTGCAACATTTTTTTAATCTCAAAAACAACAATTATATGATTTATGGAAAGAGGTAACTTCTAACTTTAAAGTTGTATTTTCCCAACTGTATCAAGAGGATAAAAACAAACATCATGTCTCTAATAAACTTGAAAAATTTTTAACGTATAGAATCAACAGACTTGGATAGAATTAAAAATGCAGTTTTTCTCCTTAGACATGGTCTCCTGCTGATACAGTAACAGACAATAGAACATAAGTTGTATGTTTTTGAATATTTGATTTTTGTTTTTTTAGGTTGTTTCCTGGATCAATAATTAAATTGGGTATATCAGTGGTGTATGATTGGATGAAGAGGCCCTGCATACTCTCTCCATAGAATTTTGGAGAAGAACAATATGTAGTATTTCAGGCACCAATTAAAATTTGGATACAAACTCAACTTATTCTTTGTGCTTGTTCTACTTGATATGTTGCATAATCTCCTACAAATAATTTCTAGGTAGATTTAATAAAATCTTATTTTTATCTTTGTGTGATTATAGTGTAAATACTTAAATTATTTCAGAGGAATTAAATATGTTCTATGTAAATGCAAGTAATTTATATGGTAATAATCAAAATCATTAGCAGCTAAACTATTGACTGAAGTTATGAATTAATCAAGTTTAGCATAATATCATACTTGCAACATCTCTTTTTAAGGGGAGATTATCACCTTTAAATATGTGAAGTGGAAAATTTTGGTAAATGTCCTGGATATCCAAGCCAGTACCACTACTGTTCCCTCAACAGCAATAGGAAAATCAAACTCATGTGTGATGGAAATAGCTACATATAAGGTGGAAAGGTTAGAAATGAAGACCTTAATCTAATATACCAATTTCTTGCCCTATGGCATTAACTCTGGTCTTGTTACTAAGTTATGACATTAGTGGATTATCAAATTAAATGTGTAATTTTCTTTTTTTACTCGCTTTTTCCTTATATCTCCTTTAGCCCTCCCTCCTTCCCTCTTGTTATCCTTTCTCTTCATTATTTTTCAGTAGGGCAAGGGAAGAGTGAGGACTGTTCAGTTCTTGTTTGAAATGTAAAAACTGGCTGCTTCATTTCAAGAGCTCCATAGATTGTTTTCAAAGTCACACAGCTCCAAATGAAGGAAAATACAACAAACTACCAACATGCTTCCAATAACTTGAAAATATGCATTTGCACTTTTCAGATGGCTCCACATTAAAGTATTTTCAGGGCTGGCAAAATATTTGGTATAACTAATTTTAAGAATAAATTTCACAATGAGAAAGAGGAACTAAGAATAACAAAAGAGCTACCCTAAATGCTAGAACAAAGGAACATTTAATTAATTATTTCAAAGGGAATACAATGTTGTGATAGTAGCAATTACACTTACTAAATTAACTATTTAGCTTATGGATAATGTTCCTTAAACCCTTTAAGTTCTCTCCTTTTTTCCAAATACAAATATATGATGATAAAATTAGTTGATGGTCATTAGTCATGTGCATAAAAATAATTATCTGACATCTATATTTGGAAACTTGTACAGTTAATATAGCATTTGAGAACTGCATTGTATCATTAATTTGATTTAATTTAATTAAGCACCTTTCTATAAATATTCATGTATATTTCCCTCACTGTATGTGGCATGTGTGTGGCATACAAAAAATGTATATTATCAAAGAGAGCATTGAATGCTTAATGTTCAACAAGTTTCTTTATATTTCATTTTTTACAATTATTTTGAATTATAATTTCATGTTCTGTGGTTTAGGCCTATTAGATTGAGGTAAAGAAAGGACTTTTATGCAGTATAATGTTTGATTGTGACAACAATATACCATTTCCTCCCTCGGTTTATAGCAGACTCTTTGTCTTGTGAGACACAAGTCAAATATTTTTCATGGTAATTGTGCCAATATTATAAAATGAATACATTTTGTACCCAATTTTTAAAAGAACAATATTTATCTGTAAATAAGCTTAAGAGTGATTTAATTTTTTTCTTGTTAATTTTTTTGAAGATCAAAACTTAAATACTTCATAGAAAATTGATGTAATACAAATATGAAATTATTTGACTTTCTCATTTTCTATATAGAATTAAAATAAAAATGTAATGATATATTGCATAATTTAAGTATATCAGGCACATTTTTATTAGATATTAGGGAACTGATTCTACAGAAGAAAAGTAATATTGCTAGTGATATATTGAATGGAAACCTTCCAAAGAGTTTTTTCTTAATTAAGTATCCTTATCATTGAATATGAAGAAATATTGTATATTTCCACCATGAAATAAACAAAATTGCATATGTTTCTAAAATTGGGAAATTAAAAAACAATGTTTTTGAGGACTTTTTTAAATTTAAAATGCAGAAATGGAATTGTGGCTTTATTGAATTGAAGGCTCAATATTTTAGTAAACTTCTGACAAACTTCTTTGCAGATCATTGCATTTTAAGAAATATTTCAAAAATACAAAAAAGTATGTGTAAATATATCATGAAATACACCAAATTCAAATTTAATTGTATTACTTCATTACTGAATCATACATATGCAAAATTCAGTTACTTTTCAATATTCTGGAATATGCATATATTCAATTTTCTTAAACTTTTTTCTACCACCAGTAATAATTTTTACTGTTTCCAAATAACACATTTTTTAAAAATAATCTTATATGGTTCATTAATAACAAAATAATATTGGATATTAAACCCCAAATTTGTGTATAATTGCAATTTGTGATTAGGTCCATGTGTGTTTAAATAAAAGCAGGAGGGGCGCAGTAACCCCATGTTCCCTCAGTAGCCGAGTTATTTGTCTGATGCTGCAACAGAGGCTGTGACCAGCAGGCTCTGTTATGAGAGGTTCATCAGGCCCATGTAGACTAAGCACTTACATATTAAATATAAATTTTATATCTAGAAATAAGTCTTGATTAATATATTTTACTTGTAATGATATATCTACATAACTTATATGTACAAAATCATGCTTTTTAACATTACAATAATATGTTTTGTTGCTGCATATAAGCCCAAAGTCAAAACAGTGTTCCAATTGCAAAAGTCCTAATAGTAATGGGAAACTTACAGTTATTAAATTTATTTAAATCCCAAGTTTTAACATCTACTTTATCTCTACTCCCAGGTGTGTGAAGTTCACTGTACATGTTTTTCTTTATATTACTTAACTCTGTCCTTGCTAAAGGCTCCTTAAAATATACAAATACACAAAATATTTTTCTTCATGTTTTTCTTTTTTGTTGGACAATGAGGTAGCAAATATTAAAATAAACAGTTATGAACTAGCACTTTTCAAATTGTAAATTAAGTTTTATTTCACTGAAACAGTTCCCCCAATTGTATAATGATCCACACATTTTTAAGCTAGTGAGTAGTATATTTAAAAAGGTGCTTACAAATGTGAGCATTCAGATCCTGAGGTTGCTCATACATGTCAGAGAATATTAAAAATATGCACCATATTGTCCTTTAAACTTATTCAATCAGTACAATGGCACTTTTGTTCCTGGGTATGTCTTAGATGGAAATTAGATATTTCATTAGAAATATTAATATGAAGAAAGGTGAAAGGCAGATATTGATTATTCCAATTCTTAAAATATTTTCTCAACAGTTAACAAAGTTATGTATACTGAAAAACATCTATGAAAGGTCTTTGTCTAAAACTATACATTTATGAAATGGCTAATTTCATATGGCTTGAAAAATCTTTTGTAATTTAAGTTAACAATGAACTCTGTCTTTGTTTTTTTTTTTTTTGCACAGGATTCGCTTAGGTCACTTTGTTGTATTATTATAGCTTTGGCTTGCACTTACATTTAAAAGCTCTGTGCCTAATTTTAAACTTTGAAAATGGTCTCTATTATGTTTGATTCTTGCAACTCCAGCGATTTTCCTCCCCAAAAAAATTGAAAAGAAGGAGTTGGTATATTTCTTTTTACAGTATTAAATTAAAAATATGATTATCCCACATCATTCCTAGTGCAACAATCTAACTATTTTGTAAGCGTGACTTAATGTGAGTGTGATGATGTGGACATGAAATTGTCACTCGATAATCATCTTTAATACAAGCATCTAAATATAAAGGTGAAAATTTATTTGAATGTTAATATACCTAAAATTAGACATTTTGATTGGGTAGCTCACAGAGTTTACACAACACTTCTACTGTGTGCTTATGAACACAAAAGCAACACTCATCAAGTGGCGGTCCACGGCTAAGTTCTGAAAAACCTGTTTTATTTGATCAGAACAATTTTATTTTTTTTAAAACATAAATTTGAATTTGAAGGCCTTTAGGCTAAATAAACACCCTCCATATTGTCTTAATGTTGTTCCTCCAATATTAAAATGTGTGTATCATAATCATGGATTTTCAGGCACTGTTCTCTAGGAAGTCACAGTTTCTCAATGCTTTATATACAGTGTTTGAAGTAGCAGATTCTATGTAGGTTTACACTGTAAATAAGTCAAAGTAAGTATAGGAAAAAAAAACAAGAATGGGTGATTTTACAACCAAAGGAAACTGCCTTAAAATGAGTACTCGTTTTGAACTGTAAACATAAGAGTTAAGATTTACAGTGACTTGAAGTCCCCCAGAGCACACTGTGTAAACTGGCCTGCCTCCCACAGGCCTGGACAACCTAAGGAGTCTGCAATAGTAACTTAAAAAGTATGCTATTAAAGAGGGAAAATTACAATCACAGATAACAACAGAAGCTTTTCCTCAAATGTCTAACTGAGGATATACTTGAAAACAGTGTGAAAGGTCAATTCAATGAAACTGTGTCAAACATCAAACATGATGAGGATTCCTTCCAGGCCAGAAGATGTAATTTGGAAAATCTGATCCAATAAAATTAAGACCAATTTTTTTTAAAGGAGGAAACAGAATTGTGAAGACATTTTTTTAATGTATAAGAAAAAAACAAAATTATAATTTGATGAAAGATATTCTTCAGTATTGCTGACTCTACTAGAGATAAATCATAAATTGATATATATCTAGAGGAAGTAAGAGATTCCTAAATCTCTTAGAGATGTCCAAATCTCTTTGTTTTCTTTTAAAGAGATTTTGTTATTTTTTTGAGACTAAATACTGACACGTTGTGAAACAATTTTGGAATTCATCTCTATTATTTTTCTAACAAAATGTGAATGAGCTTTGCTATATAAATATACTGTCGGTTAGATTTTTAGTTTTATTGGTGATTGGTTCAGTGATAAATGGGCATGAAATAGTAAAACAATAGTTGCATATTATTGGCTCTATTTTTATTACAAATGGTAGCCAGTTGCAACAAGACAAAAGGATGATTCTAAACTTCCAAATTAGGTTCCTTTCTTCATTACAGATGATGTGTGCTTTGGCAGTTTCCTTTATGTCTGCCTTATTTTTAATTTTAAAAATTAATATAATGCATAATCAAGTGAAGAGCTTAAATAATTTAGGTTTTCATTTTCTGCACCGGGTGCATGTCAATTGTAATTCTAAAATTAACAATATGTTGACTAATCACTGCTATTTAAGTTATATACTTGTGAAAGCATATCATGGTTTAAAGTGTATTTTTCAATGTCTCCAGTAAGTTGTTTACAAAATTAATTGGTCATTTACAGATTCTTCACAGTAAATTTAAAAGCACAACTTCTTTAAAAAGGAAAGAACTTAGCACAGTTGTGTTGACTTCATTTCTTACCCTTTGAAGTGATTACATTGAGCTTTCAATATATTTCGAAACTATATGATCAAAGTTTATTTCCCAAAACATTGAGTGCTATTTCTAAATTAATGGTAATTTTTGTTTACTCGTAACACATTTGGAAATTATGTATGAGGTAGTTGCCATTATTCTGGTTTTAATTTGAACAGTCTTGGGCATACTTGTTTTGTATTAGCTTAGATATAATAATAAAATTCTACAAAGATGTATCAGTAATCTACTATATGATATTTAAGAAATGTTTGACTTATTTAATTTCAGAGTTAATTACAAAAGGTAGACTGCATATGTGATGTAGCACTTATAATTTTAATATTCTAATTTAGCAATTGCTCTCTACATATTGTTAATAATGTAGGTACTTTCTATTTTCTTTGCTGCTATAAATTTGGTTGTTAATTCAATAATGAAATTATTTCTATTGTCATATATTCAGATATTATCACAACTGCTATTTTCTTCTTTCAGTGACAACCTGAATCCCCCCCCCCATGCTTAAATGAATCTTCTTCAATTGTTATAAACAGAGAGCTCTAATGTTCAGGATTTTAAATGGTAGCAATGACAAATTCATTGTAAACCTAATAATTAAATCATTACCTTCCCTATTAAGAATAAAACAAACTCAAGTACACTGAACTAATGTCTTGAAAGGCACTGGAATTCTAGCAGGCTGATGTTCATACCTAATGGAAAGGTCTTATTGATATCATCTTACAACATTTATGTTGTTCTATATACATATGTTTCTGTTCAGTGCAGCAGAGAATTAATTCAGAATTATTTTCATTGTAATTTTTCTCTCTAAAAAACCTGGCATATTTCATCTAAACAAAGGTATAAAAAGCAAAAGAGATATTTAGGATAGTGACTGTTATCATCAGTTCACAGAACCATTTCTTGGACTCTGTAGACACTACTCTAATAAATTATCAAATATGCATTCATAAATGTCTACCGATTGTGGTGAATTCAGTGTAAATTATAAATTTCCTTGTCTATCACACTATTTACCTTGACATAAACTTTAAAGAAGTCCAGAAGATCAGTAAGAATATTAGGTGACTGTTTAGTATCTTGGCATGCAAATTCATATTTTTAAAATATGAATTTAAAATATATTTCTAATAAACATAGGAAATATTTGTAAATACTTTTATTTTTTTAAAAGATTTTATTTATTTAATTTTAGACAGCGGAGAAAGGAGGGAGACAGAGAAAGAGAAACATCAATGTGTGGTTGCCTCTCATGTGCCCCCTACTGGGGACCTGGCCTGCAACCCAAGCATGTGCCCTGACTGGGAATCGAACTGGCGACCCTTTGTTTTGCAGGCTGGTGTTCCATCCACTGAGCCACACCAGCCAAGGCTAAATAGCTCTTGTTTTAAATTTTAGTTCACATATATTTTTTTCAGAAAAAATGTAAAAAGAAAAAAAAACTCCAGCACTTAGACATAAAACTCATCTCCATTCTAAATTTTAATCATTAATTTTGTTTTGTTGGTACCATTTGTGAAGTTTTTTAAATAATTAGGGTAAGTAAAGATTGCTGTTTTGCTCCAACATTACTGTTCAGAGCCTGTCTTACTCAAGATACTGGTGAAATTTTCAGACATTTCACAAATGTGCTCCTGGTGTTTTAAGACTGGTGAGGTGTTTATCTATTTAGAAAACCTTTCTGGGCACTGTGTGCTTTCCCTGGGGTTTGAGAAAATCAGTTCACCCTTTTAATAAGAATGTTACCTCCAGGGAAGAAGTAATCCAGAAGGAATAATTCATTCCTCAGGGCAGTTTCCTATACCAGGGCACATTTTTCTCTGGGGCTGAGTCATGTATATTTCAGTGGGAGAGTTTTAATATTTCAAAATATCATTGCATTTAGTCATAAGGTGCCATGACTATAGGATAGAGTATTTTTAAAACATATTGACATATTTTTCTAAGCATTTATGTTCATTCATTATCATTTAGGCATTTTTATCTCTTATGAACCCAAAACAGAACAATTTTAGAAGTCATCAAGCTGTTTTGATACCAAAATATAAATTCTTTCTCTCCATACAAACTTACTTCATTTTAAACTTGATGAAAACCCAGAAGATGAAGTTGTTACTTCTTATTGTCAGTTTAGTTATTTTGGAAAGTTTACAAGTCGAGAATATAAAGCTGTTGGATATGGTAGCCACATGTTTTATTTCCTCAACATTATATATGATATTCACATATTTCAAAATTTTGTTCAGTCACTATTTTAGCCCACTAAAGAATATTGGGTTATAACTACATAACTTTTTGAATTTTAAATACTTAGCCATTTTATCTTTTACAAACTCTTAATTTTATTTCTAAAATAAGGGCCAATTAATATTAAACATGTAATATTCAAATATTAAGATATGTTGATATTGTGCTTTGTAAAACTCATAGACACCAAATATAGTAAGTAACTGTTTTAAAAGATACATCAATATTATCAAAATATTTTAATAGAGATTTGATGAAAAATATGATACTGTATTTTATTTTATGAGTACTACCGTTATGTGTTATAATGAGGAATAAAATAAAATAAAACAACCTTAGAAAATATTTAGAATAAATAAAATGAAAATACATTTTTGTACTTGAAAAAAATACTTTTCTCCCACTATTTTCTCTCATTTCTTAATACTAAATCAGATCTCTATTATTAATATTCATTTAAAATCACTTTATCTGAATTGTTATTTATTATGTAAAAACAAAATCACTATTTTTATTTATTTTTAAAATAAAAGTAATACATTAACTGATTCATAAACTTAGCTATGTATGTAGCTATTTATGGGCACATTCAAATGACATTTAAGCTAAAAATTCAGTTCAGTTGTTTTTAAATGATTTCATCAATTGAAAATGTAAAACCTGTTATATATGTTGAATGTTAGAGCCATTTCATCATATGCTAGAACATAGTGCATACTTTTAAAAGAAAGAATGAGTAATTTTTCAATAATTTGAATCTCTTTAAGCATTTGAACTGTAATTCTGTCAGGAATACTGACAGGCAGATTTCTGTTTACCTGGTGGTTTAATTACTGTCTTAACAGTTTAAATTACATTTTTATTGTTGAATTAGAAAAAGATAACAATACATTTAGACAACTGAGAAAATGTAAGTCCATCGTATAGATGAAACTATATATATATATATATATATATATATAAATGTGTGCATTTTTGTAAAGTCATTTGAAAGTTACAGCCACATAACTATTGGCAGAATTGAACATTTGTATTAAAGTTAAACAATGTGCAGAGATTTAATTTAAATTTATATGGTCAAATTTCTATTTGTAAATATTTATAAATAAATTACATTAAAATTTAGTCTATTAAATGTGGTATGAATATAGGCAACATTACCTACAATGCCAGAGAATGAAGACAAGTATAAAGAAAATAAGTGATTTTTATTTAAAAATAATTAGAAAAATGTTTACAAAGCAAATTTTAACTTAAATCTAGTTTCTAGGTGTGTTGCATGGTGATTCAATTAGTAGTATGTAATTTCTCATACTCTGTATACACTTATTTTAACTCATGCCAATATCTCACATACGTGATGACTCTTTTAAATTATCATTTCAAAATAACAAAAACAGAGAAGATACTAGACATCTTAACTTATTCATACCATACATCACAACTATGACAAATTTGTAAATATTGCAGTAGGAAAAGTAGTGTTTGGTTTAGTTTTGCCCCCAATTTATTGTATTTATATGTTAGATTTCATTTGAAAATGTTCTGTGAAACAAGAAATTTGCCATGTGAATGGAAAGGGTATACAATAAAACAAAGTAAGGATGTGGTTATGATCAAACTAAGGCAATTTTTTAAATAATAAACCTTCAGTTACTTTTAAGGAGTTCTGAATTTAGTATCTATCAGCTAGTAAATAAATAAATATGGAAATATGGTAATCACATTAGGATGTTGGATAATTTTATGCTAATTCTTAATCTCACTACAACTTAAACTGTTGCAACCAATGCTAGTGGATTTATATTTGAGATATAAGAATTATTGGACTCAGGTAGTAAAGAAATAAATATGTAAATAAGATAATTACATTATGATTTGGGATAAATAATTTTAAACTCATTCTTTTTAATATGCTTTTTATTTATTTTTTGATTTTAAACAGTCACGGTTTATTATTTGATTTGACCACATTACTAACATAACCATGGTGGCTACCTTAGTTTATCCTTCTAATAAGCCTGTTGATCCGGTCTTCCCTGTTACCAGGATCTCTGCCTTCTACAAAATAGGTGACCTTTTTCCTCAGTCCACCTCGTGGAGAAGATAATTTGAAGGGCCACAGGAAGTTGTTTGCTTCTTTCAAGTGTTTTCCAACAATAGATATCTCCCGAGTCAGATTCTCCATGTAGATGAAGCCTAACTTACCGAGAGATCGAGCAATCAGTATGTTATCTCTCAGGGCAGAAATTCCACTGGTGCTGATTTTCTTCAAATGGATCAAGTTGTAATTGCTGCTGCTAGGTTTTCACCGTAAGGCCATTCTGTAGTTCAAACCCTACATAGATCTTACCATCTGGAATTCTTGTTGCACAAAATGTATAGGTACTATGAATATGTATACACAAATGTAAGGATATAGCATCTGTCTATAAATGGAAGGCACAAATATTTAAAGTGATCGTTGATATTTTTTAGATGTTGACAACTTTAATTCAGTGAAATGCTCTACATTGCTATTATTCTTCACACGGTTGATTTACGTTACTTTGAGTTTTGAAAAATGTTTATATTTATATTTTTCTAGTTGCTCACATTAGGAATTGGCTGAATCTAGTTGGTCTTAACCTAGAAAAACTGTGAAGGAGATAAATCATGCCTCCCTTACAGACTTGTCTGTTTTGGCTTTCTTTTTAATCATCAGTTCAACTAAGAAAGTTGCAATCGTGTTGCTGCCAACTCATTCTTTCTGAAGTGTTCGTTAGTTCATAACATTGTGCTTCTTGACAGTGGTATTAGGATGAAGATGCCTTGGAGATTAAAATGATTTCAAACTGATTACACGTACCCAGGTTCTGTGGCAGCAGTGATAGCAGGAGAAGTGGTACAGGAAACCAAACTCAGTCCCAAGGACAGAAACTATGAAAATCAGCTGACTCATTTTATTGGTGGGCCCAGTTTGCCAATCATGTTGAAAATGTAGCCACCTAAGAGAATAGATCATTTGTCTTTTTGTCATTTATATTTGCCATCTTGGGGGAAAAATTTGGTGTATGGATGAGACTTAATCTAAAAAGACACTTTAATCACCAACTCGAATTATTTCTATTGTGTCAATAATGTTTTTAAAAAAGCATTTGATTTAAACTGCATTTGCCACATGTATATGTGGCATTTTAAATGGAAAAAAAACAGACTGCACTTAACAATAGTTTTCCACACATGCAACAAAATTTATTTTGATGTTAATCCAGAATTGAAAATTTTTTCAAAGAAAATATACATATTTTTTCTGTTAGTTGTCTTACATAGCAATAATGTATATTTATTTCATAAATTACACACTTGGGTGAAATATATTTTGACTCTATACTATTCAGTTATAATTTATTTACTAGTGAAATGGAATCTTTTATTTCTACCACCACAAATATAATGCAGTTTTGTGAAAATGATGTTCAAATAAATTACTATTTTTTAAAAATTCCCTTTTCATTTTAATTTAAATAGATCATTAAGTAAAAGCATACTGGTAATTCTGCAATAGTAAATGATTCTGTAAGTCTTTCTTAAATAAAATGGACAATTTTAAGTCTTTCTTAAATAAATAAGACAATTCCTGTTTAAGTGTAATCTAATACACAAAGATCCTTTTGGTTTTAAAATTGGGTTTTTAAAAAGAAAACTCAAATCTACATTCAATATCTTATCATATAAGATAATATCTGAGTAATATAAAATGATGAGGTAATCCTTATATTTTTAATATCTAAAGACCATCAGTATCATTAAAATATGTTAAAACATTCCAGTGGATAAAAAAATAGAACAATTTGCATGGTCAGCATTTTTAAACTGGTGCAATAAACATCTTCTGTGTCTGCAAATACAAGATTGCTGAAGAAGGAAATGATGTTTACTTTCAGCAATTTTTTTAGGTTATGATATGTGTATGTGTATTTCTTTCTCATACGCAAGTTTTACAGCGAGTTGCTTGATCCATTCAGTTTCTGTTTCCTTTTTCTTTTATATTTTGTAAGAAGTCATGAACATTTTCATTATAAGCTGCACACACAAGAACATGCTGAACATTTGAAGGAAGGGGCAGCACAATCTTTCAGCAATCCTTTTATCCCATCAGTCACCCACAAAAAATAATGCCAAGATTCAGGAGATAAAATCTTCGTTGGTCATGTTCTCAAGACAGAGTGGTGCTCACAAATGTTGCAGTGGTAGTCTGTACCTTGTTGACTACATATATGTTCGTTGTGTGATGTAAGGAATGCTAAACAAGATGTTCACAAAATCTACTCATCTTCAGATTTCATTGTCAAGCACCCCATTATTTCAAACAATAATTTTGGTCCAGAGAAAATTCCTAAGATTTTTCAGCGAGTAGATATAGTCAATGCATGTCTGTCCTTAAGTAGAGATTTTTTAAATCTTTTTTTATCCTTTTCACAAATAATGTGTAACTAGGTGTCATATAATTGAGATAAAGACCAAAAGAATCAAAATCCTGAAAAATTTACCTTGTACTGTGAATTAGTCTTTCTATTCTTTCTGTTTTGCCTAGTTTGATACATTTCTAGTGTGTCACAGCTAGATTATTTTTGACATTCTTTCTTGGAGTGGTTATATGCATATCTCTCATTTTCTCTACTACTTACTGAAAAGAGAAATGCTTTTACTATTAAATATCTCAAATAACTCTTATTGTATAATTCTAGATCATTATTTGTATTACTTTATACTTTACATGAATGATGATTCAGTGTATAAATTATACGTCTTTTTTTTTCTGTTTTTGCATTCCAGTGCCCTACTTGCTATGTACTATTTTAGTTTTCCTTTTTTTGATATTTTGCTTAATGTAGACTTTATTTTTATTACAAGATTTAACTGATGATCTGAAAGTCCTTATAGAAAATGAAAAAAATCATTTTGGGGGACTGTGAATTTAATTTTTTAACTTTGTTTTATTCATGTGTTTGTCTTTGTGTAAAACTAACAGTTTAAAAATTGGGAGATTTTATTTTTTATTTAATTCTATTGCTTTGAGTAGTCTTGAATCCTAAAGTAATACTTAGGGAAATAATATAATGGACATCATGTGTAAGTGAAATTTGACTTATATCTTATGAAAATATTTATTGGTGTTCTTTTTCCCTGGGTCTTTTTCTGTACTTCCCCCAACCTCCTTTTAATTAGTTAGGCTTGAATAAAAATACCTATTGATTTGTATAATTGATTTTTAAAACAACACTAAACTATGAGCTATATACCCAGACAACTTCAATAATCTGAATCATTCAAAAATTTTACTTTGAATTATGCACCTGAGAAGAGTCACCACAGTTCAGTGATTCTTCTGCTTCGGCACTTAGATTTCCTGTTCCCCTCACTCTTCTTTCTCAAGAATGCAGCCTATGATACTTTATTTTTCACCTCCTACGTACTCACAGACTCCTTGTGCTGGTACAAGATGGAGCCATTGGTGTTAAAAGGACTTAACAGGAACAAAAAGAGTAAAGAGACAGAATTGGAGAAGGGAACTCTTTCTCCTCTTGTTTTCACCAGCCCTAGGCCTCTATCTGGAACTTTCCAGTAGTGCCTACCCTCCTTCTTCATTCATGCTTCCTGGAAAGGGTCCCACGTATGAGCGCAAAGCTCAGGGCCTAGTTTCTGTGATGATATTTCTAAGAAATTTTCTTGTGACATGTAAGTGGTTTTTATTCATCTATTTATTTTTTGTTTGATTTTAGTCCATGTGTTTAGAACTTAGTGTGTATGTGAATATGTGTGTTGTTTTTTTTTTACTACTCCATCTATTAAACAAAGACTGGTAGTTGAAGAACAAAAGTAAACATTTAACCCTATCTCTGTTTTTCTTACACTATGAACAGTAGATAGGTAGGGAGGGAGGAAGATAGATAGACAGATATAGATAGATAGATAGGCAGACTGACAATGGATTTGTTTTAGGTAGGGGAGACACTGTAGCTGTAACTCTATTATTTGGTGGCTTTAGTGGAAAGACAACATAATTAGAAGTAAAGAACAGTGACAGGAGAAATAGCAGTAAAGGGAAAGAAATCGTGGAAATATCAGTTGGCCTAAAATGTGTTGTCTTCAGAAGTCTCATTTTCCTCTCTGCTACCTGGAGCTGCTGCTCTAACTCTCATCCCTTAGCTGAACATTCATCTACAGGACATTTACGTCCACTCCTCCATGTCCACCCAACCTGACCTTGAATTCCTTCTGTAGCCTGTGAAAGGCACAGTTACTTTTTTAGAACTGGAGAAATCCCTTGTGCCTTCATATTTGGAGAAGGCAGAAGTTAATAACCTGTAATTACATTTCCTGGTAATGCAGATTTTTGAATTATTTTAAGCATTGTAATATTTGGTTCTTTGTAATAGTCACACAGTATAATAAAGTACATAAATGGCATTGTTAATTAATTATCTTTGTTGACAGTTATGAAAGTATATTTTTATAGTTTCATTTACATTCAAAAAATCAATTTCAAAAATGGATTATGGATGACAATTTTTTTTAACTTTTTTAAATTGTTGCTCATATACAGTTTTGTCTCCATTTTCCTGCCACCACACCCACCCCCCTCCAGCTCCCACCCTCAATCCTTCCCCTGTTTGGCTTTGACTGCGGGTCCTTTATACATGTTCTTTGATGACCCTTCCCCTTCTTTACCCTGATAACTCCCTCCCTCTCCCTCCTGGTTACTGTCAGTTTGTTCTTTATTTCAATGTCTCTGGTTATATTTTGCTTGCTTGTTTGTTTTGTTGATTAGGTTCCACTTATAGGTGAGATCATATGGTATTTGTCTTTCACTGCCTGGTTTACTTCATTTAGCATAATGCTCTCCAGTTCCGTCCATGCTGTTGTGAAGGGTAGGATCTTCTTCTTTCTGCTGTGTTTTAAAATTTTAAAATGCTGTGTTTTAATGTTTTAAAATAACCCTTTTGTAAATTCATTTTTATTTTTTAACCAATTCACAAATTTGCATTTATTAATTGCAGAAATATATAAGAATATATGCATGTCAAATTAAAATTTGCTAGTACTTTTATTTAGTATTTGAAATGCTGAGGTTTTTTGAAAATATCATTGGTGACCAGGTAAAGTAAATGATATATTTAAGAAAGTATACCCTTAAACATACATTGTCATTGTCAAAAGGCAGAGCAAAAACATATTATGCAGCTATATATAAATTCCAATCAAGCAATTCAGATAATTTTTAAAAACACACCATGAACACTTTGTGTGATTTTTTTTTCTGTTCAGACTAATAACATCTCAATCTAAAAAATACAGTATGTTTTAGAATGGCTTTTTAAAACATATTAATTTAATTTTTAAATAAAGGCTACATTATGAAGCATTTATTCAAACAGGCTTTGCCTCATCAGTCCTTAAGAAATGGCCATGGCTTTGGACATTTATAGTGAGGGAACATGAACTTCATTTGGACATCCTTACTCTGTAATGACTTACCAAAGTCATCCATAAGGCTACCTGTATTAACAAATGAGCTGAATGGTGAAGGGATTTCTAATTATTTAATAATACTATGAACTTATATGGTTTCTATCATGTGAGTCAGAATTTTATATGGGCGTTTTTAGCCTGATACAAAGCAAAATGTTCATGCCTATGAAGTGACAGCTGCAGGCAGATTTTGCTGACAAGAAGGAATAGCTGCATTTGTGAAAAATCACAAACTAAGTTGTGTGTGTGAAGACCCTTGTGACAATTTAAGTGACAGTCACTTAGATAGCAAATTTTATGTCGACGTGTGCTTGAAAATTTCAGGTTTTGTTTTAATACCCAGTATTTTCAAGTCATGGTGTTCACTGGAAATAAGCATTGATAAAAATCAATACATTTTACAAAGCAGCATGATAATGCAATATAAGGTATATTTTATTCCTCTTATTGTTAAAAATATGCAGGTCTTCATATTCAGCTGGGAAGTGAGCTAGTTGTGGGGTAAAGTAACAAAACATTTTATTTGTCACTTCTTGACAATTGACAGTAATCCTTGTTAGAAATTGGCCAGTTATAGTTGACCTTTTAAAGTAGTGACCAGATTTTATATACGTTTTTAAATAAGCAAATGACTGAACAGGTCTTGTCTTATTTGATTAATATTTTATAGAGTATCAAGGAGACACTGTACAGGCAATGCACTTTGAAAACAATAAAATAGCCCTGACTGATGTGGCTCCGTGGGTTGGGCATCATCCTGCAAACTGAAAGGTCACAGGTTCCATTCCTGGTCAGGACACACACCTGGGCTGCCAGCCAGGTCCCCGACTGGGGACGTGTGTCAGAGACAAGGGATGGATGTTTCTCTCACACATCAATGCTATTCTCTCTTTCTCCCTCCCTTCCTCTCTCTCTAAAAGTAAGTAAAATCTTTTAAAAAAACAAAGAAATAGAACCAGTCATTAATTATTCTCAATACACAAGCTATCTGGATAGACAAATATACAGAAAAAGAGATAATGTCAACATACCAGGATATAAATTTATTTCTTATCACTTTAATCTTGGAATTTAACCAAAATGCTTACTCTAAAATATCAAACAAATATTGTTTTGAACATTGATCACTTTGAATTAGTTTTATTTTAAATGAGTCTGTTAATCAAATACCAATTTATATAGTTGAAACTTTACTATATAGACATTTCTAAATTTTCTTCCCATCTTCTCTTAAATTCATCTTTGCTAAAAATGTGAGTAGCTTGATTAGTGTTACTACCAAAACAATTAAAGAAAACTCTTTATTTATTTGAATTCATTATTTAGCTTAGGAATCATGGTTCTTCAGCACATTTTAATTTTCTTTATTTTACTCATAAAGAATTGAATTGATTAGAAATTTGCTGTGTTGGGTACTCAGAATGTAATTATTGAAAACAGAAATGATCATAGTAATTATGACCTGGACCTCATGCTAAGTTAACTACTGTCTGGGAACCAAGTGATTATCTAAGCGAAAGAAATTAGTTTCTGAGAGACTCTGGAGAAAAAGTGTGCATTCTTCTCTTCTTCTTCCTCTTCTCCTTCATACACCAAGTGACTGCAAATGACTAGTTGATTTCAGTTACAGAAGTAGTTTGCAACCAAATAAGACTTCACCAACTGACTAATCAGACTTAATAAAAGTGATTTACTAACATTTAACTATTAAAACTGCAAATGTTTTATTTGAAATTTCAGATGTCTCTGCCTTAATTTATGAGAATATAGTGAATAAATATTTTTAAACAAAACTTAAAAATAATTTTGGTCAAAATGTTTGTTTATACTGTTCAATGAACATTAAGATATTTGAAAATTGCCAATTGTCTCCAAACTTCAGAAAAACTCCAATTTTATTTCTATAAATTTGGACAGATTTAGCCTATATCTACATGGTTACAATGGTTACAATGGTCACAATGGTTAAAATTCAAATAGACTTGGGACACTTATTTAATAATAGATAGTGAAAAGTTCAAAAATTATTAGCAGAATTGACAAAATTTTAAAATTGTCTTCTATATGTGTTTGGTACACTAGAGAGAGGTAAATTACACATACAAAACATTCAGATATTGTTAATTTTGACTGAACTCTCAAACTCGATTTTTTTATAGAATTATGAGTATCCAGAAACTGTGCTAAATTATCTTTTTTGGTAATTTATATTAAAAATTGTGTATGTTTACAAGTGCATATGCAAAATTATTGTAGCTATCATAAGAACACTTTGCTTTCTTTTGCCAAAAAATGATAATTCTCCCATCTCTCACTGAAAATAGTACACATTTAATGCACTCGTTGACAGTGAAATCAGTAGAGTAACATAAAGTAACATTGCAGTAAGTTAAGTTTTTATGTTTATTAAGATTTGACTATACTCAAAGTCTTATTTCTTTTGGATTTGGACAATTTCTCTTTATGAGATAAAAGAAAATGTGTTATAAAGTTAATTTCCACCTCTAAATTGCAGGATTGTTAGTCCCTGAAAAATAAGATTCTTTTAATAGGAAATTTACCCCAAGCAATAAAGCCTCATGGCTTTCATTGCAGGTACTTTTTGGAAAGTCAGCAATGAGGAAAATTATTATAGTACATCAGTAATAAAATATATTGCATAGGTTTAGTCAATAAACAAGGCAACATTTTTTTCCTGAATTAATATAATACACCCCTTCCCAGGAAGGGAAAACCTGAGAAAGAAATAAAGAAAAAAATAATCAAAACAAAAGTCTCTGTTTACAAAAATCTAGATTCTAAATTTCATGTAGATTTGTGTTTGAAATCTTCAGTTTTTTTAATACCCGGCATTTGGTAGTCATAATATATATTGGAAATAAGCATTAATATAAATCAATACATTTTACAAGATTACTGCATACCTTTATATGCACCAAGCACTACTATTAAGCCATGAAAACTAGAATTGCATCTATTCTGATGTATACAGACATTTTCTCAAGCTGTATTCTATTGTACATGTGGATAAAAATGCCTTGTACGTTTCTATATGCATAATCTCTCCAAAGAAGTTGATTTTTATTTTGCAGTAATAAAATGAGTGTAAGAAGTTAAATTTTTCAAGGTTACCCATGTGATGAAGTCAGAATTAAGAATGAATCTCCTCTGCCTCCATTTTTTTCTCATCCTATGAATGCTAAAGTCTAAAAATACATAGAGAAGTAGGTATATAAAAACATGACGGAGAGATTTCCTATACAAATACAAAGGGAGCTTGTGAAAGGACCATCGATGGAAGAAACACTGCATTGAGGATGCGAGAAGTTATCATGAAAGAGATGACATTCTCAAATGCTTCAAACCATTCAAAGTTTTAACAGAAAAATGTGGGAATTCTGAGGTACAATATCAGGCAAGGAAGGAAATCTGTAAATCCCAGGGATAGCCTAAGAATAGGAAGGAGTCTTGTTTAACATTAGTGTTAATAATAATATAGTAGTTTAATTTGCAGAACATTCTGGAAAATCATTTTTTTAAAGTGAGGAGCCTTAAAGCAATGTTCAGGAATTTCCAGACAACTGGGGAGCAATTAAAAGTTTTTGAGCAGGGTTCTGACATAATTAAAATTTTCTTTTAGAACATACAACTTTTGTAGAAGAGGGTAGACTGGTTAAAAGAAAATAAAAAGGAGAAATAGTGGAAAGAAGAACACTGATTGTGTAGGCATTTCAGTAACCCAAGCGTGAAAGAGAGAAAGAGAGAGACGATATAGAAAAGGTAATGAGATACATTTAACAAAGACAGTACATAGAAAGAATTGTCAAGTTTAGGTAACAGAGTACATTTACTAGAATTTAAACTCGAACATAGAGCAATTTTTTCTTTGGCTCTCTAGTATCTCTAACTCTAAGATAAGAATCTGGCACTAAGGATGCAATCAGGAAACATTTTTTAATTAATAAACATAATGGATAAAAGAGAGAAACTAGACAAATATAAATGGGCATGGATAACAATGTTTGATACAGGAAGTGAGAGGTTTTTGAAATATATATTATCCTAAATTTTGAAGTCAGAAATATTCCTCTCATCATTCTTATTGGCTGATTAGCTTGTAAATCTACCTTTGAATATTTCTAGGTATATACCAAAAAGAAAGAATGGAAGATGTTTTTGTGTTATTTTTACAGTTTCTTATATAATTAAATATTAACCAAAATACTTGACCAGAGTGAATTGCACATCGGCACAATGGATTTTTAAAATACCTCTTGAATATGCTTCTAGCCACACAGCTAGTATAAGACACATAACTGCTTTTTGCATGTGCTTTTCTATGATGGAGAAAAGCAGATTAAAACATAAGTATTTTCCTGTGAGTAGAAACTAAATGAGTTCAATATAAGGGCTACTTTAATAAACCTCTCTTGCCTTTGTGTGAGTGCACGTATGTGTCCTTCCAGAAAATGCATATTTTTATAGGTACTCACAGTAATTATCTTAATTACCTGAATCTATCAGTCCTCTAGGTGTATTAACCTGAGCAGAATCCCCATTTTTATATGGAAGAAATTATTTCTAAATTTCTCTAAGGCTGTCTAAAATGTTAACATACAAGTGATATAGTAGGCAATTAAACAGACATGAGCAGAGTGGGAATGACCGTCCAGGTACAGAAGGTCACCCAGGCTTGAAAGCCCTGGGTGCCTAACAATAGGCAAAACTAGGGAGGGACCTTACTCCAGGGTGACCTTTCCTCCCTAGCACACCCTGGTCCTGGACTTTAGACCCCCTGACCTTTCATATCACTGGCCATGAGATTCAGACCCTCCCCTGAACTTTCTTCCTCTAGTTTGCTGCTAGTCATGTGGGTTAGATGCCCCCTTAGAGGAATAAGGGGCAGCGGAATAGCCTCAGTGACTCACTTGCGTGATGACTCCTTTAAGCATTAAGCCCAGAGATAACATCTAGGCCTCAGTTGTTTCTGCTCCAGGCCTAGAAAAACAGCAACGCCTGGAGAAGGGAAACTGTGCTGAGTGCTGATCCCTTTCCTTGGTGCAGCCCAGTCAGTGGAGACCATGACTCTGAGGAGACATACATGGAAAGTTGATGAACACTCCACTGAGATCCTCCCCTGAGATCTCAAGACAAAGGACTCAGTGTACTCTCTCTTGAGAACACCTTTTTCTCTCTCTTTCTCCTTCCTTCATGTTTTTTCCTCTTTCCCTCCCTTCCTCCTTCCTCTTTTTTCCCCCTCAGGGCTTGTACCTTTCTCTTAAGCTCAAAAAGCCCTTCTTTTGCCTCTGTAACTTATATCCTGAGACCACACAGCCCAGCTGGCTCACTTCTTCCATGGCTCACTTCTACCCTTATGACTTTTTAAATAAATTTTTGCTTGTATTTCAGTCTTGGTTCTGAAGTCTTTTTTAGCCAAACTCAAGAACCAAGGTCTAACATCTTGTGCCATTCACCATTAACACAACCTTGGGTTTGCACAGTTCCTGAAGTATTCTTTTTGGACTTAATGATTTCATTTCACTGAAGAGTTTAGGTAACATAATGCATGCTTTTCTAGTAATATAATAGACTGTTTGCATTACATTTTCAAGAACTAATTTCCTACGACATATTTTATCATCTATGTTGAATGGGTTCTTCCTTCCACTGTTCCTTTTTCTGAAAAGGAAATGGACACCCAGCGGCATGATTTGTTCATGGCACTGGAAGTGGGATTTTCCTCGCAAGGTGTTCTTTCGCATTTCTATTATCCCTGAAGCAATCGTAATCTCTTGTGCAACTTGTGTAATACAAACAAAATGACAGTAGGCTCAGAATTCAGCACCAGAAAATGAAGCTATCTCTGCAAGGACCTTATGATTTCTTGTAGGAGATAATGCTGTAATAGCTGTGCTCTGACCGGCTGGCCCCATTTTAAGTCCTTACTTAGAGGAGAGCCACAGATGCAGCATTTATTTCCTAAGTGCATGTATAGATGTGCCCCTAGGCACTCATCATGAGAGAGGAAACAAAATTAAAAATGGAATACAAATTTTCCCAGGCTTCTCTCTGAGCCTCAAAAGGAGTCAGAAAAGACATCAAACTCTGGGCTGATTAGAAATGTTTAGATTCTGAATTTCTGGAATATCAACCTAAAATTTGAAGTGTGATGCAAGTTTTGTCATAGCTCTTGGGAAAAATTAATTATGAGCTGGAAGAAATTCATGGCTCGGTACATGCAGGGGACAGGATTTAAAAATTTCGATGAGGCATTTCTTTAACTTAACACCTCCAGTTCAAGGTCATCAAGTCTGCCTTATTCCTTGGCTGTAATCCTAATGTTCTATTTTTCTTCTTCTTTCTCTTCAATGTGTATTTTCACTCTCTCTACTGGATTTCTACTTTCAGTCTATAAACATGCTCACATCCCTTTTCCATGAATAAAACAAAACTTAATTTTATTTGATGATTCCTCTAACTGACTTTTCTTCCCTCTTTTCTCATTTTAATTAAATCTTATGTTTAAACCATGATCTGCCATTCAGTTCTTAACTCTTGTCAACTGATTTACATTTTTCTTCAACCCATCGATTGGATTTATGTTTCTGCAATGTTTTGACAATGTCCCTAGTAATGTCACTTGCAATGGCCTATTTTTTAACCCAGTAAATTTGTTTTTTTATCTAGTGGACTTTTCTAGATAAAAAACAAACTTGATACAGTTAATTACTCCTCTGTTTCATGAACATGTCTGGTGACCTTCAAACAACCTCTTATAATTCATCTTGCATCTGTTTAACCATTTACTCTATCTCCATTTATCCCTCTTCCCCTTAATGTCCATGTTCTCCAGATGTCCAATTTTTTTTTCTTCTAATGTTTTCATTATCTCTAGCTTTATAGTTCTGAAACTTTGATGTGCTTTTAAGTCATCTACAGAGCTTGTTATAACTTCAGATGTTGGAGATCCGCACCCCCACTATGTCATTCTGATTTAGCTGGTCTGTAGATTGTACTATGTAAAAGAAAATGCTACATATCCTCTCTGGTTTATATAGACCACCACTGTTGAAAATTTCCGAGAAGGATGGTAAAATAGAACCTAACCCTAGTCAATACTGTTTTGTTTGTTTTTTACAATTCTCTTTCTTCATATGCTGGTGTTTTGTCTTTTGGATATTTCTAAAATTATTCTCTTTGATTCCCAGTAATACTGTTCAAATTTAAGTCATTATTTTTTTAATTGTAGTAACATATACATGACATAAAATCTACCATCTTACCCCCTTTTAAAGATACAGTGCCCTGGCCTCAGTACATTCACATTGTTGTGCAGTCGTCACTATCCAAACCAAATCACTTTCCACCTTCCCAAACTTAAATTCTATAACCATTAAACAGGTAATCTGTATTATTTTCCCTCAGACCCAGAAAACCACCATCGATTTTTGGTCTCTATGAATTTGATACTCAAGGTACCCATGTAAGTGGAATCAGACAATGTCTGTCCTTTGTGCCTGGCTCATTTCACATAGCACAGCATCTTCAAGGCTCATCTTTGCTGTCACATGTGTCAAAGCTTGTTTTCTTTTTAAGACCAAATAATATATAGTGTATAACACATTTTGTTTGTCCATGGATACTTGGTTTGCTTTCATCTTTTAGCCGTGGTGAATTATGCTACTATGAACATGGGTGTACAGACATCTGTTTGGGTCTCTAATTTTTTTTGGGGGGGAGGGTTGCTGGGTAAACACCCAGAAGTGGGGTTGTTGAATCATATGGTACTTGTATTTTTAATTTTTTTCAGGAAATTCCCTACTTGTTTTTCATATCAGCGACACCATTTTACATCCCCACCAGTAATGAAAAAGGGTTCTTACTTCTTCACATCTTCATCACCATTAGTTATGTTCTGATTTTGTTTTTTAATTGTTGCTTTGATAGTAGCCATCTTAATGAATATGCAGTTGTATAATATTATGGCTTTAATTTGCATTTCCCAAATAATTAATAATGTGAAACATATTTTCATGTGCTTTTCATATTTTCATATTTTCATGTGCTTTTCATGTGTAAGTCACATGTAGATTTTTCTAGGAAATACCTGTTTAAGTTCTTTGCTCATTTTAAAATTAATTTTTATTGTTGCTTAGTAGTTTTATTTATAGCCTGAATAATAGTGCCTTATTCTATCTATTTTGCAAACATATGTCCACAATCTATGGTTTGCCTTTTTCCTCTGTTGATAACGTACTGCGATGCACAAAATTTTTAAATTTTGATGTCATCCAATTTATCTATTTCTTGTTGTTGCCTGTGCTTTTGGTGTCATATCCAAGAAGTAATTGTTAGACTCAATGTTATGAAGCTTTCCTTCATGTTTTCTTTCAAGAGTTTTATAGTTTTTGCTCCTATATTTAAGTGCTTGACCCATTTGGAGGTTCCTTTTATATAGTACACGGTAAGGATCCAATTTCATTATTTTTGACATTTTGTTATAATATTATTTACTACCATTCATTCTACATTTGTATCAGAGTAATTTGTATAAGTTTTAAATCTGATCATAATTAAAGACCTGATATATCCTCTTTGTCTATGGAAAAAAGGCTAAGGTCCTTATGGTCAAAAATAAGATTTTCACTGACACAACCCTTGCCTCACTCTCCACACACCCTCATACAGCATTGGCATATAATCTGCACTTTATTGCCTCCTGCCTTTTTGATACTTCCCCTTTTCTTGGTTGCCATCTGTCTCTTCTAGTTTATACTTCCCTCCGGCAGAAATGCTTCCTTAGAACACAGTCTCTAAGCATCATACTCAAGTAGGGTCAATTTCATGTGCAACATTAAATCTAATGCCTATTTCTTACAATGACTTTATCAGTTGCTATATAATGATACTGTTTGTCACTTTTCCTGCTAGACCATACGCTTTCCTAGGGAGAGGACTCTGTTTTCTTCATCTTTATATTCTCTGTGTCTTAGCATAATGCTAGGATTAATATTAAATTAGTGGCTGATTAGGTGGAAACTTGAAGAGCATGTAGTTCTGAGACAAGCTGCGGTAAAAGAGGTTAGAAACGGTGGTAATGGGGCAGGTATTAGAAGGCAGGAATCTCTTAGTAAAGGCAAAATTTAAGAGCAAGAGAGCATTTATTTGAGAGTAGCCCAGCACCCAGGAGCAAGAAATCTAGATAAAAGCAAGAGAACGGATATATATATGTGCGATTCTAAGCAGATTTGAAAAGGGTCACCTGAAGTTGAAGGTCAAGAATATCTAGGAAAGTTAAGTATTTCTTTCTGGGCTAAATGCCAATTAGAAAATATGTTCAAAAAGAGGCATCGCTATCTCCCTATTAGGAAACAAAAATCGCTGTCAGCAGCAGTTGGTCAGCAGCAGCTGCGGTAGATGAATTACCTGTAAGGGAGTGAAATTATGGCCGTGGGGAAAAAATAAATCCTCGCTCAACCTTGACTGCACCCAGAAGAAAGGACACTCTGACTGCCTTTCAGTCACTCACCGCCCATGTGGGCTAGGGCCCATTCCTTATTGGACGCTTTAGGATTAAAATAATAGGTGGAAAAGAACACTGTAATGGAGATTCTTGAATTTTCACGTGATTTAATCCACTGCTAAATTCAGGTCAGGTTATAATAATTGTGAATACGTCTATCTGTTCTGAGAACTAAACCAAATATTCTAGTAAACCAGTTTAAATATAATATCACAATTCAGCTATATGTACATATATATACTTCTGATTTATTGAAATGGCAGTTGTTTGTGTTGGTTTATGCTGAGACAAAATAATTATTTACTTTATTTTAGAAGTTTTATAACATACCACATACTAGTTTTGCTTTTGTTTGTGTTTTTAGTTTTGACTTTCAGGTTTTATATGGTTATATGTAGGAATATCATCTCTTTCAATATCTGTCTTAACTGATGAAAGTATTTGCCCTTTATAGTTAAGTAAGGAACAGAGGAAAACCAACAATTATCTTACTCTAAAGTGAACAATTATCTTACTCTAAAGTGAACGTAGAATTTGTTTTTTAGTAAGTTTACTAAACTTATATGCTATAGACTCATTGCAAATCTTATTGGAAAATAAAACTACATAAGATAATATTATTCATATTTAGTCAAGTACCAATCTTCCTTCACTTATCAAATTCTATAAAAACTTGAAGAAGTGCTATTCTTTATTAGACCACAACCTTTGTACTTGGCTTCTAACTTGGGATATCTATAGAAAATTATGTTAATTTATTATTAGTTTTCTAAAAAAACTGGAACTATCTCACTGCCACTTCTAACAAATTAGTAATAATAATAATAACAATAATAATAATAATAAATCTCTATGTCCCTTATTTTTTTAGTGATTCTAATATGGAATACTTACTTCTAAATATTTATTTTAGGTGTAAAATTGCAGTGTCTTATTTTAAGAATTACTCATACATTCATGCTATATCCCCTTTTTCCATGGATGTTTTATGGCTCATGCAATGTGTTATGCAGTATAATAAAATTAGGAAAAAAATATGGTGAACTGAGACCCTAGGAAGTTTGCCTATTAATATATGAGAGATATAGCAATAACTTTTCTTTTTTTAAAGTAACACAAGTACCTAGTCTACTGGGGATAAAGGGGAAAAAAGGAGATAAAAAGGAAGAGTAACTTTGTGGAATAGCTGTCTTCTGAGCTACATCTTGAATAATATTAGTAGTTTGGGACTTTTGTAAGATTTTGTGTTTTCCACAGTCAATCTCTCTCTCTCTCTCTCTCTCTCAGTATTGGAGGCATCAATGATACTCCTTTTGCCTCTTTCATTCCAAGCTCAAAAATAATATAATTATTAATATTTTAGTTTCTTATCAGTGAGTGCTCCATGTATTGAATTATTTTATTTTTTTAAAATCTTTTAAATGGCTCTTAATTTTAGTTTTCTCTAAAAATACATTTTTAAGAATGTTTAGAATTTAAGGTATCAATTGAATACACAAGTACAGTAAAAGAATAGGACCATTTATGAGGTGCCTGACTTATACTGGTGTATGATTCTGGAAAGTCTGAGCCAATTGTAATCAATATCATATCTACATTCTCTCTACTCCCCTAACTATTTCTGTAGTTGGCAGAAATAGCAGTGATGCAGCCAAAGAACGTTTATAGTCTCCAGAAGCTGGAAGAGGTGAGAACTGGATTCTGCCCTGGAACTTCAAACAGGAATTAGCCCTGTTGAAAACTTGATTTTAGTCCACAATACAGTTTAGGATTTCTGATATCCAGAACTGTAAGAAAATAAATTTGTGTTGTTTTGATGCAGCAGCCATAGGAAATGAATACATATTGAAAATAGTATTTCATTTCTGATTGTTTTTCTGATGTTAAGTATTGGACAGTCTTATTAGTTAAATCAAAGTCCAACTGCTTTGTTATCATTTCAAGTAGATGGGATTGAAAATTCAATCAAACTGTAAAAAATAACTAGAGTGCTTTATATTTAATTAATACTGTCAAAGGTTATCCTGCTAAAAGTAAAATTCCCGAAGTTTTGAGGTGAATTAAATGAAATTATTCATTGGAATAGTTACCCAGTACATTGAAAAA
Organism: Trachops cirrhosus; assembly: GCA_028533065.1. NCBI lineage: Eukaryota > Metazoa > Chordata > Mammalia > Chiroptera > Phyllostomidae > Trachops > Trachops cirrhosus. Next base: position 12,275,552 of record CM052548.1, on the reverse strand, counting down.
TTAATTGAGATTTTTATATAAATCTGATTCATTATAATGGCTCCAAAAATATTCCTGGGAACTATAGACTATATGTTTACATTTTTGCTGAGAAAACTTCTAGAATATGTAAGTTAATTAAACAGGTACAAAAACAGCAGAAATTTTACATGGTTTTGTAAGAACAGATTGTTAACAAAATGGATTGAAAAGGTAAATTAACATATATACATTTGGTATCTTGTTTGCTAATTACAATTCAAAATCTTTATATTTTTGTAATTTTTTCAAAGCTGATTCACTAGTAATGAGTCAACCTGTAAGGGACAAATTGTTTAATTTGTTTTGTTTGCAAAATGGGAAACTCAGAGCAAATACGGAAATACAGAGGAGACAGGGAATAGGCAGATTTTCATAGAGTGTATAAAGAAACAGCTTACAAACATCTGCAAGAGGTATGCAATGGAATTTGAAATCAAATACTAGATAGTGAAAATAAAGTCAATAGGTCACAAGTAAAAAATAAATAAATGATGAGTAAATTCCACCAGGTGATACATAGCATACCAGAAACATAAATTTAAATGAATGTTTTACTATAACTGACTTGTTAATTAAACTGACTTGAGGAACATTGGAAAATGTAAAGAGAAGCAGTGACTCAGATATATGAAACCTATTTATGAGTGGAAAGGAAATGAAGATTTTTTAAAAATAAGATTAAAGGCTGGTTAAATGTACCAAAGGGATGCACTAAAATTAAAAAGACACAAAATAATCAAATTTGCAAATAGTGAATTATTATGACATATACGTGTATAGAATTAGTCCACAAATAAAAAGGCCCAAGTGTTTATTAGAAAGAATATATACATTTTTCAATTTGCAATGTATAACCCCACTAACTTCTTATTTAACGTATATTTCTGCATTGCATGGTAAGTGATTTTGAGATATATATACACACATATGTATATATATATTTTATAAGGCAAATTAAAATGATTAATACAGAGAGCTACATTTTGAAAAGATTACATGACAAAATACCTCATCGACTCTCTTAAACAAAAACAGAAAGCAAAACTAGGCATTGACTCAAATTGGAAGGGTTGACAAATGGTACAAAATGAGAAAAGTTGGTGCCAGAGCAGCTTCTTAACAAGTCAGTCAATCATCTTCAACTTCCCTGTGGGATTATATTAAAAATAAGATCTCTCCAAAATTAAGAAAGTAATAGTTTTGTTAATAAGGTTGTCATCCATTCAACACTTCCCCAAACAATTGTCAGAAATTGGTTAACATCATTAATGAGTATGAAAGCAGTAATTTAGGAACTGAAAACCATCCTAAGTTATAATACACTATAAAATCATATTTAGCAGTAATATAGTTTTGATTTTTTAATATTGAAAATATATTTATAATATCTTATAATAAAGTATATTATGGAATAATACCAAACATTTTTTGAGAAACATAAGAGTGAATTTGTTTATTCTTCTATGAGAAAAACTAGTGATTTAAATATTTAAAATTTATTTGTGAGATTTAATTGTCTATGTTTTTAAAAGGTAAAATCTAAGAATGATTAAAACATATTCACACGACAAATAACATAGCCTTCACCTATAATGTGTTAAGCATGTTGTTAGGTATGAAGGTTTAGAAATAAACATAGCTTCTAATTCTAGAATCTCAAAATACTGAGGATCTTAGAGTCTATTAATATATCAATACCACTTATAATAATGAATATATCAATACCTATATTTCTTGCCTTTATTGCATGGCATTGTGTACTCATCAAAGTACACACAAATAAATTTTAAAACATTCAAAACATTTTTAATGTAAATACTGATTTAGTTAAGAGCTATTGAGTGTGACCTGACTGGTGTGGCTCAATTGGCTGGGCATGTTCCAGCAACGGAAAGGTCACCAGTTCGATTCCCAGTTAGAGCACATGTCTAGGTTGAGGGTTCAGTCCGTTGCGGCGTGTAGGAGAGGTAATCTAGCAATGTTTCTTTCTCTCGCCCATGTTGGCCTTGTTTCTCCCCACTCTGTTTCTCCATCCCTTCCCCTCTCTAAAAATAAATAAATAATTTATTAGAAAATAGTTGTTGATTGTTTGCCAAGTGGCAAACACCATACTAAGCATTTACATTTACTATACCATTTTAACTATTAAGCAAAAAAAAAAAAAAACAATTACAAAAGAAAAGCTATTATTAGCTTTATTTACCATCAAACATCTTGGAGACAGTAAATAATTTTCTCAAGTTCACAAAGAAATTATTTGGCAGAGCCAATGCTGGAACTCACATCTGCCTGCCCCAAATGTTCTGCTTTTAAATATTTCATAATATTGATGTCAATTTTTTTTTTGGTTTTTATCATCTTGCCTGCATAATTATTTACTTTAAATGGCTACCTCTCTGAAACATAAAATTTCATTTTATATGTATGAAAGCAATAGATATGATGAGCTGCCAGTAAGGATTATGCCAAAAATATTTTCTTTGCAAGTGTGCATGAATTTATATTGCTTATCGCTGTGTCACCAGTGAGTGTTATCCTTGTGATCACAGGCAGAAATTGGAAGTAGTCTGCCTGATGTTATGCTGAAGCTAATTATTCCATTAATGGATATTAAACAGTGAAAAGTTAACCATACTAGGGTTCAAATATAACACTTTACCTTCCTTAACATCATACCACAGTGTACAGAATATATTGGCATAAACATTCACTATAAATGGATAAAGAATTGTTTCCAAACCTAGCTTAATCTGATTATGCTTGAATTATAAAATGTATATACTTTAAGATACTCAAAAAGCTATCAGATCACTTAATAAAACAAATATAAAGTGTGTAGGATGCACGCTGCAGAGCATTTTCATCCACGGGCTATCATGTTCCATATACCACCACTCTACTCTTTGATAATTTTTTCAATGCCAGAAAGATACATGTTGAGGATTTGCATAAATTTTATATCAGATGTCTATATAAAGGAGAGTTTGGTACATTTTCAAAGATCTTAAAATTTGAACTCGTTTAAATAAGTATGTTTTATTCAAGACTGTAAGGTTGGCTAAAAATGTTTTTGAATTTCAGATATTTTTAGTGATTTAAATATTCATGCTTTAAAATTAAATGTTCAGTTTAATTGCTTTATACTCCATGGAGAGTTTTATAATTTGTACATTGCTTAATATTTTTCTGCATTGCATGAGGTGGTCATAAAGAAAATACATCTTAGTAATAGATACCCCCCCCAAAATTTACAATCTTGTTAAGAAGAATTTGTGTCTCAAAACAGTTAATGAATTATAAAATAAAACATTGAAGTTTTACTTAATCTGTTAGAGAACTGTCACACTAAAAGTTTCCAAATGTTGCAGTTTTATCTTGTTTTCTATTTGAATCACTCTGAAGGAAAACAATTTTATCACTTATCACCTACTTTGTTAGATAATATTTGTGGTTTTCTTTAAAATTTTAAGAAATTTTCTTTATTTTTAATGCCATTTCCTACATTGTGTTTCTTCTTAGCCAGTTTTTCAAGCTTCAGGAATTTACATAAAGTATTAATATATTCTGTCATTACTTGTCTGTTTCTTCCCACACCTGTCACTTGTCTGATTAGGGGAACAGATGACTTTGACTTCCCCATTACCTTCCAGAACACCATCAAATCCTCCTAGAATAACCTAGTGGGGTTTCCATCTCTCTTAAATGTGTACTGCTCTGCACTCGGATGCTTTCCTCCAAGCTTCTCTCTTTCCACCTATTTTTTTGGCTTAGGTCTTAATAATTTAAAACCCTATTGTTTTCTTCTAAAATTGAAACTAATGATTGAAAATAAGAGAAAGAAATAAGATTCTCTTGAGAAACAATATCCTATCTCTAATTCACATGAGAAAAGAAATGAGAAAAAGAAGAAATTCAGGGCAGAGAAATGTCCTCTATGAATTTATATAAGAACAAAAGAGCAAGTACCTCAAATATATATGTCTGTGTCATCATTTATATTGTTGTGATCCTTGTTTTATTTATTGTTATCAACCCACATACAGCTTGTTTAAAAAGAATATGAGTTAAACATCACAATATAAGAATACATCATTTGTTCTATTTAGAAACAAAGTTATAGATAACATTATATACTTTTCTTTCCCAAATACATATTTCCCATTTATTTTTCTAATGATTGTTTTCAGTTTTCAATATTTTCTTTTCCTGGTGTCACTAAAAAGATATCATAAAATGAGTTTAGTAAAAACTATTTTTTCCAAGTATAGAGTTGTTAATCGAAAGTAGTTAAGTAGTTAAGCAAACAAAATCCTAGGAGCAGACCAACCAGAATTTAGAATTTAGAATATTATTCATATTTAACTTTGATACAGTCATCACATATAATAATTTATAAATCAAAAATTTAGACATAGTTTCTCAGACTGGACTTTATTATTAACATACAAATATATAAACTTCTAATATGCATTAGTAGGACATAACTCATTCTAAAACTTGAAACTTATGTTTTATGATTTTTTCATTAAACTATCAAAACAACATGAAATCACATTTAAATATGTCATTCAGATTTATATGTAATATGATACTATGTGATTTTAATGTAATTAAAATTTATAATCTTGTGAATATTTTTCACATAAGCACTACACCATAATTATAATTGTATAAAATCAACCCCTAAATGAGACTAATTTATATTTTACCAGATTTAGAAATACATGTGCTTTCAAAAACTATATCATATTTATGTTTATGCCCAAAACTTCCCTAAAACATTTAACTAAATTATCAGTACTAGCAATGGTCTGCAATAAATCAAACATGGTTTGTACGATGAATTTATCACAATCTATTAAATAAATTCTTATATTAATTTTGCCATGACATTGACTCTCTTCCCCCAGCTTCCATAACATACATCACTTGATTTTATCTGCACTAAATGTTTTTTGGCATAAGGTTAATTGCCAAAGGAATTGGCAATGATTTTATTTCTTTTTGCCAAGAGAAGAAATAGGAAACACATCAGAAGGGAAAGAAAATGGACTGCTGATAGGTTTCAGTAGCATGAATACATTCCCATTGATATGGACACTAATATAGAAACAGATGGCTGAAATGTGTATTGGAAATCAACTAGTATCAGCAATGCATAATGCTGAGTACTGGTGAGCTAAACATTTTTGGTGTCAAGGTCAATTGTTTCTGTTGATCCATCTTTGAATGTGTTGCTATTTCATCCTAAAAAGATGGATGCTCATGTCAAGAGATCTCCTGATCTGCTTTAGAGAGCACGAAGGTACCACGTGCTAGAGTAGTCAATTACAGAAACAAGTCAAACAGGAGAGAGTTAAGCATTTAATCACTCACCACAATGGAATAAAAGAGATTCTAAAACTGAGAAAGTGCCAACTCCCACTGATCCATTTTTCTGCACGGAATGGTTAGAGGTTGAGGGTCAGGTGGGTCAGTGCACTTGTGGGGTCTCCCCCCATGGAGAAGCCTCAAACATACAGCTTCCGTGGTTTTTTGGGCCTTGCGTTGGGGGCAGGAGAGAAGGAAAGGAGGAAGGGCTGTGTGTGGAAAAGTATTGAGCACCTAGTGAGAGTGAGGGGAAAGTGTCTTCAAGATTTATCCCTCATTATGAAGAGCCACCGTTAGCACTGTAGAAGAAAGGGATTGATAGTGTGCTTTAGAAGCTTCTCCAAACAATTCTTTGCAAGTATGGGTCAAGACTGACTTCTTACATATATAAGAAAGAGCAATTAAATAGAAAGTTAAAGATATCAAGTTGTGTGTTTTCATTTTCCTGTGCCCATAGGCCTGTCATTCAGTATTCTGGTAAATCGAGGGCTCGGGCATTGCTACACATCGCCTTCCAATTTTCGAGAAAAGGATCAGAGAAGGAGGAGGAAAGGAAACCCACCACAGGGATGTGAGAGTGGATTAGGAAGGCTGCTTAGTGGTGATATTAAGGTAATGTAACAAATTACTTTAAGGTTATCTTTAAAACGGATGGAAAGACTATTGCATGCTAGATTAGATGGGACTGAACACCAGGATAGATGTTAGTGTGAAGACACTTCTGTGCTGATAACAAATAAATCTCAAATTAGAGCCCCTGAATGCAAGAAAGTTAGTACAGAATTGCTCTTTTTCCCTTTATATAATAACTGTATGAGTTCCAGGGGAAATTCATTAAACCAGGTTTCAAAAGTTTATTTCTTATGTTCAGGTTCTTGGTCACTTTGTAGTTGGGTGATTATTGGCGAATCATTGCCCCAGACATAGAATTCTACAGAATGAGAATAATTATAAATGTTTATTACATACATACATTTATAATTGCATACCCTGATCCCAACAGTCCATACGTGGAATGTGAACAGTCCATACATGGAATGGTGAAAGCAGAACTAGGGGGCTTCTGGCTCCTGGTGGATTCTAGGAGAAAGGAGCCACCAAGGCTGCCAGGGCGTCCTGTGAGGCAAGCCAATGGAAATTTGAATGATTAACTCTCTTGGAGGCAAAGGGGGCTTAGAAATAGTTTGTAGCAGCCAATGCAATTTAATCCCACTCTGGAGAACATTCCCCACCAGCATCCCACTGTTGCCTAGGTGAGTAACTCAGGATTGGGAAGCAAGCAGCTGGTGTTCCCTGGGGAATCTCCACTGACAGATGTTACTAAGTTACAGAGAAAAGACAACCAGAAGTGAAATGAGCCTGAGGGATTTTTTAAAAATAATGTTTTCACAGAAAATTAGGGTAAAATATGAATTAATTTTGCATTACATGTATAATCATCAGGACAATATACTTAGCCTTACATTGCCTGTGATATAATTATATATATAACATTTAAAATTGTGTTTCAAGACACAATTTAAATGGCTTTAAAAAGATTAAACTATAGCTTATATTTAGTTTGAAAGTTAGGTGCTTCATGCTATGAAAATGAATCTTCACCTAATGACTCAAAAGCTACGATTCCAACATATTAATTCTTTGGCAGATCAGCATTATGAATAGCTTTAAGACATGAACATGGGTATTTCATAAATTTATATATTTACATACCTTTAACTGCTCTTACCAAGAATGTGAGTCTTGTTCACCATCTCCCCAAAAATCTACCTGCTCCCTATTTTGCTTTCTTTTTGTAACCTATATTGTGTAAAGTTCAGGTACATCAGATATGATGTAAAAATATAGAACAGATCACGTATACTTATCAGTAGCTTGAAAATTTTTTCGAATAATTTATTTGTATAATGTACAGAGAGCTTTTTAAATTTTAAGATATATAAAATGATATATGGACCATCATATGGAGTTATACTACAGTAATCAGCAGAGCTTGTGGGCACAACAATTCCAAGAATGGCTCTAAATCTGAATAAAACAGGGGCAGCAGATATAATAAAACAAATTTCAAATTGATGAATGACCTACATTTTAGGTGTAAAATTATTAAAATAACAGGACACAATATAAGTAAGCATTACTCTAGATTTTCTAAGGATGACTCCAAATAGCATGAAGAGGATAAACTACATATAAATATAAAAAAATTATATATATATACACATATATATCAGAAATAGTAAGCTAAATTTACTGTCAGACCAAGAAACACTTGAGTACAACATACATTAAAGGAAAATTGTGGTTCCTCAATACATAAAGAATTTCTGTAAATCAGTAAAAAAGTCAGCATCCCAATAACAAAATACATAAATTATATACATAGACAGTTCCTAAAGAAGAATGCATAAAACAATTTCAAAATTAATTGCTCAACAAAAGTAGAATAATCAGTAGAGACATCATTTCTTCTTCCTATATATTAAATATATATATATACAGGCATAAAATGCTGAGCATGGTGGTTCAGGTAAAGGTCTATGTCCAGATACAGGCACTGGAATATGGACACCAATAAAAGCAAAAAAAGAGTTTGCAAACTCCTGTGTTCATAATTTTAAGACTATGTTCTAAAAATATAAATAAAAATATGAGAAAAAGCTTATTTCTGAAGATTTTCTCCTCTTATGTGGCAAATGCAAGTGTCTTGAACAAATTTGAGATAACTTTTAACCAAGTGATATTTTAGAATAAGAAGAATTTTTAGATAATGTAGCTTATTAATACTGCTTACATGACTTATTTTAACTTAATTTACTACATTTTGAGTTATAACATTAGAAAAATTGTAATAAAATGTTATATAAATATGGAATATATTAAATGGTATCAGTGATTTTTATGGGTAGTAGAGTTTTTAACTTTTTGCTTTATAGTTTTTCTACAAACGTTTCCCTTTAAAATAAAAACAATTCCAAACATCAAAAGTCTAATGTAGATTATCCTTATGTATTTTAAAAGCATATTGAATAGTTATTAATGAATTGTTTTAAAATCCAATGGTACCAGAGAAATAATTTTTTAATTATGTAGGAGGAGAAACATTACACTTATAATTTAATTTTTAAAACTTTAGGCATTTGATAATTACTCATTGACATGGGAAATGGCTACTACATAGCAACCGATTACACTAATTGCATTTAGTAAGCGTATATAATCACAAAGACCATGATGCTGTCCCTATTCAATCAAAAAGTAAAGAAGATGAGTCTACCACAGACATTGGCCATCAGGCTAAGACAATTTTTCTGACATAGATAATTATGAATATTCATTGCCCTCAACAGTTAGTTATCAAATGTGACACTGGCTTTCAGTATGCCAATGGGTGGAAAATAGAAAGAAATGCCCGTTAAGATAAATTATGATTAGATATAATAAAAGCAGATAAAATCATTTAGTTTGTTGAAACTAAATGAGATAATATAATTTCAATATTTATGTTTTGAATATTAAAGATAAAATCTATTATTTTTAACAACACATGTTTAACTCATTTACTATTTTTCAAATTTTGTACTGGAAATTATGTATAAGTTTTTTTCTTTTTTTTTATTGTTGTTCAAGTACTGTTGTCCACATTTCTCCCCAACCGCTCTCCCCCCTTACACACCCACCTCCCACCCTCAATCCTACCCCCCTTTGGCTTTGTCCATGGGTCCTTTATACATGTTTCTTGATTACCCTTCCCCTTCAAAAATTTTAAATAAATCATAAAAGAGTAACTTAAGTGCTTATTTAAGAAAAACACACCATATTGAATAATAAGAACTTGAAAATTATATCCTAATATATGCTTAATTTACTTGTCATTATTAGGAACATTTCAAATAAAATATTCAATCACATATTTATTTATTTATGACAAACCTTACACTTTACAGAATATGAAATTTTCTTCCCTATTTATCTTGCTGGAATATAAATACATCATTCTTTGTCTGATTGCCAAGTGCATATAATTACAAGTTTCGGTAGGAGAATCCCCATCTACATCTGTTGTAATAGACTGGACCATATCATTCAGCATTTATCTTTTTTCACTTGTTCATTGTCAGTATTAACAGTTGCATTAACTTAAGCCAATCAGATTTGGTAGAACTCCACTTCATAAAATTAGCTTCTTCCATGGTCTTTTCTAGTAGTCCCAATTTAAAACCTAGTTGTGTCTGTTGGATCACCTAAACTGCAAATCTCTCCCTATGTAACCCTTTCCATGAAATGTTACCAAATAGCTCTCTTTGAAATAGGCCTCTTGTTGCTCACTGTTAAGACAAACTGTAGACACACAGAAAAAAAAACATATTTCTGCCGCTAGTTTTTTAAATCAATAAGTTATTCAATATAAATGAATACACACATAAATTTTTTATAATAATGTTTTATTTTTTAAATCTGCTAGATTTTTAAAACTTTGCTGGTTGATGATAGTCAACCTACCTAGTATCCTAATCACTAACGCTCTGACTTCTTTTTGTACCCAATGTTCTGTATTGATTGAAATCTCTTGTAAATCTCTGAGTACTCTTCCACAATTATACATCAAAATTTATATAACTCTATCATCAAGCAATGTAGCTATTGGCATGATACTATATATAATCAAAACTCAAAATAACTTATTTAGTCAAATTCTTCTAATTTACTCCTTTATACATTGAAAATATAACTTGTTTTATCATAACTTTCTACAAAACATTTAGTGGCAAGTACACTAATGTTTTGTGTTGCCTGTTTTTGTATAATTGATGAAAATGTACTAAGCTAATTATCTATATTTTTGTCTCTTTAAATACAAGGGTAGAACCAAGATACCTTATTCTTTCAATTGAGTTATTATGTAAAAATATTATTCATTTGCTGTTATTAACTTACCTTTTCGTCATTCATTGCAAATGAGCAGTGAGGTGATTAAAAGATAAGTGGCAAGTATAAGAGGAAAACAAAACAAACAAACAAACAAAAAACAGTCTATGATTACTCCAAAGAAATCTTTTCATGTTTTCAGGGGATTTTGCTGTAAGCATCACATTTATTTTTGAAATACGTGATCCAATAATTTGGAAAAGTAACCCAAATAAATTCTTGTGACCTCTAATTGGCTTGAAAGATCTCACTCAAGCCGGATAGCATTAAAGAGAGAAGCAAGACATAACCTCCAAACCTTCAAAGTAGAAAACCGTAGCCAGGAAAATCTTGAATCAAGGGTAAGCTGATGCCTGGGATTTGAACATAGTGCGAAAGTATCACTGCTGTTGGGGAAGGAACGAGGGATGGAAACGAGTAACATCATTTTGCAAGAATTTAATTTTCGGGAATGACTTCAAGGCAAGCAAAATTAGCAAACTATTATAGTAATTTGGCCTAGTTTAAACAGAAGAAATCTCCTCATGACAAGGTGTGCATGTGAGTTAAATGAATATTAGTAAGATAGTACATTTTCTACTATTTTTGTTACTAGGTTGCTATTATCATCTTCATTTTGAAAAAAAGCACCTCCCTTCCCTCATTTTGGAAACGTAGAACATTTGCTTCTGATTAAACAGGGTACCAGTATTTCTGTACAAATCCCAATCATAATTAAACCTTGCTAATCTTATCTTCTCAAAAAATGTTTTGGAAATTACATCTCATTTAGAAAAATTATGTTCCTTTTTATATAATCATTATACTTTTTGTTTCTATAAAATAAAATAAAGTAAAGTAAAGTAAAATAAAATAAAATATTCCATTTTCTAAAGGTTAAAGCCATTATTCTGACCACTTTTTAGTTCATGACAGATTTTTTGTGGCATTTGTCTTAATGAGTTCAGTTAATAAATAACACTCTCTGAAAATTTTCATATGCTTTTCTTTATGAAAGTTTGTTAAACTGCAAAATTATTGAAGAACTCAATTCTTTCATTTACTTTTAATTGTGCAAGGAAGGACACTGATAAGTATAAAAGAAAATAAGAAAAAAATTTCAAAAAGCTTTATCTTTGCTTTTTTTTAGATCTTTCAAACATAAGCATGGTTGAAATTAAATTCTTTTCTTCTTATTTCTCAGACTTGAGCATTTTCTATTACCTTATGCTTTACCTTTTCCATACCTTTATTTAATAATATTTGGAAATATTCTAACATATCTGATTACTTGCCACAAATCTAAAACAAATGCCTGGATATCCTCACCTCTGATTCTCACTGCCATCTGCAACCCAAAACGTACAATAGGAACTGATGTGAAGTTTCAAGCCTTATCTTCCTACACTTCCCATTTGATTCAACCCTGAACCCCTCTAGTCACTTAACAAGGAACACATGAGCCGTTCTTACAAACTGACTTTTCATTGTCTCTTCATCTTTATTTTAGAAGCTCATCAATTTTGGACTGAACTATTTCAATTTTAAGCTAACTATTCCTGGGATAATATATCTAGAAAATAATCTGAGCTATGTATTTACCCAGATTAAATTCTTCAGTGACAAATTATGTCCCCTCTCTATATCTATCATCTCTCTCTCTCTCTCTCTCTATCTCTCATCTATATAGCTATAGATATACATCTATTGATACCTATATAGATATATAGGTATATTTATATATCTATATATAGAGAGAAAGAGAGAGAGCTCTAGCACTGCCTTTCAGTAAAATTATTCCTAAATCATCCCTATAAACCAAGTACTATTCCATCAGGATTGGACACAGTAATGTCATTGTACTAAGTACATATTTTACAATTGCATTTTCCCCACTAATCTATAAAGGACTGTTACATATCTATCTCAATCTAACAAATATAAGCACTTGTAAAATCAGGTGGCAGTTATGAAGCACCACTGATTAGTTTAAGAGATACAATATAGACCTGGAGCTATTAGTAACTTAAAGCAAAGTGTGCTCATCGGAGGGCTTCCTTGTAACTGTGGAGGAGAATCAACTCTTATGACCAGAAATCAGAGTTGAAATAAACCCACCAGACTTAATAGGAAGAGTGGAAGACATGAAAAGAGGGTCAATTTCAGTCCAGGTCTGGTTTCAAAGACACACCTAGTGATGATTTCCCTAGTTCTAAAATTTAGAATTGGAACGGACCTATGAGGTTACTTAGCAGTTGACAGAATGCTCACATTCTTTCCATGATCTGCAGGGAAAGGCAAAGAGGGAGCCTGGCATTACCCACATCACCCTACTTCTGGTCAAGATAGTGAATTAGAAGCAATATCGCATCCCAAGAGAAATGGCAGAAATTATTGGGACTCTCTCAGACGTAAAGGATGTAGTTGGTGGCCCTTATATCCCTATTTAATTCAACAATCTGTTGCAAGACAAAATCACATGGATAATGGCAGGGAGTAGCAGGTTAGCACAAACTGAACCAATTATCAGCCCCAGTTGTAACCACTGTGGCAGTTGTAGTATTCTCTTCACAGTAGATTAACATACTCTGTGGCTAATGGTCTGATGAATGTGTTCTTTTTCATTCCCACTGGAAAGATTAGACATAGTTCACATGTATATACTTTACACCAATTCTCTTTCCCAAGGTCTGTGTGAGTCCCAAGGGCTTTTCTCTCTTTCCTCAAAAGAATTATGATGTTTGGGACATCTCAAAGGATATCATATTGGCCCACTATATTGACAACTTCATATTCTGACCTACGAGCAAGAAATGGCAAGTGCTCTGAATGAGTTGGTAACACAACTGTACTCTATATCACACAAGGTGAACTGTGAAAACTTCAAGGTTTGCCACATGGTAGACATTCTTAGTGTCCAATTATGTGGGTCATACTAAGAAATTCCACTCCAGATAAGAGGCAAGTCATGTGCCTCCCGCAACTAAGAAAAAGCACAGAGTTGGGAAGGCATCTTTAGGTTCTGACACCAGCATATTCCCTGCTGGGGAATGCTGTCGTAACTGACTTTTTGGGTGTAAGGCTGCTAGATTTGAATGAGTTGAGAACAAGAAAAAGTTTTCTAGTAGTTTTAGAAATATATTTTTAATTGTTAAAATAGTACATTATATTAACTATTGATTTTTAGTAAGAATGTTTGTTCCCTTTCATAATTATTTAGAGGCAATGACACATTGTATAACTTTGATCTAGCCATCTTCATTTTAGATATTAATTATAATAACGTAGCCAGAAATACACAGAAAAATTAAAGTTTGGTCATTGTTATTTTTACTTGCAAAAATAATGGGACCCAACTAATACCTTCCATTGCAGGAGAATAGTTAATAAATTATGGAGCATTCAAATAACATAATGTTAAGCATTGTAAACACTTTATAATATAACTAATGTTTTTAGGGATTGCTTACAGTTAATTCCAATGAGTAAAGAGAGGCTAAAATTAATTAAACATATGATCAAGGTTCTGTTTTAAACATATTGTATACATATGCACATTAAAATTGATGATATATTAAGAGGTAAGAGTGAGAATGACAAATTGGCTTATTGGGAAAACTCTCCAAGAGATATACATACAGCCTAGGACAATGGAGAAATGAAGAGCAGGACAGGAGTTCCCCAAACCAGAGAGAGTCATCTTCCTGAAGCCTGAACGTTATAAAAATGTTGAGAGGCTAAGAGTTTCTAGAAGAACAAGTAGTGTTCTTAGTATACTGAAAAAAATTCAATAAAATTACAAATATAATGACATTCCTGGTATGATTAAATTTGGTGATAGCTAGGATTATGCTTTGAGCTGCAGTGTGTTTATGATGGGTGTGTGAGGAAGTGATTAAATTCCCTAGGTAGTAAAGGAAGCCTGAGGTAGCCCTGTGTAGATTTTTTTTAATCAGAAGAAGATATAAATTTTGAGAGGAAAACACAGAATTTTCCCTGGTGGTGAAATTAGGAGTTTAAGTCAAATTGTATTGAATTTTTCAGCATATGAGAATCCCAAAGCGACATTTAAGCAGAAGAGGAATAAACATATTCTATATATTTACTAAGTATTAAATCCCTTTTGTAATTCTTTACACTTTGACTATTGTGTTTGATAAAGTGGAACTTCTGTTTTGAGTCAAGTGGGGTAATGGTTCAGTTATGCACTGAATTAAATTGTATCTATTGATCTAATGAGAGACGGCTAAACATAAAGATTTATTTAAATCTCATAAAATGTCAGCCTTTTCAGTTAAAAAAAATTGCATAGGCATTAACTTTTACCTAGTGTAATAGTTTGCCAGGGCTGCCAAAACAAAATACCGCAGTGGGGTGGCTTCAACAGAAACAGGTTTCTCGGTTCCGGGGACGAAAAGTCTGAGGTCAATGTGCTGTCAGCCTTGGTTTCTCCTGAGACCTCCCTCATTGTCGACCTCCTCACCGTGTCTTCACGTGGCCTTCCCAGAGATCACGTGCATGTCTGGTGCCTTCCCTTTCCTCTTATACGAACACCAATTATATTATATTAGGCTTCATCTTATAACCTCACTAAACCTAAATTAACTCTTTAAAGTCCCTTCTCCAACAGGATCACATTCTAAGGCACAGGGGTGTAGGGCTTTAATATATAGATTTAGGGGAACACAATTTAGTCCACAGCACTTATAAAAATATATTGGCATACAGGAATTTCACTTAGTAATCACAGAGAGAGAGAAATGATGACTGCAATCTGGCATCAAAATAAAACTGGCTAGCTCTGGCCCAGTAGGTCAGTTGGTTGGAGAGTCATCCACATGTGTCAAAGTTGTGAGTTCGATCCTTGATCTGGTCACATACAAGAAGCAACCAACAAATGCACTAAAAAGTGGAACAAAAAATCAATGATTCTCTCTCTCTAATCAATCAATCAATCAATCAATAAAACTGTGCAAATCCTTAATTTGCAAGTTGGATGGGTTTGTTTTATTTGGTTTAATTTATAACTCCATTAACTCCTTATGTCCCAAAATCTGTTCATTGAATTTTCATCAAATGCATTATGAGTCTGCAATGTTTCAAAATACGTGTTTAAATATATTAAAAGTATATCAGCCATTTAAAAAAGTTGAGAGGCGGAAGAAACAGCTCCCTGCAGCCGAAAGCTGTCTCAAGTGCCTCCCAGAAATAAAGGGGCGAATTATTCACAGAATGCACTACCATCTGAGAAACCAAATGGGAGAATCAGGGAAGGTTCAGGTCAGATTATGTAACGTAATGTAATCTGAAGAGGGATTCCATGAATAGGCAGCGTTCCACATGAGACCTAGTTCCAAAACAGGAAAAGAGGAATGAGGTAATAAAAGAGAGTGAAAAACAGTCCTAAAAGGATAATCCAATAACTTCCTTAAAACTGCCAAAACAAACTGTCTTTCAAACTAGAGCATCCATTTTCTAAACCTTGCAAAGAAAAAAATTATACTTTATTTTCATCTTTTTGGTTTAGGTAAATAAAGTAGCATGCCCACCTTTCCTCAGTTTACTCATTAAAAAAAAACCCTGCATTTTGGAACTCACATCATTTTAATGATGGTCTAACCAGCTTGCTTCTAATTTTTCTGTTTTTATACTACATTCCTTAAATAAATGAGACTGATACATAAACTGCATCAGTTTCTTATGTTTCTATAGTGCTGTGTATCATGAAACTTTTAGAATAAATATAAAAGAGATTAAAATATCTACAACTAAAGTAAAATTGCTGCAGATCCAGGGAACACACACACTCCGGCAGCTCATTAGTTTGACAGTGTGTTAGACTGGAGAGCATCTGGCATGGGTCAAAGCTGTGTGTACACTCAAGTTAATGCTTTCTTTTTGAATAGCATGTCATGGAGAGTTAACTATTTATTCAATTTAGCATACTGGTGCAACTAAACCAAATCACTGGACACCTTGACTGTCAATTATATTACCAAGGTCATGAAGCTATAGAATAGGACCTGGGGCATAGCAGATGGGGCTGGGAGGTGGGTTGTTTGTTCAAATGTAACTCAAGTTCCATTTGTTGTTTCAGGCTTGTTTCCCCCACCAGAGGCAGAGAGATCTCCTCTGACCTATTCCTTCAATATGAGTCCACTTTAAAAAGTGCATTTAATAAAAAAAAACAATTCTGTACCATTTGACACATTTATAAAAGGAACAACTGAATCATTCCCAATAAGTTATTGGTCTTGAATCTTTTTAATCTATACAACTAAGACAAATACTAGACTTAAAAAATGGAATAAGATGCACTCATTTTTTACAGCCCGGGAAGAGGTAGCCTTTGGCACACTAACAGTGTGTTTTGTCCTTAGAGCATGTCTGTGGGCTGCCTCATATACTAATTGACAGATTTTTACGGCCTCCCCCCACCCCACCAAAGCACAAAGTAATCTTCTCTTCATCATTTTTAGCCTACACCTGAGGATGAAAATCTCAGAGATTCGATTGAATATCATATTTGGTGTGTGGGATGGCAGTACAATATCCTGGAGCAATAAGTGTTATCTGTAATGTTTGGGAAGCTTATTTAGGCTCTTGTACAGAGGTCTAGGGGGTACTAGGATTTTTTATTTGGGTTTTAGATCCAGGAAGGTGGCAGTATATTGATTGCTTCAAATTTAGTTACTCTTTTCCTTGTGGCTGATAGAATTCTGTCTCAAAAAGAGAAATGTGGTTGGACTAGCGTCTGAGCGTTCATTTGCCCCTCTAGAAATCTTTCTGAAGTATGCTGTCACCTTTGTTGTTGAGCCCAGCTTGGCTGAGGCTTGTGTTTTAAATCACTGCCAAATATAGCAGTGGCTTGTGGATCATAGATATTGCTGTGGACATTATTAATTACCAGATGTTTTTTGGTGGTCCTAATTACATACAGTATTTCCATATTTTTGGAATAGGCCCCAAATTTGCTTAAAAATAGGCTGTACCTGAAATGTCTTGGCTTTTAGAAGTCAAAGTACCACTAATGTGTTTGTAACGCTATTGATGTAAATCATCCCTGTGAGTCAGACTTGGGACTGAGGCACATTTAGAGAAAATAATACAACCAGGTGAGTTAATAAATACATACTTCAGTAAGTGAATGAAATATGTATTTGTAACTTTGGTCTCTTATAGGATATCAAAAATATCAAATGCATAATACCTGGAGATATTTTATAGTTGGTTTCCCCTTCTCCCAGCATCTGTTCTATCCTATATTGTCTTAAGCCTGGCATTTTCTTCTTTTTATTAAATGTATTGGGGCAACATTGGTTAATAAGAGTACATAGGTTTCAAGCGTACAATTCTATGATATGTGATTGCATATTGCATCGTGTGCCCACTTTCCAACCCCTTTTGCCATAAACACTCTGCTCTGGCATCACAGCCCAGTGACTTTGAGTCCCTCTTCCCTTCACTCTCCTCTGTCCCCTTCTGCTCAGTCTGTCATTCCTCTTCCCACATTTAAGTGTGAGTTTGGCTCATTCTCTGGTTTGCATGAGGAATAAGTGGATATGGCCATCTCTTCTGCCTGGAGGTGGTAGAATTTAAGGATAGGTCAAAACTTGCATGAACAATTGTTACTCAAAATTTAGCAAGTGGAAGGAGGAAGGCATTTTTATCTCCCCCCAGCTTTGTCGAAATATAATTGGCATATAACATTGAATAAGGTAAAATTATACAAGCCTATGATTTGATATTTGTAATATATTACAAAATGATTGATGGCAATTTGTTTTAAAAAAATCTTTCTTATTTATTTATTTATTTATTTATTTCTAGACAGAGGGGAAGGGAGGGAGACAGAGAGGAAGAGAAACATCAGTGTGTGGTTGTCTCTCAACATGCCCCCTCCTGGGGACCTGGCCTGCAACCCAGGCATGTGCCCTGACTGGGTACAGAACTGGTGACCCCTTGGTTGGTAGGCCTGCACTCAATCCACTGAGACACACCAGCCAGGGCTGATTGGTAGTATTTTCTTAATCTATTTATTTCTCAGTGGACACAACGCACACAAGAATTTTAAAGGAAGAAAAAGCTATCCTATAAGAGAATATGTATGCATGTACTCTAACCTTGAAAATGGTAGAAGTCATTAGTTAAAAAAGAGACCTATTTATGAAAAGATTTGAGGGTACTAGTGAATAAGAAATATGTACATATGTGAAAGGAAAATAAAAGATACTCTAAAGGGAAATTAACAACAATGAAACATGGCCTAGCATTTTAAATATGGGGCTGGAAGGGGGCAGACATTTAGTTGCAATTTGTGAGCTTGATATTAACACTGTATTTAGGGAAGATTTTAGAGAGTAAACCTGAATGACTCAGCCAGATGGTTACAGAAACCTCTGAAAGGTAAAATAAGTAAGTAAATAAATAAATAAATAAAATCAGTACTGGAAATCAGTTGAAACCTCCACAGTAAGTGTGCACCAATGTGGAAAATTTAAGAATACAATTGACAGCATTTTTTGCGTTCTATTCAGTGTGTTCCCAGAGTGACAAAGTTTGTGCGTGAAGACTAGGGAAGTAAGGATGACACTTCAAAGAAAGAGCATGCCTGGGGAATGTATTGTCACCTATGGAGAGGGTTCTTGCCCCTCTCAGGACAGAAATTTAAGAGAATTGGCAAAACAGATTCACAAGGGAGGTTTATTGCGAACAGGGTGAAAGCTTGAGGCATCAAAGGAGCAGATACAGGAAGAGAGGATAGCTCGGAGATCTGCTGTAAGGTTCTGACTCCTTCAGCGCCTGGGTTTCTTTGTTGTCTAGGTCTGACTCTGGGTCCAATTCTTGGTGGCAGGCAGGGCTCCTGCAGGCCCAGTGAGGCTCTGTGTATCCTACGTGCTTCTCCATGCGTTCCATGTCTTAGTATCTTAAGTATCCACCCAGGTTTTTGTTTTGCTTTTTTTTTTTTTTACACTATAACAAGGGTAAAGCTACTCAGAGGTTGTTCTGAGGTTCAAGCACGCATGCGTTGGAGCCAGGAGGGTATTCTCTTTCTTGATAAAGTGGCTCGTGCTGCTTCGGGTGCCGTTCTGCCCGGTGCTGATTGGTTGCAGGGTTTGAGGCGTAACCAAGGAAATTCCTGTCTTAACTAGGAGAGGCTAAGGCTGCCTCAGTATGGATTTATATTTAAAAGGAATAGTAAGAAAAAAAATGCAAAAAAAAAGAAGAAAAGTTAAATCTAGCTTTGAAGCATATATTTACAGTACATAAGGCAACCATATAATTTACTGCCCAAACTGGTACACTTGTGAGAATAAAAGAGCGCTATTAATAGTAACATAAAAACGACAAAAAAAGGAGGACAGAATCAGGCTCATTGGACATGCAGTCGCTGTAACAACAGAGGCTGCATCTCGTATTAAATTATCCTTCTCCGTAAGGTATCATTGTGCACAATTTGTGTAGCTAGCTCATATTTTTGGCAGTCGAATAACTAACATTATACCTCCTACTACCTCCACTATGATGAAAGGAGAAGGATGTTAGGAAGATGCGCTTATGAAACAATAAGCACAGAGGAAGGAGTTGTGGCAGCATGTCCAATTTTTGTACTAAGGAGAGTTCTGCTGGACAGACTGCGGGAAAGAGAACATACCACATACATTAAAAGTGAAATGATGGTGATGGTAGGATATAAACCTTGAAGATTCCACAGCTAGTAGGCATAGCCAGAGGAGGTCAGAACACTGCGGGGAGACTGAGTGACTGAGACTGTCAGTAATGCGAAGCCATGAAAACGCTCAGGTGATTTTCCTCCTATGGAAATTGTCTGTAATACTCCGGATAGAATAGGATTTATGAGAGCCAACCAGCCATTCTGTCTGAATAGTGAGATTCTGAAACTTTAGATGTAGTTTCAGTTTCATTATAGCTTATAAGAGAAAAAATTAAAACATTACCACAGTGAACACAGACATCAAAGCAAAGGTGTATTCCAATTTCAAAAATCCAACTGTGGGGGGAAAGTGACTTACTTAAAGGAAATAAATAAGTTTAGGAAATAAAAACAAAACCATTTACAAGATTAGATTATTTCCACACACCTTAAAAGAAGATAAACTCATTAAAATATTGTGTTCCGCTATGCTATTTCTCATACTTAAAGTGATTGGCTGATACTCTAGGTGATGGCCAATTATCATATTCCTTATGATTTTATTATTAGTACTACACTTTTCATTAGTTTCTGTCTTCTTGAAATTTATGGCTATAGGGTATGAGAATACCCAATTTGTAGGAACCACTTTGTATATAAGGAGTACAAGACTGTCATCCATTGAGTTAATCATATTACTGTTGGAGAACTAACTACATGTTATGAAAGATTTTGCCAACAGGTTAAGATGTTCAGCAGTCAAGAAGTTTCTAGTAGCACCAATAACATAAGCCTTATTAATGATACCAGGAAAGGTATAGGGTGAAGGTACTGAAATATATATTTGGTAGTCAATCAGTTGTCAGACAGAACATCTGCAGGCTCCAGACAAATTGAAAACAACATAGGCAATGTTGTAGATTTATTATTATCCACAATTATTTACTTGTAGCCACCAGTTAAAAGATGACATGATCTCCCAATGCCATGTGACTTACTGTGTCCCTATTCTCTGTAGAAAGAGTACCCTCCCTTAATGAATTGACATTGATTTTCTCCATGTGCTGGATTTTTTAACTGGGTATGAGCATACATGAATGATTCCACTTACAAGTAAAAGTACTTAGATACATTTTTCCTCTGTCCTGATAATGCTAGGTTCCGAACAGAAGCTGCTCCTTCAACACAGGACTAGGGAATAAAACAAAGCCACAGAGCTAAGCCACAGATGCTGACATTAGAACACAAGTGAGACATAATTACTACATGTTGTTGTAAGGCTTAATGTAAGATGCAACATAAACCATGAAAGATTTGGAATATGTTTTTTTTTCACCAGAATGATGCTAACTAATGGCATAATCTTTAAACAATTGGTAGCTATGTACAGGTTAATTGCAGTTTAAAGAAAATAAGGTAAATGCTTATTTAAAAAATCCTTCATTGATGCAGTGTTGTGTAATAAAAATCTAATAAAGCATAGAGGTTTGTGAATGAGTGTAATAAGGCTAAAAAATTACCAAGTCTATTAACCTTTTATGGCATAACCTAGAAATACCAACAAATGTGGGATCCTGTCCAGTGTTCCCCACTTTCTTGAATTGAAAATTGGTCCTACTCTACATCATTGAAACAGTAATGTCAGTGCAAAGTTGTGTCACATTGAAGGTAGGCAGAGGACATGGAGAGTTTCTTAAGAAACTCTACTGAATTATATGAACACTTTAAAAAAAGAGGTATCATTTATTGATTGAACTTTGATGACTTTATTAATATGCATTAACCAGAAATCGCAGAAAAAAATAGAAAATAACCACACATATGTTGAAGGCATTTAAGAAAAAAATGTTATTCCATATTCTTCAACAGGAAAATAAGTTGCACTTCCATTGTACAATGTACTAAATTCAGTTAATGTTCAGTAACAGTCAACCATGGAGAGAAAAGCATCAACTAATATGGAAATTAGTGAAAGAGACTATAGCTGCACTTTTGCTTGGCCTCACTAGCATCTGATGAAACTGTTAACCTTCATGCAATAAACACTACCAATATTATGATCATTATATTTAAGTGCACGAGAAGGAAGACAGACATCTTTGGTGTAAGTCTGCTGAGGTCTTTGTTATGTGAAAATGAAGTGGGCATCGTACAGGACTCATTGCTTATTACAGGAGAGTACCCTTGGTTGGTGGTGGTGGTAGAAGCAGCAGACTCAGAACTAATTTTATTACTAACTTCATTAATGGCTTAATGTGGGTAAAGTTGTAGAAGGACCAATCTGTGATAACTATTTCCTATAATAAATGTCTATGTGAAACTCTTAGAGAAGGCTATGGACTAGCCAAGAGGCTGTGATCACATGAGAATATTTGCACTCCATCATAAAAGCAACTTACATTTTATCTACAATAGGGAAACCTAGGTAGTTTTAGCAGGGAACAGATAGATGGCAAAATATGTTGATGGGGGTTCAAAATTTAATGAGTACATAAAGATTTCATAAGTTAGTGTTATTAAAATTTCCAGGAAGGAAATCGTGGATCTCTGGATCTTAGTGGGCTTGGAATTATATCGAATATGAGTTAGATGTCCTGTAATTCTTTCATAGTAAGAGGACAGCTGCCCCGATGACTATAAAAGTCCCTGCGAATCTAGGAGCAAAAATGCTATTCTCATTGGTTGAATTGATAATCAGTATGTAGCCCAAGATAGGTTAGGCATAGAGAATGCAAACACAGGATATAATTTCAAAATCACAACAAAATACAGGTATCAAAGGTTTAGGGTATGCTGAGACCAGAAAGTGGGCAAGGGAACACTCACAGAGCAGATGTTCAATTGTATGAGGGGTCTTAATGTTCCAGGTGCCTTAAGACAGCCTCTCTCATTCAGGGGAATTAACTCTGGCTTTGCTTCCAAAAAAAGAATAGTAGAGCCTACAAATGTGCCTCCATCTGGGCTGGTAGCAACTGATAATTAATCTCCAGTTCCTCACAAGAGAAAAGTCATGTGATCTAGGGACACATTTTCAGATCCAAAATATTTTCATATTCAAGGATAAATGTAAGAAGAAGTCTTTAAATATTTGTATTAACAGCTTGTGAGGCTGTGTCAGGGTGCAGACAATCTAACATGGGATCCCACCCTGTGCAACTCACTGATTTTCAGAAAAAATAGGAGGAGCTGAGGCAATTTATATTTACATTTACATTTAAACCGTCTTCCTACCAATAAATTGGACCAGCATTTCATTTTTAAAATAGCAGTTGTTTTTCCAGAATGAATAGAGCATTTCTTCACCAAATATTAATCTATTAAGGTCACTGCAGAGATTCCAGAATCTGGACTTTTAAAAACATATTATAAATACTATTATATTATACATTACACACATATATCACATTACATGTGAACAAAACATATGTGTGCACATATATATGCATTATGTATTGCAGGAAACTGAAAACAGTTGGGAAATTAGAAAAGAAACTCATCTGTACAGGAAAGAAACATATATCTAGCAATACTATTTTGATTTTTATGATAGTATGAGACCTAGAAGTAATCATGGTATTCACTGCATGAGTCATTTGGAACACACACACCTTTGTTCTTTATATATTCACAGGTCACAGAGAGTTTTATCAAGGAAAGTGTCCCTAAGTTAGTCCACTCAGTTTTGTATACACAACGTCTGAGTGGGTGTAACATGATATAAAAGGCGATTTAACTTTCTTGTGGTAAAGCATATACATTAGATGCAAGTTATAGGGCATCTACATGTTGTCTCAAGCCCAGATAGCAAGGATAGTTTTCTCTGAGTTATGTGTAGCAGCAAAAGATATTCACATAGGCTCTGTCAAAGCTGTAAAAGAAGTCCACTCTTGTAGTTCTAAGATTGCCTTCAGTAATTGTAGGGTCCCTTGAACGGCTGTTGAATCCAGTGAGTTGATGGTTAATTTTTCAGCAAATTTATGTAGTTTACTCAAGACATATATATAAAAGAAATGTAATACATATTGACTGAAACAAAGAATTAATAAAAAGTCCGAAACTATAGCAAAAATAGTTTATAAACAGGCCAAGTAAAAATTGTACACATCCTTTTGGGAGAATAATATACATTCAATGTAAAGCAATGGTTTTGTAGGCCATAGACATGGTGCTAACTCCCTTCCTTTCTTCCTTACATTTTCTACACCAGCCTATGTTTTTCTACCCTTCTCTCTTCTTTTCTCCCCATTGAATTTTATTTTGTTTTGGTTTGTTATAAGATTGTAAAGAATGAGGGTTGACTCTGGGGTTACTACTGCCTTAGCAAGGGGACTCCAAATCCTGTTTTTTCTCTTCCTGACAATTTGGCACCCTTAACCTGTCATTCACCACCTACACCCACAGATAGGATGGTATTAGTGACCTGAAAGTGAACCTCTGAGACTCTGAGACCTGCTGGGATCTCCCTTGTTCTTTTCATATGTATGTGTCCCAAACCATTTAAGGCGAGATTTGTACCTTTGTTTTCCCGATAAAGCAAATTGAGGGCTAATGGGATTTCACCATGGGAGAACAAGAAAGGAACAGTCACTATGGGACTTTAATTTTAGCAGCAGGAAAGTTCATTAAAATATAAAAGAAATCAGCCCTTTTATACTTTAGTATATGATTAAGAAATGCCTTGAATATACCACTCTATTGTCTGTTGCAGGAACTTTTCTTTTGAATGCCCCTGATGTGATACAATACTGAAAATTGTGTTCTAGGAATATTCAGTCAGTTGATCTTTCTCAAAGTCAGATAAACAACGAAAATCAATGAGAGATATTCTAATTTATAAGAATATTTTAGTCATTTCATTTAAGGATAATTAAAAAATGACATAGTTTAATTAGCTTTATCTTTATTGTTTTAAATTTTGTGGGTTTTTTTTTACCTATTACTATGAAATTATACTTAGTCCAGGGTGTTGAATCCAGAGTAGTATTTTCTTAAACTAGAAGGAACAGTAACTTGAATACATCTTGCTGGAATTAGAGATTTATAGCCCTTTAAAAGTGGAGAAGCTTAATAGAATGTAAAACAGACGCTGTTGTCAAAATGTGTAGTCTAAAGGAAGAGTCAGTTATTAAAAATAACATGATAAGTGTTGTGAAGGACAAACATGGTGTGCTATAAATGAAAGATTTAACTTAGTCTAGACAAATGTCCTCTGTGTTTTCCTTAAAGTAAAAACTTTGATCCTTCTATTGATATGTAAAGGATGAGTGGTGAGCTGACAGATGGAATGGTCTGGGCAGAGGGAACAGTGTGTGTGATGGCCTGAGGCACGAAGCAGCTTTGCTCACTGGAGGAAATGAAGGGAAATCAGAGGGAAAAAAAAGGGTGAATGAGAGTGTTAAAAAGATAAAGCTGGAGAGTGAAGCAGCACCCAGATAATGGAGGGCTCTATACATGTTAAAAGTGGGGAAGCCAGTAAAAGATTATAAACAAGAAAGACATGCAGATTTGCATTATTAAATGATTGATTTCCCTATACTGTAGAAAAAAGATTTGCAGGACAAAAGGAAGTGGGACCACTTAGGAGGTTGTTGCACTAATTCAGAGAACACATGACAAAAGCTTGGATTAAGATCCTGGCAGAGAAGATGCTGAGAGATGCAAAGTCTGAGAGCTATTTAGGAGAGAAAAATCAATAGAGCATCAGACTTACTGATAAGGGGACAAGAGAGAGGAGAGTGACTTAAAGGTTGCCCAGTTTTCTAACTTGTGCAATTAGATGGATATTTTTTATGATTCATTCAGATGGAAGTCAGTAGAGGAAAACACTATAAATTCACTGTTGAACATGGATACATACAAATAGAAGATTGAGGTTATATGGGGCTTTATTCCAAAAGAGATGCAGATACATATTTACATATTTGGTGTCAGGATTGACCTAACAACTGAAATCACATCTGCTTGTTAAGAAAAATGCCAGAAGAATATGATATCATGACAATAGGCTATGCTGTTATTTTTCTTACTATTATTATTTTATTTAGAGGTAGTGGCTTAATGTTAATAAAAAGGTAATGTAAAATGCTTCTGAAATATCAGACAATGTTAAAATGGGAAAATATTCACTGAACTTTGTGATTGATAGGTGATTGTGAAAGAAAGAACTCTCTGATTAGAAGGATCAATAGACAGGATGGACTGGAGAAAAGAACGAGAGTGTGGTGTGGAAATTCCTTAAAGAAGTTGGGCTGTGAAAACAGGACTGCAGAGTGGTAGCTGGGTAGGAAAGTGACTTTGAAAGATGATGCTTTTTCATCCTTTAAGGTTAGAGAGATTCAGACAGTTTTAAGGCCAGTGAAAAAGATAAAGCAAATAGGTAGAGTGGAATATATAGAAAAGAGGATAGTGATTAATCCCATAATTGATTATTCAGGCTGATGGGAGGCAGGAACAGCTGAAATACACAACCTCTTTGTTCCTGAGATGAAGCAACAACAGAGATAGGTTCGTATCCTAGTGCATGGTGGGGCAAAAGTAGGCTAACAGTTATTTCTGTAGAAAGTAATACAATGATGATTAAATAATAATACAAAAATAAGCTCTGTGTTCTACATACTCACAACTATAAACCTTCTTCTGCCTCATACTGTGTGTATTTATAACACTGTAAGCTTTTTCTAAATGTTTACATATTAACTCATTAATTCCATAGTCATATGAACACTAGAAGCTATTAATATCATCATTATATAGATGAGAGGTTAAGTACATTGACAAAAGCCGATTTTATACCTGGTAGGTCAGGAATCAAACCTAGAAAGCCTGACCCTGTGGTCAAGGTGGTTAACCACTACTTGTAATAGCTCCCTATGTAGTCATAAAATGTTCTGCTTTATTTTTGAAAACATTGAGATAAGCCTGTCTCATGAGTTTTGCTGTTTTTCAACAAACACTAATTTATTCTTCATAATAAAACATATATTATTTCAATATTTTTGACAAAGAAACAAAAGTTTAGAAGAGATAAGACATGACCTCAATTTCACATATAGTAAATGGTAAAGACCAAATCTGAACCAAATCTGTCTCTGTTTAAAGACGTTGACCTTACCCTTGCCAAGATGAATGATTTTCAAATTCTCATTTAAAAGCTGATATCCCGCTGATCACAGTTACTTCAAGACTAGTGCCTCAACCTGACTTCAGAAGAAAGCTTTTCTTTTTCTCTTTTTCTTTTTTTCCCCTCTAGATCTTACTACAGTAATTCAAATTTGTTGCCCTCATCACTGCTCCAATAGTACCACATAGGGACTTCAATCACAGCGCACCTCTTTGTACTACAATCATCTGTTTAATTATGGAACAGGATAACTGTTAACACATTCTTTTTTTAAATAAGAAAGGCTGCCAGCTGCTAAAGAGCAGACTTGCTGAAAGTAACCTGCAGCAAACCTTCTACATTAGCAAACATTACTTATTTTGGTGTTTCAACTTTATGAAGGCATTGGATAAAGAGTGTATGGAACTTTTTTGGCTTAAATAAAAGCAAAGAGGGTTGTTTTGAATTTCTGCACTGAAGGCCAATGTTAGAGCAATATTTTGTATGGATAAGGATGTCGTATCTAATGTCCTTTTGTGGGAGGAGTACTCTGAGGGGGTAGGAAACCCTTGCTAATTCTTGTGTGGATCTTAGTCTGTATCTAACACTAGAACACATTTGAGGCTCAGTAATTCGTTAGGGAATAGCTGAACATCAAGAAAATACTGAGAAAATATCAAAATTAGCCCTTGCTTGTGAATACTCTTGCGGTTCTGGGCAGTTCCTGCCCAGCTGTGCACCACAGCAACAGAGGACAGGTTCCATCTCCTTCCCTGTGCTGGACCAGGTCCATAAAATGTAGATCCTTTGACAGTGAGAAAGAGCGAAAACCTCTAGTTCTCATAGCTTTGTATCAAAAGTCATACCTCAACACCACATTTACCAACTGGTTCAAAATTTTTGGACTAGCTGTTAAGACATCTTAAGAGCTAAATGTTTGATTTTTTTCCTTATGTATGGAGAAGCATGAGGGATTAACTGGAAAATAGGGATCATTATCAATTTGTTTCTACATAGTCAAGCAGGGCAAAGAAATGTCATTAGCTAACAACTCCTACCCCAGTGTGAGAAGACCCTAATGATTTATTTTTGCTATCCCTTTATTGCAAATACACAGTCAAGACGTTTTTCAAGATGGTGGCAGAGTAGATAGATCTTGCATTTACTTCCTTCCAGAACCAAACTGGAAATTAAACTGAACTGGGGAAAAATTACTCTGAATGACCAACTGAACACTGGCTAAAGAGGAGATTTATAACCAAGGTGCTGTAAAAGAAGTCACATAGAGATTGGTAGGAAGTTAAGAATAGCAACTGGGCTGACCCTGTCTCCACAGTGGCTGAGGTGCTAGAGGGTTATTTCAGCTATGTCAGGTTCCCCCCGAGAGGTGCAGGGCCTAACTCCCAGCACAGGCTCCCCAGCCCACAGCACCAGAACCAGGAAGAGACACCCATATAGCATAGAGAAGTAAAAAGCAGGAGGTTTATGTCCACCGAGAAGAGGCAGAGTCCACTGGAAGCACAGGTACTCTCCCAAAAGGAAACCACAAAATTGCATTCACCCTGGGGTCTAGCAAAGGGAGGTTGGTGTGGACTGGAGTCTTCATAGGAGAGTCTGGGGCTTATGGCTCTGAGGAGAGATGTGGGGAGAAAGCCCCAGGATCCCTGTGTACCTACAGTAGACAGCTTTTCTGGATGGAGCAAACCCCTTCCAACAAAGTCAGCTTGGGTGAAGGCAATTTTCTTACCCTTAGGAATTTTTTATTGCCTGACAGGAGAAGTCAGCTCAGAGGCACCAAGCTCTGCAGAAAAGAATTTTGTTTTACTCTTTTTGTAAATTTCACTCATATAGCAACTTGCATGAGGTGATTTCGGTCAACCAGGCTGAGGTTGATCTCACTCATGAATGGGATGACAGCAATCAGGACTCAATTACAATAGGGTGACCCACAAAACACAAAAAAGGGGCATTCGTAGAGCATCTAGCTCAGTAGGTCAAAGAGACGACACCACTGGGTCCCACCAGACACCTATTACATAGAGCCATACCATAAAGATTTCAGGTCTTAGCAACCTATCAAATACATAAAAGCACCACAAAGAGACAGCCAAAATGGGAGACAAAGAAAGATCTCTCAAATGAAAGAAAAGGAGGAATCTACAGAATAACAGCTAAATGAAGGCAAGCAACTTATCAGATATAGAGTTCAAAGTAATGGTTATAAGAATGTTTGTGAGAACAAAAAACTTGATGAGAACTACAGCAGCATGAAAAAAGACATAGAAACCATGAAAAAAAAACAGTTGGAAATGAAGAATAGACACCTGACAACAAGTATACACTGAAAGGAATAAAAAGTAGGCTGCATGAAGCAGAAATTGTATAAGCATTTTGGAATACTAGGTAGAAAAGAATACCCAATCAGAAGAGAAAAAAGAAAAAATACTTAAAAGGAATGAGGATAGTTTAAGAGAATGTGGGGACAACATGAAACATAACATTCACATCATAGGGTTAACAGAAGGAGAAAAAAAATGAGCCAGGAATAGAAAACGTGTTTGAAGAAATAATGGCAGAAAATTTCCCTAACCTGGTGAAGAAAAAAGTCACAGATGCCAGGAAGCACAAAAAGTCCCAATCAAGAGGAAACCAAAAGGATGAATACCAAGACACATTGTAATTTAAATGCCAAAGTTTAAGGACAAAGACAGAATCTTAAAGGCAGCAAGAGAGAGACAGTTAATTACCTACCAGGGAGCTCCCATAAGACTGTCAGCTGATATCACAACAGAAATACCTGAGGCCAAAAGAGACTGGTATGAAGCATTCAAAGTAATAAAAAGCAAGAATCTGCAACCAAGACTACTCTATCCAGTAAGGTTATAATTTAAAATTGGAGGAGAAATAAAGAGCTTTTCAGAAAAAAAGCAAACATTAAAGGTGTTTATTACCACTGAACCAGTATTGCAAGAAATGATAAAGGGTCTGCTTTAAGAGGAAAAAGAAAAACAGACGAATATAAGCATAAAAAAAAGGCGATCAATAAGTACCTACCAATACTAACCTTAAATCTAAATGTATTAAATGTTCCAATCACAGGATATAGGGTAGCTGAATGGATAAGAAAATATGACCCATATATATACTGTGTATAGAGACCCACCACAGAACAAAACATTCACACAGACTGAAAATGAAGGGATGGTAAAAATATATTCCAGGCAAAAGGAAATGATGAAAGAACTGGGGTAGCAATACTTACATCTGGCAAAATAGATTTCAAAATAAGTGCAATAATAAGAGACAAAGATTACTATCTAACAAGAAAATATAACTTGCATAAACATATATGCACTGAATATAGAAGTACCTAAATATATAAAAAAATTCTCAGTGGACTTTAAGGGAGACATTGACAGCAATACAATCACATTAGGTAGTTTTAACACTCTACTGTCATCAATGGATAGATTATCCAGACAAAAAAGTCAACAAGGAGACAGGGACTTTAAATGCCATGCAAGATTGAATGGATTTAATTTATATTTATAGAACATTCTATTTCCTAGCAGCAAAGTATACATTCTTCTCAAGTGCACATGGAACATTGTCAAAAATAGAACACATGATAGGACACAAAAATAAGTCTTAAAAAATTCAAGAGGTTTAAAATAATATCAAGCATCTTATGAGATCACAATGGCATGAAACCAGAAGTCAACTACAGCAATAAAACTCAAAAACATTGAAATACATGGAAACTAAATAGCATGTTATGAAACAATGAATAAGTTACCAATGAGTCAAGGAAAAAAATTTAGAATTACCCGGAAACAAATGAAAATGAACATTCAACAACTAAAAATACATGGGACTCCATGAAAGTAGTCCTGACAGGGAAGTTCATAGCATTATAGGCCTACATTAAGAGGGAAAAAAAGAAGAAAAAACTGAAATAAACAGTCTAAGGCTACACCTAAAAGAACTGGAAAAACAATAGCAAGCAAGCTCAGAGTATGTAGAAGGAAGGAAATAATAAAGATCATGGTGGAAATAAATTACATAGACTAAAAGTATATATAAAATATCAATTAACCCAAATGCTGGGTCTATGAAAAGATAAATAAAATGATGAAACTTTAACCAGACCAATCAAGAAAAAAAGAGAGAGGATACAAGTAAATGAAATCAGAAATTAAAAAGGAAAAACATCAACTGATACCACAGAAATACAAACAATTATAAAAAAAATACTATGAACCACTATGTGCAAAAAAAAAAATTGGAAAACCTGGGCAAAATGGACAAATTTCTAGAAACATACAATCTTCCAAAATTCAATCAGGAAAAATCAGAAAACACAAATAGACTGATAACAATTATTGAATGGAAAGCAGTAATCAAAAAAGTCCCAGCAAGCAAAAGGGTTAGACCGGTGGCTTCACAGGTAAATTTTACCAAACATTCAAAGAAAAGCTAACACCTCTCCTCCTCAAACTATTCCAAAAGACTCAAAAGGAGGGAAGAATTCCAAACTATTTTTACAAGGCCAGCATTATCTTAATTCAAAAATCAGATAAAGATACTACAAAAAAATAAAATTATAGACCAATATCGCTCATGAACATTGATGCTAAGATCCTCAACAAATAGCAAATTGGATCCAGCAATACATAAGAAGATCATACACCATGATCAAGTGAGGTTTATTCTTAGGATGCAAGGTCATTACAATATTTGCAAGTCACTAAACTTGATATATCATATAAACAGAATGAAAGATAAAAATTTATGATTGTATCAATAAATGCAGAAAAATTTGAGGAAAAAGGCCATATGTGAAAAACCTACAGCCAACATTATACTTAATGGGCAAAAAATAAAAGTGTTTCCTTTAGATCAGGTATGAGACAGGGATATCTGCTTTCTCTACTCTTATTCAACATATAGGAAGTCCTAGGCATAGGGATCAGAGAAAAAGAAGAAATAAAAGGCATCCAAATTGAAAAGGAGAAAGTAAAATGTTATTATTCACAAGGACATGATAGTGTACATACAAAACCCTAAAGACTCCACCAAGAAACTACTAGATCTAATAAATGAATTCAGCAAAGTAGCAGCATAAAAAAGTAATATTCAGAAATTGGTTGCATTTTAATATACCAATAATGAACTATCAGAAAGAGAAATGAAGAAAGCAATCCCATTTCTATTATAATAAAATATAAGTTTACCTAGGAGTAAACTTAACCAAATATGTAAAAGACCTATAGTCTTAATACCATATGATCAATACCATATGATCTCATGTATAAGTGGAATCTAATCAAAAAAACAAACCAGCAAGCAAAATATAACCAGAAGCATTGAAGTAAATACAAATTGACAGTAACCAGAGGGGAAGGGGGAGGGAGGTAACAGGGGAAATAAGGGGAAGGGTCATCAAGGAACACGTATAAAAGACCCATGGACAAAGAGAAAAGGGGTTAGGATTGAGGGTGTGACTCTTACCCTTTGTGACAGCATGGATAGACCTGTAAAATATTATTCTATGTGAAATAAACCAATCAGAGAAAAGTAAATACCATATGATCTCACTCATATGTGGTATCTAATGAACAAAATAAACTGATGAACAAAATAAAACCAGAGACATATATACATGGAACAAATGGATAGATCACAGAAGTGAGGGGGCAGGGGAGCTGGGAGAGATTAGCCAAAGAACATGTATGCATATATTTGAAGCCTGTGGACAGAGACAGCAGTGTGGTGAAGGCCAGCAGTGGATGGGGGCAGGAGCCTGATGGTCAGGGGAAATGAGGGGGGCAAACAGAGGGCATCTATAATAGTGTCAACAATAAAAATATCCAGTAAATGTTGAACTTAATAATTGTATATTTAATAAGAAAAACAGGAAGAAGCATAGCATATGTATTTTTCCCTCTGATGGCAGGTGGATATAGCTCTAAAATTTTTAATAGTTAATTGCTTGTGTTTTTTCTAGCACTATACTAGAAATGTTATAGATATTATTTTATTCAACACTTAAACAACTCTGAGGTAGGTATTGTTACTTTGTTCACAACTGAGACTTAGGCACTGAACTACATGACCAGCGTCATAAAATTAGTTCTTGACAAAGTCAGTATTGAATCAGTATTAGAATACAACTAGTTCAATTATAGAGATTGTACTCAATCATAGACATTGTTTTTTACTTTGTCAAAAGCAATAGGTTGAACTTATCTTAAATAGATTATATATGACATAAAATATCCTTCAGTATATATTTTTAAGCATAAAAGACTTGTATTTTCTCATAGGCAAACTATAATTTATATACAGAATAAAAATGACTTAGGTAATTAACATCAAAATCAACATAAACTCAGAACTGTGACTTTTGAAAATATATTTAGTAAGTTTAATAACCTACTTTTAATTTTACATCACTAATTTTGAAAGATACACCATGCTTATAAACTGTGTAATTTGAAATTTCATCGGAGCAGACAGTGAATAAACAACATTTATTGAGTTTTTCTTGAAGGAGTACAACGTTATTTACCTAACTTGCAGAGCCTCTCATTTTCTAAGCCATGAATTAAACAGAAGAGCAATTGCACAAATAAAATTGTGCTTTGGCATAGGATTTTACCATGAGTTGAAGCAGAAAAACAAAATATTCTTTGTACGGGATCTAAAGATGTTTCAACCCCACCCCCACCCCACCCTCGCACCCCTTGTCTCTCCCTCTTTTATTCTCTTTCTCTCATTTGTCTGATACACAGTTCCATACACTAGATGTACCTTCCAGAAGGCAACCAATTGCTATTATCCTTCTGCATTCTCAGGAAGAAATGTATGACACTGTGTTTTTGAATACAGGTCACCAAGAAAATTACTAACAACTAAAAATTATAATCATAAATGATATAGAGGAAAAATTAATTGGGAATGAGCAGGTTCCTTCAAAAGTACCTGGATTTTATTCCAGTTTTCCTCCTTATTCTCTCTATCCAAGCTTTCAGGCCTTCCCATGCTCCCTGATCACACACTGAATCTGAGTGTCCTTGCACACACCGTCCCTGGTATTTACTCTCTGGAGGGGCTCAGGTTTAGTTAAGGAGGAAGTCATATTGTTACAGAACAGGAATGGGGGACGGGATACGATATACTATTACCAAAAGGACCCCCACTAGGTTTGCTTGTCCACCGCCAGAGGAAAGACGTCTCTCAATGCCAGAGATTTGTGAAAAGGAAAGGAAATGTTTATTTAAAGCTATACAGACTTAAAGTAATGACCTAATGTCTTCATTAAAATATCAAAGTTCTTTAGGATACCCACAGACACACAGTCCTTTCTTCTCCTTCTGCCCTAAACTGGGGTACCGTATCTCAGGAAAAGAAGTAGATTCAGGATCCTGACACCATTGGCTGTGTCTTCAGACAGGATCAAGCCATGTGGTTCTTCTTGGCAAAGATGTAAGGGGGTCTCCACTCTGACAAAACTGTGTGGTTCTCCCCTTAATGGCTCCTGTCTCTGTTTAAATACCACACCAATTCTCCTCTGCAACCTCACTTCCAACTCCTCCCACAATTGGCTACACTTGCCAGCACTCTCTACCCTTCCAGCTTTACTGGGCTGCCATAGGGAGTCTGGGCAGGGGTGGCCTGGTGGTGTGGAGCCAATCATCTCCAAGCTCTGATGCAAGTGCTGTAATCAGGGGGCGTTGCCTCCCAGTTACATCTTGGGTGGTTATCTATGTAATTATGAACATTTCAAGGTTAATTCCTTCACAATGACATTTAATCTCTTATATTATTTTTTATATGTGTAAATGATGCCCAAACAAATAGGACACACATTTAATCCTTGCCCCACTTTGCATATTAAGCTTGGAATCATGCATGCATTCATCTAACATATGAATATGAAGCTATTTAACTTAAAAATTCATGCTCTTGTTTGTTTGTATTTAATATTAAACACCACACGAAGTCATTTTTTATTATAGATTGAGACTTTGGAGAATGTAGCCTTTTTCCTACAAATTGGGGATCAAACTTGCTTAGTGAATGTAAGTGCTATTAAATGACTTCTATCTACAAATATATATAAATAAAATATACATTTATATATTATAAATATACATATAAATAAAATATAAATGTATAAATAAAATATACTTACATAACTATAAATATGTTTATATATAAATGTATATACATTTATATATTTAATATTTTAATCTCTGATAAATATTTGTAAAATTGTTACATATTTGTGTGTCTTTGTTAACATGGGTAACACTTTTTATTGAACAGAAATAGTTTTCTGAGTTTCAAAAGAAGTACCAGAAACTATATTAAAGTATATTCTATTTCTGATATTTCGTATAAACACTATAAGATCAAGAAAATTTCAGAAAGAAAAATAAAGAGCCAGCTCAAGATAAGAAAATAAAGGTAAGAGCTTGACTTAATAGATATCAATAAAAGAGATGTAGTTCAGATGGCTTATAAAATTAGGTCAATTCATTTGTTAATTGCTTTCTCTTTTGAAAGGTCTTTTGAGAGAGTTTAATATAATAGTTATTTTAAGATTAAAATACCTTTCTTCTCTCATTCTCAGATTTGATCATTAAAAGTTTTAGTATCAAGGGAAACTTCAACCATATTACACTTTGAATCAACTAAATTACATGAATAAATTATTTATCTATAGCAAAGAGATGGCATGTTTCTAGACATAATAACTGTCAAGTTAATGAATTTAATATACAAGATGATTTGGAAAATATATTATATGCTATTTAGTTTCTCTTATTTTTCAGTGGTTTGCATGAGATTGTTAGTAGAATAAAGAGGTCCAGAAACAGAATAAATTGTTTTGGAATTTGGCATGCTGAAGGAGAGTATTAATCTTCTACTAAAATTGTTAAGAACAAACATAGGTGATAGTCATAAGAAGGCAAATGTTGATGTTTATTTGATACTTTCTTATGTTATAAATATAATATTATATTTATATAATGTAGTATGAAAGATCTGATGTCTACAATATAATCCATACTATGATAATGACATTATAATAAGTAAAAATATTGAAAATAACGAAATCCATATACAATATATAAATGTTAAGATTACTAAATTGTAATGCTTATTATATGTTTAGTAATACTGATTTAAGAAGTTCATCGACCTGTGGTATTTAATCAACATGCTAACAGAGTCTGTCCTTTGTCCTCTTTTCTACATCCCAAGCAGACAGATTAAGAGCTATCACAAAGTCAATATGCAATAAATACCAATTGAGGATTAATATTCTGATTGAAATAAAATTGAACACAAATTCATGAAATATGAAATATAAAGTTGACTGTTGATAAAAGTATTTGGTAGGGTTAAACATTAATAAAATTTTTATTTAGAAACCGATGTTATATTTTATAACATACATGTATATGTATACATTTACTTATTTAATTTTAGCTGTATTGCAATACATAGAGAATAAATACATTTGGAACCAAAATAGGATTTATTATTGACCTTAGCCTTGGCTGCTTTTGCGGTATCTCTTTGTTGCCCTTGTGACTCCTCTAATAGTAGATGACAGAAGATGACATTGATATTTTTATCATAAACGTGGCTTCTCCGGTTATTTCAGTCTTTCCAGTGACCTATATTTTGTATTGTGTAAATAGGAGTAAATTTGTGTTTGTAATTAGTGAGCTCATTTTACTGGAATGGTCAAAAACAAAACTGAGGATTATATAATTATGTCCCAGGTATGCTGTCAAGAGGTTCATACATCAGATACAAAGTGGTATGTAGAACAGTGGTTTTCAAATTGTATTTTATGAATTTCTAGGGATTTTCTCTGGTTGCCAAGGGTCCCCTTTGGAAGTGAAGAAAGAGACCAGCGGACTGTGCTCCAGGCCAACATTTGCCTTTCAAGCAGGTCAAATTGACTTTAACTACCTCATGTGTGGAGCTTCCGTAAAGGATTTATCCTGAGGAAATTAGTGCATGGCTATTTACACTTAATACCCACTGTATTGAAGAATCTTTGAGGTCCTTTTTAACTTTCAGGTCCTATGATTCTATAGATTCACAAAATAAAGGTATCATGTGTTTGCATACATAACCTGTTTTGTCCCCCCTCTTTGAGTATACATTCCCTTCCCTGCAGGAGGATTATATTACCATTCTCCTGTGAACTGTAAAAAATGGAAGGCTTGAAAACACTGTGAATTTGGAAATATTTTTGAGAATACTTACTTGGCTATATTCAATAACATTAAGTATACATACTGTAAGTTATGTATAAGAATGTTATTTTAAAATGCATATAGTCTACAGTAAACCTTAAAAATATGTATGTCTATATTTGACATTGAAGAAAAATACATCCAGAAGGGTTAAATAAAGAATTAATAAAAAGTAAAGTAATTGTATAATACCTATTATTAGGGTACTATGTGAAAATGCTGTTCATTTTTAATGGTTTGTTTTTTGAGCACTCTTAAAATTACAGAAAATTTGCAAGTACAAAGAGATTGTTCTTTTTTTTCCTGAAACATTTGATTGTACGTTGAAAATTTTATGCCCTATCAATCCGGACCCTGAAATTCGTTTCTAGAACAATGAACATCTTTATCGCATGAGCTAAAATAGGAGGGAGGGGGACTTATTTGTCTTTGTCGACCTTGATGTTCCTTAACGAGAGCTGGAGCTCCACGCCTTCTGGCTCGCAGCTCTCTGCCTGGCCACATTCGCCTGGTCTCGAAGCTGCGCATGCAGGAAGCAGGAAGCTTACCCCATTGGAATTTTACAGCTAGAAGACGGCTAATTTGGACTTTTTTTCATCCTATTTCTTCTAAATATCTTTGGATAGTTTTTTGTTTACAGTCTCTTCCCCCTCAGGGATCAGCTCATCCCCCCTTCTTGCAGCCTTTGAGCAATGCCTATTGGGACTGGCACCACTGCTGGTACTATGTACTGGCAATGAGCATGATGCAGCTCTTCACGGGGTCTTAGTGAGAGCTGGTCCGTGTTCGGATGCACTGCAGATGACATTAATAGCCTTTGTTTTGTGCACACAACACTCCCAGCCCCAGGACAGTTTGCCCACATCAAGCCTCAAGGCTTGGTACTTCTTACTGCCTCTGTGCACCCAGATTGTGTGAATGTAGGGCCGGGGGTGGGGGACCTTAGTGCTGGCAGCAGAGCACCCCAGCTCGTATTTCTGCTTCTTGCAGTGGGGCTTTCTCTTGCCCCATCTAGTGGCGCTTGTGCCAGTTGTCCTCAGAGATGTCCATGGCTCTGTGCCACCTGGAAAAAGCCCCAAATTCCTGTAACTAAGTACTCACTCCCACATAACCACAATATGAGTCAAAGTCTGAAAATGAACATCGGTCCATTATAGCCATTTCATCCTTAAATCTTACTTAAGTCTTGTCAATTATTCTTATATTGTTCTTGGTAGCAACGGGTCAGGTTCACTTGTGACTCTCAAGGTCCCTCAATCTAGACTAAGTTCTCACTCTCCTTGACTGCCATAATCCGCAGACCTTCCGAATACGAGAAGATTGTTTTGCAGAGTGTTCCTCGCTCTAAGTCTGTCTGCTGCCTCCTCATGATTATCTATCTATACAGGTTGTTTATTCATCTTTGTCTGGAATATCGCGGAAGCTATGTTGAGTTCTCTTTGCATCTCATCAGGTAGCACATGATTTCTATTTTTCAAACACTGATGATGATCACTCTGATCAGTTGATTAAGGTGGTGTCTGCCAGGGCTCTTCATCTTATTTTGTGGTTAATCGGTATTCTATAGAAAGGCGCATGGAAACAATGTGAATAGCCAAGTTCCTTATCAACTTTTAATATATTCAATTTGTTCATATAAAAGTGGGCTTATCATTTCCTATTTTATTCAATGAGTTAAATCAATTAATATTTATTTAGTCTGATGGAGATCTCCTCTAAGTTTTTTTTTTAATCTTATCACCTTTTGTAAGGGTTCTACTCAAGTTCCAATGCTCAGATCTGGGACCCCACTCTCATCCTCTGTGTCTCCCCAACTCAGTCCCATGAGTACACATGCCTTCATTGCAGTGTGTCACTTAGTAGTTTTAGGACTAAGTTGTTTAGAACAGTGATTTTCAACATTTTTCATCTCATGGCATACATAAACTAATTACTAAAATTCTGCAGCACACCAAAAGTGTGCCAGTCTCACAAAAAAATAGGTATAATTTTGATTCATTTGCACAGGACCACTATTGTGCTGGTTGCAGTCATCTGCAGGAAAAGAAGTCAGGACCAAGGCAATGCTGTCTCCCTGCCTTATCTCAGAAAATTCTGATGGTTGTATGTTTGTAGTATTTTTCATATCTTTTTAAAAATTTTATGAACTTTCCATGTTCCCTCTCTGAGCCTTGACTCTTTCCCCTGATCTGCTGCAATGCAGCAAAGACTCAGTTTCCCACTACAGTCTTTATGTCTTTATCCTACGTTTGTGCTGCCCAGTCATCCTCTGCTCCCCATTGCCAGAAAAGAAAGGTGTTCAACAATGACTGGAATCTCTTTTCTAACCTACCATTTCAGTCTTTTCTTTCCCACTCCTCTTTCAAAATTGGTCAGATAAAATAAAGACTGGTCATTCTTCCTGGAAATACTTGCGTTCCTAGGTCAGGAGTTTTTCATCTATTCCTGTCACACATGGCATTCTTTTTTAATATGCCATTTTCTCAGCTCTCCCCCAGCCTTTAAAGCCTTGGCCAAGCACAACCTCCTCTATGAAATATTAAGTGAGTTTCCGCAGTGGAAGTGCATCATTCAGTCAC
This sequence comes from Trachops cirrhosus, assembly GCA_028533065.1. Classification (NCBI taxonomy): domain Eukaryota; kingdom Metazoa; phylum Chordata; class Mammalia; order Chiroptera; family Phyllostomidae; genus Trachops; species Trachops cirrhosus. The sequence goes on along the minus strand of CM052548.1, from coordinate 12,235,637 downwards.
TTCCTAACAAAATGGCATGTGTGGTTTTTCACCGTATACATTATTTTTTATTCATCAGCCACTTAATATTTGCATTGGGCCAAACAGTAGTGTAAGTGCTTTACAAACACTAATTTAATTTTTAGCACAACCCTGTGAGATAGGTACTTTGCTAATCTAATTTTAAAGATTAGGGATATAATCCACAGAGTGTTTAGACAACCCAGACCTATACAGTTTGACACTTGAGGCCATGTATTTAAATTTTCTTCCATGTGGCTGACATTGCTCATATATAATTTCAATTCTCTTACAATAATATAAAGAGAAAACTTATGTAAGTCACTTCCACCAGAGGACCCAGCTCATCACATTGTATTTATAAGACATCTTATAAATATTTGTTTAATAAAAATGCACTGACATTTATTGAGTATGTATTATGGAGGAGCACTGTTACTACATAAGTTGCATTTTTTCAGTTTTCGGTTTACTTAATCCTTCAGTAACCCACACAAAACTAGTAAAATATTTTAAAGATTAAGAAACTGATTTCAGTAAGTCCCAAACCACTTATTTTTTTACTATCTGAACCAAGAAGTAAAGATGGGGAATGTTTGACTATGTAATCTTTAAGGAGTTTCAAAGTTTGAATAAGTTGTCTCAGTTCAGATGGTCAAGAGCCAGGCATTTAAATGGGGCAATGGTGCCCTTATTTATAAATGGAAAATTAAAGTTCAGAGAGGCGGGCTAAATTTCCCCACACCACAGGTTTATAATAAGCACATCTTACATTTTAAGTCATTATTTTGTGACTTTCAAATCTGAGAGTTCCACTTTGTCCGCTTCAACTCCCACATTTGCTCCACTAAAGAACAAAAAGATGGAGGGAGGAATCGTGCTCTCCCACGCCCTTCTCAAATGCGCCTATGGGAGACCAAGACCAGAGCATGAGAAGTGCATTAGCAATAAACACACACAAACAAGCAAAGGAAACATTCCTTTTCCTGTGTTCACATGTAAAAAATGTGAGCCTCTACAGAGTTCAAAAATTTGAAACTGTCTTGCCACCACTTATTGTGGTAGTCAATAATAACAAACAGGCAAGTAGCCAACTTCTATGAGAAACGTGAACAGTTTCTATCAATTGAACATATTAGAAATTCTAAAGGAGTAAAAATAAATTATACTCCCAATAAGAAAGAAAGTAGCTATGAAGATGTGATTGATTGCATCATCTAATTTCTCAAAATTTTATCTTACAAGTCAATATAATTGCTGAACAGGGAATACCTCTGTACTTCCTCAAAGATAATCTATGGAAATTAAACTATACCCAGACAAATCAATGTAACTGTTAAAGAAAAATGAGAAGGGAAATTAAACAATGCAGCAAAAACCAATAGGCTCAAGTTGTAAACTTTATAAACTTTATTATCTATCATAATCGAAAAGCTAAAATTAAGGTAATTGCTTAGAGATTTTAAGAATACAGTATCAACATTTCACAAGTATTAAGTATAATTTCACACTTCA